>JANRMT010062817.1:47897107-47928387 GCA_026402145.1 Polypterus bichir lapradei
TATATATATATATATATATATATATATATATATATATATACTGTATACTGCACCTGCAATAAATATAAATAAATCCCTAAAATATCATAGTTGAGAGTCTTGAATGAGAAGCGAAGGACAAAAGAACTGTGTGAAGGTTATTCCATCTTCATTAACTTTTACATCATTCTTATAGATGATAGCAGATAGATGTGTTTCAGATTTGTAGCTGATACAAATCAGAGACAAGGCAGTACAACTGTAAGCCATTGCCGACTGCTGTAGAGTAAATGTAAAGACACTTATGCAATTGACTTAATCTGATGCTACTTTCTAAAATTAAGCAATTGTTTGCAGTATTATTATCAACCAAAAGTCAGTGTCAGCAGAGCTTTACTTGTGGATAGAATTTAGCTTGTGCTCATTTTTAATACACTTAGTAATAATGGAGCACACAATGAAAAAGTTGTATAATGGGGCTCGTATTACTCCAAGGACATGTTTCTTTTCAGTCTTACGCCTGAAAAAGAATTTTGGAGCTTGGATCTCCTGTAATGGTCCCTTGCTTTACTCTTTCTCTCCAGTGCCTTGGGACAAGTTTACTTCCAGTGGACTAATGGTACCTACATGAGTTAATGCCCACTGATGGCATGTATCTTCTTATGCTTGACATGTACAGATGCACTTGCAATGATAGTTTTGGGTGTTCCTCAGTCTCTTTGGTCAGTGCTGGTTCTTTTTCATTTTGGACACAATCTCCTCCTTGTGTGTTTCTTGTCAAACAGAACTTTCCCAAATGTAAATGTGTATGTGTTTACAAAGAATTCTGTCTTGAGCCACCAACTTATGCAGAGAGGAGGAGAGGTTGGCAGCATGTGGAGGAAGCCAAAATACTGTATACATAAAAGAAAATGCTTATTATAGTCAATTAAGAATAATACAGAAAGGTACAGGATAATTGGAAGCACAAGGTGCAATATGAAATAGAATAATCAAATTCCTACTCTACCCACCTGTCTGGTAGGTTGGCTAATCCACTTTGTGACTCTACCTAAACAACCCCTCTAGGGTATTCTGCTGCTCCTCCTCCTCTCATCTTTGCCTTTCCTCTCCTTCTTCTAGATTTGCCAGTTGAATATTTGCCTGAAGTTCTCCTCTGAAGTTCATACTGACCTACTGGCTAATTGAAAGGGGCTTTGAAGCTCTAGTCAGGAAAGAATTCATATTGGCAATAACTTTGGCAGTATAGAATGCCTTCCAGGACCCTGTAGCCAATTTACCTGAGCCATTATCTTAGTACTTTATCTAGCAGCCTATGGCTTTCCTGCAGGCCTGATTTTCAGCCTCTACTTAAAAAGCAAGTAAATAATTACAATATAAGGGACAGTAGGGAGGCATATGTGCTTTTAAGGAATTTTCTGCTACCATTCATTGTAGTAGAAGACTCCTGATCTACAGTAGGTTCCTACTTTCACTCACTGTCTTTTTTCGTTTTCTTTCTCTGCAATACCCCAATAGTGCCTAACCCGAGGGCTCCCACCTCTTCTTATTTAACTTAGTGTTAAATACTGACAACTTGAATGCACATGTTCTGTAACCTAATGGGCAGCCCTGATAATAACATACTCAAGGTATCTTGTATCATTATGGGACATTGTGGCCCATTGGTGGAAGCTCATTTCCAGCACGCAATGTAGTAAGTCTTCTTACACATATCCTGTGGTCTCATTTATAAAATTTTGTGTGAATTTGAGTATGAAAGTATGCATAGGCCAAAACTATATTTAAAGAATCCAATTTATGAAACCTGGTATACACACATTTCTATGCATTTTATCCAGTTACCACCCTGAAACTAACAAATATGGACTATGCTAATCAACTTCGTACATATGTAAACACACTTGTGCAGTCCTTAATTGGCTGGTAGAGCAGTTTCCCACCTGACACATCCCAACTCCACATGATATTGTAACACCTTTTCTCTGTGGTCAGGGAACAGCATGAAGGGTCAGCATATGAGCAGGTAGCCACTATCACCTTGGACAATTTAATGACATGATTGCTGTTACAATGAATACTATAACTCATATGATACACCAATGGTTCAGTCAGTTATTTTATGAATACGTCAGCTATCATGTAGTGCTCCATCTGCAAGTTGTCTACCAATGCTGCTTTGCCTCAAAATAAATAAATCATGGGTTGACTAAGACCATGACTAAGAAATGTATAAGTTTCATTTTGGCATCATTGATGACTTGTGCATTAATGGAATGTAACTGCTTATGGCTAACAAACAGTTTCATTTTTGCTATATGCCCTTATTGCAATATGAGTGCAGTCATTTGCCATGATTATGTTAGTAAAACAGGCCACTGCTACAAATTGCCTTTTTATGTTGTTCTGTTAACCCTAACCATACAAATTGAATGTCAGTTGGTTTATGACTTCCAGCACAATGGCCATGAAAGATTTAAAACTTGGCTGAGATAATCCTAAGTATTGGCCAGTCCCTCTGGTAGTTGCCAATTGCTGGAAAGCTAACCATTCTTAAAACTTGCATATGAAAATGTAGTGCCCAGTTTCGGACAGCCTGTTTTTTTTCTAATGCCAGGGCCAAACTCAGCAAATATTTTGAGCAGAATTGCTCTTAGAAACCTAAATCCAGTCATTATCATGGTCAAACAAATCCTGCCAATAAGTAAAAGCTTGTTGCCTTCATATATAACTATGTGCATTAGTTTAAAGCAGCACCAAACAAGAGATGTTGTGTCAGACCATTTGGGTATGAACAAGCTATAGGATATGATATTTACAGCTTCCTGTACAAAGGGAGTGAACCACATCTGCGTTTTTATTTAATGTACTTATTGACAAATAGGGATTGCATTCATTTCTAATCCTGAGTACTGACAACAGGTAATTTATATAAACTGTTAGAAAAGGAAAAAATGTCTTCAATATAAATATGCAGAATTGGCCCTCTTAAAAGGAAATTAAAACAGAGGCTGCATCATATTCATCACTTTTATGTTTGTCACATCATCACACACATAATTAAGGCTTGGTGATATAGAGCTGTGAGTCGTCATTTAGCTGATTTGGCTGGATTTTCCAACTTGATCAAAGGTGTCATCATTTCCCATTTTCTCCGATGAGCATTGGATGAGTCAGAGTTGGCATAAATGTAGGCAAGGTCTCCCACTAAGTTTGTGTGGGAAGTTGTGCAAGAACAAGAATAGTTCAAATTATGCATATGCCAGAACTATATGATCGAGGCCCATCTGTGTCCATCTTAACGGTATAGTAAAAAAAAAAAATCTGGAAGGTTACTCAGTTTCATCTTTGTTGACTCCCACACACAATCTCTCTCTGAAAATCAATGTGAATCCACCTAAAAAAAACCTTAAATCAGGGGTGTCGAACTCCAGGCCTGGAGGGCTGCAGTGGCTGCATGTTTTCTTTCTAACCCTTTTCCAAATCAGTGACCAGTTTTCACTGCTAATTAACTTTTCCCCCATCACTTTAATAACCCTGTTAGAAGAGTTCAGCCCTCTGAATTGATTCCTTTCTTCATTAAATGACAGCCAAACAAAAATGAGATGTGAAATGAGCCAATAAATGGCCAACTAAATTGGGGCTTCAAACTCCAACCACTTACACTCCAACCAGTTTCTTAATTAGAAGCCGATTTTTGCTGTTAATTAAACTCATTCTTTAATCCCATGGCTTGTTGCTGCTCTCATTCTGCCACAGCAGACATTTCCAAAACTGTTGTTTTTCTATTTTTTCTAAGAACATTGTCAAAATGTTTTAGTGACCTGAGAGATCAACCTTACTGAGACCATCACCTTTCTTTATTTTCAGATAATATGTAATGGGAACATATGAGCCAGTCATGTGGCATCTTGTTTTGTGTCTCATTATTGTTTGGCTGCTAATTAAAGAAAAAGAAACAACTAAGGGGCTTGAGTCAAGTTAATTATAACAAGTAATTAGCAAAAAAAAACTGGTCACTAATTAAGAAGATGGCAAGAATGAAAACCTGCAGCCACTGCAGCCCTCCAGGACTGGAGTTCGACACCCGTGTCTTAAATGAAGCTGTGGAAGCATCACTCAACCTAGACATGAAGATAAGGTGGTGGGGGGTTAAGATAGGGCGGTTAACTAGTCAGCTAAGATGATAGATCAGTTCATCTGCTATCCTGCCTGGAAGCTGTTTACAAAATAACAAGGGATTTGTATTATAAGAAATATTAAAAATCACTGTGGAAAAACTAAAAATAACCTGGGAGTAGAAACCCCCACAATGCTACTTTTGTTTTTGCCTTTCACAACTTTTATGCTGTATTTGGCACTTTTACTGTATCACAGTCCTAAAGGATTTTTCCTTTTTTTTTTTTTACTTTACTTTAAAAGTCATTTCTATGTATTTATGCACAGTACAAAAGGATACCCCATAGGATATCCATGCATTATCAACCTTGTTTCTGCTAACCAGATGCTCAGAAAATATATTTAATGTTTCAGCAGCTTATAAAAATTAACCCAAAATGAAAGGCTGCATTGTGTCCAACAGAGTGAAATCCTTCATCTCCTCAGGTAAGGCGGCATATGCTGTGTAATGGCATGAAGTACTTTTTCATTTTGGCATGGTATTAAATGTTAATACAGTTTGCATCTTGACTTGATGTGAGGACATTTGATAAAGTACCACTCTATCCCTGTGGTTGGTCTTGTGTTTGAATTATCTTGTCATCGAGCGTGTTCTGTAACATTGCTTTTTATTGTCTGCTTATGCTGCATACATTAAACATGAATTGTAATGTGGACAAGCACCAATGCCTCACAGCTTCAGCTACTGGGTCCAAATCCACGTGAAGTTTGCACATTCTTCTCATGTCCACATTGGTTTTTCTCCGCGTATTCCAGGCCATGCATGTTAATTTGATCTGTGACTTTAAATCAGCTTCATATGTAAAGTATATGGCCTTGCAAAAAAAGTGATACCTTGTCCAGGGTTGATTCTTAAGGTCTCCACTATGACACTACAATTGAATTAAGTGAGTTTGGAATATGACAGATTGAAAGAAATCTAAGTTGGTACTTTTAAAATGAGGGCAGGTATACACTTTGCCTAAGATGTCGTGATTTCATATTAAAAGGCTAGCAGAATGGCAAGCCCGTGTGTAGACAAAGGTACGTTTTGAGTCCCTCTTTCTACTTGAAGTCATTTAAGTGACATCTTTTACCATAGTTTACTTTCTGACAAAGATTTGGGTAATCGTAAATCAGAACAGCAGCCTAGAGCTGTCATGAAATGTTAAACATTACAATTACCCAAAACTGGGCATTTTCGGGGAGTCATACCATAGCTGGTTTTGCCCTTTCAAACTCTTTCTTATTTGTCCCATCTCACACTCCGCAAACTCTTGATGAATGCCAATAAGCCTGTCACCAAGACATAGACATTGTCCCATTTATAATACCCTTTTAAGTTAGCAGGTTAAATAAAAAGACATTTATTATAGTGGGAGCACTATAGAACTATAGAAATAGAATCAGGAAAAAAGAAGAATTTTGGCTTTGGGAAGATTTTTGATTGGCAAATGGTTCCAATGACCACCTCTACACACTGTGGCCTTCTGAAGGGTCCATACAAGGGGCATTAGCTTCTTACTTGAGCTCTATTATAAAAGTGAATGAGAGTTTTTTTTTTTTTATAATACCAAACTGAATTCAGCAACCTTCTCTCATTCAAATGCATGTCACTGTCACTTGCCATGGAGACCTGGGCCGAGTTCAACTAACTGCATGCCATGTCATTATTGTGCATAACAGAAGTCAACTCTTTTGTCGGACTGTGTGTAAGGAATGCAGAAACTCTCAAGGTGATGGAAAGCAGGGTTAGGTTTTAATTTGAGACAAATTATTAGGGAAGTAAATAGTTCAAGAGCTGGGATGACCCCAAAGGATAGTAAGCTTGCCAGGAAAGTCAAATTGCTGATTTTAACACATTCATGTAAAAGGCTTTCAGGAAGAGAAACTTAAGGGAAAATTTATACAAAATATTTCAACATGATGATAAACTTACCAACAATGAATGCAAAGAAAATTATTTTTTTTTATATTGCACATATAATATTATACAAGTAGCATTCAATCTCTGGCTGTTATCACTTTGAACTTGGATTGCTTTCAACAATATTGCTCTGTTGTCATAAAGGCATGTCAAAGTAATACCACAATTGCATCATTCATCTTCTGGACTCCTTTTTTTAGGGAGTGCCATATACTGTCCCAGTGGCATCTGGCAGCAGATGGGACCGTGGAAGTCTTGGCACGGACTCATATACACATTGGGCTAATTTAAAATACAGCCATTTATCCACCTGTATGCATGAAAAATCCACACTGTTCTGGTAAAGCCATGGGGGCACAAGTTAAAGGAACAAACTCTTAAAAGACAGTGACTGAAGCTGCAGTTGAACCCAAGTTCCTGAAGCCGTGAAGCAGCTGCAGTAACCTCTTAACTACCATGCTACAGCCTTCAGGAGAAGATTAGGTACTTACTATGTTTCATTCAAACTATACCCATAATGCAAAATGCCTTGGTCTATTTTTTAATCCAGGAGAATAAGTAAACATTTTTACTTTATTATTATTTTTTTGTTTATGGCTTTTTGAGTTATCTTGTGCAAGTCACTTGACTATATTCAAAATGTAAAACAACATTTACATAAACGAACTGCTTTACAGTTTTATACTGATCCATCACCCCATCATGGCATTCACTATACACAGGTGCTATACAGGATAAATATGGTTTGCTTTTCTCTGATTAGAGTGACCGAGTGTCGCGGCACAGTGTATTGTGGCCACATTAGCCTTGTGCCCTTCCTTTGTTCACATACATTTCCTCTAGGGCAGTGTTTCTTCGCTTTTGTGGTGTCACAACCCAATTTTTCACATGCTACAACCACTCGGTTGGGGGGGCATCCTCATTCATGAATTTTATCTGAGTGGGGTGATCCCCCATTGGTGAATTGAGCACCATCATCAAAGCAGGGTGGCTCCTGCGTTATCACCAGAGCGTCAGAGAGCAACACAAATGAACCACAATTGTCAATGCCTTTCTTCCTTGGTGAACCGAGCATGATCGTCAGAGCAGGAGTTAGGGAGGTCGTCTAGGATTGGCTGTAATCCTCCTGTGATGCTGCCTCTATTAATCGAGCATGTTCATCAGACCAATGTATGGGGTTTCATCTGGGGTCAGCCGCGATCCACCTATGATGATGCCGCTGTGTATTGAGCACAATTGTCGGGGCAATGAGTTTTGACTGGGATAGACTGCAGCCCACTTGCAATGCCACCACTGCCCACAGATTAGGAAACACTGCTTTTGGGATTCACATACAGTGCATCTGGAAAGTATTCACAGCGCATCACTTTTTTCACATTTTGTTATGTTACAGCCTTATTCCAAAACTGATTAAATTCATTTTTTTCCTCAGAATTCTACACACAACACCCCATAATGACAATGTGAAAAAGGTTTACTTGAGGTTTTTGTAAATTTATTAAAAATTAAAAAGCTGAGAAATCACATGTACATAAGTATTCACAGCCTTTGCTCAATACTTTGTCGATGCACCTTTGGCAGCAATTACAGCCTCAAGTCTTTTTGAATATGATGCCACAAGCTTGGCACACCTATCCTTGGCCAGTTTCGCCCATTCCTCTTTGCAGCACCTCTCAAGCTCCATCAGGTTGGATGGGCAGCGTCAGTGCACAGCCATTTTAAGATTTCTCCAAAGATGCTCAATCGGATTCAAGTCTGGGCTCTGGCTGGGCCACTCAGGGACATTCACAGAGTTGTCCTGAAGCCACTCCTTTGATATCTTGGCTGTGTGCTTAGGGTCATTGTCCTGCTGAAAGATGAACCGTCACCCCAGTCTGAGGTCAAGAGTGCTCTGGAGCAGGTTTTCATCCAGGATGTCTCTGTACATTGCTGCAGTCATCTTTCCCTTTATCCTGACTAGTCTCCCAGTTCCTGCCGCTGAAAAACATCCCCACAGCATGATGCTGCCACCACCATGCTTCACTGTTGGGATGGTATTGGCCTGGTGATGAGCGGTGCCTGGTTTCCTCCAAATGTGACGCCTGGCATTCACACCAAAGAGTTCAATCTTTGTCTCATCAGACCAGAGAATTTTGTTTCTCATGGTCTGAGAGTTCTTCAGGTGCCTTTTGGCAAACTCCAGACAGGCTGCCATGTGCCTTTTACTAAGGAGTGGCCTCTGTCTGGCCACTCTACCATGCAGGCCTGATTGGTGGACTGCTGTAGAGATGGTTGTCCTTCTGGAAGGTTCTCCTCTCTCCACAGAGGACCTCTGGAGCTCTGACAGAGTGACCATCGGGATCTTGGTCACCTGCCTGACTAAGGCCCTTCTCCCCCGATCGCTCAGTTTAGATGGCCGGCCAGCTCTAAGAAGAGTCCTGGTGGTTTCGAACTTCTTCCACTTACTGATGATGGAGGCCACTGTGCTCATTGCAACCTTCAAAGCAGCAGAAATTTTTCTGTAACCTTCCCCAGATTTGTGCCTTGAGACAATCCTGTCTCGGAGGTCTACAGACAATTCCTTTGACTTCATGCTTGGTTTGTGCTCTGACATGAACTGTCAACTGTGGGACCTTATATAGACAGGTGTGTGCCTTTCCAAATCATGTCCAATCAACTGAATTTACCACAGGTGGACTCCAATTAAGCTGCAGAAACATCTCAAGGATGATCAGGGGAAACAGGATGCACCTGAGCTCAATTTTGAGCTTCATGGCAAAGGCTGTGAATACTTATGTACATGTGCTTTCTCAATTTTTTTATTTTTAATAAATTTGCAAAAATCTCAATTAAACGTTTTTCACATTGTCATTATGGGGTGTTGTGTGTAGAATTCTGAGGAAAAAAATGAATTTAATCAATTTTGGAATAAGGCTGTAACATAACAAAATGTGAAAAAAGTGATGTGCTGTGAATACTTTCCAGATGCACTGTACATACATACATACATGCATAACACTTTGATTCTAAACCTAAAATGGAGTTGTGAGAATGCACTGACTCTCAAGAGACAACTAAGGAGACTAATGAAGTAATTTATGAATTACAATGCCAGTTGACAGGGGCCCCTGGTGGTGCATTGGTAGCCTCTCACAAGTCTTGGACACTGGTGTAATTCCTGGAAGGGATTTCAGCTTTTTCTTTCTTTGTTTACATGGGCTGTTCTCATAGTCCGCTGACATTCTTGGTCTAATTGGAGTGAGTGAACTTGTGTCCCACTAGTACTCCATTCACGGCTGTTTCACAAGTTGTGCCGATTGCTTCCTGGACAAGACTTCAGCTACTTACGCCTTCTGAAGAGGAAAAGGTGCATGCAGAAATGGATAAATCTCAAGCTAGGCACGGCAACAATTGTACTCTTATAGAAAGAACTTATTGAATATAGCTTAGTTATAATACCAAACAATGGAGTACCTAAGAACATAAGAAATTTGAGAAACGAGAGAAAACCATTTAGTCCATGTTGATAGCAGGCACTCCTTCTGTAATAAAAAAACCTGGCAGACCTGAAAAACCCTTTAGAAGGCTGCTAGGTAGTTTTTTGAACTTACTTTTCAGATTGTATGGAGCAAGAGGAGAATTATCTAGGATGTGAAATTCATTGTTTCATTCATCTAGTTGAATGTCTATTTTAAATTTGAGGCAAATTTAATATAGACTAAATAAAAGAATAAAAGTTGAAAAAGGCCACGTGGTAGTTTATTAATCTGTCTTCCAGTACCAACTCTGCCTCCTGTGATTAAGGATCAATTAACAACTTTACTAGACGGTAACATACCATCATCATTATTTTTCTAAACCTGTTTATCCAGGAAGAAGTCAGAGATTCACCAGTCAATCATAAGGCACCAAAACACACTCAGCAAATTGGGCTAGTTTAGAGTTGCCAGTCAAATAAATAGCATGTGACAGCACTGCCTAAAAACTTCTGCAACTCAGATACCTGGATATGCTCCATTTCTAACATTCCTAACTGGATGGGTGGGTTTAATAATTAATGAAGGGATGGCTGTGTAATATAATCATACTAATAATGTATGGGAGAGAAGGCCTATAACTATATCCTCAATTTCCATCAGCCTTGGTCCAAGGCTATTAAAAAAATTAGCATGTATGTTACAATGAAATGTATTCTTTCCCTCAAGTAAAAATGTTCCAGCTCTTGTGTGTCAAAGGCCAGTCATGTGATGAGGTGGAAACTTGAGGCAGGAGGGAAGATAAAGTACATTCATTTCTAATAGTTTCAAGTGAGAGTTATTAATTATACTGCTTCATCCTCTCATGAAGTAAGAACAACAGTCTGGAATACATCTTTCCTTTACCCGGGTAGGAGAAGATCTGCACTTCAGTGGGAAAAAATAATATCATAATTTATAATGGGTTGGTAGCGTTTAGTAGCGTCAGTAGTTTATCACCCAGCTAAAGTCAGAATGGGACATACAATTTATTTAACTGACTAGACAAAAGAAAAGCTTCTGCAGCCTGAGCAAACAACATTACAGCTATCTGCAGTGTCATCACGTTACCATAACAAGCTAAAGAGTGTGACCCTTTTTTCAATTTGTGGCTCAAGCGGTGGCTTGTGTGCTCCTTCACCTTGGGTTAAGGGCAGAAACTCCCCTGTGAGGAGGCTGGCCCATTTTCTAAATGGCTTTGAAACTCAGTGTGGTAGAAAATAAAAATCATTGGCAAACTCAGGGTCCACTCTGGTTGACATGTGCAAGCCTGGCGTGGGGCAAAAGTTAGAGTCAAAAGCTATGTCTTAAATACTCAGTCATGGAAACGGGATTTGAAAGGACTTTGGATTGGTAGAAGGAATGCAATTGATAAAAGAATGGGTTCAGAAACTATCAAAGTGCTCATAATTTTTAGAAAACAAAACTGAGGAACTCAAGTTTGTCTTTTTTACCTGTTACACACATACTGTTAAAATTAACTTCATAATATACTAGCTATTGTTCTTTCTACTAAGCAGTTCTGATAGGAGACTTACATATTTTGGTTTCTTTAATCAGAAGTATGGGTAGCATTGTGGCGTAGCAGTTAATGCTGCTGTCTAACCATTCTAGAGTTCTGGGTGCAAATCCTAGCCTGGCCACTATCAGCGTACCTTGTATATTCTCTCTTTGTCTGTGTGAGTATTCTATTTTTACCATTCCTCTGTGCTTCCTTGTCTTTTATACTCCAATGGACACACACATGCATTATTCATTGTTCATTCATCCATTCTGAACCTGACATGGATGGTATGTTAATTGGCAACTTTTGCCCCAGTGTGCATGAGTGCATTCTTAATGGACAGCCCTTTCATGCAGTGTTGGTCACTGCTCTAACTAATTTTGATAATGGATGGATGGGTTTAAATTTTAAATTTATGTTAAAAAATTATGTATCGCCAGTATTATTTCTCTGATGGGCCATACTGTGGAGGTTTAGAAATAAGATGGGGTATTTTAAAAACAATTTAGCATTGTCATACACAGTTTACAAAGTTTTGTTTATTTATTATTTTTGTACACTCATACTACTCATCTGTGGTATTTCTTGACACTAATCAAGAGTTCCAGATCTAAGTGAATACATGCATATTTAAAAGACAGATGCCATTTATTATGAGCTTAAATTGCATGGGCTCCTCTCACTAGAAGGTCAGTGCACTCTGGTCTCGTGAGGGTTTGCTTCAACTTTAAGGTCAAAGTGCAGAGTGTAGATATGCATATTAATCAGACTGGACTGTTGTCTTTTTTTATCTAATGTTTAACGGAGAAGCATTAAGCCCTGTTCTCATTTAAGAGGTCAGGCTGTCTGACTGCCAGGCTGCTTGCCTTCCAAAGTACTCAGCAGGGTCCCACTAAACCACATAGGAACATTCTGCTGCTGTCAGCTACTGGTCAGGTGGTGTTCTCTTGGTGTTCCTGTCCTCTTCACTCTGATGTCCTCTGAGTAATTATTTCAGTATTGATGAGGTCTAACTTTATCTTAGCTCTATGAAGTGGTTTAATGACTGATGGCGAGTTTGATATGGAATATAAATGCATGTATAGCTGATTGTGTTCTTGATTGAGTTCTGTATTATTTGTTGTAATGTAAATTGCAATAAAAAAAAAAACAGGGAAGGCTCCATTTGTCTGTTCTGGCCCTTGCAGGAGCATTGTATTCACAGGTGTGGGTAAAGCTTTTAAACTGTTGGGTATGGCCCCTATTGAGGACCACTCCTTAACTCTTTCTGGCCAGGGTAAACTTGTCTCTAAGCTGCACGGCAAACCAGGTCTTCCAAGTACATGCAAAAAAAAAAATGAATTCTGTACTTTCAAACTGCCTTGAAAGTATCACATCTTAGAAACGTGCTCTAAAAAATAAACATCATTTGCCTGTTTGTACTACCAAACATGTAAGGCAGCAGGTGTTTTCAGAGGGACTCACACAAACCGATTGAATGTCTCTTAATACAAAGAGACATCTCCATTACTTATTGTCCCTCTGGTAGTCTGCATCACAATATGGAAATCCGTCATTTCCGTGGTGTTTGCCTTCCAGCCCTAGACTCTGCTTTCTCTTTAGTTCTGTTATTCCCACGCCCTTTTATAATGGCCCAGTTGACTTGTACAATCGACCAAATTAGCCACAGGAAATAGCCTGAAACTATCAAATATCATTATAAATTATTTAAAGTCAAAGCCAGTGTGCACACAGAAAATTAATGGGGAAATGAAGCAACACAAGCATTGAGGAAAAATGCCTAAGCCATATTGTAAGTAATACACCACAAAAAAGAAAAGCAATTTTTTTTTAGTTATTTTCAAAACTTAGCTAAAGCCCAGAAGAAGAAAAAAGGCAGGGTGCTAAGAGAATCCGTCTGATTGCTGAAGTGCTGCTCTGCACTGTTATCAGCACACCTGTACGCTGAAGAAGAGTGGCATATATAGCACTCCAGAAACTCAAACCGCTTTGATTAAGCTAGAGAGAAGCATCTGGCCGTCAGGAAAACTACATACAAACAATTGAAGTCCCATGTGCTGCAAGCATATTGAAAAGAATTATGATTCAAATGCAAGTATCTCATAACAGCAGTATCTTTAAAATATCATTTCAGATTAACTGTTTTTTACCATTCCAGCTATTTTTTGTACTGGGAATACGAGAGGAAAACAGAGTTTACTTGAAAATATATATTTTTTCAAAACTTAATTTACTTCTCTATTGTATCCAAAGTGAACAATTTCATATTACATTTTAATTAATATGCCATTATCATTTCATGCATTAAAGCTTAGTCTACAAATGAACCAGTCCATTAAACCCCTCTCTACAATCACAAATCTCCAAGAAAACTAAATGACCTTTAGACAAAGCCAGTGTAAATGTTCAGTACTGCCCTGTCTTTACAATCTCAAAGACACTTAAACTCATTATTTCCATTAAGGAATCTATCCAACGATTTTGCAAAAATTATTAGATAGATAGATAGATAGATAGATAGATAGATAGATAGATAGATAGATAGATAGATACTTTATTAATCCCAAGGGGAAATTCACATAGTCCAGCAGCAGCATACTGATAAAAAACAATATAAAATTAAAGAGTTATAAAAATGCAGGTAAAACAGACAATAACTTTGTATAATTATTTAAATTTCAGGGTTATGAGGACTGTAGCCTGACCTGGTAAACTTGTTTCTGTTCGCTGCAAGATACATTCATGCATGGACACAAGATGGGTCAAATTAGAGATATCAGTTAATACATGGGACCAGAAGTGGTGCAAAAACAAGCACTTGACTCTTAATTTTATCCAATGGTTTTTAAAGTTCATTTTATGATTACAGTTGCAAGATGCACAGTAGAAACACTGCATGAACAGCACAGCAAATATCCAATTGTAGGAAACATAGAAGGTGGTGTAAGTCAGAGTCGATTACTACATATCAGATATGAATCTGTACAAACACACATGTAATCTGTGTAATAAAACCACAAAAGAGATGATAAGAGTTGGGGCACCTCCCAATGAACCTACAACAAATGGTTCTTTGAGAAATAATTAGATTAACATCTTTTCAGTGCAAGTCCACAACATGACTGACTCAATATGGCCGTGTCCGTGGACGGGCAACAGGAGTGATGTCAGTGGTGGAAAGGCCATCAGTCTTCTGTTCTGTGGAGACAGGAAGAGAGAAGGTATTAGACAACAGTGCCAACTACTGGTTTGGTCGGTAATTACCATCACCGGAGAGGTTAAAACTACCTCTTTGCACACGTTCATGACAACGGCCTTGTGATATCCTGTGCAAATCACCCCTAATGCACTGATCTTGCAATGGGGCATCTTCTAGTTCATGACTGAGGATAAACCAGGGTGACAAAAAGAGACACTGCCAAAATGACAGATGGTAAAAAAAAACAAAAAAAAACGACAATTCTCTTTTTAAAAAAGTGACATCAAAAATATCAAGTTTGAAGTTCAGTAAAAAACAAAAAATTCAACTCTCTAAAATAGCGAATAAATTAAAAATGATAAAATAAGAAAAAGACAAAAATTAGAAGAAGACACAGCAAAAACACAAATCCCTATTCATTATTCCTTTGTCAGGAAACCAAAGAACTGTCACAGAAGGAAAACTACTCATACAAAAATAAACCAACATCCATCTCACCAGATTACCCCCACTGTCATTGCTAGGGGATAATAATGAATATCATGCCTTCCTTCTCACTTTCCAAGTTGTTCAGAAGATCTTCAAGGCACCAATCCCTGACAACAGACTTGAGACAAAAAAAATAACTTTCACATTTTATATGACTGTGAGATTTTGCCCTCCCATTCTTGCTGACATCTCTTCAGCCCCTTCAAATGACACTACTTGCATCAATCAGGATGGAATTTCATAAATCCACAATTTTACGCTCATGTGTGCGTATATATTCATAGCCATTCAAACATCAAACTCTCTCCAGTAAGTATATCTGCCCTTGGTTCACAGGGCTTCCAACATCTCATTAAAAGCATCACTAATCTGTTCCCTCTGCTTCACATCATGATGCATAATGTTGGGATGCCTCTTCCCATTCATAGTTGCATATGAGCAACGTTAAACTCTGTTGCCCTCCCATATGCCTTAGACATGCACACCCACACACCTGCGCTTCCATCTGCACCACCTTCTAACTTCCAAGGTAAGCACTGCTTAACTACTTAAGCAATATGAATAATGTCTATAGAGAGCTGAAAATCAAAAACATCTCTACGACACAACAGGTCACAGGCCTGGAGGTAGAGTGGTTGGGTAGTCTTGAGCTCCCGAAGGGTTTTCCATAGAACTAGTTTTAGCCATGTTATTTGCCTGACGTTACAGTAAAATAACACATATTTTGGGCAATAGTGTATGAACCTCTAAAGTGTAACAGGCTCAAATTCTTTAATAGGCTTAAATTCTTTTTATATTCTGTACAGATTAAAATGATACTTAAGGAAATTTAAGGGGAGTAGTTTTCATATTAGTGCAAATCCTTAATAATATACTTAGTAGAAAGGTACCTACAAGCACAACTTAACAGTCAATTTACTGAACCAACCTATTTTTTGTGTTTTGAGTAGCTAAGGGAACAAAAGTTTGGTAATCTGTATATGACTTAAGAATATATTAAACCTTAAGAGGTTTGCCCAAGGATAGGAGACCATTTATCTATCAAGCTTGTATGGTTAGCTATTACACAAATCTCATGTAGGTAGTTCCATGTTTTAGCCAGATTATGTTCCCTGTCTTACTGAATGTTTATTTATCTTTTTGTGCCTTCTTTGTTTATTATAAAGTATTATTTTTCATGTGTTGATCGAAAATTATGTAAATTCTATTCATATTTTTTTTATTTATTACTTAGTATCATTGTATGATGTGCTCTATTATGTTCCTGGTGTTTTGTAGGTGGAATCTGTCGTTACAGCAGAAGGGTCTTCCTCAGTCTGTTTATTATGACCTTCAGTGGTTCATTTATAGTCACAGAGTATATTATTCTTGTAAATAATATTTTCTGATTTCTGCATTTTTTGTGTCTCTCTTTGTTTTTTGATTTTTGAATACAGATTTAGACTAGCTTGCTCTAGGTTTCTTTTTTAGGCAACTCATTTTCACATTATTTTATGTTTTTCTACCACTTTTGTGCTTATTTTGTTTATTATAAAGTAATATTATTATCTGTTTTGACTTAGCACTCAAGATGGAGCTTTTAATGGTTTCTTTCCCATGAAGAGGCATTTTAAATATAGTTTGGGACATTAAGGATATTTTGCGGGCCTTGACAGGCTGAAGCCTGCCTTTTGAGTTTGGAGTCAGGCTGCCTGGCGTTGGGCCTATTTCTGAGCTGTCTAGCGAAGGCCCTGGCTTGGTTTATGGCTCTTCTTGGAGGCTTGATACTTTTTCACCATTTTGGGAGCACTAATAAACACAAAAAAATTAAAAATTGTTAAGCATTCTGCTTTAACTATAGTATAATACTTCATGAAGAACTGGTTCTGAGATTCATTCTTATTTAAACTGATGCTCTTACCT
Organism: Polypterus bichir lapradei; assembly: GCA_026402145.1. Classification (NCBI taxonomy): domain Eukaryota; kingdom Metazoa; phylum Chordata; class Cladistia; order Polypteriformes; family Polypteridae; genus Polypterus; species Polypterus bichir. The sequence continues at coordinate 47,913,760 of JANRMT010062817.1, forward strand.
ACATGATTAATTATTTATGTGGGATCAACATTGTCAATGCATTAGAAAATTTTGAAGACCTCAACTAGGTTTTACCCTACATTGGAGAAGCAGTTTAGGAAGATGGAGAAATTAGGTTTGGGTCACTCCAGAATGTAAGAAGTGGAATGGAATGCATGTGATGACAAATAATAAATGCAATAATAAATATTTCAGAGAATATTTTTCATTTGCACATGAAGACTACCACTTCTATTAACTTAAGGGGCTTTTATCATGTACCATTGATATTTACATATATGTTTTAAAATTGTTCAAATAATAACACAAATCAGATATTTGGAGCTAAGCAATAATCTCATAGTGTGTATGTGGTAATAGTAAACTAAATACAAACTGTGTATCCTGTGTAAACAGTTTTCCCATCAAAATGTTGTTTGTATGCCTAATTTAGCAGTCATTTTGTGCTTAATTTAAATTCCTAAGAAAACAAAATGGTTGATAAAGACTACTCCTACACTGGTCAAATTTGTTGTGCTATCAACGTGTCTTCTGAAATGTAACTAAATCTCATATAATGCACAAAAAGAATAAAACGGCTTTCAAAGATTATCAAAGACAATAACATATATTTATTTTTTAATTACACTCTATCCAGTACACTTTGTTTCACTTGCAGTAGTTACTGGATTTAGACTTCTATGAAAATCAGTGTGTCTTGTACTTAATAGAAAACTGAAATAAACTCATCAGCTCCAGGAGATTCCCCCATTATCTGTGTATTTGAACAGCAGACTGATAACCTGGGTTCAATGTGAAGTGTAAAATAACACATTACAGGAAATAATCAAGTTGAATTAACAGGAGTTAAAACTGTGCACCTAAAATTCAGTTAATTCTATTTAATAATAATAATAATAATAATTCTTTACATTTATAAAATTCTTTTCTCGCTACTTAAGCTCTAAACATAGTGAGAAGGGAGCCACTTCACCTGCCACTAATGTGCAGCATCCATTTTGTGCCAGTGCACTTACCACACATTAGCTGTTAGATGATGAAGTGGTAAAAAGATAGTTAGCCAGTTAGAGACAGGGGAAGATAAGAGGGTGTTGGGCAATTTAGCCTGTACATTGGGATACACCCTACTCTTTACGAAGTATACCCAGGGATCTTTTATAACCACAGAGAGTCAGAACCTCACTTTAACGTCTCATCTGAAGGATGGCACCATTTTTACAGCACAGTGTCAATGTCACTGAACTGGGGCTTTGGGATCCACATTCAGAGAACAAGGTAACTGCCCTCTGCTGGCTTCGCCAACACCTCTTCCAGCAGCAACCCAAACTTTTCCTGGTTGATCCTCCATTCAAGTGCTGGCCAGGTGAAATCATGCTTAAGTTCAGGTGGATTATCTGCTTCGAAGTGTATATGGTATGACTGCTGGCTAAAAACACAGATTTTTGCTTCACCACAAGAACAGACTCGGGACTTGAGCTGGGATTTAGCCCTTCTTTGAGCAGAATAATGTCAAAACAGTCCTTCAACAAATTTAGATGAAGAACGCTCAGGTCCAGACAGTATAAATGGATATCAGATTTGCTCCTATGCTAAACAACTCTCTCCAGGATTCCACTTCATGTTTAGGATGTCTCTGGATTTACAGCAAGTACCCAGACTAAGGAAACAGGCAAATGTTATTCCGTTAGCAAAAGCTACACACCCCAAAGCATTAAGTGTATTGAGACCTGTGGCCTTAAGTTCTCATATAATGAAATTCTCTGAGACATTACTTAAGAGACAACTACTAAACAAAACCCAAGTCCGTCTGAACCCTTACTAATTTGCATGCAGAGAAAATAGGGAAATGGAGGATGCAACAGCAACACTTCTCAATTTACTTTATGAACGCTTGGAAGGACCAAAAAAAAAACATGCAGGACTGCTGCTGATTAGATTTCTCATTAGGTTTTAATACAATCCGGGCCCACATTTTAGTTGACAGACAGATTGGTACATTCTGTTTTGACCCTAACATAACTGTTTTCTTATAGGTTTAACACATCCATGGGGACACCTCAAGATTGCCGTCAGTCTCCTCTTTTGATTAACTTATGCACAAATCACCACAGGAGTTAAAACAAGGATAGACCTATCCAGTATCACTTTAGATTAGGTGCCCCTAATTATGCTGTACTTACCATGTAATTACCTGTATAATTACATAGTAACTAGAAAGTATTACCTTGTATTTACTGTATAACACAATATAATGCTCCAGTTAAGCACTCAATTGTAATTGTTACTCCACAATTTATATACATAGGTAATTATAAAAGTTGTAGAATAACAAATCAATTGAGTACTTACTAATACAGTTATACTGTATCACACAGTAAGTACAAGGTAATAACACCTAGTTACTCTGTAATTATGCAACTAATTACATGGTAAGTAAAGCGTAATTATGGAAACCTAAACTAAAGTGAGACCACATATCCTGAAATCCGCTGATGACTCTGTCATTGTGAGTCTTCTAAAAGATAATGAGGACAGCAATGATCCTTGTGTTAATGAGTCTCTCCAATTGTGTGATTGTTCCTTGTTACATCTACTGTAAATATCTTCTAAGACAAAGAATATGACTCTAGATCTTAGGATTTCCCCTCTACACACTTTTTCAACAATAATTTAAAGGGCGGCTATGGAACAGTACAAATATCTGGGGACAATCATTGACAACAAGTTAACTTTTGAGCTCAATGCAGAATACATTTTTTAATCGAAGCAGAAACAGCTAATCTTTCTTAGAAAACTTAACTGTTTTCAAGTTTTCAAATATCTTATTGAATCTTCTGTTACATTTGCTTTTAAATGTTGGTTTGGCAATCTCAGCATTAACAATATAAACTATCCTAACAACACTGTAAAAATAAGAAGTAAAATTATTGGTTTGCAGCAGACCTCTGTCAATGGATTGTACTACAAACAGGTTGGAAAGAAGGCCAGCTTGATTCTATGAGACAGCAGCAATTCCCGTTTCCCAAAATTCAGCTGTTGCCATCAGGCTGCAGATTTAGGTTCCCAAGTGTAAAGAGCAATTGATTTAGAAAAAAAAAATGTTATTCCTTGAGCTATAAACACTTTAAATTCTGTTACTTGTGGAGATGCTGCTGAATTCTGAATTATTATTGAGTATACTGTTTAAAGTAAGTTATTCTTCTTTGTACTAATCTTGAGTGCATGTAGTTATGATAACACTGATAGTCAGTTGTTGTGTCTTGGCTTATTTTCTTGTATCTGTGTAACAGTGTTTTTTTTGTACTTTCCTTGTGTGAACAAATTACTGTTTGGGATAATAAAAGTTTACCTAACCTATTCACAGTGTATTTGCTACAGCTAATAGGCTCACATGTGGAACACTGTTACGGTATTGACAATTCCTAACAGAAGCTACATTAGCTCTTTTGAGCTATCAGGTAAAATTTAATTAAAAAAAAAAGAAGGTTTCATGTTAATGCAGAACATTTTTTCTTATACTGAAGTTTCAAGTATAGACAAATGACATGTAGGCTACATTGAAAGAGCAGGAAAGAAATAAAAGCAATTTTTTTTCCAGGAAATCATTTTTGTTTAAGGTATGATGTTTTACTATATTATTTTTCTTTGTTTTATTGTTGTTAATATGCTCACTATATAAATATTACAAGTAAACTATAAGAATCAACAAAATAATGATGAAAGCTTTTAATGCAATAATGCCACACTAAAATTCTAATTATGAAAGGGGCTGTCATTTACCACTTAAGCATCACTTAGTGTATTAGCAGGCTCTTTATCTGTGTTGAATTAGCTGCATTGTATCAAGATTTAGCAAACCCCCCAAAAAAAAAATGTCCACTAAAAGAGAAGTTTAGTCTGAAATAGACAAGGATGAAACCTGGAAAATCGGGAGCCAACAAAAAATTTCACCCAGATAACATGGCTAGTGTATATAAATCGACAAAGAAGACTCCACCTAGAAGGTATGATGAACAAAACAAACAACCCTAAGCTATTTGTTGCTGGAGCTCCTGCTCAGTCCATAGCATTAGGATCCTGATACTAGTAAACAAATACATATAATTCTCTCTCTTTTTTAAACTTCGGTTGCCCATTTCATAAACACATACCAGAAAGGACACAGATTTCCTTGCACTAGTCATTGTTCTTACTCATTGTATGACTGTCTTTTATACTGTACAATAAGGGTCCCCATTAATTTGCATGTTATAAAATGCCAAGGCAAAAAGACGATACAAAGATGACATTTTAATGGCTTATAAGAGAATGGATAGAAATTAAATGAAACAGAGTGTAGTTGGGACTTTTGAGGGGTGTATTAACTGATGAAAGAAAAGAAACCCAAATACCAAAATCAAGATTCATGGCAGAAATATACTAAAAGCAAAAAATATTTTGGGCCCAAAATAGTCCTAACAGTATGTAGAAATCTCCTTTCCCAGCTACAATAAGCTGAGAAGGTATTTGTTTTCTGGAAAGATCCAGTACTAGGATCTTAGTCATGGGCTAATGACATTCTGTGTTATGCTAACATCAGGTTATTGATTAAGAATATGGTTAGTGCCAGGCAAAAGTACAGCAAAATGGTGGAAGATGCAGCAAGAGATATTTAATAATGGCACCTGAGGATGTTACTGCCAAAACAATAAAATAAACAGATGATAACAAGCTAGAGAATGGCATAACATTCACATGCATTTGAGGACTTAGTTAACTGTTTTGAAAGTTAAAACATCTTTCAATTTTGTTTAACATCATCAGAAATAAGTCATACTCAAAAATAACTGGTAATAAAACATAATGACAGTATTAGTAGATTATATTAAATATGCTGTTTTTACTAGTATTTTGCAATATCATGTAGTTTAAGTGGTGGCTCTTTCATGATTTCATGATTTTTATAAATTTGACAATGGCCTGGTAGAAGAATTATGTGTTAACCCTGAGGATGAGAGGCCTGAGAGGAGGGCAGCACAATGTCCTCAGTCTAAACATACGAAGAACACATTTCTCAGGTGGACAAGGTCTGTCAGAAGGAGCAGAGCTTCCTGGCAAAGGCGAAAGTCTATCATCCTGGGTGTGTGGCTGCCAGTGAGCCTTGGGTAGAATCCTGGCCTTAGATTGGCTCATGGAGCTGTGCCAGGTCTGGTAGATGGTTTTGCTACTGAACCGATGTGAGCAGTGTGAAGCAAAACTAGTGGTATGCATGTGAAGGCTTAGAGTAAGGTAGCCAGAAGCATGCAGAGCCACAGAAACTCAGAGCAAACTGTGATGCAGCAGAACAGGGAGACAGTGGTTTTGACTACAAAAACACCAAAACCATTTTCTTTTGTCCTACCCTAACAGGTATAGGCAGCTCTTTGTCTCCTTTGCAAAGACTTAAATTCAGAGTATTCAAAATCATGAAATGTATTGATCAACTGAATTTCTTTCACCTTAGAACCATGAAAAGGCAGGTCCTTGCTTGCTAAATGTTTAAAAATTGGGAAAGCTTCTTAACAATTGTTTCCCATTTCAAGTAATTTTTTCTTATTACTTTATTAGTCATTGAAAAACTTTTGTCTCAGGAAATATTAATGGATGCTTTGTATTAACAATGTTTTTTTAGGCAATAGGAATTATTTAGTGTTGAATTTGTGAGTCTCACTGCTGTTTTGTGGCTTCGCCATTTTGTAACTGTGTGCTGGAGATTGTTTTCCAGAAAGTGGCATTTATCACAGCATGGATGGTTGGTTTTCTATATACTATACTAGCTGAATACCCGTGCTTTGCTATGGGATAGCAACAGGAAAAATGTGTTCTAAAATATACAGATTGACAGTATATATCTTGTAAAGGTCATAAGGCAAGATTTAGCACATAAACTAAACAAAATAGGTTACTAATTATTTCTTGAAATGGTTTACTCAAATATACAGTAAGCTGTTTTAAATGTAGAAGACTTAAACAGTCATAGGTTGCGGGTCTGGACATTTTGATGAGGTACTGTGGCTTGGTGCGGTAGTGGTTGCCAGTCCGCGTCATAGTGTATGGTTTGAACCTCCGCCAGTTTTTAGGGACATGACTAACAATGTCTACCTGCATTTGAGTGGCCATAGAGGCGGCGCTGTGCACAAGGTAGGCAAGTGTGGCGAACAGGCATGCGCCGTCACCGCTCTTCTGCACCACACGGTGAGGGACCATTACTTTGTCAATATAAATCCTTTCTTCCTCAGTCATTGTATTATGGGTTTATTTAAAGAAGTATCAACTTAATAGAAGAATTCGTGAAGAAAATATGAAAAAGAATAAAATAAAAAAAAAGTATGAAAATCACAATCCTCAAAAAAAAAATTTGCTTTAATATACCTTGGAATAAAACAGCTAAATTATTTTAAAAAGATAAATAAATGGCAAATTATAAACACTTTGTGGAAACTGGAAAATGTCAAAACAAAACTTGTTTGTACACTACACTGGAAGTCTGATAAAAACACAAAATGTTTTATATTATTATTATTATCATATAAGTCTTTTGTGTGATTTTTAACAGATGATGTAGAATATAGAGTGAAAAAAATAATGTAAATATTAGAACAGCTGTTGTTGGCATAGAAAAATTCTAATTAATTTTTGATTGGTCAAGAACCTTGAGGTGCATTGTCCGAAGGACTTAGTGGAGGAAGGGTCCATTATTAATAACTGAACAAACAGGCTAATTGTGTAGATATTTGGAAGCAAAGATTTTAAGTAACTTATACTGTGAAAACAAAACACTGCAGTAAAAATAAACAAAATTATTCATTCTGAAAAATAAGTTAATTCTGCACCGCAGCATATTTGACACATGTTCCCAACTTTAGACGAGTATGCCAGACACATAGACAAATATTTGTTTTAATGACACATCACACTTGACTTTTAACATACAGAATAAGGCTAATTTGAATTAGATGTGCTGCCCCCATTTAAGGGCACTAGCTTGGTTTACTATTATACTGACTGACTTTATCTCTGTTTTTTCACCTCTATTTTTTACAAGCGAAAGCATAATAAGTGGAAGGAAATAGGTTACAGTGTGGATATAACCGAATGAGGCAACCCCTGTCAAACCTGTAAGCTACATTTTTCTGGGATTTTTGGCAGGTTAAAAAAAAAAAAGAAAACCATCATCTATCTCCCATTGTGCTTCCCAAGTAGGAAAGGAAATGGTGAGGCGTACAGGAGGAGGTTTTTATGATTGTTGCCGTCTTTATTTTCGGAAACTTTCCTGCAATTTCGCAGGCCTTCTTTTCACATTTAATCAACGGCTGCCAACCTGCCATGATGCAAAGCAGCCCCTTTCAGAACAGCTCCCTAATTAAGAGGCTTATGCCATGCAATTTTTAAAAGGAATGGAAATTTTGAGCAAGCTCCCTGTATAAATTGTGCATTTTAGTCAAAATGAATTCATCTTTCACCGTGAACGATCCTGGATGATTGTGGGGGTTTGAGCAGGCTTTCGACTTTCAGGATTACCACACAAATTGTGTCTCCGCAGAGACAGCAACTCATCCTGGCATGTCTGTATCAACAGTTACAGCAAAACTTCCACCTTCTGAATTACTGAAAGGCAATATCTTGCTTAGTACAGCTTTGATGTATATGTGGGAGAACACAGGTTCTTTCTAAAATAAAATAAACTGTTTGAAATCTTGAATTTATTTATTTATTTGTGCCTTTATTTGCTGCTGTTCACTAGAATGTGTGTCTCAGTATAATTAGGATTTCATTTTAAAGGAACAGCAGGCCATAACGCATTGTTACTTACTATTACATAAAGAGTACCAGTATCTTTCCGTATTCTAGCACTTTACATACGGAATTGATTCATTTTTTGCCTCATATCACATTAGCAGTGCAGTTTTATTTAATTTCACATATTTGAATCTAAAGTCCTAATTTTATTCAACTGCAATTCAAAATATAAAAAAAATTATCCTGACCAGTTTGTAGATGAATATATGGGTGTTTTCAACCTGAAATGTTATCAGTCTTCCCTCATATCAACTGCACACAGTCATATATAGTTTAATATTATTTTGTCTTTTTAATATTTTTTCATCAAACATGATAGCTATTAAAGGACAGTAATGATCAAGAGTGTAAATTAAATACAATTAAGGCTTTAGCATCCCTGGAGCAAACTACATACTATCATATACCTATTAATTCATACAAATCTCACATTACAAATCATAAGCAAATATGAAAATTTGCTTAATCAAACTCATCTCCACAACTTGAAAGCCAAGGTGTGCACATCAGGCACACTAGCACATTATTTCATTTTCAGTTTCTAACTCCATAATAGCAGTAGATAATGAACATACTGTTATCAGTGGTTTGTTTTTAATATTTAATTGGTTGGATAATTAAGTAATTTGACAAAGGGGGTCTTTGTTGAACCTAAATTAAGATTTCAGGCAGTGTTTAATTCGTGAAGTAAGTTCTACGTATGATAATTCTGCAAAATTCTTTTGGAAATCCACCATCTTGTGCAAATGTATTCAACCATCAGGTAATATTGACCAGTGTTTTATTCTAATTCAAGAGCGAAGGCATCATGCAGTATGGAATGAAGGGTGCATTTACTTGGGAGGCACTTTTTAAACGTCACTCAGCGAGCACTACCCTGCCCTGGGCGGCAGCTCTTACAAATGCAAACAAGGCATCAGTGAAAACAAAGAATCCTTAGCTTTCCTACATCACCTCTGCATTCCCAGCTGCCTTAGCCTGTTCAAAATGAAGTATGCTGTCACAGAATATTAATCAGTGAGGAAAAATGAAAAACAAAAAATCTAAACTCATGTCTCTTTTGTATGGCTTTGTAGAGTTTTGTGCTTCACACTGCGTTTTGGCTAACCAGTGCACCATGGTTCCAACCTGCAGTATAGTGTGGTATTGTATAACATAACATAATATAACATAATGTGACATAACATAACATAATATAATGTAAAATGACATAACATTTTTAATTCTACCAAATCGAGTTCAGGCACATGGGAGGCTGAATCTTTTCTTGGCAACACTGTGTTCATGGCAGTAAATTGCACATTGAATGACACACTCACACACACACCTACACTCACAAACTATATTTAAAAATATTTTTTTATATTATTCTGATTAATACATGAATATAATTTTCAATATACCACAGCATACCAGATGCAGTTTTTCTGTGTTTGGGACCATTTAAAATATAATACAATTAAATGTCATGCATATTATTTTGAAACACACACTTAAGCACTATATACTGTGAATTATAGGTTTAAAAATAAAATGTACATATGAATTATTGTGCCTTAAATATCCTTTTATTGGGTGTCACATGCCTTGGAGAACTATGAAGCCACACACTATTTGTTGGTGATATCTAATAAAGGCTTTATCTTAGCTGCCAACTTGCATTGGGTACAATTTTCCAAGACTTTGCTTTATATTTAACAAGGATTTTTTTTTATTTCTTAATAAGGCTTGCTAAACAGTGAGAGATAGTTTCATTTCATTTTAGCACACCTGCCACATCTCAGTTCTTTCAGTCCCAACATGCTTCCCTCGAGTCTTTGTGCTTCAGTCTCCTGGCTTTTCTTTCTTTTCGTTTTCCCCACCCATCTGCCCATTTGCACATAAGCTCCTTGACCTCCAGGTTACCCAGTGAGGCTTTGCAGATGGAGGGAATAAATGACACAACCTGGTGAGACAAAAGGATGGGGTTGAATGTTTGCACTCTGTCTAAATGCTTTGAATTTTTAGCAGAGTCCAGAGGCTGTTAATCCACTATCAGGGAGCTTGTTCAGGACAACAGTTCTAAAATAAATGCAGATCCAATCTGGTGTTTGTTTAAGAAGAGCAGCAAGTGAAACAGATCTCTTTGAAGGTCGAGTTCCTTTTATTCTAAATATTTCTTTTGCACAGAAGAGTAAATTTAGACTAATAAGAAGCTGCAACTGTTAAATCAATTTATAATATTAATGCACATACTGTAGCTCACTTTTAATTCTGTTATTCTTTCATGTTTATAATGGATTTCATTTTCAAGGTTTATGAAATCTGGAGGAGAAAGTTGGAGGTAAGTTGCGTGAGTAGAAAATGAAACCATTAAACAAATTTCTCTCAGAGCCCAGTTTTTGCTATACTTTCCAGACATCTTCTGGTCACAACAAACATGAATTAAAACAGGATGGTAAAAGTCAAATCACTTAACTCACTTGTGTGTATTTAATAAGAGAATTCACAAAATAGCAGCATATTCATCATGTTCAAGTAGTGGGTAACCTGAGTCATATACTGTAAGGCAATAACATATACAAATTAACTTGTAACAAACTTGCTAACTTGAAACTGAACGGAAAATGCTCAGTAAAGTCATTAATCAAATAGTGAAAACATTATATGTTGTGGAACATGACCCGGACACAGACAGGCAGACACGTTCAAATCACCCACAACACGTTTATTTACAACCATATTTACAAGTGCACACTAAACCCCTTAAGTCCCCAAAGTCCTGGTCACAACACAATGCCTTGTCTCTTCCTTCAGGCCGCCTTCTTGCCTCCTCCAGAGACCTCATCCGTCTCCCACCCAACTCAAGTCATTGTATGAAGGGAGGCGGCCCCATTTAAGCTCCCCCGGATGTGCTTCAGGTGTGTCCTGGCAAGCTCCCACCAACACACCCCAGTGTGGCGGAAGTGCCGGCTGCATCCCCAGAAGCACTCCGGGTGTCCCTGCTTCTCTTACCGCCAGCACTTCTGGGTGTGGCGGAAGTGCTGAGGTCCATGGCTCCAAAGGCATAGGGGCGCCCCCTGGCAGTGACCACGGGCACCTACAGGGTTGAGCTTCAAAGTTCTGCACCAGTGGCCCCCAAAGGAACCAGGGCGGTCACCCCCACATGGTCTGGGGAAGGCGTAAGCCCTCCTCCAGTCCTCCTGGGCATCCCGGCCGGGTTGCCCCCCCCGGCCATCTCCGACAATGTCAAAGATACTGCTTTTGGTGAATGTGAACTGTAGTGGATGTCACACAGCATTTCAGTTTTTGTGTTATCAATGAAAATAAGCTGCATAAATGATGTGGATGTTACCTGCTTGCATTTTTGTCTCTGTTGATGGTCAGGGTCACCATTCAATGTCAATTTCAACTTATTTATAGAGCACATTTGAAAGACCATGTGACAGATAGGGGGCGCTGTTGTCCCCTTGAACCCTCAGACAATGCATCAGACACCAGATAAAAGTCCAAAATAATTCATTTTAATATTTTAAATAGTGCACAAAGCACCTTCACTATAGTTCAATAACAAATCAATAATACAATCACATATATAATAACAATAATCAATCCTCCACACCTTCCAGCAGTTCAGTCACCCTTCCTCCCAGCTCGGCTCACTGCTGGGATCTCTCACAGTCCTTTTAAAGTCTTTGACCCGGAAGTGTTTCTGTCCCTCAGTCCATGTGACTTTATAACACTTCCGGGTCGGGTGAAAACTTTTCTTCAGTCCGGAAGTACGTTGTTCTTTCCATCCCCTCAACTGGGAAGTACTTCCGGGCTATAAGGAAAATACAAGACCCTGGGCCTCCCTGCAGCATCCCCTGGCGGCCCCCACGTTATCCAGCAGGCCTGTGATGAAAAACTCCAAGTTCCATGATGCCCTGCTGGAATTTGTGGCCCCTCCATGCTGCAGGGATGGCTCCATCTGGCGGCTTGGGGCTATTGGCCGGGATAAGCTGCCGGCCATATTCCACAACCATCAGCAATGAAGTAGCCAAAGTGATTTACATAGAACATACAAAAAGAAGAAAATAAAACTAAATAGAATAAAATACAATAAAACATATTACAACCAATAGCAAATTGAAACAACCACTGACAAAGAAAGTAGAATCACCAGTATCACTGAAGGTCACAGAAAGCTAAAGAATAAAAATGTTTCTTCAGTCTAGTTTTAAACAGATCAATTGAAGGTACATCCTTAATGTAGTAAGGTAAAGAATTCCACAGATGAGGTGCAGCAGCTGCAAAAGCTCTGCCACCCTTACAAGGGACCACAAGAGACAACAGACCTAAGCTCCCTGGATGGCTGGTGTATAACACACAATTCAGATAGATAGATGGGAGCATATCCCCAAATCCCCCCCATGTATTGATTTAAAAACCAGCAGCAAATTTTTTAAGTCAATTCTGAAACTAACTGGCAGCCAGTGCAAAGAGGCTAAAATTCGAGATACAGAGGCAAACTTTCCACAACCAAAAAACAAGAAGCAGCATTCTGAACCAACTGCAAGCCAAGAAAAGATAAAAGCATGAATAACTTTCCCAAGATCCCTAGGAGATGAAAATAGCTTAACCTTGGCTAAAAGACAAAGCTTGGAAAAGCAACTCTTGACCAGAGAATTAACCTGTTTCTCAAAAGAAAGGTTCCTGTCAGAAATAACCCCAGGATTCCAAACTCATGGTTTACAGATATCCACAAAAGTGCCAAGAGACTGAAAACCAATTTGAGATTTGGCTGTAGGACCAACTGTCAGCTCTTCCGTTTTATTATGATTGAGATCAAGAAAATTGTCAGCCATCCAGGATCTTAGTTCTTCAGTACAGCCCTTCATCTTGCATCACCCCAGTCCGAAAGGCATCACGTCCTAGTGAGCTGAATGACTTCAGGCCTGTCGTCCTGACGTCACGTGTGATGAAGACCATAGAGCGGCTGCTGTTTCACCACCTGAGGCCACAGGTCCACCATGCCCTCGACCTTCTGCATTTCATATACCATGAGAAGGTGGGAGCAAAGGATGCCATCATCTTTATGCTACACCGATCCCTCTCCCACTTGGACAGAGGCAGTGGTGTAGTAAGAATTATGTTTCTGGACTTCTCTAGCGCCTTCAACACCATCCAACCTTGGCTCCTTAGTGACAAGCTGACAGAGATGGGAGTAGATTCATGCCTGGTGGCATGGATCGTGGACTATCTTACAGACAGACCTCATTATGTTCTTGGGAACTGCAAGTCTGACATTGTGGTCAGCAGCACAGGATAGCCGCAGGGAAATATACTTTCTCCGTTACTGTTCAGCCTATATACATCGGACTTCCAATATAACTCGGAGTCCTGCCACGTGCAAACGTTCACTGATGACACTGCTATCGTGGGCTGCATCAGGAGTGGGCAGGAGGAGGAGTATAGGAACCTAATCAAGGATCTATCTATCTACAGTACTACAATCGATTCATTGCAGAGTTGCACACAGGAATATAAACCTAATAATAGCTCCTAAAGGATGAATATATATAGAAAATAAAATATCCCTGAGGAACACCACATTTAACAGGAGTATCAGATGAAAAAGAGGAATTGAGAGTCATTGAAAACTGTCTACCAGTAATAAATGACCTGAAGCAGTCAAGAGCAGCCCCTTTAAGCCCCACCAGATGCTCAAGCCGCAACAGCAAGATCTCATGATTGATAGTGTCAAAAGCTGCTGAAAGATCTAGAAGGACAAGGACTGCTGCCCCACCTGTGTCAGTCATAAGAGAAATATCATTAAATAGTTTCAGAAGGGCAGTCTCAAACTTATGATAACGCCTAAAGCCAGATTGGTGGATCTCATCTAAATTATTAAAGTTAAGATGGTTGACCAATTATCATAAATTATTCTTTCTAATGTTTAGTCAAAAGTGGCAATTGAGAAATGGGGTGAAAATTTGCTAATACTCCAGGATCAAACTTGAGTTCTAACAGGGTTCCTCCCCTGAATGTGGTTCAATTTCTTCTTTTATGTCCCTTTTGTTGAGTTTAGCTATGTCAATGTTAATTTGTTAACTATTCCTGATGATTCCTTGTTTTTGACTTCTCTATGCTTTTGTTATGTGCCTTGTGGGTGGTTCCCCAAGAGGCGGGACCACCTGCCCATTGTCACCAGGGACTATTCTCAGCCCTATAAACATGAAGCTTTCCACAGTTCCTAGCAGTTCATCTTGAATGCACTAGAGAGTGGTTAGATTTTGTGTTTTTTATGATTTACTTGTGCTTTTGCAATTTCCTGGATTTTTGAACCTGTGCCTGCTTTTTCTGAATTTGGATTTGCAATTTGGACTTGTTTGCCTTGCATTGCCTTACCTTTTCATGTAATTCGTTTTTGCCATTTGTGCTCCACAGAGCTTCTTGTGTTACAGAGCATTTTGTGCAGAATAAATCTCTTTATTTTATAAAGATTCTGTATTTGCCCTATTACTAACTGGGGTTTTGATGGTAATATCCCCTTCTAGAGGCCAAATTTGGAACGGTTTGGGAATTACGTGCTTTGGGAGTACTAGTTCGTAATACTCTGAAATTATGAGAGGCAAAGTATGCTGAATCAACATTTATATTTTTAACTAGCAAAATACCCGCGCTTCGCAGCGGCGAAGTACTGCATTAAAATTTTTATTAAGAAGAAAATTTAACCTTTTTAAACTGAGGGAAAATATGCCAATAACTATTTGTTAAGGATCTCTTTGTATACCATGTTGTCAGTTCGGCCATCCGGTTGTAACATGACCAAGCTGTGCGCTGAGCTTA
>JANRMT010062817.1:47928397-47945004 GCA_026402145.1 Polypterus bichir lapradei
TTTGAAAATTGGTGACGTTGGAAAGTTCAATATGGCGGCCGACAGTGCCGTCATACCATCGAAATAAGTACATACATCGGTTTCGGTTAGTGCAGGGAAGCCGCCTACCAAATTTCGTGAAGATGGGGCCATAAATGAGAAAGTTCAACATGGCGGACGTTGTCGACCGTTATCGAGCGTTATGACCGTTACGTGTAGAATTTCGAAATGAAACCTGCTTAACTTTTGTAAGTAAGCTGTAAGGAATGAGCCTGCCAAATTTCAGCTTTCTACCTACATGGGAAGTTGGAGAATTAGTGATGAGTCAGTCAGTCAGTCAGTCAGTCAGTGAGTGAGTGAGGGCTTTGCCTTTTATTATTATAGATGTGTATGGCTCTATGTGTGAAGAAAAACTTTTAATCATTTTTGCTTTCCAGCTTTATCCCTGTATCCTATTGAGCAGGTCATCAGATTATAAATTGACGGCCTCTATACACTGTACTAATTTCTTTCATAATTTTTGAAACTTCAATAATGTCAGCTCAGTGTGTCTACTCAAACTGAAAATGTTCAGTTCAGTAGAATCTTTCCTCATATCTCATGCTCTGCAGTTCTGGAATTAGAATAGTAGCTCTTCTCTGGGCTTTTTCTAGTGCAATTATGTTTTTTTTTTTGTAGCCTGGGGACCAAAATTGCCTGCAGTGCTCCAGTTGACGCCTTACCAGAGCATCATAAAGCTTGTGCATAACCTCCTTTGACTTGTACTCTACACATCATGCTACATAACCTAACGTTCTGTTAGTCTTCGTAATGTCTCCTGAACATTATCTGGATTTTTATACTGACAAGTCCACTACAACTCCTAGATCTTTCTCAGAAGAAGTACTTTCAAGTTTTTGACCTCCATCTGGGCATTCAAATCTAACAGTTCTATTTCCTACATGCAAAACCTTACCTTTATTTACATTAAATTTCATCAGCCAGAAAAGTGACCAAGCCTCAATTCTGTCCAAGTTCCTTTGCAATGATTCCACTGATTCTAGATTAGCTGCTATCCCACCTAATGTATCATCTGCAAATATCACCAGCTTGTTGCTTATATTCCAGTCCTACTAGGGTAGGTCAGTGTTGCCAAACAACATAACAAACATGGATTTGAGATGATCTTGGAGGTAACTGGAATATGCAAAAAAGCTCCTCAAAGACACAAAGAAATAAACCTAGGCTGATAATAGCTATTATTCTCCTTTTTTGCATTAAAAAGAACAATTTTAGGTAGGTTTTCCTTTTTTTCTTTTTTACAAAATAAAACGATATTAAATATAACAACAGAATAGGTACAGTGGTGCTTGAAAGTTTGTGAAACCTTTAGAATTTTCTATATTTCTGCATAAATATGACCTAAAACATCATCAGATTTTCACTCAAGTCCTAAAAGTAGATAAAGAGAAACCAGTTATAGAAATGAGACAAAAATATTATACCTGGTCATTTATTTATTAAGGAAGATGATCGAATATTACATATTTGTGAGTGGCAAAAGTATGTGAATCTTTGCTTTCAGTATCTGGTGTGACCCCCCTTTGCAGCAATAACTGCAACTAAACATTTCCGGTAACTTTTGATCATTCCTGCACACCGGCTTGGAGGAATTTTAGCCCATTCCTCCGTACAGAACAGCTTCAACTCTGGGATGTTGGTTGGTTTCCTCACATTAACTGCTCGCTTCAGATCCTTCCACAACATTTCGATTGGATTAATGTCAGGACTTTGATTTGGCCATTCCAAAACATTAACTTTATTCTTCTTTAACCATTCTTTGGTAGAACAACTTGTGTGCTTAGGGTCGTTGTCTTGCTGCATGACCCACCTTCTCTTGAGATTCAGTTCATGGACAGATGTCCTGACATTTTCCTTTAGAATTCTCTGATATAATTCAGAATTCATTGTTCCATCAATGAAGGCAAGCTGTCCTGGCCCAAATGCAGCAAAACAGGCCCAAACCATGATACTACCACCACCATGTTTCACAGATGGGATAAGGTTCTTATGCTGGAATGTAGTGTTTTCCTTTCTCCAAACATAACGCTTTTCATTTAAACCAAAAAGATCTATTTTGGTCTCATCCGTCCACAAAACATTCTTCCAATAGCCTTCTGGTTTGTCCACGTGATCTTTAGCAAACTGCAGATGAGTAGCAATTTTTTTTTGGAGAGCAGTGGCTTTCTCCTAGCAACCCTGCCATGCACACCATTGTTGTTCAGTGTTCTCCTGATGGTGGACTCATGAACATGAACATTAGCCAATGTGAGAGAGGCCTTCAGTTGCTTAGAAGTTACCCTGGGGTGTTTTGTGACCTCACCGACTATTACACGTCTTGCTCTTGGAGTGATCTTTGTTGGTCGACCACTCCTGGGGAGGGTAACAATGGTCTTGAATTTCCTCCAATTGTACACAATCTGTCTGACTGTGGATTGGTGGCGTCCAAACTCTTTAGAGATGGTTTTGTAACCTTTTCCAGCCTGATGAGCATCAACAACTCTTTTTCTGAGGTCCTCAGAAATCTCCTTTGTTCGTGCCATGATACACTTCCACAAACGTGTTGTGAAGAGCAGACTTTGATAGATCCCTGTTCTTTAAATAACACAGGTTGTCCACTCACACCTGATTGTCATCCCATTGATTGAAAACACTTGACTCTAATTTCACCTTCAAACTAACTGCTAATCCTAAAGGTTCATATACAGTACTTTTGCCACTCACAAATATGTGATATTCGATCATTTTCCTCAATAAATAAATGACCAAGTATAATATTTTTGTTTCATTTGTTTAACTGGTTTCTCTTTATCTACTTTTAGGACCTGAGTGAAAATATGATGATGTTTTACGTCATATTTATGCAGAAATATAGAAAATTCTAAAGGGTTCACAAACTTTCAAGCACCACTGTATATGGCAAACAAGTTTTACAAAATCTGCTTACTAGACTTAATAATGTGCCCAAGGCAGCTACTATATTTTCTTTTCGATGCATACTTTCTGCTTAGCTCGATCTTAAGCCAGCTATTGAAAGTTCTTACAACTATTTGTTTTTAGCACAGCCACATGCTCTATAAGCATTCCCAAGGGCTTCACCAAAAACATTTTTACTTTAGCTTTTATTCTTTTGGACTGCATGGACTATATACTTCGAAATACCAAATTTCTGTTTTGAAGATGGCTACATTGACTAATTCACTGCCATATACAGTATTTAATTTTTTTTATTAAATAAGGGTAAAACCTGTGAATGAGGGGATTAAAAGATGGATTTAACAACAGTCCTTTAGCCTAGTGGGCTGATGTGTAGGTGTTAAAAACACTATACGTAATCTGAGTTCAACCCCAGGGCACTGTGGTGGCTCCAGGCATTCGAAACTGTGCCAATTAAAGTGATTCCTACTTAGACCGATGACAACATTCAGGCGTGAATCTGTTTTAATATTTTATGATGAATCTTCAAGTGGGACAGACATTAAGCCCTTATCCCACTGCACTGTATATATAGTAAAAGCACTGTCATCAATAACACCCAGATGGTCTTGCTCTCTAATTTTCAGTGTGCATCCATTACAAGCCTTCAAAGCACATTTGTCAGCTTTGTTTGTATTGCCAGTGGGAAACCGATTTTCCTTTTTCAACAAAAACAGGAATGCATAGTGTCATAATAGTAATGAAAAATTGTTTTTGTAATTTTTCTATTTGAGGATCACTGCCTATTCAAAATATTTTGTTATAAAACATATATTTTTCACTAAATGTGCCATGGAGAAGTAGCATATTGTCAGCCTTTATCGCCCAACAAACTAGATGGCAAAGGAAGTAAAGGCATGCAGAAGCTATGTTTCATATAAACTGGAGTGTGCAGTGCAGGAGCAGTTCAGACAATCTGACGCTTTAATTACAAAACATGTTATTTGGGTGTAATTAAACCAGATAAGAGGACATTTGACAGTGGTGGTACCAGAACTTTCCAGGAAATTGCCTTTTGTCAGTTCTCAGTGAGTCTAGAGTGTGAGTGTGAGGTGGGATAGAACAAAGGCAGAGACATGGCCTAGTCAAGAATAACTGACACAAAGTGTGATAGCAAAATATGGATATAGCAATCTAATGTAAATGTGCATTTTTGTGCACTATGATGAGGAAAAGCAAACATCATTCAATATTTAGGTAGGACCAGTGGTGCAGTTCAGTCATTTGCATTTGACATTTGCTCTTAGGGCCTCATGTATGAATGGATTGCACACTAAAATATGTTTATAAAAGTTTAAAGGTATTCCATATTGCCCCTGTATTATTGGGAGCAGAGATGTGTGCACAGGTGGGCTTTGTGAAGGACTGACATCATTATCTTTCATTTCAGCCACGTGGTAATAACTTTAAGGAAGCTTGCATTCTTCATCTTATGATGAATGTACTGAGCAAATGTGAATGTCAGGATCAGTTAATTTTCCCACACAACAGGTGGCAGTTTTCCGGCAGTGTTCGTCTAGGCTGGACCCACCTGAAGAACCCACAAGGTGGCATTGGAGTTAGAATCTAGAAATAGAACCCTGGTAGGGTCCTTGATGGAGGCCAGAGGGCATTGCCATTGGAGAACTACCCCAATTTTCACCCAACCCAGAAATACTCTGCATGACCAATGCTGGGTCCAGTTTAAAAGAAGCCCACAGACTCACCTTGAATAGTCAGAGTTGAAAGGCAGTGGTCAACACTCATCAGGAGATCTAAAGAAGGAAGGGGATTTGTGCTAATACTTGCGTATTTTGGCTGTATGTAATTGAGAAATTGTTGGTGGCAAATAAAAACCTTTTATTTGAACCTGGAGTCGTGTTTGTGTAACATTTTGTCTGTGGTTTGGGGCTAAGTGGCACTTCTCCCTTGTGGTTACAAGATGTGAAGGATTCTACATGAAGGAACATTTTTTAACTGATTGTAATATGTCAACAACGCAAGTTAATTGTTTTTCTGTGGTCATGAATATGTTTTCTATAATGTATCAACACTAGACAGCAGTCTGCGAACACTCACAAATAAAATTTGACTCCTGTACATAACCCATGAAGGTTTGTGTTCTAACCTTGGCATTGCCTTAGCTTTCCTTCATTTCACTTGTTGTTGCAGCGTTTTCTGTTAGCATATGCTTCTAAGCCAATTGGTTCAGTCTATCCATCTTTCTATTATTTCATTTTTTGAACTTGCTTGTTCTATGATACAGTCATAGGGTTCTAGAATCTGTTGTGGCAGCATTGCATGTAAGGCAAAATCCAAGGAGAAGGAGCGAGTATATCACAGAGCATATTCAATCGGTTATACACTACCATTTCAGTTTGGCCTAAATTCAGAAATTATCCTAATGTGCACATTTGTGGAATGAATGCAGAAGCCCTCACATTCTCATCATGGCTGCAAAAACACCACCGGGATATTTTAGTAGAAGCTGTGAGAAAGTGCAAGTGTGCGTATCAGCTACCAATAAAGCGTGATTTATTATCTGACAACAAGTAGGGCATATTCAGCTTGGTTATATAACTCTGAAAGTCTCTTTGGTACTGTATATTCAATTTTCATAAATGGGCTCTGCTCTTTTTATGCCCTTTTATTTATTATTGGATAAGAGAGTATACTATTATAGCTTTTAAATACATTTCTAAATTGCCATATATAACTTGCTTGGAGAGAGTTATATATAGCTTCAAATAAAATGCACTGGATGGTTATTTACATGTTTCAGTCAGTTACCAATGGCTGTGCTATGAACAAATGCTAAGTCCATTTAGACTTGTAATTTGGGATAGAAAAGTTTTTGTCTATGTAAAGTCATGCCTAACGGGTCCAATTTAGTGGGTGGGGATGCTTCAAGAGGAGGCTAGCTGCTTGTATATATTTTGTTTTCATTGTTTTTTTTTGTGTTCTTAACAGTCTTAATTAAAATAATTTTTTAAGCCACTGTGAATATGTGCTGCATTTGCATTGCCTCTGCATTACAATATACTATATATTCACCTGGGAGAGAGCCATAAGTCTACCTTCTGCCATGGAGTACTGTATACTCATTTTAATTCCAAGTTCTCATTTGTCATGTGAGGGAGGTGTATGGGAGCAACAGCTGGGTAATTAACATAACAAATCAAATGAGGTGCAATCCACCCTATTTAAGTAAAGGCTAATGGTGCAATGAGGCACAGAGGACAGAGTGTGTACAGGAGCATTGGCTGTAATCATATATAATTATTTTAAGAATACTTTGGAAGCATTAATAGGGCATATTTAAGAAGCATCTTCAAGATTTATGCAACCTAGATAAGCAAGGGGCTTGACAGATTGCACACAGGGTCAAATCTTACACTATTTGTATTTTATTACATCTAATATTCAGTTCAATCAATACATTTTATAATGCACACTTCAGTTAATTAGAACTCAATACATCCATCTTTCCATTAGTTTATTTTATGAACTCCCTTGTTCTCTAGCAATATTACCAGATGTCAGAAGCTATTGCAGTAGCACTGAATATCAGGCAGGAATCAGTCCTGAATGTAGATCTAGTATATCACAGGCCACATTCACTCTCAGTTATTCTCTGCTATTTCAGTTTAGTTTAGAGTTAGAAATGATTATAAACGTCTACATTTTTTTTGGGATGTAGGTGAAAGCCCTCATAGACTCATCATGACTGTGCAAACACTACCCAGATACTGGCAGAGGAAAAAATCAAAGCCTTTCTTTAGAGCTGTGAGATGGCAGGGATTTGAGAGCAGTACCTAATTAATTAGCGTCTGTGTATGTTTGTCTATTGTGGGATTAGTTATGTGCTTCAGTACAGTTCCTATAGCATGACTATTTAAAACGGTCCTATTGTCACATGGCAAGGCCAACAAATGCATACGTGAAGTAATAATTATAAAATATTATAAAAGCTAAAATAATTAACACACATTATAACTGTTGTGTACCTCATTGTTTGTGATACAAACTGAAATACAAAATTTCTTATATTTTGATGACAGTTTCTTCATAAGCAGTATGCAGTTTTTGAAGGTGGCTCTAACTGAACTCAATGTAAAGACAATCCAGTATGCCAGAAATTAGATAGACATGAGGTTGATGATGACATTTTCAGCTGGATGGCATTTTCAGAAAACATTTCTTTTGTGTTTAGCATTGTATTATCAAAGTGTTATAATGATAGAATTTATTTTGTAGTGAAGACCTTTCAAAATATTTATAAAATAAATGCATACTGATATACACTATATACAGATTTTACATAAACCAATTTTGAAAGCATTCCTCCTCACTTTTTTTCTGTCTGTCATTTTATCCCAGAAATAAAAAGCTGTCCTTTTGCAGCAAAATAAAAATATATATGTGTGTTAAACAAAAATGTCTATGTCTAATATAATAAAAATAACAACCAATGTATCATTTCCTGAGTGTTACGGCCACTTGAATCAAAGCAAGACAATTACGAGCGTTGAGCTTACTTTCTTAATATATTCCCAAATCATTTATGATTTTTTTCTCTCTTTTTTGTGCATTGCCAAACAATAAAAAAAGGAAAATGAACATTACTCGTGAGATCTGCCATTGGTTAGCTGCAGGGAAAATGGATATCAATTATATATCATCTAGGATGCCGCTGCATAGTAAGTAGGCCCAGTAGGGGCTTTGGGGCAGGTTCATTATTCCTTCATAAACAGGGAAACTCAGAAAGAAATGTCAGTCAGGAGTTACCGCTGCATCTTCCTGACTCTCCTTTTCTCTCTCTCTTCCTCTCTATCCCTCCTTTTCTCTCTCCCTCTCCATCTCTGTCTCTTTTAACACCTTCAGTCTCTGTTTGCCTCAGTATGCAAACAAGGCTGTTTAGCTGGGCTTGAGAGTGTTCTAATGAGCTCTCTGCTCCAAGCCTGCGGTAAAAGGCCGCTGTCACACAGCTGTTCAGGAAAAGACTCCTCTGGGCATGCTCAGGTACACAAGAAGACACCCTCCTTCTGCTCCTGCACTGAAACCTTTAATATCTGTGTGGCAGCATCTAGATTTATGCACACAGACATGCTTTACAGCCAGTTTATTATGTGCCTGTGTGGATTCTCTTTTGTCAAAATTAATAATAATAAATCCATTCACGGGGACTGAATTTGCACAACACAGTAGAAACTTACTTTAATAAATTTCCTCCTTATTGTTGTTTAATGCTGCCAACACTTTAAAACCAAATTGATTAAGACGGGCTTCTGTTTTAGTGGATCCCTTTATACATCTTGCTGGGCTGTCTGTTGCAAATCTTCTTACAACTGGTTGTCAGTCCAAAGTAGTGAAGTGGGAGCAAGACTGCCTCCTTCACGTCTGATAGTGTTCTAGTTCAATAGTTCCTAATTTAATCAGTGACAATTTAAGTCTGCGCATGAGAGCGTGAAATGTGGTGTTCAAAGGTGAATCATGTGCATACTGGCAGTGCTTTCTAGGGAGGATGGAACTGATCTTGATACCACAAGGTCACAGGCTCAGAGTCCATTACTAGATCACTGTGTGAGCCAAAGCAAATTAATTCCCTTGCCTGTCATCAGCCTGTAAGTAAATGTGTTTTGGTACAATTGTATGTAGTGAGAAGTCAAGCAAAATGACACCCTTTACTGGCTAACTAAAAAGATTTCAATATGCAAGCTTTCGGAAGAACTCAGGCCCCTTCTTCAGGAAAGATGTATGATAGTCTCTACTTTATTGAAAGAGATCTTTTGTTTTCCCATTTGTGTTTTCTTGTTCAGAATTCTGAGGAATGGTAGCCTTTTTTTGGCACCCACATGTTTAAAGTACAAACAAGCATTGTTTCATACACCATCACTGGCTACATACAAAGACTGACAGGAACATAAGGACAATTTCAAAGCACCCAGTCATCCAGTTGTTCATGGTACCTATACAAACATGGACCTTACCTCAGAGAAGATATGCCTATTCAATGGGTTCAAGGGCTATTAGGTGATAATGGAACCTGCTATGCCCATATCTTGTTCTAAAAAGCTGAGAGAGAAGTGTAAGGACCATTGGTAACTATTCAGAAAGGTAGGGGAAAAAAAGCTGTAACCATGACAATAAACACAGTAGTGATGAGTGAAACAAGCAAGTTTAGATTTGCATACAGTCACAAAACTGACATTTAAATTTTTTTTGCAGGAAATTTTGCGATTGCAGAATGTGAAACTCATTAGAAGAGTTTTTTTGGTGGTTTTAAGGGTTTGTTGGTGGTAGAAAACAAGAAAACCTGCTACCTAAAGCTTTGTTCACACACCCATGTTTACCTGTGTTCTTTCTACAGCTGTGTAATGCAAGTAATCTGTAGCATCACCTGTAAAATCAGTTGTATTTATGCCTCTCAGTCACATCTCCACATAGGAGCACAGTGCATTTTTTAAACATACCATTGTGCACAGGAAAGTCTCACTAAACAGAAAACTATCCTCCCTCTGCAGTTACCTAACAACCACCCTTTCCTGTTTCTTGATTCCTGCAATAAACATTGTGGATGTACACTCTCCAAGTTCAGTGGAGCTTCAGGTTTCTTTTCTGTCTCCAATGCATCTTTAGGGTTGTGATTACCAAAACTGTTATCATAACTGGCTGAAAGGGGATTGCATTACCAGAAGACATCTGGCAGCTCAATAAAATGTCTTCACATCACAGGTGATAATTGTTCTTCAAGAAAAATCACTGGATAATGCATTGATTGAATGTATAAGTGACTATTGTCTCAAATTTCTAAGGTAGACCACCATCCACAGATCTGGAGGACACCTGCAAAGATACCTCAATGTCACTCTGTAGGAATACCACACGTATGAAAATTCCAGCATCTTTTAAAATGTTCTTTCCAAACCAGCAGATGATAAATTTCTTAATTGACATTGACTCTGCATCTTTTTCTGAACATTAATGGTTAAATGTATGTCAATCTGTATCCTCCTATTTCTTATATTACACACTATGAATATTCCCATGCATCGATTGTCTTTTTCTGTAGTATTGAGTTAAATATACTGTATTAGGTTCAGTATCTCTCTATTTCTAATGCTGTATTTGTGTTTTTCGATGTCTGTAACAGTCTATCAAGCGTGTGTGGAGTTCATTTTACAATATTACCCAAACATACTGAAACCATTAAACCCTCTAACGTGGTGATCAAAGTTAGTATGAAATTTTGTTTCCCTTAACCTACATGTAGCAGCACACGGCCACTGCACTTAGTCTTAGTCTTTGTCCACTGCTAGTCCGCAGTTCTGAGGCAAACTGCAACAAAAATTAGTCTTCTTACCATAAATATGTACTTAGACCAGGGGCCTCATGTAAAATGCCATACATAGAATTCACACTAAAACATGGCATACAGACAAAAACAGAAATTTTCACATGCAGAAAAAAATCCAGATGCATAAAACTATGTGTATGCCAAGTTCCACACACTTCCCCTGTATAAATTCCAATGAACATAAAATTTAATGCACGTGCACGTGCCTACAGCTCATATCAGAAATTTGCATATTTTAATATGCAAATCAATTTAAATATCACCTTCTGTTCTGTGTTTTGTTAAGAGACAATGGCAAAATCATGTGGAAAAAAGAGGAATTTCAGCGAACGCGAACTATTTGTTGGCTTAAGCAGTGGTATGAGCAAGAAAAGTAAGTTATGGAGTGATACAATGTGGCAGAGACATTTGAAATTTCAAGTTCAGAAAGCTGCAGTTCTTGAAATAAAAAAGAAACAGTCAGATATCAAAGTCAACATGAAAAGGCATGTTGCAGCTCACCGTCTGTTTATTGTGTTTCAGACAATATTACAAATGCTGACCCCTGTGCCGATGACGCAACTCCATGCGGTGATGGTGCTGCTGTGCCCAGCACATCTTTAGACACTGGCTGTACACACACCTTTGCCTCGGAAATTCCTAGGCGTCCATCTGGCTGTGTGCTGACAAACACTGTTCTGGATTCACAAAATGCAATAGGTATGCTGTAAGAGATGTGGCCAATGAACTAAGGAATATAAGGGCTGTACTATGTGATACTGACCACAATTTAAATTGGTTAAATAACAAATGCTACATCTGATTTCTTGTTTTTACATTCTGCTAATTACATTCAAACGAAGTTGTAACGCTGTTCGATTTGGGTGATCATTTGGTGGGTCAGGTTCATCATACCATTTCTTTTCAGGTATGGACAAGCAGGATGCTACATGCCTGCATGATGCACCCCACGTTCTGTGAACAATAGAGCAGCACATTAATAGAGTGGAAATGCATTCTATTTACATAAGTAAATTCATTCTCTGAAGGCACCCAATGGATCAATTTACTTCTCTTTACATGGCTGTTTGAGGTGACTTGCTATCTTTAAAAGAACTGCTTGCCTTTTGCCACACTAGTTGGAAAAAGCACTGTATGGAGCTGCCATTTTTATAGGTTCTCCAGCTATACATGATGAAATGCCAGCTTATTAATTTGGTGATTCATTCCTGGCTGATGTAACATGTCCAACCACAGTGTAAGGTGATCTTATATATCAGGATGACAAGCAGATAATACCATCCTATATAGCTGGCATGGTATGACTCGATAATGTTTGTGAAATACCCAATCGGTCAGCACACTCACATTGAAAAGCTCCTGTGGTTAAAAACCCGAGAGTGGACAAAACTTGCAAAGGAGCAGGTACAGCACAATTCCTCAAAGTCTGCTTTTGTAAAGCCGGCACCAGTTAACCACACAGCTCCAACAGGATAGCTCTTGGAAATCGAAATCGACTTAGAAACCAGTCATCATCCTCAATAAATACGCACTCTCTTCAAATTCTTCTATTTGTGATGTCTTTAGCTGTGGTAGTTTACCTATTTCATGCACCATTATGCAGTATTATTACAAAATGATTACAATCAAGTGAATTTAATTTGTAAACAATATGCAATTAATTTTGGTGTATTTGATAAATCCCGCATCATTGATGCGAATTTGAAAAAGAAAGGTAAATAACACAGAAACAGTAGCATGGCTTTGACGCTGGGTGTCTCCAGTTTGCAAAACTGAGCAGAAATGTGCGTACATAAGATAGGGGGCTACTGTGAAAATGTGCGTAGTTTTACTCCAACTTTAGATTTTATACATCTCAGTGTGCAAGGAAATGGGCGTATGCAATATTTTTGTGTGTACGCACCATTTATACATGAGGCCCCAGATCAGTACGGGATCATCCCATACTGATAGCACACTTCAACTGACTCAGCTTGTTATGAGGATTTTTTACAAATCAAAGTGAATTTTGCATAAATCACTTCACTCATCTTTAGAAGAAAACTCTACTGCACTGTTAGAAAGTTAAATAATAAATGATGTTGTTCCCTTATAAGGCAACTTTACCTCACAATTAGATGCTAAATTAACAAATTGCATTCTTAAATTGACTATAATATTTAACACAGCTGAGATTTTGCTGTGTTATAACTTGGTTGTGTTTTAAATTAATTTTGTCTTATATTAATTCCTGGATTTTCTTTTTTGCTTTGTGGTTTTGAATTCTGTAGAATATGAGTCTAATGTTTTTTTTTTTCAAAATATTTCTTTAAAAACATTCAAATAATTCAACATCTTCTCACAAAACCAATTTGATTTATTATGAACATTGCCATTTTGGTATCGTAATCTACAGATTTGCCTGGCTCAGATGATAGGAAGTGATGTCAGAGGTCATTAGGTAAAGAGGTTGGCACTAAGACTTCTGACTCATCCAAGTTTGTCGATAAAAAACCTTATTGTTGTGAGTGCATTTTTGTTTAATTTGGTTTGATTAATTTGATTGCCTGACTAAGGACCCTGTGCTTTGATCCTTTTGACATTGATTTTTGGAAGTACTACTGGGCTTAATGACAGATCAATTTGCTTTTTGTTTAAAGAAATTTGCTCGACTTTTGATAACATTTCTTCTCCCAATTCTTTTTCATAAAAATCTGCCTCATCTTTCATTACTGCAAAATAAGCAGATTATGGGTGCATTTAATACCTGTATTCACACACAACATACATGGGCAGAATATACGAATCTCTCACAGTCAGTGCTAAGGCCAGGATTTTAACTGTAAGGGAGCAGCATTAACCACTATGTTGCTATCTATTCCTGAGCACTTTCACTGGATTTGGTTGAAAGTAAGTTAATAATCATTGTAGAACGGCCTTCAGTAAACTCTGGCATTTTTACAAAGTTGTCTTAAAGTACCCAGCCATATAAAATGATTGTTGTCTTGGGAAACAATAAGGAGAACTGAGACTGACATCTCAGACTATAATGGAAAATGTGATTGCTCTAATACACTGTGTGATCAAATGAGGACTATGCAACACAAGCTTCATAAACAAGCTTCACTAATTAACGTAATTAATTCCATTGATTTACCTAAATAAATAATTATATTATCTGGTATAACTATGATACCAAACAGAGATGCAGGTGGTCAATATACTCTCTATGTTGCCTCTGTAGAAAAAAGTGAGGGTGCAGCTGTTTCTGTCCTTTCTTGACTAGTGAGGAGATGTGTTTGGTCCAGGGGAGATCATTTTTTATCTCCATTTCCAAAACCTTTGTTCTCCTGACTTACTGCATAGTGGAGCCATTGATAGAGAAGTGAAGGTGGGTGGCATAGTTATTGGTGAAGCCAACAGAGATCTCCTTTGTTTTATCGACATTCAGGGTCAGATTATTGTTCCTACACCAGTCCAAAAGAAGTTTGACCTGATCTCTGTAAGCCATCTCACCATCACAACTGATGAGGCCTTTCACTGTTGTGTCATCTGCAAATTTAATGAAGAGGTTTATGATGTACCTTGCACAACAATCATTGATAGTGAGGATGAAGAGTAGTGCGCTCAAGCCACAGCTTCGGAGGCCACAAATGCTCGGAGGGATGGTGTTTGTTGTATTGTTTTCAACTTGATCTGATTAAAGTCTGTCTGTTAGAAAGTTTGATATATAAATTTGGGGTGGGGGTATGGGTTCCATGCCCAATAGAGCAAGGTTGTCCATGAAATGATAATGGAATTATATGTTGAATGCAGAGCTGAAGTCTAAGAATAGCATCTGAGCATACGTGTCTCTACCCTCCAGGTATGCCAAGCTTAGTGGAGTGCAGGCTATGTCATTAATGATGGAGTGATTGGGATGGCAAACAAATTGCAGGATCCAGTATGGGAAAAGTCTGAGTGTTATGTGGGCCTTGACCAGTCTCTCAAAGCACTTACTCATAATGGGAGTGAGTGCAATATGGCGGTAGTCATTGAGGCATTCTTGCATAATGATATGTAGATGGCAATAATAAATAGTGGAACCTCGGGTCACGACTGTAATTCGTTCCAAAACTCTGGTCGCAAGCCAATTTGGTCGTGACCCAAACTCATTTCCCACATAGGATTGTATGTAAATACAATTAATCTGTTCCAGACCGTACGAACTGTATGTAAATATATATTTTTTAAAGATTTTTAAGCACAAAAATAGTTAATTATACCATAGAATGCACAGTGTAATAGTAAACTAAATGTAAAAACATTGAATAACACTGAGAAAACCTTGAACAGAGAAAACTAACATTGCAAGAGTTCACGCTACAGCTTTATGAACCACTGTGAAAAACCTTGAACAACATAGAAAACTAACATTGCAAGAGTTCACGCTACAGCCTTACGAACCACTTGCTGTAAACATTTTTTTTAATGAGTTTTAAGCACAGGGAAAAAATGAAAATTTGAAAAATCCTTAATTTATACAAAAACTAACGATAAACAACCAAGAAAACTAACCTTGCAGCAAATCGCCATGAATCTTCCTGGCTTTCTCGCATAACATCGCCTCGCGTATGCTATCCCCTGCAAGTTGCTTCTCGTTCAACCACACTAGCAACAGTTTTTCCACCTCTTCCAGCACTTGAGGCATATGCTTGGTTAACACTGTAACTCCTTTTGCAAAATCAGCTGCTTTAATTGCCTCTTTCTGCTTTAGAATAGTCAAAATTGTAGATTTGACTTCTTGTACTCGGCGGCAAGATCAGTAACACGAACACCACGCTCATACTTTTCAATAATTTCTTTCTTTAACTCGATTTCAATTTTCTTCAAACCTTTCTTCTCACCAACACTAGCACTCTTCACTTGCTTAGAGGCCATGGTTAATTGCAAAATTAATGCAAAAGCACACAAAATAGAGCACAAACATTTCACAACGAATGCACACGTCTGACCGAGAACAACGTACAAGGAGAGACTGAACACGTGTGGAAATCATCAGCGCGTACGAACCAGAAGGGAAACTGGCTTGTTCGTCACCCAAGTGTGTGGTCGTGAACAGATGCAAAAGTTTTTTTTTTGAAGTTTTATTAATTTTATTGCAATACATACAAATCAATTTTTTACAAAAAGAAAAATTGAATTAAGGACAAATCGATCCCCACCCGTGAGAGAGAGAGCAAGGCAAACGGCGTGAAATTTAGGCTTGTAAATATACCTAAATTAATACATTTGATAAGCCAATAGAGATGAATGCAGAAGACAAAGAAATACGGAAATAATTGCTTCCTCTGTGCTTTAAGAGCTTGAAGGGTTGACCATCTATGCAAGTCTTGCTTAATTTTTTCCATGCAGACGGCGAAATTTTGTTGATAAAGAGCTTTATGTTTACTTGTGATGTTTACTCCTAGATATTTAAACTGTTCTGCAATGATAAAATGTAGGGTGTCTAATATTATATGCTTAAGAATTCACTGGAAAGAGTACACTTTTATTCAGATTAATTCTGAGACCAGAGATCTTTTGAAATTCTGTGAGTGCTGTTAAGACTGCAGGCACAGAATTTTCTGGGTCTGATATATACAGTACCATATCATCTGCATATAATGAAATTTTCTCTTCCAGTCCTTCTCTGATAATCCCCTTTATCTAATCAGTATTTCGACAATGTATTGCCAGTGGTTCAATGGCAATTTCAAACAGTAGTGGTGACAAGGGGCATCCCTGTCTAGTACAATGTTCTAGTTTAAAGTAGTCTGAACAAACTAGTAGTTGATACAAACTGAAGCTTCTGGGTTAGTATACAGTAATTTCATCCATGCACAAATGTTCGGGCCAAACCCAAACTTCTCCAATGTAGTAAAAAAGTATTTTCATTCAATCATGTCAAATGCTTTTTCTGCATCCAATGATAATAATATTTCTGGGGTGTGTGATTTAGTTGGTGAGTATATTACACTAGCAGAATACCCGCGCTTCGCAGCGGAGAAGTAGTGTGTTAAAGAAGGTATGAAAAAGAAAAGGAAAATTTTTAAAAATAACGTAACATGATTGTTAATGTAATTGTTGTGTGTATATATATATATAGCAAAATACCCGCGCTTCGCAGCGGAGAAGTAGTGTGTTAAAGAAGCAATGAAAAAGAAAAGGAAACATTTTGAAAATAACGTAACATGATTGTCAATGTAATTGTTTTGTCACTGTTGTGAGTGATGAGTGTTGCTGTCATATATATATATATATATATATATATATATAT
>JANRMT010062817.1:47950004-47968163 GCA_026402145.1 Polypterus bichir lapradei
CCCACGGGTTTCAAGCTCATCTCCATTACAGTAAATGGAGAAAAACAGCTTCCAGTTATGACCATTACACGTAGAATTTCGAAATGAAACCTGCCCAACTTTTGTAAGGAAGCTGTAAGGAATAAGCCTGCCAAATTTCAGCCTTCTACCTACACGGGAAGTTGGAGAATTAGTGATGAGTCAGTCAGTCAGTCAGTCAGTGAGTGAGGGCTTTGCCGTTTATTAGTATAGATTAAACAGGCGTCGAAGATTTGAAGATAAGTGTCGGCCCCTGATAAATCCAGTTTGATCTTTTGATATTACCGAGGGGAGCACTTTCTCCATCCTTCTAACTATGATTTTAGAGAGTATTTTAACATCATTATTCAGAAGTGAAATTGGTCTGTATGATGCACATTGTAATAAGTCCTTATTTTGTTTTGGAAAAACGGTGATTAGTGCTTGGCGAAAAGTTTGGGGAAGAGTTTGGTTATATCTGGCTTCTGTAAATGTTGCTAATAGGAGGGGAGCTAGTTGAGCGGAGAATTTCTTGTAAAATTCTGCAGGGTAGCCATTAGGGCCTGCTGCATTCCCGCCTTGAAGTGACTTTATAGCATCTACTAATTCTGATAACGCCAGAGGTCTATCAAGTTCCTCCGCAGTAAAAGTGTCTATTTGTGGTATTTGTAATGTATCCAGAAATGCATTTGATTGTGTATTGTTTTCTTTAAACTCAGTAGTATATAAGGATTTATAGTAGTCTCTGAAAGTGTGCATTATATTTTTGTGGTCGATGATTTTGTCTCCATTCGCTTTGGTGATTACTGAGATTGCGTTGTGCACTTCTTGCTTGTGAATTTGTTGAGCTGAAAGCTTATTAGCTTTCTCTCCATGTTCATTGTAATGATGTCTGGATTTATAAATTAGTTGTTCAGTTTCTTTAGTTGTCAAGAGGTTTAGTTCTGATTGCAGAGCCTGCCTTTTCCTATGTAGAGTCTCGCTTGGTAGTCTGGCATGTTCTTCATCTATTCTAGTAATTTCGCTTTTTATCTCTGCTACTTTCTTGGTTTCTAATTTATTTCTGTGGGACAGATATGAGATAATCTGTCCTTTTAAGAAGGCCTTAAGAGTTTCCCAGAGTATTCCTGCAGAAATCTCTGAGGATGTATTTGTCTCTAGGAAGAAATTGATTTGTTTCGATATGAATTCTGCACTATTCTCGTCTGCTAATAGCAGCAGGTTGAGACGCCATCTGTGAGGTGAGTGTGTGGGGCTTAGTAACTTTAGCTACAAGATCAGAGGTGCGTGATTAGAAATAACAATAGTATTGTATTTGCAAGATTTAATCATAGGCAAGAACTTATTATCTGTAAAGAAATAATCAATCCTTGAGTAGCAATGATGTACTGGTGAGTAGAAAGAATATGTTCTTGAGTTTGGGTTTAAAAACCTCCAGGGGTCTGATAAGTTGTGATCAGTTATAAACTTTGTAATTATCTTTGTGGTGTTAGATGCCGTTCCCCCTGTGGAAGTCCTATCTAAGAGTGGATTTAAAACACAATTAAAGTCCCCAGCCATTATAATTTTATGAGTGTTCAGATTGGGAATGGATGCAAATTCTGTATAAATTCCTTATCATCAGCATTAGGTGCATAAACATTTATCAAAATCATTTTACAATTAGATAAGTCTCCGATTAACATTACATATCTCCCTTCAGGATCCAATACTACATCTGATGCTACAAATGAGACTGTTCTATGTATGAGAATCCCCACACCTCTAGTTTTCTTTGTAAAACTAGAATGGAACATTTGGCCAGTCCAGTCTTTTTGCAGCCGAAACTGATCCTTGCTTAGTAAATGGGTCTCCTGTAAAAATACTTAGCGTTTAGACCTGTTAGGTGAGAGAGTACTTTCTTTCTCTTTAATTCGTGATTCAGGCCTTTAACATTCCGGCTCACGAAGTTAATTGTCCCATCATGGAGACATTGATTCTGAGTTTTTGATGTCATTTTATAGTCTTAACTGGAGGTGAGACAGCTTCGGCCTTAATTTCCTATTTCCCTAAGAGTTATTGCCATGCAGCCTATTATTACGTTGGTAGTTATAATTATAAAGATTAAAAGGATAGATTAGGTATAGATCAAACCTGCTCTCTTTCTCTCCCCCCCTTAACCCCCCAACTTCCCTTTTTGCCTCCCCACGTGAGGCTAAAACCCACTTCGCACAGTCCCAGTCCTCTGACATACCCAGAGACAGAGCACGTCCAAAGCAAAACAAGCCCCCACACAGCATCGTTTTAGGATTAAAAGATAGAGATATCTATTACCAATATAGTCTAAAAAACTGTGCACTTAGAATATAAATAATCTTCAGCAATCTTAGTGTATTAAGATAATACACCCGGATAATAAACCCGGGGAGTGGTGTTAGAAAATGTTCCAGAATAAGCATAATAAGTCTTAATGCAATAATAGCAATAACAATAAACCAAGGGTATGATGTTGAACAGTCTCGTTTAGGGTAGAGAGAAAATAATTAGATAATAAAAAATAAAAAAAAAAGTAATTAAGCACAATAAAACATAAACAGATAGCGCCTGAGTAATAATGAGTGATAATGAGAATATATGATGATAAAAACCCGTATTTTAAACAATTAGATCAGACAGTAGATTATTAATCCTTGCTATATCATTAACGGCCATGACTCACTATTATGTATCAGAATAGTCCCGGGATCAGTTTTCTTAATTGATTTTCTGCTTCTTCCTTGCTAGCAAAGACATAGAATTGACCCTGCAATTCCTCTTTCAGTTTGGCCAGATACAAGAGGCTGTATTTGACATTGGCTTGCCGTAACCGCTGTTTAATGTTGTAGAAGGCTGCGCGTTTAGTAGCTGTCGCTGGAGAGAAGTCAGGGAAGATACGAATGTTGTTATTTTCTTATATAATCTCTTGTTTGTGTCTGAGGAGTGCCATCACCTCTAGCTTAAATGATAATCTTTCAAAGCGAATAATAAAAGATCTAGGTCTAACAATATTTGATCCGTGTGTGTGATAAGCCGCTGCTATCTCAGAATTTAAAGTACTCCCAATTATTTTAGAAAAAAGTTCAGGTGCGAATTTCACAGGGTTTGGACTTTCATGATTCTCAGGCAGACCTTCAATTCTGACATTATTCCTTCTGCTTCCAAAGCAGCCAGCCTGTCTCCGAGTTTTTTGCATTCGGAGCTGGCATTTGCTGCTTTTTCTTCAGCACTGGCAGCTAAATTTTCAGCTATTTCATTCCGAGTCGTGAATGTTTCCTTGACATCCTCCAGTTGATGAGCAAGCGTGCTCAGTTTAACCGAGTTTTCCTGAATGTGCTCTTCAATTTTACCCAGCGTCTGTCGCAGCTCCTGCCACAGCCTTTCATTTGCCTGTTGCAGCTCATGTCACAGTTTCTCATTTGCCTTTACCCTTGCCTTCTCATTTGCCTTCTAACTTTTCTTTATCTCTTGCATGAGCTCAGCAAACATCACCTTCAGTTCAGACAGTTCAATTGTGCTTTCTTGCACCGTAGGTGAAGCGGCAGGCTCCATTGTAGCCGGTGTCCCCGCTGTTCCCGGCTCGCGTGGAGTAATTGAAACCTCGGACTGCAAGGCCTTTTCCAGTTTCAGGTGATCTTCTCCAATCGGCGAGCTATCGAGACCTGCTTCACTCACGCTCGTACATTCGCTCCCCATTTCACTCTCAGCCGGTGACAATGTGACCGTGGTCCCAAGGAGTCTGGGCTTTCGCCCATTTGATCCAGGTCAGTCTCTGAAAGGCCGTATCTTGAACTAGGGCTTGCTGATCTTAGCTTGGATGCAACTTTAGTTTTTGGTTCTTTCGGACCCCCTTTCTTGTTGGCTATGTTTATATATGCTTACATACCTGTATACTGTAGCAGTGCCCCTCGTGTTGAATAAGTACAGGATATCTCAGGATAATAAGCAGATAATATGAAAAATAACACCGCTGCTAGCGGAGCTCCACTTCAGACGTCCATCTCTCGCAACGGACGAGACCAAGATCCCAACAGATGCAAAAGTTTGACGAACTTTTTGGTCGTAACCTGATTTGTACGTTTTTCGAGACATTCGTGACCTGAGGTTCCACTGTATTGGCTGAAGATAACTGAGTATGCTATGGGTGTCATTTTCATTCTTGTATACGTGCATGATGACCCATAACTTCCACATTACCATTATGTATATAAAGAGTACAGCATAATGTGATATTGTTGTTTTGTCTGTGGCAAATATATATGAATGACAAAAAGAAAACAACTTTAAAGAAAGCATGAAAGAACTGTTGCTTGTAAAATAAGAATTATTAAGTCATCGATTAAATTTAAATGAAAAGAATTTTCTCAGAACAGCTTCACATTGACAAGTTTGTTAAGGAGGCTGTCTTTCTATTTCTCTTAAAAAATAGGTTTTATATACAGTGTTGTTGGTCTATGTTGTTGGGATCTGAATGAGATCAGATGAAATGAAAGGTTGCAACCAGGAAATGAACTTCAATGGGTATGGCACAAAACGTCCATTAGAAAGCAAGAGTCTGATACCAAATGAAACAAACAAGAAACAGACAGATAATGCCAGAGATGTAGACCAGAATTCACAATTCAAGCAATGTTGCCTAACACAAGTTTCTTTAAATTTCCCGAGTAGCTCTGAGAAAGACTAAGTTTAAAATGAATTCAATGCAAGGGAGCCAGAAACTGTAGACTGTTTTTTTGTAAAGATGGGACCTAATGACAAAATGCATCACACAAGCTACAGTGGTGTGAAAAACTATTTGCCCCCTTCCTGATTTCTTATTCTTTTGCATGTTTGTCACACAAAATGTTTCTGATCATCAAACACATTTAACCATTAGTCAAATATAACACAAGTAAACACAAAATGCAGTTTTTAAAAGATGGTTTTTATTATTTAGGGAGAAAAAAAATCCAAACCTACATGGCCCTGTGTGAAAAAGTAATTGCCCCCTGAACCTAATAACTGGTTGGGCCACCCTTAGCAGCAATAACTGCAATCAAGCGTTTGCGATAACTTGCAATGAGTCTTTTACAGCGCTCTGGAGGAATTTTGGCCCACTCATCTTTGCAGAATTGTTGTAATTCAGCTTTATTTGAGGGTTTTCTAGCATGAACCGCCTTTTTAAGGTCATGCCATAGCATCTCAATTGGATTCAGGTCAGGACTTTGACTAGGCCACTCCAAAGTCTTCATTTTGTTTTTCTTCAGCCATTCAGAGGTGGATTTGCTGGTGTGTTTTGGGTCATTGTCCTGTTGCAGCACCCAAGATCGCTTCAGCTTGAGTTGACGAACAGATGGCCGGACATTCTCCTTCAGGATTTTTTGGTAGACAGTAGAATTCATGGTTCCATCTATCACAGCAAGCCTTCCAGGTCCTGAAGCAGCAAAACAACCCCAGACCATCACACTACCACCACCATATTTTACTGTTGGTATGATGTTCTTTTTCTGAAATGCTGTGTTCCTTTTACGCCAGATGTAACGGGACATTTGCCTTCCAAAAAGTTCAACTTTTGTCTCATCAGTCCACAAGGTATTTTCCCAAAAGTCTTGGCAATCATTGAGATGTTTCTTAGCAAAATTGAGACGAGCCCTAATGTTCTTTTTGCTTAACAGTGGTTTGCGTCTTGGAAATCTGCCATGCAGGCCGTTTTTGCCCAGTCTCTTTCTTATGGTGGAGTCGTGAACACTGACCTTAATTGAGGCAAGTGAGGCCTGCAGTTCTTTAGACGTTGTCCTGGGGTCTTTTGTGACCTCTCGGATGAGTTGTCTCTGCGCTCTTGGGGTAATTTTGGTCGGCCGGCCACTCCTGGGAAGGTTCACCACTGTTCCATGTTTTTGCCATTTGTGGATAATGGCTCTCACTGTGGTTCGCTGGAGTCCCAAAGCTTTAGAAATGGCTTTATAACCTTTACCAGACTGATAGATCTCAATTACTTCTGTTCTCATTTGTTCCTGAATTTCTTTGGATCTTGGCATGATGTCTAGCTTTTGAGGTGCTTTTGGTCTACTTCTCTGTGTCAGGCAGCTCCTATTTAAGTGATTTCTTGATTGAAACAGGTGTGGCAGTAATCAGGCCTGGGGGTGGCTACGGAAATTGAACTCAGGTGTGATACACCACAGTTAGGTTATTTTTTAAAAAGGGGGCAATTACTTTTTCACACAGGGCCATGTAGGTTTGGATTTTCTTTCTAAATAAATAATAAAAACCATCATTTAAAAACTGCATTTTGTGTTTACTTGTGTTATATTTGACTAATGGTTACATGTGTTTGATGATCAGAAACATTTTGTGTGACAAACATGCAAAAGAATAAGGAATCAGGAAGGGGGCAAATAGTTTTTCACACCACTGTATGTGTCACATAACCAGCAATGATCGTAGTGACGGTAAATGATATAGCCTCATCCAACTACAAAATAGCAGCACCCATGAAAAGCAAAGGTCCACAGATGGCATTGAAATAATACTGTACATTTGCAGTATATAGCACTGAATTATGTATTTGTCATAATTATACAAATTGTAAACAACCCTAAAAACAATTCAAAATGATAAAATTCCAGATTCATTACACGCATATATGAAATGGGGGTGTTGTAAATGGGGTTTGTGGAGACGCAGAAAAGTTGAAAATATGAACTCTTTGCAAAATCATTAGAGTTGGGGAGATGTTTCCAAGTTGTTGTAATGACAGGCATTGATAATCATACAGATTTTAATCATACAGGTTTAAGAATTGGCACAGCTTTTATTTTTATAATTATAAAATAAAGAAAATAAAATAAGGATCTGATACCAAAGGAACAGGTAATTTTACTGAAAAAGATTTTCATAACCAAAAATCATCACTTTCAGAGACTGAGGAAAGTTCTTGGCAAATGCAGAGAATATCCCAGCTTTATAATCATCCTGTGCAGCTGCAAGGAAGTGGAAAGTTACATTCCAGGTATGATATAATAGGTTTCACACAAATTTGAAGTTATTCAGAGTGTAATTTGAAACAGGAACCAAGTTGAATGGGAAATTCTTGAAATGGGAACATCTCAAACAGGAACCAATTTGAAGTTCTTACCACACTATCTATTAGAGTGTCCTACTGGTTACAAGTTGTTGTTATTCTCATCTAATTGGCTAATACATCTATCACACTAGCTATCAAAGTAGCTATTTGGTTCAGTCCACCTGTACTGATAAGTTCTTGGCCCAAGGTTACAGCCTTATAAGTTCCATTTAGGTCTGAATGGTTTTATCAGTTCTATAGAAGTTAAGATGTTGTCTCCTAAAGCTGTGGAAACTAGTATTATATTTGTTAATTTTAGAAAAGGATGGTTACATTGCAAAACAAAAGTAAACCATAAACATCATGTACATGATTTCCCACTAAACTGAGACCTATTACCTGATATGCTAAAACAGGATAAAGACCTTTTAAGCTACGATTAAACAGCAATGAGGTTTAGCCTAGCAGTGCTCTCATTCCCCCCAAAAGAAAAAAATATATATTTTCAGATGTGTCAGTCCAATTAGGAAGTTGTTCATTAAAATTTTGTACTGTGCATTACTGTGCATCCATGTAACATTTGAGTTGGTTAATTCCTTTATGCTTACTGTTTTGAAGGAGTTTATTTTATTTAACTTTTTTGCTTTGAAAAGTCTGGATGCCATATTGTTAATTCCGTTGTGTGGGAGAGGGTGTCACCTCTGATGTCATTAATATGACAGGGTTTAGAGGTCAGCACTGGTAGCCATATTTTATCCAAGTTTGTAAATAACTGAGAAAGGTAGAATTTCTGTGTTCTTGTTTAGTTTTGTCCTGCTTTGGTCTGATTGTGTTCTTTATTCTCAGTTTAAGTTTCTTTTTTATGTCTTCTCTGTCTAATTTAAAGTATGTTTCATATTCTATCATGTCTTTTTTATTTCCTTATCATGTATTTTAGTTTCTATGGATTGTTACATTCTCTATTATGTCCCTTGTGCTTTGTGGGTGATCCCCCCAGAGGCGGACATATCTGTCTCCATTGCGGAACTGCCCCCAGCCCGATAAAAGCAGGGGAGACTTACTGATTAACGGCAGTTCATTTGTCTATTCTTGGTGTTGGTGAAATCTCTTGTGTTTTTGTAATATTATTATTTATTTGATTCTCTGGATTTCTAACCTGGGCTCTGTTTTTGATCACGCTCTTTGGATTCCGTATTAGGACTTTGTTCTGCTTTTTGGATTGGCCTTTATCTCTCTTTGTGCTCATGTAAGCATTTTAGGAATTACAGAGCATTGTGAAAATAAGTCTTATTTTGTATAAGGATTCTTTGTCCGCCTCTTATATACTGCCAAAGGTTTATGGTGACCCTTTCTCTGTTGGGGGTCAGTGTGTAATCTATTTTGGAACCTAAAGTTTCATGGCCAGTTTTCCATTTAGAGGGCCTGTACCTGCCTGTAGTCAGCGGCCTCCTCTGCGAACTGACCTAGTCAAGTGTGCCTCCGCTGGGAGCACCAGTGAGGATCGTCACTTGCCCCCCAGCCAGTGTGGAGACCCCTGTTAAGTTTGTCAAGGAGAACTCCCCACATCCAAAAAGTTTCTTTTTGATTTTTGAACTTGTCCTATCTCCTTAAATTTCAACTTTAAATGACATTTTTGCTTGTTGGTTATTGACTACTGATCCTGATCCTCTACTACCCTCTCAGCCTAGCCTGGCTCAGCATAACGGAAATAGACATTTTAAGAGATGTTTAAACTTAATAGAAAGCTACACAGGTTTTTTTTGAGAGAAAAACTGTTGTAAGCAGACAAAAAGTGAGGAAATGGAACAGTGAAGGTTCAAGATTAGTTAATAAAATGTGTACTGTATACCTCAATATCGGCAGAAGTAAAGAAGTAAATTATTTAAGAAACTAGATTAATATCTACCAACATAGCTGGCCTGTCTGAGCAGCCTATCTATGTATTGTGGGAAGCCTCTACGCTGGAAGGACTGGTAGAGGGAGCGTATCCAGAGCATTACCTCCTCTGGAGCACTAGGTGGCAGCCCCCCTTGGTTTCAGCAGTGCCTCGAACTCCCGCATTGCTCCATGGGAGCTGGAGTTTAGTCCAGCCCTGTTGAGTTCTGTGGGCGCTGCCAGGGGGTGCTGCAGCTGCTGCTGAGCCCTTAATTGCAGCACTTCCACCACACCCAGATGTGGTGCCAGATTTAGGTCAATGATAGGGTGCCTTATAAAAGGAGCCAGCAGCCACTACTCTGGGAACCAGAGTTGGGTGGGAGAAGATGAAGCTTTCCAAGAGGACTGAAGGCAAAGAAAGAGAAAGGAAAGGAGGAAAAAGAAAAAAGGATGTGTGCTTTTGGCAGTGTTTGTGACTATGCTGTACACGGGGAAAAGAAAAAAAATGTAATTGTGTGCCCTGAACTTGTGTCCCACGTCTGTCGTTGTTGGGTTTGGGCGGTGGTGTGCCCCCTGGTGGTCATTAGTATCATAAAGCCAAAATGGTTCTCACTAAATATACAAATAGAAAACCATAAGTGAGAATGGGGAGAATGTATTTCAAATGATAAAACTGCTAAACAGGGTATTCTCTATCCTAAAATAGGCAGACATCATGTGAAGGGAAACAGCATGACTGCAGACAAAAAGTTTTAGGATATTCCAGTGTCATAGCATAACCTGTAGGTGCAGGCAGATCAATTAACCAGAGCAAGATTCGTCTCTGCTAAATGTTGGATACTTTTCCAATATTTACATTTCAAAAAACAGGGATAAATTTCAGATATAGTGTGAAAAATGGGGGACTCATTGAAAACCATGTACACCTTGATGGGACATGACCCCAAAAAATGACTGTGAAAATCAACAACTCAGTAGGAAAATAATGTTAACTAAATACACGTTACATATGTGTCTTAATATGAGGAAAAGAGGGGAGCTGAATTTTCTGTTTGCACAAATATTCACTTTACAGTCGTTTGCAACTTTTTAATACCTTTTTAAAGTGCAGTAAGAGTTCACTAGAAAAACAGTATTTTTTATTACTAATACATCATCTCTCTTCTGTGTTTTACATGGAAACCCCTTTTACAGTATTTAAAAAAAATTACGAATAGCAAGAATACACCATGTTAGGAGATGGAAAGGAAACCAGCAAACATTGAGAATAGAAAATAGTGAACACCACCATCAAGAACACTGCTTATAAAATGAGGCACTCTACCAACTGGAGTGGAAATTGACAAAAAGACTTGCTCACACTGTTATGGCCTCAGGCCGGACTCATTAACCACACAGCTCTCCTGCCAAGAGGGACCAACAACATTAAAATTGCCTATCTTTTATCTTTAATCACCAAGTATAATAATGAAATTACATATGTACATTCTACTGCTGGAGCTGTAATCGATGGCCAGAATGTGCAGGGACTCTCATCATCTTACTGCAGCACTTCTCATGTATGCATCTGATTAAAAAAACTGATGCTTAAGTAATTGGGTTGACATGATGCATTGTACATATATTTTTAAAGGGTGTGTTATTCATTTTTATATATAAATATATATATATATATGCATCAGTCTTATTTTTAGTATGAATTAGTTTTAGCATTATTTTAAAATTTAATTTTACTGTTATTATTTTAGGCCTAATTATATTGCAATAAATTAAAAAATAATGACAGTTCAAGAGTTGGCGCACCTTCCAGGTAAACCCTTTACAACACAAAAGAAAATAAGATAAGAAAAACATATATCTTTAGCTGCTAAATGATAAGAGCTCTATCCTTGTCCACAGTGGGTCTCCAAATGAACACTGTTTCCTGAGAGAGGCATGTATATATACAAACTTTCCCAGAAAGGGTTCTGCTTCCCGGAACCAGACCGGAAATGATGTCTGGCATCTTCGGGGTTTTGCCCTTTGGAGCTGCAGACGAAAAAGAAGAGTTTTGTAGTAGCGCCCACTCTCGTCGTCTCTGGAAGAACCACTTAACTTGCTGGAGGCATGCAGGTGTCCTCTAAATGCATGTGCAAGACAATAAATATATAGTAAAGCAATCAGATGGGACAAGGTAATGGCACCAGTGTGGTGAACCTCTGTTTATTAGGCACACCTATTAATGAAAAATGAAAAGAAACAAAAGATTTGTGGAGCCTTGTAGGTTTTAGTTGCTCCTGGTGTGAAAATCCTCCTCTCCCTTATGTGATTTCTTAACTGATTGCCATCTTTCGGTGGCTGGTGCTTTTATGTTTGGTCCAAGGCAGAAGATGCGGGAGTTCAGGGATGTTATCAGAAGAAGTAATAATAATAACGGTCCTATTTAAAGGAGTGACATAACAAATGAGTGAAACCTCAGACAAAAATTCCAAAGGAGTGACAACCATCCAAACATCCATCCAAGTGGTAGGTGAGGGGACAACGATTTTTTTTGCGAGTGTTCTTTCACTTGTGTGTGGTAGGTGAGGCGACAACAATTTTTTTGGCAAGCGTACTTTCAGTTGTGTGTGGTAGGTGACTCGTTATGTCACTCCAATATAAAGTGACTCCTTTAATACAGTATTTATGTCACTCCTTTGTTATGTCACTCCTATGAAGTGTCACTCCTTCGATAGAGACCCAATAATATTATTATTATTAATAATAATAATAATGAATTTTATTTATATGTGACTTTACTATTCTTCCAGCCAGTCGTCCTATGTTCATACATACATGGTTGGGAAACAGCTTCAAGGCGCGCTAACTTGTATTCCCAAGCCAAGCCAAGGATTGCTGCTGTTTTATAATGATTTTCCTCTCCTTCCCTCTGCATATCCTAAAACCAACATATCACTGGCTCATGACATCACTTCCAGTTCCAGA
Source organism: Polypterus bichir lapradei (assembly GCA_026402145.1). Taxonomy (NCBI): domain Eukaryota; kingdom Metazoa; phylum Chordata; class Cladistia; order Polypteriformes; family Polypteridae; genus Polypterus; species Polypterus bichir. Next base: position 47,961,898 of record JANRMT010062817.1, read on the forward strand.
GCCACTGGCTCCGCCCCTGAGATTGCCCACACCCTTTATCTGTGTCTATGTGCTTTAATTACAATATATATATATATATATATTATTGCACAATAGTATGTATTATATAATATTTCATTAACAGCTGAAGTATCCACAGTGTGGATAAAATTATAACAGCAAAGCAGACTTCACAAATACATCATGTTTCTTTTTCAGTATTATTCTGCTTGTTTCTCATTAAATAAATCAATATTAATTTTAAGTAGCACCATACATAGAATGCAGCACACAGCACCTTACAAAGCAGTTGGTTTTTTTTTTAACTAACAGCAGTAGTTGGTCTCCTTTGTCATAATCGGCTGTTCTAATTTTGTCTGGAATCACCTTACAAATTTGCTCTCTTACTGCAGGTAAAGGAGTTATATCTAGTTAACCTGTTCAATTTACATAGTTTTACTCATTAAATTTCATAAAAAAGAAAATCATATTTAGTGAGGGCAAAAGAACTAAAGATATGGTTGTGTGGCCTGGATTCACTGCAAATATTGACTCATCTTGAAGCCTCTAATTCTGCCTCATCTTACTTACTTAATCTTGTCTGATCTTCAGTGCACCTCAGAAAGGGCTTTGCTGCATCTTGAAAGAGAGCATCTTCCTTTGTTTTAATCATCATAATTAAACTGCTTAATGTCAGAGACTAAATGTGATGACATTATTTTAATGCCAGTATATTAAAATAAGATTTTCCTAGATGCAGAAAGTGATAGGGATTAATGCTGCAGAAAGGCACTTTTTCTCTGAATCTGAATCTGTGCTATGGCTTTCTTTTAAAATGACAGTACCAGAAATTTCAAAATGAAAATCTCTGAAAGGTAAAGCTGCCAAATTCTTCAGCTCTCAGAGGAATGAGCAGACATTGTATGAGAAGTGGGCTTTGGGATAGGAAATTTCACTTTACGTCATAACTACAAACTAATTGAAGAAAAAATAAAGTATACCGTTTAATCAGGCTGTAAAAACATTCAGTGCAATTTTGATAAACAAAAGATTCTTTGTGCATTGGATGTGATTATCTTGCTGCATGACGACAGGTCTGATTCTCTATGTCAAAAAATATATTCTGTTAGATCTCTTCTGTGGAGTGTTAAAAGAATACTACACCCAAAAATACTGTTTATATGTTACATACCCATCATGTAATTTGTAGTAATGGCAGAGAAAATTTTTATCTCATTTTTTCCTTGTTATGATTTAAGTTTTTAATTTATTTTTTGTGATAAATCTACAATGCATATTCACAATCTATTTTGTGTTTTGTTTGACGCATTCTGGCAATAGTTTCCCTCTAACATGTGTCTCAAAAATGCTGTACATTTTAAAAGTTTTCTCACAATGCCATTTTTGTTTTGTTCATTGGCATCTCCATTTTGATGACCTCATGTTGGCTGTGCTATGGTAAATTACCCATAAATCCAGGGGAGTGTACGATTTATGACATCATCAGCACAACCATATATAAATGTCAGTGCATGCGTTCTTGAACTATCCAAGGAGAGGATAAAAAAGAAGATCATTTGTATATTCCTGTGCTATGTGATAGTCCGGGTTGTCTCCACACTCCCTGGTTGCTTCGGGGAGCTCTTGAACCTGGACCCACTCATAGTTGTAAACCGAGATGAGCTGGGAGACTGACGACACACTGTCAGCAAGGGGTTGGTGCAAAGTATTCAGTGCTTTTGTTAAAAAATCAAACAAAAATGTCCCCAAAGTGCAGTGCAAACGATGTTTAAGTTTTGGTTAAGACTTTGTCTCCTCTTTTGATCTTGTTTTCCTCTTCTGATTCATTCATAAAAATTGTTACTGTCTCTTTTTGACTCAGGGGCAACTGTTTTGATATGACAGTCTATGGCAGGGGTGGGCAAAGTCATTCCTGGAGGGCCGCAGTGGCTGCAGGTTTTTGTTCCAACCCAGTTGCTTAATTAGAAAACAATCCTTGCCAATAATTACATTTCATGGCTTGTTAGTGCTTTAACTCTGCTATGTCAAGTCATTCTCATATCCTAGATTTTTTTCCATTCTAAGAAAATCATCCAAATACTTTGAAGTGTAAAACGGATTGGTAATTCTCAACCCTTCACTTTTTTCTGTTCTCTTTCCTTCCAATTATTTCATTAAACCAAATAGTGCACGATAAATGCACACAGGTGTAAAGGGGAACAAGCAAAATGGATAACTGCTGGTTTTTTTTGTCATTTGCATCTTATTGCTAATAAGGAGCAATTAAAAACCGAGAATGCAGCTGTTTAAGACTTAAATAAACAATAAGGGTTCAAAATCTTAATGAGGTAGATAACTAAAATGAAACCGAAGTGTTTCTAGAGCAATAAATGATTCTTATTAAACAATTGGGTTGGAAGAAAAACCTGCAGCCACTGTGGACCTCCAGGAATGACTTTGCCCACCCCTGGTCTATGGTGACCAATTCTGAATAACAACTGTGTAAAATTTTAAAAAGTCCCCATGAAAACATCTCACATGTTAAATCATTTCATACATTTCAAATAATTGTCCTCAGGACTGCTTTGTTGGTGATACAAGGAAAAAAATCAGTTTGGTTGTGTTGTGTTAAACTGAATATATTCTTCACAGTTTTAATTTTTTTCATAAGTGGTTCAGCCTTAAATAAGAAGATCCATCACAATATGACACAAGATAATATTCACAAACCTGCTTAACTCAGTTCATGGTAGTCAGAGACCCGAGCCTATGCCAGTAGCATCGGGCAGAAGGCAGGACCCAACTTAGATATGGCTCCAGTCAATCCTAGGGCCCACTCAGTCATGCACACTGGCACGCTCATGTGCATACAAGACCAGTCTACAATCACCATTTAAACAAAGGCAGGGCATACAGTATGTGGTTTGTAGCTCCTTGTGTGTTTTTGGATATTGGACTAAAATCATGAGACAGAAATTGAAGGTGGCTACTTTTGAGGCATGAGATGTGTTCTGGTGCAACCAAAATTACTTACAGTTTCTCAATGCTTTTTTGATGTAACAATGGTTGGCTCAATATTCAGAGACTGAAGCATAAAAGAACTGGTAAGGTGGCTATTTGCTTCTATGCACCAATATATTTTAAGTTAGAGATACGCCAGGCTAGTATAGTTGAAAACTGCAAACCTAATTTCTGCAATTTTTCTATTTGTGATTTCATCTGTGGGAGGAGAGGCTGTGGTTGGGATTGATTGAAGCCTATTAATATACATTCATTTGTGTGATTTCTTTCTTGTATTCCTATATTTGTTGATGCTCTGACAGCTAACAAAAGCACATTGAAGCCATGTGTGATATTGGTAGGAGTGAAGATAGCTACAAAAGACTATTCTAACATTGTAATTAATAATTGTTAACACATTTTTCTATATTAGAATGCCCAGGAGCTGGGTAGCCTTTTGACCTAAAGGTTTATTTTCTCACCAACTGGAGGTTATGTTTTCCTCTCCTCCCTGCCTATTTGAGCAGAACATTTCTTTATTAAGCTGGACATTTTCATTTTTACTTTCTTTACGTTCCTAAAAAAATGTTTACAAACAGTTGTTCTTTGTTTTTCATTTTCTTTTGTGTAACTCTGTTCATTTAGCTATTATTATTATAAAGAACTTTGAGCTACATTTCTGTATGAAAATGTGCTTTATAAATAAATGTTTTTTGTAATTGTGAATCGTTAATTCATTTCCGAATGGCCAATGGTGACCTATAAAAATATTAAAGTTATTCATTTTGTTCTAATGAGACCTGCAGACTGTTAGTCTGCAATGCAAATGTTCACTTCTTTTTACTGCTTTTGTATTCTTATGGTCAGTTATCTTGCGGAATCTCTTTATACAGTAGATATAATCTGTATAAAGACTGCAGGTGTAAAGATTGATTGCAGCCAGCTTTTAGTTATGTATTCAGTCTGTTCATCATGTGGTGGGCTTAACAATGCGCTGTGCCAGTACATGCTCCCCAAGCTGACCTGACCTGAAACAGTATTGTCTCAGTATAAGGAGAGATTTCTTACATATTGAAGTACTGGCACCAAATGCCAAATGGCCTTTTGAGGTGGCTTGTTATCCTTAAAAGAACTGTTCAATTTTGCAGCATCAGATGGAATTCTGTTTGTGACTTGCTTTTTTTATATGGACCCATGCAGCAGGCTGTGAAGCTGCTCATTTGCATGATAGAATACCAACTCATAGTATAGGTGACTCATCTCTAACTGACACAATTTGTCAGTGTTACAAGTCTTTATATATAATACATTCGTTGGCTGTTTTACTGTAGAATTAAATCTCAGCAGCAGCCAGCAGGGAGGCTGTGTGGCACATGCGTACGGGAGCTGTTCTCATCCACAACACATTTGCTGTCACTTCCCCTACCTCTTCATATCTTAAATCATTCTTGAGGCAGATTGAAGACTTAAGTGCCAGCGTAAGTGAAAAATTAAAGAAAATGTACTAAGTAATTGCAACAAATACACTATCTTACTCAGTTTTAATGTGATAAGATGCAGACAAAAGAAGAGAAGAAGTGAGCAGCTAGGGTGGAGAAAAGAAGACCTGCTCAGGAAGCAGCAAGTGCATCAACCTCTGAGCAAATGAATGCTAAATGTACAGAGAAAGAGTATGAAAACTATAAATGCTCAAGTCAAGTGTATTCACTGCACGTTATTGTGCAGTGCGCCGTTACTGGTTGTTAAACAGTTGCTGTCCCTAGATCCACTTACAACTTTTTGAAATAGCTTACATGTCTTTGAATCAGCAGGCAGGGGTCTTTGTTTCATTGCAGTTGTGCATCTGGTGAAAAAAGCCCATCGGGAGGTATCTTGCTGTTAGGTGGTGGAGCAAGGATGTTGAGTGCTGTGCTATCATGTAGTGCAGTAGAGGTGTTAAACACTGCACTTCTGTGTAGTGATCTGTCAATATAACTGAGTGTGTGAAATTCATGAAGCACTGCCAGCATCCTCATACCCAGATCAATGAACCGTAGCAGATAAAGAAGTATGGGAGGAGCTACAGGGGTATCAGTCTCTTAGCTGTTTTCACCCATACTGATGCTGCAAATGGCAGTCCAGATCTCAGCCTCCAGACTCTTTGGCAACTACTCAGGAGTGCCAAGCAAGTCTACTACAGGTCTCTACGGCACTTACTAAGTCAGAAGGTATGCCTCCTTTACTACTGCAGCACAGGTGCCAATTGCCATTTTTAGGTAGTGTGCTATTCTTAAAAGGACCGCAAGGCTGTTGACAACATTGCAGGCTTGTAGATTCCCCTGCAGCTGGCTGTGAAGCTGCTCTTTTGCACAGTGGAATGCCAGCTTATACTATGGGTAAATCGTCTCAGGCTGATAAAACTTGTCAGCACTGTTATAATATTTTAGTGGAAGTCAAAGCTTAAAAGGATGGGAAGAATGGGACAGCCAGATGATGATCCAATTACCTTGCCTCTTATCCAAACAGAGTGTACCAAAGAAAGATGGTGGTGGTTAGTTAAAAACTGAAATTAAGGAGAATAAAGAATGCTCCTTCTGGGTTTAAAGTCACAGACACCTAATGTCTGAAATAAGCCTCCTACATTTTAAAAAGTAAGTTTACATTAAAGGTGTATGTCAGAATTGGATTCCTTTAGCACCTGTTGGATGCAACATAAACATTCTCATGTAGGTAAAAATGGGCTCTCACAATTGAGATCACAGGATAAATGCAGGGCACAAACAAGAGGGGACCATTTAGTCCATCAGGTTTGTTTGTTTAGCTAATAGCTAAGCTGTCATCCATACACTTTTTAAAGGTTGTCAAGGTTTCTGTTTCAACTGCATGTCTCAATAGTTTATTCCCAAAACTCTTTGTATAAACAAGTACCTCCTGGCTTCAGCCATATATGCACTTCCCCTTAATTTCCACTGGTGCCCTCAAGTACTTGGTTCACCATTAAGATGAATGAAATCTACTTTATCAGTGTCCTTGAGAATTTTCAAGACCTGGATTAAGTCTCCACACAGTCTCATCCACTCAAGACTAAACAGGTTTAATTTTCTGAGTCTGCCCGAGCACAACATGTCTTTAAGTCCTAGAATGCACTAGACTGCTATCCTTTGCACTGCTTCAAGTGCTGCTGTGTTTTTCATTTAGCATGGAGACCAAAATTCCACACAATACTTCACAATTTGTCTCACTAGTATATTATATAGATAGATAGATAGATAGATAGATAGATAGATAGATAGATAGATAGATAGATA
>JANRMT010062817.1:47968173-48001833 GCA_026402145.1 Polypterus bichir lapradei
ATAGATAGATAGATAGATAGATAGATAGATAGATAGATAGATAGATACTTTATTAATCCCAAGGGGAAATTCACATACTTCAGTAGCAGCATACTGATTAAAAACAGTATTAAATTAAAGAGTGATAAAAATGCAGGTAAAACAGACAATAACTTTGTATATGGAATTGAAGAGTTGCATAGTGTGGGGGGGGAACGATCTCCTCAGTCTGTCAGTAGAGCAGGACGGTGACAGCAGTCTGTCGCTGAAGCTGCTCCTCTGTCTGGAGATGATACTGTTCAGTGGATGCAGTGGATTCTCCATGATTGACAGGAGCCTGCTCAGTGCCCGTCGCTCTGCTACAGATGTCAAACTGTCCAGCTCCGTGTCTACAATAGAGCCGGCCTTCCTCACCAGTTTGTCCAGGCGTGAGGCATTCCGCTTCTTTATGCTGCCTCCCTAGCACACCACTGCGTAGAAGAGGGCGCTCGCCACAACCGTCTGATAGAACATCTGCAGTGACTTATTGCAGATGTTGAAGGACATCCAGTCTTCTAAGGAAGTATAGTCGGCTTTATTATATATTATATTATATGCTTATTATATTACAATATAAACTAACATTTTTTGCCCTTTTAATAACTTCTGTGTATTGTTTTGATGACAAAAAATGTTATTATGAACCTCAAAATACATTTCAGAAGTTGCCTTCTTTAGGACAGTGTCAAACATGTTATATTCATAATTGTTGTTCCTCAATGTTAAATTGTATTTTACAAGTGTTCGCCCAGTTCTGAATCTTGTCCAGGTCTTCTTGATATTGTTTTTACTGCCTCCGCAGTGCTTGTCATTCCTTTAATTTTGGTATCATCTGCGAATTTAAAAAATGCACTAAGTATACCAAAATCTACATTGTTAGCATAAATCAGAAAAAATAAAGGTCACAGGACAGGCCCCTGAGAGACTCCCCAAATTACCTCACTCCACATGGATTCACATTCTCCTCTTATCTGCAGTCAGGAATCTAATAGGGACCTAGCCATGGGAGGACTGCACAGAGGAAGCATATGAGAGGAAGTATGCAAAATACCAGGACCTCTTGGAGCAGTGCTGGGGACTAGTTGCTATTCTTGTAGAAGTGGATTGTACAGGCTTTGTTGGTTGCTTGCTCTGTAGAGCATTCACTCTGATCTGCATTACAAGGTTCAAAAAGAGGCACACCAATATAGATGCATCATGGAAGCCACAGAAAGAGCCTCCAGATGCTTGTAGATAAAGAGGGCTGAACCAGGGACCACAGCTACTGTAACGCCAGCCAGGGACAGATCTCCCCATGCTGGGTCATCTAGGTGAGGATGTCTGATGTTGCAAGACCCAAAACACCCAATGATCCCAGGCCAGTCCCAGTGGATCCATTAGATGTATCCGCACATCTTGTCTTCTGCCATTTTACCAACTTGAGGTTCACTTTTGTCGGTTACCTCTGATGCCTACAGCTTTCAGTTTCAGAATTAATGTTTGGAGTGGAACTGTATCAAAGGCTTTTTTAAAATCTAAGTAAATTATGTTGTTTGCTTACAAAATTGTCTTTCAAAGCAAGCAGCTAAAAGATTACACTCTGTCACTCACAGCTCTCATTTTTTCTTTTCCTTTTTTAAGCACTAGGGGGCTTCGCCCCCTGCTTGCTTTGCTCGTCAACCCCCTGCCTGCACTATACACCAGCAACTTCACATCTTTGCCGCTCACGTATGTGGATCTCACGTTCATCAAACAACAAAATTTTAAATTTTCATGGATAGGCCTCTTCATTGGGAAGAAACACTACTTTTTCCTGATAGCAACATGAATTAGACGATCTACAAGTCTCCGACTTAAAGTTTACAGCCAAACAATATCTACATACTTCTGTCATATCACCTATGTCCAAATATTCGATCTCTTTTCGCTTTTACCTTTTCGTCAATATCGCATTGAATTTTGATTCCATGTTTGGAATTACATTGTGACAATGCAACGTATAACTTCCCGTGAGTGAATATCATTTCTTACTCTCTACATGAACTGTGTCTGACAGTAGCATTCACACAAATGGGAAATGATTGAACTGTGTGCGTGGTTGTAAATGTTTTAGATGTGGGCAGGACTTTTCCAAATCTCTTTGCATAAAGTCTTGTTTTAAGGGGCTTGAAATTTTCTCTTGTGGGATTTCACTTTCACCAAACAACAAATCTTTTAATTTTCATGGATACATATACCTCTTCATTCGGAAGAAACACTACTTTACACAAATTAGATGATCTACAAGTCTCCAACTTAAATTTTAAATCTGAACAATATATTCGATCTCTTTTTGCTGTTCCGTTATTTCAACAAGTAACAATTTCCTTTTGTTTGCACTAATGCAATCTTTACTATCATTTTTTTGAGACTTTTGAATTTTTGTACTTACGTTATCTCTATCCTGCTCTGCATGTGTATCATGCCAATGTTATTGAATTCTTTACGACGTTCTACTTTGTCATCTATTCTTTGTCTTTTATTTCCAGCCCCGGCGTGGTTAAATCTCTTGACACAAAGTCTCATCTTGCAGGACATGAAAGTGTCTCTCTGAGAAAGTCAAGTCTCGTCTCGCTTCCCAAGATTTTTTTATTATATACAGAGAAATGTTTTAGTTGAAAGTGAATATCGGTCAGAATGATATTCTTTGGATCATTAATCATAGAAGTCAATTATTGTGTCAAGTTAGTGCTGGGAAATACATTGATCATTTTTTATATTCCCACATTTTCACAATGCTTACAAAATATGTATTTCTAGATAAGTAATAAAATATTTGTAAATAAATATTGTAGAATGCACAGGCTATAGTATTTGACTAATTTGCCCAGGTCATCAAAACTGTGACTTTAACTGTGATTTTGACTATATAAAGCTAACCATGGATCCACCAGTAACTTATTTTTCCCAGGACTTTTTTATTTTCTTCCCCTCTGTTATTAACTCAATATAGCTGTTATAATATTAGTGGACATATTTTATTGTGATTTTATTGTTAATCAGACTGAGAGTAGCTCTGTTTTTATATTCCATACAACCTCATTTATTTGTTCATGTATATAAATGACATATAGTTCAATACTTTGCATTAAGCACTATGAATCTGTACTCCGTGTAAATTGAATTGAATTCAATAGTATGTAAGGTGGTAACAATTCTTACTTCCATGAAGAAATAAAATATTCATATGAAATCACTATTGGAATGAATGCCTGCAGGTACAGGGATAAACTAGGAGTCAGACTAAGAAGCCTTGTTTTATATATCCAGCCTTTGTGTTTCTTAGTTGTATTCACACTTCAACACATTAAAAACTAATGATGCATATGTTTATATGAAGACCCGATACTATCTTTTCTGAAACCTTCTGGTATTCTTTAAAAGCAAAATAGTAAAATAAACATACTATGACTTCTATCTTTTAAAATCAACCATGGAAACCCCAGAGGTTTATTTTCTCCAGGAATGCTGTACGTTTTTTTTCTATACTTTATTTTCAACTAACCATATCTGATGTATAATGTTAATGGACTTCATATTATCATTATTTGCTTGTTAGCCATTGAAATTATTTGCTTTTGCTGTGTGTGTAATGTAGTTTGTGTGTCAATATATGTAAATATTGTATGATTTAGCTATTTACTGATTATGTATTCTTGTTGTGATTTGTGCACATGCTGCAAGCCTGAGCTGGGTGAAAAGTGCTGTAGAAGAATAAATTGAAACTCTAATTGAGATATGTGGCAGATTCATTATCTAAAGTTAAATATATCAGAACATTAGAGCAATCTAGAAAGAGAACAGGCCATTAAGCCCAACAAAGCTCACCAGTCCACTTAATTCTTCAAAAATAACAGTCTAGTTTGGAAAATCTGTAAAGGCCAACTGTGTATCATACTGCTTGGTAACTTATTCTACGTGTCTTTTGTTATCTGTGTGAAGAAAAAACTTCCTACTGTTTGTGTAAGACTAACCCTTCATAGGTTTCCAACTGTGTCCCCGTGCTCTTGATGGACTCATTTTAAAGTAACAGCTTTGATCCATTATACTAATTCCCTTCATAATTAAAAAAAAATGGCAGTGATGTCTCCTCTTAATCTTCTTTTGCTTAAACTGAAAAGGCTCAGCTCTTTTAACACTAGAATCCCTGAAGGCTACAAAAATATTCATAATGCCAGGCCATGTTAAATTCCCTTGCACCTTTGTTTTGCAAATATGTCAATCAGCATTGGCAGCAGGCAGCCTGCTCACCCATCCTCCACCAAGGCAGCTGAAGTCGGACACAAAATTCTCACAGCTGATGTCTGTGCATCTGGGAGTGAGGTGTCTAGAATTGTAATGAGTAAATAATATATCATTATTTGGAATACATGCATTTCACATGTGTTCCCTGTTTGCTGCCCCCAATCTGACACTTTTAGTTTTCAAATAAAGATATGGTATAACAAACTTGGCAGATCTTGCGTGAACGAGACTGGGAAAACTGTGGGTTTGAGTGGTGTTTTGAGACAACGGAACTGGAAATTTCATGGAATTCTCTGATGTGAAGGGATAAAAGTTGACACGCAAACGTGGGTGAGTCAGTTCTACTTGGGTGTGGGTTCGTTATACCACGTCTTTATGTGAAAACTAACAGTGTCAGATTAGGGGGAGTGTGAATGTGATCGAGAGAATAAAACTGAATAAAAAAATGCTAACTTATACAAGTACCATCAATTTACACTGGCTGCTACAGACTATGTTTTTATAATATAATGGTAATAATGATACCAGTTCACTACTCAAAACATTAAATCACGGGTGGGCAGATTCAGTCCTGGAGGGCCTCAGTGGCTGCAGGTTTTCTGTTCCAACCAAATTGCTTAATAAGGAGCACTTATCACTCAAGTAACACTTCTGCTTCACTTTAGTTGTCTTGCTCGTTAAGATTTTGTACCTTTATTGCTTATTTTAGTTTTAAACAGCTGTATTCTTGGTTTTTAATTGCTCCTAATTAGCAATAACATGCAAATGACAAAACAGACCAGGATTTCCCCATTTAGCTTGTTACCATTTACAACTGTATACTTGGAAGGTAAGTGAAGAGAAAAAAGTGAAGCACTGAGAATTACTCATCTATTTTAGACTTCAAATCATTTGGATGATATCTTTAGAAAGGAAAAAAAATCTCGGATATGAGAATGACTGGATATGGCAGAGTTAAAGCACTAGCAAGCCATGAAATAAATAATTGACAAGGATTGGTTTTTAATTAAGCAACTGGGTTGGAACAAAAACCTGTAACCACTGCGTCCCTCCAGGGCTGAATCTGCCCACCTGTGCGTTAAATGCAGGAGGGACCCGGGATCGAAACCACAACCTCTTGATATGAGGTTTTATGAGACAGCAGTTCTTCCCTCTGCACCAGCCAAGCAGACATGTCTGCTTTGTATCGATTGATATTTGGGCTTTAGTTTTCACACATTGACCACAACACGTAAATCGAACAATTTCTTTTTCTTCAGTTATATTCTTGGATAAAAGTGAACTTGTTTTGTTAAACCTTTTGGGAAAGTGTTTGTATAATATTTGGACTTCAGTCTTCACACATTATACACTTCACGTCAACATTGTGTCATTCTAACTATAACATGAAAAAAGTTTCTGTTTTAGTTATGTGTTCAACATTTCTTAACTTGCATTTCCTGTAATCCTACATTTACACAGATCATTGTAAACACAGAACATACATGAAATGCACGTATTCCAAATAACAATATATTATTTACCTTTTACAATTCCAGACACCTAACTCCCAGATACACAGACTTCAACTGTGACAATTTTGTGTTCAACTTCAGCTGCCTTGGTAGGGGATGGGTGATCAGGGTGCCTGCTGCCAATGCTAATTGACATTTTTGCCAAACAAGGGTGATGTTGAGGAGGTGCGAGGGAATTTAAGTAGTCCTGGCATTGTGCACGTTTTTGTAGATTTCAGGAATTCTAGTGTTGACTGTTCCTCATAATTCATCCCCTGTAGTCCTAAAATCAGCCTACTTGCTGTCCTCTGGACTTTTTCTAGCACTTCTATGTGTTTTTTTTTTTGTATCTTGGAGACCCAAACTGTACACAGTACTCCAGATGAGGTGTAATCATTGCTTTATAAAGCTTAAGCATACCTCCTTGGATTTGTATGTTTCACATCATGCTATATAACCTAACATTTTGTTAGCCTTCTTAATGGATTCTGAACCCTGTCTAGAAATTGATAGAGATTAGAGCACTAAGACTTGTAAATCTTTTTCATAAGGTGTACTTTGATTTTCAGACCTCTCATTTTGCATTCAGAAATATCATATAAACATTTAATATTAAAAATGTAAAGATAATTCAATTCTATAGATTAGTCTATGAAAGTAGAATGTTAGGTTGCATACCTAATATACTTTATTAACTATACTTAATTAGTTTACTGCATTCATCTGTGTTTAGCCTCACACAAAGCTACAACCCAGCCCTGGTAGCACTAGTGCCAAAGTAGATCTAATCCTGGATGGATCATACTTAGAACCACTAGGCCACCTTTAGAGCAGCCTTTGACATGTCGTTGAGATGTGGAAGTACAGTATATCCTGAAAGAAAACCAATAATGATCTAGACCAGGGGTGTCCAACTCCAACTCTAAAGGGCCACAATTGCTGAAGAATTTCCTTCCTGTCACTCTCTTAATCAGTGATGAATGTATGATGTTAACTGACTTTTTTATCTTTCATTGCCTTTGTTATTTAACAACCTCTGAATTACTTATTTCCTTAAATAGCAGCCAAATAAAAACAAGATATGAAGTGAGCCAGCAACTCAGCTAAGTTGGGGGCCTCAAACTCCAACCAATTCCACTCCAAACATTTTCATAATTAGAAGGTGATTCTTGTTGTTAATTAACTTGTTATTTAATTCCATAGCTTGTTGGTGCTCTCATTCTACCACAACAGAAAGCACCATCAAAATGTTTTTTGGATCTGAGCACATCAGCATTACCTTTTTTATTTTCATAGCTCATGTCATGAAAACAGGTTTACCAGTCATGTGTTGATTCGTTTTGTATCTCTTTATTGTTTGGATTGTAATTAACGAATTACAAATCATAAATAGCAAGTCATCTAAAATGAAGGGAAAAATAATTCATGGCCATTAATTAAGAAAAGGGTTAGACTGAAAACCTGCAGCCACTGTGGCCCTCCAGGAGCAGCGCTGAACACCTCTGAACTAGATAGAACATGGAAACTTCATATAGCTACAGAAAAAAGGCATTATTTGAACTCAGGTTGGTGAAGATGTTAATCAGTTTGCCAATAATGTAAAGAGTTGCTCAGCTGAAACAAGGCAATGGGGATACAATCAACATTGGAAGATAATTTGCTTATTTTTCACATGGAGCAAGGACTGCTAGCAGCTTTTCTCACCATATGCAGTATATTGTGTAAGTACGTCTTGTACTCCTTTGGGTCTACATTGGAATACTTAGACTTTTAAATCAAGCAGCAATTTACAGTACATAACACAGTTCAAATAATGCCTACATTTTATGTGATGCAAAAATCAATTAAATGCTGCTTTTACCAATGTGCAAGCTAATATTTATGTGAATTTTTACAGTAAAATGCTCTATTTAAATATTACTATGGGACTCATCAGGAACATTTCTGTACATGAAGATAACATAAGCACAATTTCCACAACGCTAACTTTTAAGAGTCCTCTTGGGCTTGTGTTTCACAAAGCAGCATTTATACAGTATGTTGACTTATTGAAACATTCCTATTGTACTCTTTCTACTCACACATACATGAAATGTTCTGTTTCAGATATCTTGTATATTAATCTCCTTTTTGCTTGAAGTACATTTTCAACACATATATATTCTGTTTTTATAAACAATCTGTGGGTCTCTGGAGGCAGCTGATAGGTACCGACGGGCCAAGCGGAATGCGGCTTCGGTTGTTGCTGAGGCAAAAACTCGAGCATGGGAGGAGTTTGGAGAGGCCATGGAGAACGACTTTCGGACGGCTTCGAGGAGATTCTGGTCCACCGTCCGGCGTCTCAGGAAGGGGAAGCAGTACAGTGTCAACACCGTATATGGTGGGGATGGTGCGCTGCTGACCTCGACTCAGGACGTTGTGGGTCGGTGGGGGGAGTACTTCGAAGACCTCCTCAATCCGACTAACATGCCTTCCAATGAGGAAGCAGAGCCTGGGGACTCTGAGGTGGGCTCTCCCATCTCTGGGACTGAAGTCACCGAGGTGGTCAAAAAACTCCTTGGTGGCAGGGCCCCGGGGGTGGATGAGATACGCCCGGAGTTCCTTAAGGCTCTGGATGTTGTAGGACTGTCTTGGTTGACACGTCTCTGCAACATCGCATGGACATCGGGGACAGTGCCTCTGGATTGGCAGACTGGGGTGGTGGTCCCCCTCTTTAAAAAGGGGGACCGGAGGGTGTGTTCCAACTATAGAGGGATCACACTCCTCAGCCTCCCTGGAAAAGTCTATTCGGGGGTTCTGGAGAGGAGGGTCCGTCGGATAGTCGAACCTCGGATTCAGGAGGAACAGTGTGGTTTTCGTCCTGGTCGCGGAACAGTGGACCAGCTCTACACCCTTAGCAGGGTCCTGGAGGGTGCATGGGAGTTTGCCCAACCAGTCTACATGTGCTTTGTGGACTTGGAAAAGGCGTTCGACCGTGTCCCTCGGGGAGTCCTGTGGGGGGTGCTCCGGGAGTATGGGGTACTGGACCCCCTGATAAGAGCTGTTCAGTCCCTGTACAACCGGTGTCAGAGCTTGGTCCGCATTGCCGGCAGTAAGTCGAGCCCGTTTCCAGTGAGAGTTGGACTCCGCCAGGGCTGCCCTTTGTCACCGATTCTGTTCATAACTTTTATGGACAGAATTTCTAGACGCAGCCAGGGTGTTGAAGGGGTCCGGTTTGGTGGACTCAGGATTGGGTCACTGCTTTTTGCAGATGATGTTGTCCTGTTTGCTTCATCAGGCCGTGATCTTCAGCTCTCTCTGGAGCGGTTCGCAGCTGAGTGTGAAGCGGCTGGGATGAGAATCAGCACCTCCAAATCCGAGACCATGGTCCTCAGCCGGAAAAGGGTGGAGTGCCCTCTCAGGGTTGGGGGCGAGATCCTGCCACAAGTGGAGGAGTTTAAGTATCTCGGGGTCTTGTTCACGAGTGAGGGAAGAATGGATCGTGAGATCGACAGGCGGATCGGTGCGGCATCCGCAGTGATGCGGGCTCTGCATCGGTCTGTCGTGGTGAAAAAAGAGCTGAGCCGTAAGGCAAGGCTCTCAATTTACCAGTCGATCTACGTTCCTACCCTCACCTATGGTCATGAGCTATGGGTAGTGACCGAAAGAACGAGATCGCGAATACAAGCGGCTGAAATGAGTTTCCTCCGCAGGGTGTCTGGGCTTTCCCTTAAAGATAGGGTGAGGAGCTCAGTCATCCGGGAGGGGCTCAGAGTAGAGCCACTGCTCCTCCGCATCGAAAGGAGTCAGATGAGGTGGCTCGGGCATCTGATCAGGATGCCTCCTGGACGCCTCCCTGGTGAGGTGTTCCGGGCACGTCCAACCGGGAGGAGGCCCCGGGGAAGACCCAGGACACGCTGGAGGGACTATGTCTCCCGGCTGGCCTGGGAACGCCTTGGGATTCTCCCGGAAGAGCTGGAAGAAGTGGCCGGGGAGAGGGAAGTCTGGGCTTCTCTCCTTAAGCTGCTACCCCCGCGACCCGACCTCGGATAAGCGGAAGAGGATGGATGGATGGATGGATGGATGGATAAACAATCTTATAATTTTAACATACAACACAGGTGTGAAGGTGTTTACATTTAAAAGATACTATGTACAGTAAAATAAAAACTAAAGAATGATTGTGGATAGAGTCATAAGTTGTCTAACTGGTATAATCTAATGTGCAAAGAGCAGGGGCCTCATGTATAAACAGTGCGCATGCACAAAAATTTTGCATACACCCATTTCCATGCTCATATCGCGATGTATAAAAACTAAACTTGGCATAAAGCCACACACATTCCCACGGCAGCCTCCCCTTTTGTGTACGGAAGTGTCCGCTTGGTTTTGCAAACTGGCGGCACCCAGCGTCAAAGCAGTGCTATTGTTTCTGTGTGGTATCCCTTTTTCCAGATTCACATCAATGAGGCGTGATTTATCAAATATTTCGAAATTAACTGCATATCGTTTACAAATTTAATTCACTTGATTGTAATCATTCTGTAACAAAAAAATTGTGCACCTAATGACCAAACTATTCCAAATACCATAGCTGCTTTAGCGTTGTTACCCTCAGGGCAAGAGTATTTTAAACCATTGTGTGTGTGTGGTATCATAGCTGCACAGCAGCTGATTGGAAAGTTCTACGGCAGGTTGTGTTGAGAGTGCAGAGAATTATTGGGATAAAGCTTCCAGCCCTGGAGGATATTTATAGCACACGCTGCCTAAGGGAAGCCACCAGCATCTGCATGGATTCCACTCAGCCATGCTGCTGTGTATTTGAACTTCTCCAATCTGGCAAACACTTCAGAACCTTTCCTGTATGGACCTCGAGGCTCTGAAACAGTTTCATCCCAAGAGCTATAAACAAACTCAATCAGTCCATCAAGTGCTCCCGGTAGAACTGCTTGTACTTGTAATTAAAATTACCTCACTGTAAACTTGCACTACAACTGTAACTGCACAGCTTGAGCCACTTTATGAACCATTTGCACTATTGCACTGTATGCACATGTTTATTGTATTTATGCTTTCATATTGTACATTTTTAATTATTTTTATTAAATTATTATTGTTGTTTTATTATTTTATAGGAAAATAGGTTTATTGAGGATTTGCATATTGAATATCATTGTACCATACAATGACAATAAACAAATTCAGTTCAATTCAATAGAAGAGGGCACAGATTTACAGATAGATTTCCAAGAGCTATCCTTTTGGAGCTGTGTGCTGTTAGAATACTAGGATGTATACTTTATATCATTTTTATGATGAAATCCATTAAAACATTCATATTACATTTTATAGATAAATCATTAACTTAATTTAAATTCTGTATACTGTTAATAATTAAATAGTTGAGGGTATGGTCATGCAGCAGTAACGATGAGTTGGTGCCCCGTCCAAAGATTGTTCTTGCCTCCTGCTTGATGCTTGCTGGGACTGGTGTGACCCTTGATGGATAGAATAACTAGCACATATAACAAAGATTTTTCAATGTTTTCATAAAGGTTTTGAATAATCGGTGTTCTAAGCTTACTGTGGGTTTTACATTTATTACAGAGCTAATTGTGTGGTGATTAATTACGTTGAGAAAGAAAACGGAAGGACTGATAGGGCTATTTATATTGATTTACATATTCAAATATGTGAAATTTTGGGATGAGTCAGGGTGGGGTTGCGGGCGCACACACATGCGTGGCATTTCAAGCTGACTGGGATTTATGGAGCAGAAGTGCGTGGAAGTTGGCTTATGCACAATTTTGTGCATCTTATTTCTTTTGTGAGTACATACATTTCCACTTTTGTCTGTGCACCATGTTTTAATGTGAATTCCACATATGGCGTGATGCATGAGGCCCCAGATCACAAACTACTTAATAGTAAAAAAAAATCCACACAGATATAAATATTGTTTTTTCTTAAGGCAAAAGAATCTTTTATCTCAAAAATGTTTGGACATTTAGGGGTCTGTTGTCAAAGAAATCAAAGGATAAACATAGCTGCAGCAACAATAGACAACAGACGATGTGGTGGTTATTCTTGTTTTTTACAGTTTTTCCATAGTCTCTAAAAATAATTCAGACTTGTTTTGTGTGTTTTAGACATTAAGAAATGTGGCTGTCTCTTTGGTTGAATCAGATGCATTTAAATGATGTTACAAATAAATATGTTCTCTCATGACACTATTATTACTTATTTTCATTATGGACAGTGCTGTTTTGAACACCCATAGTTAGAGATGCATTTGTAGATTGTCTGGCGATGTCTCCCAGAAGTTGTGACAAGTAACATTACCAGCACGATGATTTATAAGCCAGTAGCATGGTAAACTCATAGCCGTCTTGAGAGGCGCTGTTATTTCTCTAGAAGTAAAAATAACTATGCTAGTAATCCCAGAGTCTTATCTATATGTTTGATCGTCTGCTAAATCCAGGTCACTCAATGGAATGCCTCCAAAAAACTTCCAG
Organism: Polypterus bichir lapradei; assembly: GCA_026402145.1. Taxonomy (NCBI): domain Eukaryota; kingdom Metazoa; phylum Chordata; class Cladistia; order Polypteriformes; family Polypteridae; genus Polypterus; species Polypterus bichir. The sequence goes on from JANRMT010062817.1 coordinate 47,980,442, forward strand.
TGAAACTTGTGAGGCTTTTGCTGTATTTTTTAATCAAAAAATTAATGATATTAGAAATAATATAGTACATCTCCCCAATACTGAACCACTTAAACCCCAGTACTCCATTTTCAACAAATTAAATTCTTTCACCAGGATAGATTTACCTGATTTATATAAAATAATTTCTTAACTGAGACCCCCCACCTGCGTCCTCGACCCAATACCAACAAGTTTTTTCAAAGAAGTATCGGGCGTACTAACTGATAGTATTCTTGAAATAGTAAACCCGTCATTAGATACGGGGGTCTTCCCAGACTGCCTTAAGAATGCAGTAGTTAAACCCCTGCTCAAGAAAAATAATCTTGACTCATCTGCTTTTGAAAAATTTAGACCTATTTCTAACCTGCCTTTCTTAAGTAAAATTCTAGAGAAGGAAGTCATTATGCAGCTTAATGGCCACCTCAATAAGCATGCTATTCTTGATAAGTTTCAGTAGGGTTTCAGAACAAATCACAGTACAGAAACTGCACTCATTAAAGTTGTAAATGACTTGTGGGTAAATGCAGACAGAGGCCATTTATCTGTTCTCATCCTCTTAGATATGAGTGCCGCATTCAATACCATTGATCACAATATTCCTAGAAATCACCTTAGTGAATGGGTAGGCCTCTCTGGTAGTGTCTTAAATTGGTTTGAATCCTACCTGGCAGGTAGAAAATTCTTTGTAAGTTGTGCTAATTATACTTCAAAGACCCATGATATTCTATGTAGTGTTCCATAAGGCTCTATCCTGGGTCCGCTGCTGTTTTTGATGTACATGCTTCTGTTAGGTCAGATTATCTCGGGGCATAATGTGAGCTACCATAGCTATGCTGATGACACACAACTGTACTTATCAATAGCGCCTGATGACCCCGACTCTCTAGATTCACTGACACAATGTCTTACTTGTGTTTCTGAATGGATGAGTAGTAATTTCCTCAAACTAAAGAAAGAGAAAACAGAAATTTTAGTGATTGGCAATAATGGATATAGTGAGGTTATTAGAAATAAACTTGATGCATTAAGATTAAAAGTCAAGACGGAGGTAAAGAATTTAGGGGTAACTATTGACTCTGACCTGGATTTTAAATCACATATTAATCAGATTACTAGCACAGCATTTTCCACTTAAAAAGTTAGACCTCTTATATAATTGAAAGATGCTGAGAAATTAATCCACGCTTTTGTTTTCAGTCGACTAGATTACTGTAACGCTCTCTTCTCAGGACTACCCAAAAAAGATATAAATCGATTGCAACAAGTGCAGAATGCAGCTGCTAGAATCTTAACTAGGAAAAGAAAATCCGAGCACATCTCTCCAGTTTTGATGTCACTACATTGGTTATCTGTGTCATTTAGAATTGACTTTAAAATCCTGTTTATCGTTTACAAAGCCTTAAGTAATCTCGCTCCATCTTATATTTCGGAATGTCTTACACCTTACACTCCAAATCGTAACCTTAGATCTTCAAATGAGTGTCTGCTTAGAATTCCAAGAGCTAAACTTAAAAGAAGTGGTGAGGCGGCTTTCTGCTGTTATGCACCTAAAATCTGGAATAGCCTGCCAATAGGAATTCGCCAGGCTAATGCAGTGGAGCACTTTAAAAAACTGCTGAAAACACATTACTTTAACATGGCTTTCTCATAGCTTCATCTTAGTTTAATCCTGATGCTCTGTATATTCAATTAATTATCATTATTATTCATGGTATTCACATTCAAAATCCGTACTAACTCCACTTTCTCTTCTGTTCTTTTTCCGGTTTTCTGGGGTGGCAAGCTGCGCCACCACCACCTGATCAAAGCACCGTTATGTCCCTACATTGATGGATTAAAGGCCAGAAGTCCACATGACCGTCATCATCAAGTTCTTCCATGAGAACCCTGAATACAATAAGGACTGATCATTTATGTTAGGTAGAATGCCTAGAGGGGGCTGGGCGGTCTTGTGGCCTGGAACCCCAACAGATTTTTTTTCTCCAGCTGTCTGGAGTTTTTTTGTTTTTTCTGTCCTCCCTGGCCATCGGACCTTACTTTTATTCTATGTTAATTAGTGTTCCCTTATTTTAATTCTTATTTATTTTGTCTTTTTTGTCTTTCTTCATCATGTAAAGGACTTTGAGCTGCATTATTTGTATGAAAATATTCTATATAAATAAATGTTGTTGTTGTTGTCCAAGTCTGTGGATACAACCTAATAGCGTTATCTTTAAGCATTTATAAGAATCTCCGGTTTTGAATTCTTACTGTCACTTAATATTTATGTCTAAAATTTTAGTTTTATTTACTGTTCTGGTTTAGAACATTCTTGCTACATTTATCTATATACGATTCTCACCTTACATGCTGGGCTGCGTTTACTAAATGTGGTCTTTCCAGGTTTGGACATTGTCTCTTTCAATCTATGGCTCCTCCACAATATCCAACTGGCAGAAGTTTCGCAGAAGCATGAACTGACAAAATCAGTCTTGTAAGATCCTACATTCTTTTAAATCCCAGGTATTCAATGTCTATCTGTAAAATGTGAAACATTTGAATTCAAACATACAGTAGTAGCCCCCACATCTGTTCCTCCTGTGTAGATATGCAGGCCCAGAAACATTTAAATGTACCACTCACAAAATATACCTGCAAGGAGAAGTAACAATTTGTGAAAATAACACTTAAACACTCTCGTAGGAAGTGACTTAGTAATAATGGCGAGCTTCCTAAAACTGCCTTCTTCCACAGTGGGTCTGGTTTGATGTTTTGTAAATCTGAACTCCTGAACAGCTGCACCAAGTCTGCTAAAGAAGCCCTGCAGCGGGTTGTAAAAACAGCAGAGGCCATTATTGGGACTGAACTGCAATCACTCGAACTCTCGTATAAGACTCGCTGTGTGAGAAGGGCCAAAAACATTCTCAAGGACAAAATTCATCCTGGAAATTCTTTGTTTGAGCTCCTCCCATCAGAAAGACACTTTAGGTCAATCCGTGTATGCACAAACAGACTGAAAAATAGCTTTTTCCCTTCTGCCATAAACTTTCTAAACTCTGAATCTCCTTAGTCTCAGATCATTTTTTTAATTGAACAGGTGCAATAAGCTATATTGGTAATGTGCAATATACTAATGTAATACAATATAGAATATGTAATGTACTATTCATTAACAGGTGCAATAACAATTTATGCTGCTGTACTTTGAGCAATAATAATTTGCTCTGGTTACTTGATCACTTAACACTGTATATGACATATTTGGAATTATTTGACTTTTCTTTAAATGCACCTTGGGGCTGTCACAAAAAGTAATTTCGTTGTGTTACACAATGACAATAAAGTGCTTGAACATGAACTATATGTGAGTGATGCTGGTGACCTTTGGAATGGAAAATGTCTGGTGGGTTTCCTCACAGGAAACTTGAAAAAGCTTAAGACATAAACAGGCAACAGCTTCTGCTTATTGATAGAACATCAGCCCATGAACAGGATTTGGTGATGTTTTCTTTAAATATGTACTCAGTTTAGGTGTCAGAAATCTGTTGGGATAGAAAAATCAAACCTTGCAGTTGCCATTATTTATTGGTAGTAACATGTAAAGCCAAAGAGTAAGTAGTGTAAACCTGGTGAACCACGACTCTAAATGGTCAGCAGAGTAAAACTATTGAGTGTCCATTTTATCACTCCTGCCCTACAATACAAGGGTCTTGTAAGAAAAATGAGACCTAGGGTGATCAAAGAAACATTTAAATAACCAGAAGGTAACTGAGTGAATAAAAATAAACAAAAACTGTAGTCAGTGAACAGTCAGGAGGTCAGAATACTAGGAAGTCGATACAAAAAACAGTTGTCAGAACCCAAAACATTAAATAACAGTGAATATCAAAATAACCAGGCAAGATTTCAAAACCTATCTGAAAAAGCATTTCTCTAACTGATTTGATTGATTAAGAGTTTATTTTTAAAGAAATGTGTCCATGAACCTAGTGTGAGAAGAACAATGATAAGACAGAAAAGAACTGGGGTACCAGCTGTGATCCTCGTTTAATTCAAGCTGTTCAAAAAATAGAAAACAAAAAGAATTTGAGGGTGCTAAACAAGGTAGCATCAGCTGATGCAAAACTAGAGCTGAGATGTTTAGCAAGTAGTTCCATCCTCCTCTAAGTCAGGTTCTTTATCGGACTCCTACTTCCAGTGGCCTTGTTGTTTTTATCTGAGAGTCACAGACAGACTTCCTGACAAAAACATAAACTTGGTCACTTGTTATTGGGCCAGTTGGCTTCCAAACTGCAGATAGTAACGACGCCTCCTCTCTATGTGGCGTGGTCATATGATATATTCATGCACAAATCCACATTCGCTTTTATTATTTTATTAAGTTTAAAGCTTCATTACAAGGCATACATAACAAATCAGTAGGACATTCAGTACCACATCTAACCCAGATCAGATACCTACTCCTCTGCTCCTCTGATCACTTTAGAGTTCCCAGTCAACATTAGCAGCATATCTCTGGACTGCAGGAGAATACAGGAAATAACAGAGGAAATGTACAAATATTTTAAGTGAGAAAAACATGAAAACTGCGCACAAAAGCCAAGTTCATCAAGAGTTCTATAGAGCACTGACTATGCGGCAACAATGCTGCACATGTTACTATTATGCTGCTCACTAGTCATTTTTAACTTGTTAATTTTATTTTAGTCTGGCATTCCACAGAGGCTTTAAATGCTCCGCAGCACATTTGTCAACATGAAATATTCAGAGCATGTACTGTATACTATATTAGGTCATTCATTAATATTAATACTAAATGACAGGAAATATTGCAATTGACTCCAATGTTTTATAAAAAAGGCAAAATTAGCATGTGCTATATGATTACGTACTGACAAGTTTAAACTTCTGGGTTATTTTAATTTCTTTCTGAAATAAATAAAGTATACTTACAGAAAATATAACAATCAGTTTGACTAGCTTTAGGTGAGCAGGGGCATTTGGAGCATTTTGACTATACTCACATCTTTTCTAAAATATACTGATGGTACATTCTTTTGCCTGTATTAATTCTGTTGTGTCATGTCTGAGTAAGGAAAAAGGCATAGCTGAATGACTGGGTGGGATTCACTGGTGACCAAGGAAAACTGATAAATGCCATAGTAAGTTCATTTTAATATAACCCACTTCCATTGAAAAGCCCAGAGAATAGTTGCCCTATAACTCTGAACTGGATTAAGATATGTGATGAGCAAAACAGGCAAGTTTCACATACACTTCATGAAACTGACACGGAAATTCATTTTGCAGGTAATTTTGCAATTGCAAAAAGCAAAATTCTGTAAAAGATTTTTTTTGAAATCTTAAGAATTTCTTTAGAGTGCAAAACAAAGAATAATGTTCCTTAAAACCTCCTTCACATTTTGTTTTTCCCTGTGCTCTTTATTGCAGCTGCATAATGCATTTACTCTTTCGCACATCAGTAAAATCAATGCCATTTATACCTCTTTTTCACATCACAGAAATGCTGCATAGACCCACTAAAATGTACCACAATCAACACCCCCCCCCCCACTACCACACAATTAACTGTTTCCAGATTCCTGTAGAATATGTTAAGACAGACAGACAGGCAGGCAGACAAACAGACAGATAGATAGATAGATAGATAGATAGATAGATAGATAGATAGATAGATAGATAGATAGATAGATAGATAGAACTTTATTTGTCCCAGGGGGAAATTTGGATTTTTACACAGGCTATTTAAATAAATAAATACAGTGCTATTTAAAATGAAAGAGCAGATTTCAAAAATTTATTTCAAACTCTATAAGACAGAATCACATTCCATACATCACTGGATAGATGAAAGTTAAAAGTTTGGTCGTATGGTCCTTGAGATTGTATGCACTCAACATGAGCACCATGTGTAGCGTGACAAACAACAAAACAGTTGACCATTTCTTGCCACACAAAAGTCAAATGGTCCCTAGTTACTGAATTCATAGCTTCCTCAATTTGATGTTGCAAATCTTGAAGATTAGCAGGCATAGGTGGAACAAACACTCTTTCTTTAATGTATCCACATAGATGAATATCTCAGGGGGTAAGGTCTGGAGACCTGGGAGGCCATAGACAATGAGCAAGATCTTGTGGTCCACCTCTTCTAATCCATCGTCCTGGAATGGTGTTGTTCAGGGCTCCGTTTGAACACACCTCGGATACGCTCGACATTTTCATTTGTTGTGAATGGACAACCAGTGCTTTTACATTTGCATATGCAACGTTCTACGAATTTTATATGCCAGTCATAAATTTGCTTATGACGAGGTGGCTATATGTTGAACCATAGGTGGAATTCACGTTGCACTTGAATAATGGATTCACACTTTGCAAATTGCAGCACGCAAAATGATTTCTGTTGTGGTGTTGTCGCCATTTTACCATAAATGAGAAACAGTGTTCGGTGGCATTCACTGATACTCTAAGGCAGGCTTTTAAACATTAAACTTTCCTCTCTTCAGTGATGTGCGAAATGTGTTTCTGTCTTATACAGTTTGTTTGAAATACATTTTTGAAATCTCCTCTTTCATTTTGAATAGCCCGATATATAAAGAAGTAGATACATAAATACATATATACACACACTATGGTCTGAACAAATACCAGACTGTCTAAAAAATAAGAAAACTAAAAAGAACGAAAATTTCTGACATGGCAGTCACATTGAGGTATTATATAGGTGTAATGCTGTCGGTATAAAGGAGCCCCAGCAGCGTTTCCTGACACGCTTCTGCTGAATAATTTGTTGGCTTAAACCCTAATAAGGATGGCTAGATGGTACTAAAGGCACTGAAGAAATCAAAAAACATAATCCTCAAAATTCTGCCTGCATTGTCTTGGTGAGAAAAAGCTTTATGGAGCAGATAGGTAATTGTATCCTCCACTCCAATTTTTGTCCGATAGGCAAAATTCAGTGGGTCCAGATGGTCGAGCAGAAGAGGACTCATCTAGTCCAGTACCAATCTCTCAAAGGACTTTATGATATGAGACATAAGTGCCACTAGTCTGTAATCATTACATGGATATGCATTCTCCAAGCGCCATGGAGGTTTAAGTTTCTTTCTTCTCTCTGAAGCACCTTTAGGATTTCTATCACCAAGATTGTCATCATATTGATCATACTACCAGAACACATCTGGTAGCTCAACAAAATCTTTACACATAATAAGACATCAGTCCAGTGACTGTTATTTACTGGAGATCTTTGTTTAAATACTAAATGACAGGCATATACGTGCCAAATTAATGCATGTAAATGCTTCCTTTCTTCTTATATCAATGACACAAATTTCTCTGGAAGAGAAGTAATTGTTTCATAATTGTTTTTGCAAAGTGAAACACAGAGTTTCATTGTGAATTCAATTTTCTTCGACTTGCTTTTCTTATCACTAATTAAGCCTTATTACATCATGCAATACAATGCTGAACATGTAATCACTATGTACTGATTTACAAATATACTGTATAGGCTTTGTTAAACTCAGCAGTGCCTATTGTTAATTAATAAAAAGGGAATTATGACTACATTAAGGTAAAGCACCTGCAGCTGACAAGACAGAGAAGAGAAATTCCAAATGTCATCTCACTAGTCATTTAGAACCTCTCTGGGAATTTCAAAGTACAAACTTTTATTAGTGATCTTGTAGAAAAACAACAAAGAAGCCCACAGCAGATTAGCAAAAGAATGACAACCCAGGTCATCAAGGACTAATAGAAAATGATGGCCTCATCCAGGCTGTGGATGTAGCCTTCTGGTTTAATATATGGAGGTTAGGAGACATAGCTGTGCCATCTGATCTAATGTTGAATTCACCAGGACCAGTAAACAAGATTGCCAACTTGAAAGGTACAGTATGTTCCCGTCAGCACTGGAGTTAGAAATACAAGTCTGGAAATGTTTGCTGCCATTGCCTTTTAATGTTAACTAAAACTAATGTGACCAAGACAATCAGAGTTGAAATGGCTATACGCAGTTATGGCTTTTAAGTCCTGATTTCAGTTTAGACCTTTGAGGTTTGGTTCCTGCCATATGCTTTTTTGGGATCCAATTTTCTTTGGCCCTGAATTTGATTATGAAGTGTCAGTAGTATGCCAGTGTTTATGTATGTCTGTTCAATGGGTTTGTCTCTGTCATTCCAGCAGAATGAGCATCACAAACATTTGTAGTAATAAAATGAGTTGCATTTGTCATTCCAACAGATGGCACATTACAAACACTAATACAGCTTTTATAAATCCCATACCAAATAGCTTATGTGCAGCATGATGGTGCAGTAAGGAGACCTGGGTTCGCTTCCTGGGTCCTCCCTGCGTGGAGTTTGCATGTTCTCCCCGTGCCTGTGTGGGTTTCCCCCAGGTGCTCCGGTTTCCTCCCACAGTCCAAAGACATGTAGGTTAGGTGTACAGTAATCCCTCCTCGATCGCGGGGGTTGCATTCCAGAACCCCCTGCGATAGGTGAAAATCCGAGAAGTAGAAACCATATGTTTGTATGGTTATTTGTATATATTTTAAGCCCTTATAAACTCTCCCACACTGTTTATAATTATTTCCCGCACAGTTATACAGCATAAACCCTTTATATTCTCTTAGTTATTAGGTGAGATTCGTTGAAATTATGTATGTAAACACACTGTTTATATACTACTCACAAACATACGTATCATATATCATTGAGGAGTTTTATTTAATATGTAATACAATTTTAAACATATTGTAATTGATTAGGTAATATAAAAAAAGTGAAAAATCTATAACATGTAAATGCTGTACATAAAACCAAAATGTTATTTTAATGATACTGTAGAGCGTCTCTGATATCACATATGTTACAGCCATTAAGACAGACAGGCCACTGGCAATAAATACCTACAATGCAAGAAAAATTGTATAAAATGTGCGTACATTTACAATAAACATGTACTAAGTACGTAGAAAATTAGTTATGGGTACTCACCAACAATGACACGACGACTTGTCCGATAATGATGAGTTTAATTTTACTGTACAACAAAGGACAGCATTACAGCTCTTCTAAAGGAGCCTCTACAGGCGACTGTGTAGCACCGCCATTGTTCTTCTTCCGGCAGTCTTCAATCCAAATCCCTAAAGCAGATTCCATCCAGACTACCGCCTTATTACATCCACTTACAACTCGTTTTGCACCCTGGTTAAAGGACACTGCAGCTGTAGATCTTATATTATTTTCCTCCTTTTTAAATAAAAAGAATTGTGGACTCATTGATGCTGTAATGGCGAACTGCAGCGGTGTAACTGTTCCATTACTTCTACATATCCAAAACTTTTACCTTTTCGGCAATCGTTAGCATATTCCGTTAGCGCCTGGGCACGGCTCCTGAAGCAGTAGCAGGAGCAGATCGATGTGACTATGCACAAACATAAACACAACAGTTAACTCTTTACACAACGAAACACGTTGATGCTGAATGAGCGAGACGAGACTTCCTGGTTAACGCAGCGGAATCGAATGCGGCGCTCCGTCGCTGAGCCAATCAGCACACAGGAACTTAACTGCATGCTCTGATTAGGTAGCTTCTCAGCCATCCGCCAATGGCGTCCCTTGTATGAAATCAACTGGGCAAATCAACTGAGGAAGCATGTACCAGAAGTAAATTGTCCGCAGAAACCCGCGAAGCTGCGAAAAATCCGCGTTATATATTTAGTTATGCTTACATATAAAATTCGCGATAGAGTGAAGCGGCGAAAGTCGAAGCACAATATAGCGAGGGAGTACTGTATTGGTGATCCTAGATTGTCCCTAGCGTGCGCTTGGTGTGTGGGTGTGTGTGTGTGTGTGTGTGTTCTGAGGTGGGCTGGCACCCTGCCCAGGATTTGTTCCTGCCTTGAACCCTGTGTTGGCTGGGATTGGCTCCAGCAGAGCCCCGTGATTGTGTTAGGATATAGAAGGTTGGTAAATGACTGACTGACTGACAAATAGCTTATAACAGAAACATATGCACTGCATTTATCGTTCCAACAGATGGTGCATCACAAACATTTGTAATAATATATTTTATTACTGGAAATGTTTGGAATGATAAATGCAATGCATTACAAATACATTCCAATAGAAGGTGCACTGCAAATGTTAACACTGTGGTGATTACTTAGATTTCAACCTGTCTTAGATGGCTAGTAAAGCTAGTAAGATGATAAAAGTTAAAAGAGGAAATAAATCTCTTGATGCAATTTCTGCTTGCCTGGCTACTTCATGCATGATGTTTACAGTTTTTTGCTACTTTAGAAGTGACTATGATTATCAATATAAATTTTCATAATAAACTATTGATTAATGTATAATAAATAAATAAAGTCTTGTGCAATTAAATTGATTTTAAAATGAAAAAACAATTATTGTATGCAAAATCAGTAATTGATGGAATAGCTCATTTTTGGTACTTTGGAAAGTTGGACCGAGTTGAAATTGAGTGATTGTTTCCAAGATGTCATTCCCAGTGGTCGTGCCCTTTCTCCAGACACCACATCATGATCTGAAATTCTGCCTTGCCACAGTGGCAAATAAAGGGGTGATTTCTTGGTTACAGTTTCATTGCTCTTCAATACTTTGTTCTCAATACAAGACAGTTCAGTTACAGCGTAGGTCAAAATCTAATCCTACTCAGATTCAGTATTAAATATAAAAATCTGTCATGATTAACTTTTGTAAAACGCAGTCACATCTATCTTTTTTCAAAGTGTAAACTGCTAAAATGATATTATTTAAATCTTTGCTGTTGAATAATACAACAGAAATAATTTAGTTGTGCGTGAACAAAACAATGCAAGTGTTGGTTCAAGTTATAGTTCAATCAAATTAATTCAAATAAAATTATGTTGTATGCAAAGAATAATTCCAATATATTTCCTGTATAGATTTTTGGATACTAAGTCAACAGCACTTTAAAATGTAATTGATAAGTACTGTGGTTCTTTTTATCTTTAAAACAGCATATTTTATCTTTAAAAGCGTGGTGAATTTTGGGAAAAGGTCCCATAAATTTCTCCCTGTTCTTCGAATAAGTTGGCAAAATTAGTGTCAAATATTTTCAAATGAAGCAACAGCACTTGTGTGTGCAGCTGTGCCTCACATTTGTTAAGTCTTGTCTTCCACTAGCAGACATGGCCCCTCAAGAGCTTCTTTGATTAAAAAGATCAGATTTTTAAGTACTAAAAATGTAGAATCTCACTCTCTGGCTTCCTGAGATGAAAAATTCAGAGAAGGAAAACTGAGGAGAATGGCCATATGGAACTCAGAGGCATACTCTCTCTTCTTGGAAATGTAAAATTTCACAATAACTAGGTTGAGAAGAACAGAAAAAAGAGAAAGTGACAACCCCTTTATTTGCAATTGTCTCATCAGCTTGTGGCTATTTATCATAGTAGTTGAGAAGAACAGAAAATGGAGAAAGTGACAACCCCTTTATTTGCAATTGTCTCATCAGCTTGTGGCTATTTATCATAGTAATTTTTTTCTCTAATTGATGAGAAATAAATCCACTGCAATGAATTAAAGTTAAAGCGTAGTGTGAAAAAGTGTGAAATTAATTTTCTTCAGAATTAGGTTGTTTGCTTGGAGGCAGGGGGTACAATTAATGTTAGGCAAACATCATTTCTAATCTGCAGGCTCTTGCTGTTTCGTGTGCCTCACACTGACACGCTTGTTATTACAACTTACGCCTACAGAAATAACTTCATAATTTTTTTAAACTTTTTCAACATAAATAGTTTAGTGAGCGGGCTTTCATTCCCCTGCCCCCACAGCAAGTTTGTCAGTTAGTCTCACTTCCACCGCATTTCTTGTTCTCGCTCCAATCTCCTACTTCTTGGCTATTTTTTTCTAGCTTTTTTCTATACTATTCCAGCTGTAGGGCTGGGGTCTATGCAAGTAGCGTTAAGAACAAGACATGATCCGTCCTGGACCAGGACTCAATCCATTACAAGACCAGCTTACACATACACCTACAATTAAGTTATACATGACAATTTTAAAACCTGTTTAGAAGTAACAACACACCTTTTTGGCACGTTCATGGAAAACCAGAGTAGTCATAAAACATCTATAAAGATAAAATAGGAAGACTCTGCAAACTTTACACAAGCCGTGTCTAGGCTGAGAATCCGACTCAGAATACTGGATCTGTGAGCGCTAAACATTGAACCACTATGCTCCCATAACAGTATTAATAATAATAATAATAATAATAATAATAATTATTATTATTATTAACATATTAGAATTAGAATTAGTCACAAGAGATTACAAAAGTAAGCTATATAAAGTGATTATAAAAAGTATTCACTCACGTAAAAGTGTTGACATTTTATTGTTATACAACATTAACATCACAGAGGATTTAATTTGGCTTCTTTGACACTGCAGAATGACTCTTTATTGTCAGAATGGAAAAAAAGATCTCTGCAAAGTGGTCTAAATTTATTACAAATACTGTATAAGTAAAAAATAACTCATCACAAAAGTAATTCTATGACACACCCAAATCACAACTGGTGCAGCCAATTGGGTTTAGAAGTCCCATAATTAGTTCAATGGAGATCTGTGATGGGTGTCTACGTCACGTTATAGGTAATCTAGCCCTAAACACAGTTACAATATCTGACTACGCCACCCAGATTTATTATGAGTCTGGGAATTGTTTAAATTTAAAGATAATAGCACACAGTTTTCTTTAAACTGTATGCTGATTAGAAACCAATGTCCCCAGAACATGTTAATTTTAAAACCAAGTAAATACAAACACTTTCCAAGGAAGCAGGCAGCTCTGTTATCACAATTTTGTATGTTGATGGGATACAAAGCAGTTTAATCTACAACGCAGGTTACTCTTTTGCAAGACAGGTAAATATCTATGTCCTGTAGACAGCCTTCCACAATAACTTATAACAGATGTGACAGATAGGGGGCACTATCGCTCCCTTGAACCCTTGTCCAAGATGCCAGACACCAGATAAAAGTCCAAATAGTTGACTTTTTATTCACAAACTGTGCAGAAAGCACCCTCCTCTTTTACAATACTCATAAATAACACAATAATCCACAATAAACAATAATCCTCCACTCCCAGACACGTTGCCACCCTTCCACCCAGCTCAGCTCGCTGTCTGGGGATTTCCCATAGTCCTTTATAGTCCCTGACCCGGAAGTGTTTCCAATCCGTCAGTCCATGATTCCTTATCACTTCCAGGTCAGATAAAAAGTCCTTTTGTTTATCCCGGAAGTACATCACTTCTGCTGTCGCTTTGTCTATGACACATTTCCAGGTTATAGGGCACATATGACTCTCTGGGCCTCCCTGCAGCGTCCTCTGTTGGCCCCTGGGGTATCCAGCAGGTTTGTAGGGGAAAACTCCATAGTCCATGATTCCCTGCTGGTATCCGGGGCACCTCCATGCTGCAGGGAGAGCTCCATCTGGCGACCTGGGGGTATTGGCCGTGATGACAAGCCGGCCATAGACCACACAGAATTATTCAAGAAATTTCCCTTTTCACTTATCACCCCAGTCCCAACAAAGGGTGCCTAATGTCCATTCATCTATTGGCTTTTATATTTATTAATTACCATTTTTTTGCCTAAGAGAAAAAGAAAACCACCCATTGTACAAAACGCTTGCCCTCTGACAGATCACTTGTCTGTAGTCAAGGGGGTTTAGTTGAATGTAGTATAAATGCCCCTATATCTGGAAGGTCCACCTTAAGGTGAGTCAGTATCATGGCTTTACCTAAACAATGAAGACAACAGAACACTCCAAGCAACTCCTTGAAAAGTTGTCTAAAAAGCTCAAGTCGGGACAAAATATATCCAACTCGCTGAGTCCAGTTTAATCAGTCATTATAAAATGAAAAGAGTAGGGGATAGCTGTAAATTTGCTTGAAGTAGGCCATCCACAAAAACCGAGCGATTGTGCAAGAAGAAGATGAGTATGGGAGGCCATCAAGTGACTGAGATTAGATAGTGTCACACAGGTGCAATTAGGAGACAGCTAAAGGGCCTGGGTAACTGTAATACTACACCAGACCAGGGGGTGGCAGAGTGTGCTGACTGTCTCTCTCAGTTTCTCGCCAGGTCCCGACACCTCTGATGATGTCACTTCCAGCTCTGGCACCTCTGTTTCGCTAAATTTATAAAGACAGAACAAAGTAAAATAATTAAGACAACAATGGTAGTTTGAAAATATAGTTATTCTAAAATATTATTCAAATATAACATTGCAAAAACTTAAACATTACATTGGATATAATAACATAATAACCTGAAAATGAAGTTAGTATAAAGTAAAAAAAATAGTTTGATGTGTAATGCTTTAAATGTAATTATTATGTAATTATTAACTTCAAAGAGAAATTTTTCTACCCTTTGCTGCTGCAAATTTATCGTTTAGTTCATCAAAATGTATGCTGTCGGTAACCTCCCGCTCCACACTCAGCAAAGCCAAGGCTGACAATCTTTCATGTGCTATGGATGATCTCAGGTAGGACAAGATAAGTTTTAATTTACTGGAAGACCTTTCACAACTGGCGATGGAGGTTCCAACAGTCAGTAAAATCTGAAGACCTAATACGTGCTTCGAATTCAGAAACAAACAAAAAACATAGGAAAAATATATCCTAATACTGATGGAGTGATGGACTGAGTATGCAAATATTTTTTATTTACTTTTTAGTGCATTTAAGAATGGAAAACATTTCATTCTAAAATTTCATAACATCAATTTGGCGCCCCCTGGATGCTGCGCCCGGGAATAGATGTCTCCCCTTGCCCCCCTAGCTACGCCACTGCTGCGACAGTGGATAAAAACAACGACCAGTATTACCTGTATACATGGCAAAACCCGTAAATATAAAATCGCCTAATGTTTCATTAGCTATAGAGGATCACTGAAAAAAGCCGACCAATCGGGCGGGACTAGTCGGATAATAAAAGCGGTGTACCAATTACCACTCCCGAACAAAGCTTGGGCCTAGCTATAGACAGGGATGATTCGACTCCAGCTTTCTCCACGCCGTGTAAACAACCGGCGGAGAGAGAGATACAGAAGTCCAAGAGGTAGACGGGGAGATTCCTGGGCCGTCTTAGGTGGGCACGTCATTACCCTGTGCCTCGACGAGCCAGGAGGAATCCCCGCCCCTTGAGGTCAGACCGGACCCTCTCTCTGAAATACACTTTCAGTTCAGAGAAAGGCCGGCTTCTTTCATAAGGGAGCAGTGGAATGATGACTCCCTGAAACATGCTAAAAATGCAGCAGTGCTTGTCAACAGCCAACGCACTCATCAGCCCATGCCACAGGGTCCTCACTTTGTGATAGAAAATGACCTATTATATCAAATAGCTGAGCATGAGGGGGAGGTGAGAAAGCTGTTGTTAATCCCACAAATTTACCGGCGGCATGTCTCTGAATTAGAATATGCCCACCTCCTAGGAGGCCATTTGGTTACCGAAAAAACACTAGAGCGGATTAAGATGCGATTTTTTTCGCCGGGAATTAATGAGGAGGTTAGTTGTTTTTGCGTCTCTTGTCCAGACTGTCAATTACGGCAAATTCCTAGGAGGGTCTATGCTCCTCTCATTTCCCTTCCCCTGATTGATGCTCCCTTTGAGATGATTGAGGACGACATTATAGGACCCTCAGAGCCGTCAGCCCAAGGACATAAATATATATTAGTCCTCGTTGATTATGCTACTCAAAATCCTGAGGCTCTTTCCCTGCGTTCAGCCACGTCGAAAATTGTCGCATGGGAACTTGTATTGGTCTTTGCACGTTTCGGCATTCCTAAAGAGGTCCTTACAGATCAAGGGATGCCAGTCACCTCAGAGATGTTCAAGGAAGTTGCCAAACTACTTAAAATAAAGCACTTAAAGACTGTGGTGTATCATCCTCAAACCGACGGTCCAGTGGAGAGATTTAATCAGACTCTCAAGCAAATGCTTCACAAGGTGGTCAGCGAGGACGGATGGAACTGGAATCAGCTCCTTCCCCTCGTACTCTTTGCCTATTGGGAAGTCTCACAAGCCTCTACGGGGTTTTCGCCTTTTGAACTATTATATGGACAACAACCTCAGGGATTATTGGATATTTTGAAAGAAGGATGGGAAGGAGAGACCCTTCCCTCTACCAATATATTGGAGTATATCATTCAGTTACACGATTGATTTGAAAAAATTAGACCTGTTCTAAAAAGTCACTTGGAAAAAGTGCAAGCAGCACAGGCCTGTTATTATGATTGTGTTACGACCCTCTGAGAATTCCACCCGGGAGATCGTGTCATGGTCATAGTTCCCACCTCCCACTCAAAATTACTCGCCCACTGGCAACGACCTTATGAAATTAAGGAGAGGAAAGGACTTGTCGATTATTTGGTAAAACAACCCAATCGTCGACCGAGTGAGTGGATCTATCATGTGAACTTGCTGAAGCCCTCGAAGGAAAGGGATCCTGATCCCACCTCTGTTCAGTTCAGCTCATTCTTTGCTCACACCATCAACCTTAATTTCGGTATGGAGTTAAACTCCAACCAGAGAAGGGAGCTGGAAGCAGCTATCTTGTCCATACCAGAGGTGGTTAGTGAAAACCCCAGAAGGACCTCTCTGATTGTGCATGACATAGTGACAGCATCCGGGGTTATTGTTAGAGAGCGGCCCTATCGACTTCCCGAGGCAAAGAAAATAGAAGTGGAGCTTGAAATCAACTAGGAGTAATAGAGGAAAGTTATAGTCCTTGGTCCAGCCCAATTGTATTGGTTAATAAGCCTGATGGGAGCTGGAGGTTTTGCAATGACTTTCATCGGCTTAATTAAGTATTCCAATTTGGTGCTTATCCAATGCCCAGAGTGGATGACCTCCTTTGAAAGGCTTGGCCAAGCTTGGCTAAGTTTTTAACCACACTTGACATAACTAAGGGGTACTGGCAAATTCCTTTAACTGACTCTGCGAAGGTGTCCTTCCATTCGGGGCTCCTGCAACTTTTCAGCATCTGGTGGATAGAGTGCTCCAGCCCCATAATGTGTACAGTGCTGCCTATCTGGATGACATCATCATCTATTCCAGCACATGGAAGGATCACGTACAGCAGGTCACTACAGTGTTATGGACGCTAGGAAACGCCAGGCTTCGAATTAATCCAAAGAAATGTTTCTTCGGATTGAAGGAAGCTATATATTTGGGCTACCTGGTGGGTCGGGGTACTGTCAAACCACAGTGTTCAAAGATAGAAGCCATAATACAATGGCCCTGTCCATGAACCAAGTGGCAGATCCAAGCCTTTCACGGACTAACCAGGTACTACCGCCAGTTTGTACCCCAGTTTTCAGAGAGAGCGGTGCCCTTGACTGACTTAACAAAGAAGAGGGCTCCTAACAATGTGGTTTGGGATGATAAGACGGAGTCTGCATTTACTGACTTAAAACAGGTCCTTACGTCTAGACCAATTCTGAAAGCTCCTGATTTCTCTCTTCCTTTCATTCTCCAGACCGACACTTCGGACACAGGTCTTGGTGCCGTGTTGAGCCAAAACATCGATGGTGTAGAACACCCCGTCATGTACCTCAGCCAGAAACTGTTGGATCGGGAGACCAGGTATGCGGTAGTGGAGCGGGAGGTGCTTGCGATTAAATGGGTGATTACACAGTTGAGGTACTACCTCTTGGGTCGGGTGTTCACTCTTGTGACGGGTTATGCACCATCATCCAGACATCATTTCCTTCCCCAGCCTTTAAAACCGCCATCTTACCTCCAAATATTCAGTTCTGTTTTGGAGTCTGGTGAACATCTCTGTTCAAATATTTCAAAACTTTTGTAGTTGGGAAATTACAGTATATACGGGTGGCTGCCCCAAACCTTTATGATGTCTGGAGACTCATTTTATTACAATAGACAGAAAACAACTGTTGCTCAGTAATAGCTTTATGGGAGAGTGCCAAAGAGAAAGCCACTGTTAATAAAAAAAAAACAATACACATGACATCTCGGGTATCATTTTACAGAAGGCACATGGGAGAATCTAGAGTCAGCTGGAAGAAGTTCCTATGGCCTGATGTGTGCAAAACTGAGTCTTTTTGGCCATCAGACTAAATGCATTGTGTGGCATAATCCAAAACACAGCACCTTATCAAAAACATATCATCCCCACCTTGACTCCTGGTGGTTGCAGCATCAAGCAGTGGTAATGCTTTTCTGCAGCAGGCTTTGGAAGGCTGGTCAGGGTACAGGGTGAAATGAATGCAGCAAAATGCTGGGGAATGCTCTAGGAAAACCTGATGCAGTCTGCAATAAACCTGCACCTTGGAAGATTTGTCTTCCAAAATTATAATGACCCCAAGCATAATGTCAAAGCTACATAAAGATGGCTTAAAATAAGAACATTAATGTTCTGGAGTGGCTGAGTCAGAATCCAGATTTTAATGTTTATGAGAATTTGTGGCTAGACTTGAAAAAGGCTGTGCAGTCACAATCCTCACACAAGCAGTTCTGCAAAGAGAAATTTGGAAAAGTGTCAGTGCCCAGATGTACATAGCTGAAAGACCAAAACCACCACCACGCTGCACTGTTTAGCTTACATGAAACATGGCATTAAGTCTGATGGACAAAAAGCTAAATTTTTTTTTTTACCAATTTACCATAAAACTTTCCAGTTGACTTCCCGTATGCCTTCTGACAAACTATGTGCATTTTTTAACAGTTTCATTCTCATTGCCATCTTCCCATAATGCTATGATTGGTAAAGCATCCAGGCAACAGTTGTTATACAGTATGTATAGTCTCTCCAATCGCAGCCATTGTAACTTTCAGTTCCTTCAAAGTTATTGTGGTGGCCTACCTAATTTGTCTTCTTCTTGCACTGTCACTCAGTTTTTGTTAACAGCCTGCTTTAAGCAGATTTACAGCTGTGCCATACTCTTTCAAAATCCTAATGGTTTAAGTGGATTCCAAGGGATATTTGATGACTTGGATATTTTCTTGTGTCCATCTCCTGAATTGTGCTTTTAAATCACCTTTTCACTGAGCTGTTCATAGTGTTTTATTGACTTCGTTATGTAATAATACTGACTCATCTCAAGGTGGGCCTTCCAGATACAATGGCATTTATACACTCAATTAAAACCTCTTTAGTACAGACAGGGAATCTCCATTCAACTAATCATATGACTTCTAAACCCAAATGGCTGCACTAGAGATGATTTAGGTGGGTCATATTAAAGGGTATGAATTATTTATGTGCTCAATTAATTTGCGTGTAATATATTTCATTCATTTAGACCACTTTGCAGAGATCTGTTTTTACTTTGACATTATACAGTGTTCATCATTGTCAACAAATGCAAATTAAATCCACACTGATTCAATGTTGTATATCAATAAAATGTGAAAACTTCCACTGGGTGAGTATTTTTTATAGGCACAGTATTTCTCTGTAAAAAATTACCCAGGTCAAGTTATGAACCCAACAGTATTGAGCTTTGAAGCAGCCATGTTAACACTAGCACATCAGTTCCACACTGTGCGGAGTGTGCTGTATAAATTGAATACTGTAGTTTTTACTTTATAGAGTGTAATCTTTTATCTGTTGGATAACTTCTGATACTTCTTCATTTTGAAAACAATCATTGCTACTGTCTTTAGAATGCAGGCAGTCATCAGTACAGTGGTCTATCATGTTATTAAGTATGTCTTACGAATCAAAGATGGTGAAAGCAAGCCAAGAGATTGCTTACAGTCCAAATACAGGATTTAGAAAGTTTGCATTTGAGCCACTCAAACAAGTTAGTGTTATCTAATGAAAGTGTTGAACTGAAAATTATTTTTGAAGATCCTCGAATAGCTTTTGCATGTTGGAGAGTCTTGCCCACAACAAATCAGTATACAGTGTATTTATTATTGTGATAACAAAATAGCACAGCTTCATGGGTATTCTGAAATTAACCACAACCTTTTATTATAAATCCATTAAACCGTGAGCATTGAAAATTGCCACAATCAATGTAAGTTTCTACAGAGGCTAAATGCAGCTGAGAAAATTAACCAGTTTTTACACACAAGAAAAATCCTATTTGCCTGAGGATTCATTTTCAGCAGTACTAAAGAGAAAATATTTTTAATGGAAAAAATGAAAAAGACAATTTAAACAGTTTCTATTTTTTATAGATGAAATATTTTAAGGCCAAAAGCATTAAAATTGTTCTATCAAATTTTTCATTGATTATTATAAACATGGAGCAGCAATACAGAACACCAAAACATAATATTTTCCAGAAAAATTACATTATGTTACTGATAAAAGTTATAATAGGATGAGAAATATTTTACCAGCATATGATCACAAACTAGACCTATATGAGTGGGCTGTTTACTGCCTTGAACTTGAAGCTACCAGCATAGGTTCTGGCCCCACTACAGCCCTCAGCTGCATTAAGGAGGTATAATGATATAACACAGACCAGCTAGCAGCAGACAAATTGAGAATAAAAAGTCAAGCTGAAGCAGTTCTTGAAAGCAAAAACCTCTGGAGGTCCACGCTCCTTTGGAATCTTAAATCCTTGATCAAAGTTTGACTGCCCTATACAACATACTGTAGTTATGCAGTTCCTCTTTGGGCATTCCACAATATAAAATATTGCATTTAAATAAAGGAAACATTTTTATCTTGCAACTGGAGTATTTGAACACTATTCAGCTACATGAAGACAGAACTAGTTGTTCTACACATCTCATCCAGTGAAAAACCAACTTTTGTCTGCTGCTGCTTATGTGGTTTGATTTTGTCCTTTCTCTTAAAGATTCCTCTTTTCTTATTTTCTTCTTTTTATGTTAAATAACACATACAAATTTTACAATTATAAATTAGTGGGACCAATGCCTGCAAGCAGCTTGCATGCATGGAATATGTGCAGTTTTATAAGTATATACTGTATATGGAGGTGCAAAAATAAATGATGCCTTAGCTCAATTTCTCACATTAAGGTAAACGAGGATCTGGTCAATCAGGTTGATCACTCAGAGTTTTAGCCTATAAAGTGTTCTAATGAATGAAACTGAACATGTGAAATGATGTGTTTGAGTAGGACCAAATGTAAATAATTGCCAGAAAGCAGGTCAGTTACACTAAGGACAAATATAAGCAAATATAAACTAGAAGATATTTGCAATCATGAAATTCCACAAACAACTTTCAGTACTGATCTGGAAGGACCGACCTTCTGCCTGGAATATATAGGTAAAGATTGGTCCTCCAGCTGATACATCACGGAAAGCATGTCCATTGAAACTCCACATACAGGGCCAGGGCACATAACCAAACTG
>JANRMT010062817.1:48001843-48072307 GCA_026402145.1 Polypterus bichir lapradei
ACCAAACTGAGACATCACGGAGAGCCTGTCCATTGAAACTCCACATAAAGGGGCAGGGCACATAACCAAACAGATTAACACAAAACTTAAAATGCATATATACTAAGTAGTTTATACATGGCTTATACATGTTACATATTTAGCCATGCTGAAACATAGTAATATAGGGTGGTCCAGATCTAATTATGCAACTTTCATTACGCTATAACTTATTAAGTTTATTATATAGAAAATCACCTGAAAAATCCATATTTTTAACTATAAATAGTCAATAGTCAGTGAGAGGGTGTAGAGATGGTGCATTTTCTGCAAGTACTTGGGAATCCTAACTACAGAAGAAAGGGCAGAGCAGACACATTTTTTGCTTAGAACACTGTGCTTCTTTAATGTGGGTAGTGACATTTTTCACATATTCTGTTTTCTACAATGTGGTGTGCTGATACCTGATAAGTAAAAGGTATTCATTGCCCACTAAAGCTTTTCTTCTCTACTTCACCTCAAACCATCCATCCATCCAACCCACTATATCCTAACTACAGGGTCACGGGGGTCTGCTGGAGCTAATCCCAGCCAACACAGGGCACAAGGTAGGAAACAAACCCCGGGCAGGGCGCTAGGCCACCGCAGGGTGCACACACACACACACCAAGCACACACTAGGGACAATTTGGGATCCCAATGCACCTAACCTGCATGCCTTTGGACTGTGGGAGGAAACCGGAGCACACCCACGTAGACACAGGGAGAACATGCAAACTCCACGCAGAGAGGACCTGGGAAGTGAACTTGGGTCCCCTAACTGCGAGGCAGCAGCGTTACCCACTGCACCACCCTACCTCAGACCATGATATTCTTTATTAATGTAGCAGAGTTCGTATTCTGAACAGTCAATGTCTGCATGGAGTTTGTACAGCATCTGTCTTAACATTGTTTTTTCCTCTTATACTTGTTTCTATGTAGATGTACAATACCTGCAGGTAAGTTTATTGGTAATTCATCCATCCATTATCCAACCCGCTATATCTGAACTACAGGGTCACGGGGGTCTGCTGGAGCCAATCCCAGCCAACACAGGGTGCATGGCAGGAATCAAACCCTGGGCATGGCGCCAGCCCACCGCTGGGCTTATTGGTAATTGTAAATTGCAAATTCTCTGTTTCTTGTCCCATATTCCAAAGATGTATGTATTAGGATAATTTGTAACTTTAAATTGTGTCCAGATTAAATCGGTGTGTGCATGAGTACTAGCATCATGTCCATATTACACATACATAATGGTGCTGTGCTGTCAGTAAACTGGGATCAGTGTTTTATATTTGGTGGCAGTACTCATAATATTCTCATTAAGGTCAGTTAATGTATCATTCAATGAAAATACTTCAATTATTTTTTTTAAATGCATATAAAGTGGAGGCACGTCTAAAGCCATTTGACAAAGATTTTGTGGTATGCATGCATGAAAGTCCTGTGCATGGATGCTACACTTATGTCATGTCATGCTGACTACTGGCAAACTCTTGTCTTACAACTGAACATCAGAGTTATTCTTTAGTTACTTTACTATGATCTACAGAGATTACTTTGTCTTGCTGATATTATAATTCTTGACCAACCAAATGAAATTGCTTTCTTCTTGCTCCATGTACTTACAAAGGCTGACACTAGCAGTTTTCTAAACTGCCTTACATTAAGTGAATCCTTTTTGTGAATTACGATATAAAGTCCTTGGATATCAGCTTTAGGATGGTGAACTCTTACGATTCTTAAGAGCTTCTAGTCTTATGGTCTGTCTTTCTGTCGCCAACTTTTTCCATTGTTTTTATTATTATTATTATAATTAACAGTAGCAGTGAGTTAGCAGTAGCAGGATCATTAGGAATGTAAAAATGGACTATTGTAACTATGTTATTTCCATATTTCTCTCTGCGGTTGATGGAAGCTGTGTCACATTTCAAAGCATGGCTTTTTGACAGCATATTAAAGAGTCAACAATTCCTCACAAAACAGTTACTGGCTCCATCCTCTTGGTAAACTATCTTGGAGTGAATATCAGCGATAGTAGTCAACATGTTATATAACTGAATTTATTAAAATATGCCTAAGCCATTCTATCCCGTACAGCTGTCCAGTGACTGTTATTAAAAGATTTGTTTTAAATCCATACATTTATTTTGTGCTGAGAGAGTGCTGGGGACAGAAAAAGCTGACACTCAGAGCAGCTGAACCTTTACTTGAAGTTGATTCCAGCTGCTGCTTCGCTAGCTTTTCTTTGCACTTTTCCTGTCAGTGCTTCTCTAATCAGAAGAGCAACAGTGACTTTGCCTTTTAAAATTAAATTTTTAGAAGTAAAAAATATACAGTATATAATGTGATTTCCCTGCTTTTTCAATTTATAGCACTTTAAAAAATAATTCCTGGTGTTCTGCACGGTCCCCAGCTGTTCCTGCATGAGCAAACAAGTACATGCTTTCAATAATCAACGGATCTGTGTAACCTGCAGATTGTGCAGCATAGATCAGAGTTTTTAAAAAGTATTTGTCTAACTGTTGAGTGACGAGTCGGATTTCCTCCAGACAGACGGGAATACTGAAAAAGTCTGTTGTTCTGTGGGGGATTTGGCAGGAAAGTGAAATAGAAAGTACCCTTAACAATAGAAGCAGTGTGGGGGATGCCAGAGAGAGGGTCAAGAATCAAATGCAGATGACATTTGCAGCCGGCAGAGTGATACAAAACCATTTATTCTCCCACCAAGTTGTGATCAGAATTGCAAATGCATAGCAAGATAGCTTTTCATAAGTTAGTGGCTTGATTCGAGCATCGTTCCCACAGCTCTACTGTGCCCCAAGCTTGCAGTGCTGCCGCCTCACTTGGCCCACTGGCATTTTCTATGGCTCATTGTTTGACAGTTGTCAGGGGAATGGCAAATTTGAGACAACACTAAGAAATATTGTGCTTCGTCCTGAGTAGATACATCGATTTCAATGCAGATAGTTGATTTTTTTTTTATTTTCAGTTCATTTCAATACCCTAAAGATTTATTTTCAATTTTACAGTAAATAAAAATAAATATTTACATAAAATATACATAATATTCATGATAAAGTTCTGTTTAGTCCCCAGGACAGTTGCAGCCTATAATGGTTTTCATATGGCATTTAGATGGAATTGAATTGTAATACATTTTTAAATTATTATTTACTAATAGAAATAATCTGAAGTAAATTTAAGACTAAGCAGTTACTAACCACTTTTCAGCAGGGGCACTAAAAATCTAAATTACATTTTCTTTGTTCACTTTTGTGATAATACTTTTTGATCATATTTAAAATTATGTTATATTTAGAACTAGCAGGGGTACCTAGTGTTGTCTGGTGTGTAATAAAGTGCAGGAATGGTCACTAAATAAATTCTCCAGTGAGAAAAATTTAGACTTTAAACTAGAATTTAATTATGTAAACCATCCGTGGTGAGCAACTTTGCATAACAGTGCCAAGCCCCAAAATGCCTCCTAGGGGGTTCCCCCCTAATGAAGCACATGCACAGTGAAATTTCAGAACAAACCATAGCATAAAAATGTGGACTCTGTGCACATCTGGACAGATTAAGGATCAGTGGTGTGGATTTGCATATCAGACCAACAACCACATATTCAATTTTATATATCCACACTAGCAACATTGAAGGCGGAGTGGTGGCTCTGAGGCTAGGGATCTGCACTGGCAATCGGAAGGTTGCTGGTTTGAATCCTGTAAATGCCAAAAGGGACTCTACTCTGTTGGGCACATGAGCAAGGCCCTTAACCTGTAATTGCTGAGGGCTTTGAGTAGTGAGAAAAGTGCTATATAAATGCAAAGAATTATTATTAAGGCTTATTTTGGAAAATAGGAGTCACCCAGGTGAAATAAGCTCTTCTCCTGAACAAAATAGTGTCAGAACACAAGCTCAATGGAAATGCTTAGCAATTTGAGTGGAAAGTAAGCTTTGCTCCCTCAAAAAAGCAACCTGATAGAGCAGAAAATTGTTTTGGATAAAAACAATGCTAATAGGTGTAAATGAGCAAGGTGCCATTGGGGATATTTGCAGGCTCTACCCAGTCCCATAAATTATTCTGGTGCTGTAGAGAAGTAAAAAACAATGAGTTATGAATAGTCATTCTTTCAGTACTTGAAAATATTTCTGTAAACAATCCGAAAGGGACAGAATGACTGATTTTCCATTGATTTGTTACCTCGCATATACCTATATATAGTAGAGCATCTGCTATACAGTCAGGTCCATAAGTATTTAGACAGTGACACAGTTTTCATAATTCTAGCTCTGTACACCACCATAATGGATTTGAAACAAGGCCTTCAAGATGTGATTGAAGTATAGATTTTCAGCTTTAATTCATGGGGTTTAACAAAAATATTGTATGAATTCTTTAGAAAATACATATTTTTTCATACATGGTCCCCTTATTTTTAGGAGCTCAAAAGTATTTGGACAGACTAGAATAATCATAAATATAATGATCGTTTTCAATATTTGATTGATAATCCTTTACAGTCAAAGAAAGCCTGAGGTCTGGAGAGCAGAGCATGATCCCCTCCCTTCGGAAAATGGGCCGCAGGGCAGTATTCCAACATGATAATGACCCCAAACCCACCTTCATGAGGACCACTGCCTTGCTAAAGAAACTGAGGATATAGGTACTGGACTGGCCAAGCATGTCTCCAGACCTAAACCCTATTGAGCATCTGTGGAGCATCTTCAAATGGAAGGTGGAGGAGCGCAAGGTTTCTAACATCCACCAACTCCGTGATATCGTCAGTGGAAGAGGATTCCAGTGGCAACCTGTGAAGCTCTAGTGAACTCCATGCCCAAGAGAGTCATGGCAGTGCTGGAAAATAATGGTGGCCACACAAAATATTGACACTTTGGGCACAATTTGGACATTTTTCACTTAGGGGTGTACTCACTTTTGTTGCCAGCGGTTTAGACATTAATAGCTGTGTGTTGAGTTATTTTGAGGAGACAGCAAATTTACACAAGCTGTACACTGATTACTTTACATTGTTTCAAAGTGTCATACTGTATCTTCAGTGTTGTCCCATGAAAAGATATAATAAAATATTTACAAAAATGTGAGGGGTCTGCTCACTTTGTGAGATACTGTATACTTTTCAATGACAATAATTCCTCTTTCATGTGCATCGTTCACTAACGTCATGCATGCCGGTGGGTCACAAAATTAATGGAACATTGGATCACATGTCCATTGTTCTGGTGGTTTCAGTTTGTTGTTCTTTTTGTTAACAGATCCTCCAACATCAGCCATTCAGATTCATTTTTCAGCTTAAGACATCAAGAAATGTCAGGTAACGGTGGCTGCTACAGGCTTTCCACCATCTTCTTTTTGCTTCTGCTGAGACTCTGTCTTCAGAAAGAGGTAAAATAGAAACTCAGTTACAACTAGAATGTTCTTAAAACTGCTGCTTGATACTAGAATGTTCTGGAAACTTCCACTTACCACTAGAATGTTCTGGGAACACCACCTTAGTACTAGAAAGTTTTCTGTTTCATTTTTTTATTGTTTACTAAACAATTAGCTGAATTTAAAACTCCACATAAGACTGCATACGTAGTAACAATACAAAATAAAATGCTCAGAATGGAGCAATCTCTAAATGTTTCAAACCAAAATATCACAGGTAAGCAAGTTATCCCTAATGAACAAAAATAAGTCTTGTGGAGAAACAATTCTACAAACATCAACTATTTGCATTGGTTTGTGGACCAGTAATATGGAGATTAACAAAAAGACGCGGTGAAGGCTTAGGGCATGCTGGTGCCCCGTGTAATAGGGCAAGTAAAAGAAGTCCTCCAAATAAACATAGGGACTTGCAGACATTGTCTGTCTGGTGCTGCCTCTTCCTAGGCTTTCTCTCTTTCCTATCTCAGAGTTGTATAGTTTATTTTGTCCACTTAGTTACTGAATGAAGACTTCCGATGATATCGCTATTTAAACTTCCCATGGGCGGAAGAGGTGGGAACTTTTGGGCCAGCACAGAAGGGCTGTCAGTAGGCTTTATTGTCTGGATTACATGTAAAAAATATGAGGCAGTTAGTGACCTGTTTCCTCAGGTACTGGTTTATGATCCCTTACCTCCAAATTGTTGTGTAGATGTTCCCAATTTGTGTATGTTTATATGCTCCTATTCTACTATACAATAAAATGTTACAGACTGTGTGGGTCTCTGGTCCCTCCAAGCAATCTAATTGGTCAGACTGGCTTGGTCTGATTGCTTAGTTTGGCTTTGGTGATGTGTTTGAAATAGGAATTGTTGGGTAAGAGAGTTTGAGATGCATAAGAGGGAATAAAGGCGTAAGAAACACACTGAGAGTTTTCTTTAAAGATAGGAAGTATAAAAGTGGCCTGGAAGCGAGCAAGGTGCCTTGAAATGATAGAGTCTGAGAAGCACGCTTTACAGGAACATGCTCAAGAGAGGGACCACCGATCAAGTGAGGCTGATTCACACAGTGATACCAAGGAAAGACATAGTTTGAACACTGAAGGTACACATACGGAATGGGATATATATATATATACTCGTATACAGTATATCTATATATATATATATATATATATCTATATACAGTACAGCCCAAAAGTTTGGACACACCTCCTCATTCAATGTGTTTTCTTTATTTTCATGACCATTTACAGCACTCCATCACTCTCCTTCTTGGTCAAATAGCCCTTACACAGCCTGGAGGTGTGTTTGGGGTCATTGTCCTGTTGAAAAATAAATGATCGTCCAACTAACCTGACTTCTGCACAACACAACTGCTGGTCCCAACCCCATTGATAAAGCAAGAAATTCCACTAAATAACCCTGATAAGGCACACCTGTAAAGTGAAAACCATTTCAGGTGACTACCTGTTGAAGCTCATCGAGAGAATGCCAAGAGTGTGCAAAGCAGTAATCAGAGCAAAGGGTGGCTATTTTGAAGAAACTAGAATATAAAACATGTTTTCAGTTATTTCACCTTTTTTTGTTAAGTACATAACTCCACATGTGTTCATTCATAGTTTTGATGCCTTCAGTCATGAAAATAAAGAAAACACATTGAATGAGGAGGTGTGTCCAAACTTTTGGCCTGTACTGTATATATATATTTATATATATATAACTAGCAGGAGAGCTCAAATGTATACAAATACCCTTTTGTGATATAGCCTTGTAAAAGGAGAAACAGACTACACTTAACTATTATTTGAATTCTGTGTTCATTTCTACCTCCACATTACAAGAAGACCATTATACCACTAGAAAAAGTCAGACAAAGGTTACTAAACTAATGTCAAAACTGAAGTATGTGAGCTATGAGGAAATATTAAAGGAATATATCACACAATGGGTGCATGTGTGAATGTGTCTAGCGATGGACTAGTACTCTGTTTAGGACTGATTTCTGTCCTGTGGCTAAAGCTGCCAGGTTAGGATCTGGCACCCTGTGACTCTGAATTGGATTAAGTGGGTACAGTAAATGAATCTGTACTTAAAAACAATGCAACTTGAAAAAAAAAAATTATAATAAAATATAATCAAACTTTAATTAATTGTTAAAGTAGAAGTCAGTCTACATTTAAAAAAATGAAAATTGTTTGTTGAAAAATTGAACAAGTTTACTTAAAGTTCTTCAGGTTGTGGCTAAAATTCTTGTTATTATCTTTTCAACTTGATAAGACACAACATAAAATTGACAAGACAGTTCAGGGTTAGAAGGAGCTTGAGGCTATGAACATCGTACTAGGATATCACATGACCCTCCCACACACAGACCATGAGGTAACAATATGGAATCACTAAATATCCTAACCTGCAATCTTTGAGAATGCAGAAAGAAAAATAAAACATGTTGGGGAAAATTTGATATAGACGTAGAGAATGTGCAAACTCTACAGATAGAGGCTAGGCACAAAATTCAAACCCATGACACTGGATTTACAAGATATGACAAAGTGTTTTAACTCAGTCTTGTTCATAGATGATTTCATTATAAAGTTAGTTATAGTTAAATGACTATATAGAAGTCCATTATATTCAGTAATCCAATCATGCAACACATGTAAAAAAGCATTGATTTCTTTCATTCAGTCTTTGCTACCCCAAGCTTCAAAATCATAGTGTGAAGAATTTTGCTTTATTCTAAAAATGAGGGTTTATTTGATTTTATTAGACTGTCCAGTGTACATGTCACATGGGTTGGGCAGGCATCCCAGCCAAGAAGAGGGGATGGATCCTTATCCAGACGGGAGGGTCCTAACAGGCAGATAGGCATCCTGGCTGGGAAGGAGAAAGGGGTCAGACCCAGAAGGAAGGACCAAAAGGGATAGATGGACAGCCCACTAAAAAGATGGGTTTTTTAACTCTCCCAGCATGCCAGATGGTAGCAGCCCTGGATATCAGTGCCCAGTGGGAAATCAGCAGGACATGCCAGGAGATGTAGTCCAGTAGAGCAGCCCTCCTGGGGTCACTGGATGCCACAAGAGGGCGCTGCAGGGATACAAGCTTCCTGTTATAATGGAATTTAACACGACTCGGAAGTGGTTCCATTTGGCAATCACCCTGGCACCAGAAGTACTCCCGAGTCCATAATAAAAGAGACCATACTCCCTTTTCCAGGTGAGTCGGAGCTTGGAGGGCGTGCAGCAACACTTGGTTGGAGGAGGGCAGTACGGTAGTGCTTTTTGCAACTTTGTGCAAGTACTGGTTTAATAAACCTTCCATTATTTGAACCCAGGACTCACTGCGTTTGGGGGTTTGGGGCTCGCTGATGCCCCTGGTTCCATTACACCAGGAATGATACTTTTTCCTTGGATCAGAAAATTGTCTTTGATTGTAACTGTAATGTCTATTATTGGTTCACAAAGTCATTTAAATAATAGTTTTTCTTTTTATTTTGAAAAAAGGGAGCCCTTTGTATCCTTCCTTCCCATTCACTCTGGTGAATGCTTACACTCTTCACCTTGTTTAAATAATGGATAGGTTTAGTACAAACTAGTCTAAAAGAGTACATTGTGTTTTACAAAAACTTATTCTAAGAGATGCTTTATTGTATGCAAACTGAAACTATTGACTGTATTAATGTTACTGTTTGGATTGTAAATGAAGTAATCACACAGTATTCCATTCTTATTTCAGAAGATACTATAAATGATAAACTGAAAGTTTCTTGAAGACTACGAAAAACAGATTTTTCCTTTTTTTGGGGGTAGAATGATTGCATATCATACAGACAACATGAATACCTCTCTTATGATATTTCAAAGGTCAAGATTTTGTGGAATGAAATACACATACAAAGTCAACTCTCCATTTTATGTTAGATTGTAGACATCAGGTGATCTACAAAGGACTCTCTTAGAAGTGGGCTTTAGCTGTGTCTAGTATTCTTTTATTCTTCTCAGTGGAGATTGTGTGTGGATATTATAAAATAAATCACACAAGAATTACATTTTTTTAAATAAAATCTTTAAGACTGTCTGCACTTGTTTTTCTGCCATTCTTCAAGTTTAGTTTTCCTCTGAATGAATAAAGAAATGACCAATTTTTTATATTAAATAGTCCCTTGAACAAAGCATACCATCACAAGACACTTTGTAAATCGCAGTATAGTATCATTTGTCACACACGTGCGCTTGGGAGGCAGTCAAAGGGTTTAAGTCAGGGTAATGATAAGCGGCACCAGGGTTTGGCGATGGACATTAATGGTATGCTCTTCCCACAGACCTCTGGAAAGAAAATCTACCTAACCACATCACTTCTAATTCTTTTCCTGATGTCACTTCCAGCCTCTGCTTATGACCTCATTCCAGTTCCCATCCTGAAACCAAGCCCTTCCTGCATTCCGGCATTCCAATTTAGTTCAGTCTATTCATCTCACTATGTTGGCTCAGTCCTTACTGACTACTCTCTACAACGAAAACTTATTGTTACAATATACATGGTGGATCCCCAACTCTTCTTTTGTGTTCTTGTCTTTCTACACATAACATCTTGCCTGAAGAAGGGGCCTGAGTTGCCTTGAAAGCTTGCATATGGTAATCTTTTTAGTTAGCCAATAAAAGGTGTCATTTTGCTTGACTTCTCACTACATCCATAATGGCTAACACGGTACAACACCCTAGTACTATACATTATTAGTAATTGAAATTTAACTAGTGTATATTCCTACTACAACTGAGATGATCCAAACTTTCTTTTATTGGATAGCAGACTATTCCTAGGTTGTGCTATTTCCTACATGCAATTAAATGCCCTTCTGTGATGCGCCATGCCTAGCAGCCTCTGACACAACTCAGACTCCGGGCATCAGGAGCTTTACCTAAGCGGATCAGTGGTACAGTAACTCATGACACAGACACAAAACAAAAGAAAAAGTAAAAGCAGGGTGTCTTTATTTACAATGCCATAAAAAAATACAAAAAAGCACCGTCAGCCTGGTGTCATCAAAAATTAAGAATATAAAAAAGCCCACAAGGTGTATGCTGTATAGAATAAACCCACACCTTTCTGTTCTAGGGCTTTTCCTTACTCTCATACATTTGTTACTTCATGTGTTTCTTGCTGTCAGATACAGGCAGAAAGACAAATCCTAGCCCTAACCACCTACACTTTATATGGTGGTGGCGATCAACATGGCCAATCCCCTGTGCGTCAATAAGGAAATGCACACCCTTTCTCCCAGAACTCCATTTTTAAAAAGTGTTCTGCTTCTCACACATGTGCACAAACCCAGATGCTCACTCACAGATGGACATGCTTCTCCCTCCCTCTGCCTTCTGTAAGTATTCATTTAACATAGACAATTTCCTCAGGTCTTTGTATGGCCTTTCTTCCATTAAACCTTAAACAGTTTTGAAGTGCTTTCCCTGCAAGGTCGCCTGCCACTCCTGCTCCGCAGCATGTGCTGGCATGGCTGTGAGATGCCAACTTACCAGACCCTCTGCCCAAAAAGGAAATTGCCTGTGCAAGAGTCCCATAAGTATTCATATAAAAAGCTAAGATATTGTTATGCTTGTCTTTCATGATGTGGCATGTCACACCTTTTTGGCATGTAGAGACACTCGAGTTTGACAGGAATGAATGTTATTTAATATCAGTCACAATCCACACAGCTTTTCTAGTTGGCTTGATCTGCAACTACCCACTGTTTTGAGATGGTGTCTCAAACATGATGAATAGGAGTGAAGAGTCCAAAAGCATGCCAGTACCCACACTAGCCAGTCCAGATGAGGTTCACTCAGTCCAGCTCACTCTAAACTACAGCACTAGGCTTCAGCTTAACTAAACCCATAAAAATGGAGTAACTGGATAAACTTATATGTTCAAAAATGCTTTAGAAAAAGGAGGAACCATCAACAAACTCCGGCTTGTGACCAAAGGGCAAACATTATTCTTTATAAATGAAAGTTTTCAATGAAAGAATAAAGAAACAATAAATCAAAAGACCAAAAAGGAGTTGCCAAAAGGTGAATAAATCTCAAAACACAAATCCAAGAGCAGAATCCAAAAAAGTAACAAAACAGAAAAAACAGCAATTCCAATGAAAAACAATATTCTTTATAAACTCCTTCTAAACTGAATGCACTGCTCCTGAGCTCCTGTTTCATTTGGCTTAAATACCCAGAGGGAAGTCTCATGAGTGGTGAAGTCAGGGTGGCCCTGCCCTTTGGGGCTACCACCCACAGAGCACATGGAACAGACAGCACTTTAAGGTGACAGTACCCAATTACAGAAATATTAGAAAATACACACAAATATGGCAAATAGCTCAAAACCAACAAAATTAAGAGTAAAACACACAAATAGGCTGATACACAACAAATTACAAAAAGTTTTGGAGATTTACAAAGTACCTCTTTCTCACATCTTTTTATATCGAACAACCCAAGCGCATTGCAATAAAGCAAAGCATCACAAAACCACGGGTATCTATGAAAACATGTCTCCAAGGGACCAACTTCGGGTTTCTGATTTGGCAGTGACACTCAAGTTTGTTCTTTCATTCAGCATAACCCTAATCAGAAGAATAGTGACCGGGAAATTCTGGGTATATTCAATGTTTCTGATGCTGATCGAGTGTTCCCAGTTGCTAAAAATCAATGTCCTATCTCCTTTATCAACAGCAAATGTTCAACAAAGTTTTTCCAAGCTCAGTTTGTTAAATTTTAAAGTTAGAAATCTATTAGGGCAAGAATGGATTTCTAATCTTCTTTTGATTCTATTGAGAAAGATGTCTCTATTATCAAAGATGAAATCATTACATTCTATGAAAGTATGGGATCTAAAGGAAGATTTTTTTTTGTAAAACTCAAAAGTTGACAGACCTTATATTTGTTACTTATAGATCATAATACATATGGAGTATATAACATCATTTTACATTGTACATCAGAGTTCTGGCTTATAAAAATATTCTTCATAGCTGAATGTTAATGTACAAAGAATACTTGTTATCTGCGGTATAAGATGGTGAATTCTTGAATATCTGACCCATGGAAGGTACTTTATACAGGGCAAAAAAAAATCTTTGAATTGATGAGCTCTGATGTGAACTCTTGCTATTATGGTCCATCTGGTATTCATGTAAATAGAAGAAAATTCTTTTATTTGCAATTTTGTCTTGTTAAAATTTGTTATATTAGGGACATACAGTGTATGTACAGTATAAGGGGTGTTGTGTCTTTTCTGATAATCTAACAAACTCAGCAATCATGGACAAAAGACAGTGAATATTTTAATAGTCCTAAAGTTATCGAAATTTCCAGTGGTTAAAAAGTCACAGAAGTAAAAGTGGGTACTAATCTGAGTCCCTGTTCCATATGCTTCTATTCTTTTAAGCCATGTCACTAATACTGCATGGATTTTAGGCAATTTACAGTATTTACTGTATGTCTTAAGGTGTAACTACCTACAGTATAAACAGCAAAAAAGGTATATATATTACCTTAAAAACTTATTAGGCATATTTTAATGGTAGTATACTGTATGTTGTATTAGGCAACAGATATGCACCAGTTAATATACTGTGGCAGATGGCCGGGACCAATGCCTGGTTGGGACGTCCCTTTGACACTGAATCTGGGGGAGCAGTCATGGGATGCACACTACGTCCTCCAGAACACTTGTTGGAGGCCCCCCTGGGTTGCATCGGGGCCAGTAGTTTGGAACACTGAAGCTCATTCCTTTTGGGCTCCATGGCCACCGCAGGGGGAGCTGCATGGCCTAACGAGCCTGTCTGGGTGGGAACGCAGCCACACCCGGAGGTGCAGCCGGAAGTAGGTCAACGAGCACCTGCAGCACTTCCGGTTGGGCTCTAAAAGAGGTCGACAGTCACCAATCAGAGTCGGGCGGAGGAGGACAAAGCTGCCTTGGAGGAGAAAGAAGAGTGTTTTGTGGTGTGGTTTTCCTTTTCTTTGGTGGTTTTGTGGACTGTGTTAAGCCTGTAGGACACAGGGAAGACGTGCCCGACAGGTCAAGAAAATAAATCTTTTTGTTCATTTTACGTGCCTCTGTTGTGTTGGGTCGACGCCTATATAGCACCTTTGCCACAATACATAGTATTATAAACATTAAGCAACCATTGACCAAAACTGCATATTTAGTGCACTTAACAACAACATTTATTTATATAGCACATTTTCATACAAATGATGTAGCTCAAAGTGCTTTACTTAATGAAGAAAGAGAAAAAAGACAAAATAAATAAGTAAATAGAATTAGGGAACACTAATTAATATAGAATAAAAGTAAGGTCCGATGGCCAGGGAGGACAGAAAAAAACAAAACAAAAAACTCCTAGGCCACAAGACCACCCAGCCCCTTCTAGGCATTCTACCTAATACAAATGACCTCAGTCAGTCCTCATAGTATTCAGGGTTCACATGGCAGAACTTGATGATGAGGGTCATTTGGACTTCTGGCCTTTAATCCATAAATTTAGGGACATCACGGTGCTTTGATCAGGTGGTGGTGGCGGAGATCGCCACCACAGAAAACAGGAAAAAGAACAGAAGAGAAAGTAGGTGTTAGTACGGATTTTGAAGCCACCAGGAATGATAATGATAATTAAATGCATATACAGAGTATCAGGATTAAACTAAAATGAAGCTATGAGAAAGTCATGTTAGAATAACAAGTTTTCAGCAGTGTTTTAAAGTGAACCACCGTATCATCCTAGTGAATTCCTATTGGCAAGCCAGTCCAGATTTTAGGTGCATAACAGCAGAAGGCCGCCTTACCAAGTTTAGCTCTTTGAATTATAAGCAGACACTCATTTGAAGATCTAAGGTTACTATTGGGAGTGTAAGGTGAAAGTCATTCTGAAATATAGGATGGAGAGAGATTATTTAAGGCTTTATAAACTATAAGCAGTATTTTAAAGTCAAATACCACGTGAGACATCAACAATTACATCATGTATTACAGAAACATATAAGCGCAAAATAAAAGCCCAAATGAGCCAAAGATTCTGAAGAATCCTCAGCTTGTCAAGAATAAACCTTAACTAACACAGGTATTGAAACAACAACTGATGCAATAAGAACTTGATAGCCCTGTCCATTTAGAAGAATGTTTGGTGTGGGATAAAATTGTGTAACTGGAAATGTGGCCTAGGTTAGTAAATAAAGATATAAAATTAAAGTGACAGAATGAGCAGTGGCAATGTGGGGATGAGTCAAATCAGAAAAAGATATGGGTGACCAGAATACAGTAAATTAGCATTTTGTTCAACTGTAGGAAATTACGATCAAATCTAACCAATTGCCTACACATTCTCCATGTGTCTACATGATTTGTCCTCTAGTGCTCTGAAACCAATATCCCAAAAGCCTTCAATTTAGGGGATGTAACAAAGAGGAAGGCTGAGTCGTGTTTCACCAAAATTGAACAAAAAAGGTGTGTTGTCTGATTTTATGGTGGTGCAGTGTACCATCATTTGTAGGTCTTTTATTAGTTAGTGCTCCTGTTCTATGATATGAAAAGAATCAAGAATTGTGTGCACAATTGTCACCTGTGACTGAGATGCAGAAATGCGCATTCTTGCTGGTTCATTGCTACAGGCAGAGCATTCATAAAGGTTAATAACTTTTTGTAAGAGAATGGAATCTGGAGATTGCAAAGATCCATACAGAAGGATGAAGTCTAGTATTGATTTCTGTGCAAGCCCTGATTGTGAAATTTCACTGATTTCGAGATTTGATTAACATTTTTGCCAGGAGGGACAAAGGGGACTGAACTGGATGCAACACCTGCTGCTTACACTCAGCCAATCTCTCCTGTTGGCGGTCCTGGCAGAAGCACAGCGACTTTAACTGTGTGATAAATCTGTTTTTGAACTGCGGAGTAGGTGTTATCAGGCCACCAAGCTCGTCGACTGTGTTTCAGTGATTGGCGCTGCTGCGGCTTCACAAGAATTTCTAATTCCCCCATACCTCTCAATTGTTGATCATGTGTTATTTCTTCCAGGGGCTTGATGCTTTGCAGGATACCCGAAATCCCAGATCATCAATTCCTTGTCTAAGCTTCACAGGGGACACTTTTGCAAGATTATTGAGATTTATAAAGGTAAATTGCTCAGCTCATATTTGCATTTCAGGCACTGAGTTAAAAGCTTATTTTTCTGAGTTCAGTTTGTTCACCTGGAGTACTGTATGTGCTTCAATTTGTTTGTTCAAAAATTAGAAATTTGACATCTTCATCTTCAAATGTGATATTACTTTTGGATGGGGTGTGAACAGAAATCAAACATTTTTTAGGGCTGCAGGACATAGAAAAGTTTGGGAACTACCACTGTCAACCATTGTGAGTGAATTCATGTATGTCCTATGTTGGATTAGTGACCTGTTTGGACTGGCTCCTTTATTGCACCCACAAGACCCCTGTGTCTGGAAATCTTTTTTTCTTTAATTAATATTCTATATTATTAAAATCAAAAAACATTCCATACATGCAAGTCAAGTTTAACAAAACTGGTTTGAAAAAAATAGACCCCTGGCCATGAGAGCTGCAGGCCCAAAACATATGGCCCAGTGAGGCTGGAACTTGATTGCAATGTTCGCAGGTTTGATCTTGCACTGGACAATTTTAACACAACAGATGCGCTCCATATATCATTTTAAGTTGAAGAATTGTATGCTTTGCGCATATAGAGCTTTAGTGAATTCTGTGCATTGCTATCTTCCATTCTTTTTCTTAAATGTTGAGTGAGAGATACTTTTCCTACTGTCCTCTAAGATCTTTAAAAGGGATGGTCTTTACATTTTTTTATATATTAGAGAGATGCTGTCTGCGTCTTCAAAAGTGATCAAAATTTCTTCTGGTATAGAGGTAGGTGGAAGGAGACCAAAATTGGGCAGGTTTTGTTTAACAAAGTTACTAATTTGAAGGTAGTGAAAGAAATGTGTTGCCGGAAAGTTACATTTTGAGTGTAATTGTTCATAGGATGCAAAGACGTTGTCTATGTACAGATCTCTAATGTTTTCCAGGAATTACAAACTGAACATTTTAGAGAGGGTGAGAAAAGGTGGTTCGAGTGCAGAGGTGCTACAAGTAAAAGCTTCTCTATCTTAAAATACTTCCTACATTGGTTCCATATTCTGAGTAAGTGAAGCACTAATGGGTTGTTAGTATATTGGCGATGACTTGTACTTATTGGGGTACAAAGCAAGGAATATAAAGAAGTACTGCAGGATTTTATTTCTATTGCGGACCAAGCCTGTGTCTGGAAATCTTGAAAGTGGACGGATGAATGGATGTAATCAGGTTATCTGTGTATTGTGGAAATCAGCAAACAAAAATATTTAACTAAGAAATTGACAGAATAAAAATAAAATACGCAAAGGAAAGTACCTTAGTTTGGGAAAGAAGATAGATTAAATAGGCACATGACATGCAGTAAATACTGAATACAGAATGACCTGTGGATGTTTTTGCATATGGCAGAGCAGAGGAAAATGAGAAGAGCAGAGCTTTACAGGACCATTCCAGCAACAGCAGAATGCCCTTTTACCTTTTCCACTGCAATAAGAAACTGAGAGCTGCCATCAATCTACAAAATGGAAAGCTATACTGAGTGCATATTGGATATTTATATCAGGGGTCTGTTATTTTTTAAATGTGGATACTTGACAAATTCTTGGGCAGAAATTCTGTAATATTTGGCAGCCGTTTACTTGAAGTATTTTTAAAAAGGGTCATAAAAATAGTTATAAACGATGTGCTACTGCAATGTAAGGACTGGGCGTGCTATAAAAATAACTGGGTGTTCCAAACGGTTAAAATTAAAGCTGGCAAAATGGTAGTGTGTAGGAGACACAATGATTAACCCCAAAAACTCCTTGGAAGTGCATCCAGCTTTTAAAGTTTGAAATGATTGCAAAAAATACAAAGCCTAATAAATTCTTATTTAAGTTCAGCTTGCCAGTATAGGATGGGGAATATTCTGAAAGCTATTAAGTGAGATGTCAGGCTGGTTTTTTATTTACACCTGTCAGTCCTTATAATACAGAGAAGACTGATGGCATGAGACAGGAGAAGTGCTGCATACAAACAGCAGTCTAATTGTCCTCCTTTGCATATTTAACTTGAGATGGCAGAGCTGTGAATGAATACCTGGTGAAAACTTGCTATGGTGAACAGCCACATTAGCAGCTTTCAACTGGCCTTAACCCCTTCTTTGCATTAATTACAATGTGCTAAACGCATCCCATAAATCAAATGATTAATGGATTGCCCAGAATAAAAGAAAATGTTTGGTGTCAATAGCACTTTTAAAGCTAAACAAACTAAGCAGGTTCAGATTCCCCAGATGCTGGTGCATTTTTTAACCCCTAACACAAGTGAGAGTAAATAGTTTCTCCTCTCGTATATTCATCCCTTTATTCACATGCATGCACCATACTACGACTGTGAGATATCATGTATGTTTTCTTTTTTGAAAAAATTGTCATTTTTACAGAGATGTGTGTGACATTATGAAATATGTGGAAATTGCACATACTGTAATACAGGAATGCATGTGTCCAACTTAGGCATCATTACAGCAAAGGCTATTTTTTAGCTTTTCCTCAGGTTCAAGGTCAAGATCATGAGTTTATGTTTATTATGACACGCAATGCCTTTAAAAAATATTCACCCCTTGGAAATTTTCACATTTTACTTTTATACATTAAATCACAATATATTTATTTTGGCGTTTTTGACGCTGATCAACAGAAAAAGACTTCAATGTCAAAGTGAAAACTGATCCCTGCAAAGTGATTGAAATGAATTACAAATATAATCCATCCATCCATCCATTATCCAACCCACTATATCCTAACTACAGGGTCACTGGGGTCTGCTGGAGCCAATCCCAGCCAACACAGGGTGCAAGGCAGGAATCAAACCCCAGGCTGGGCGTCAGCCCGCCGCAGGAATTACAAATATAAAAGACATAAAAATTTGCCCACTTTAATAGAACATCACTGCCGCAGCCAGTGGGTTTAGAAGTCACAGAATTAGTTCAATGGAGACCACCTGTCTGAAGTCAAGAGGTGAGTCACTATCAGGACCTAACAAAGCGGTCTTCAACCATTTTGGCCTTGGACACAGTCTTGTTTGTCTTTGGTCAATGACAACCCTTACCCATATTTTCCAATGTAACATTTAAAATATATCAATATGGAACAAAATCAAAAGAGCCTGGAGTTTTGAGCTTAATGAAAAACTCAAAAAATATTGAAGAGTGGAGTATAGTAACAAGGAAAGGGGGCACCCCATTGGTCAATAAGGATTTTTTAAAAACAAATGTAAAATCTAAGAGTGTGGTTACCCTTGGTGTAATGAGAGCAATGACAGATAGGATATAGTATTGAAGAATGGGGGTGGGGTATACATGGACCTACTCAGCTGCTGAAATTGGCTGTGACCCAATGACGGTTACTTGTGACCAAAAAGTGGGGCACAACACAGTGCTTGACAAAAACTGGCTAACCAATGAAGGCAATACAACATTCCAAGCAACTCCATGATAAGATCATTCAAAAAGCCCAAGTCAGAAGATTCAAGAAATTATCCAAGTCACTGAATGTCCCTTGGAGTCCAATTAAATCAATCATTAAGAAATGGAGAGTATGGTATGGCTGTAAATCTGCCAAGAGCAGGCCATCCACAAAAACAGATCATGCAATAAAAAGATTAGTAAGGGAGACAATAATATGTATATGTAAAAATACTTTTTAAAAAACATGCTTATATTAAGTTAAAAAGTGTACTAAAAAGTTAAAAAAAAACCTCTCATACATCAATCGTAAAATCAAAGTGTGGTTTTTAAAAAGTATTTTTATATATATATATTATTTTCAACTTTTTAGTCTTGGGTTTGTTTTAGTATAATTCTGTAATCAATATTTTAACACTTCCTTTAATATTTCTATCCATTACTAGCGCCATCTATTGGTGAAACCTTTAACTATTCTTCATATGAAAATTTAATTTCTTAATTAACATGGATTAATTGATCAATTAATGAAACTGATTATTGACACATGTATTGTCATGAGAAGTGCAAAATTTCAAGTCATTTGGACAATAGGAAGTGGGTTAAATATCGATTACAAGATTTGTACCAGACAACAAACAGATGAAGTTAAAAGAAGTGTGGTAATAAAAAGAGGCCTATGAGAAATCTGAAGGAGTTACAAGCTACAAAGGATGACATTGGAAAGACAGTGCAGACAACAATTGTTGCCCAGATGCTTGACCAGTCACAGCTTTATAGGAATGTAACAAAGAGAAAGTCACCTGTTAAAAACATAGCTAGTGACTCTGGGAAACTCTGAAGTCAGCTGGAAGAAGGTTGTTTGGTTTGATGAGGCACAAATTGAGTTTTTTAGCCAACAGACTAAATGTGGTGTTACACTGCACATTGTCAAAAACACAGCATCCCCTGCCAAAAAGCATTGTGGTGGCAGTATCATGTTGTGGGGATGCTTCTCTGCACCAGGTCCTAGAAGGCTTGTGACTATAGAGGGTAAACTAAAAGCATCAAAATAATGGAGGAAAACCTAATGCAGTCTGCAAGAAACCCACACCTTAGGAGAAGATTTTTTCTTCACCAAGAGAATGACCCCAACATAAATCCAATGCTACACAGGAATGGCTCAAAAACAACATTACAACAATGTAAATGCCTTGGAGTTACTGAGTGTAGACGTCAATCCAATTGAGAATTTGTATGTGGACCTGAAAAAGTCTGTTCATTCAAGATCCTCATGCAACCTGACAGAGCCTGAGCTCTGGAAAAATTGAAGTGTCCAGATGTGCAAAGCTGATAGAGACCACGCAGAATAAATGCTGGAACTGCTGCCAAAGGTGCATCAACGAAATACTTTCTTGAAAGGGTTGAATACTTGTGCAATCATTTATTTTGTGTCTAATATTTAAATTATTCTGCAGAGATCTTTTTCCTTTGACATTAAATTCTTTTTCTGTTAATCAATGTAAAAACAGCCACATTAAATCATCTCTTATTCAATGTTGTATAGAAAAAAAATGTGAAAACTTCCAAGGGGTGAATACTTTTTATAGACACTATATACAGAGTACAGTGAAATTATTACTTAGAATTTCATTAATTATACACAAAATGCTGCTAACTCTAGCACCATGATCAGCACTTATTACTCCTGAAATGTGGACATTGCCTTAAAATCAAAGATAGATCAAATGAACTGGCATCATGCAGGTCTCCTTATGTGCCACATCATGCGTGTCCTGTAGTGTATTCCATAGTTATAAGTGGCTCCGAGGCACTATATAAAAAATGATAAACTGGCCAGGTTGCATTGACATCCTAAATGCATGAATGTCAAATTAAATGGTGGCTCTAAATTTGCTCTGTATTAATGAATGTGAGTATGTGCTCACGTTTATCCTATCCAGGGTTAGTTTTACAGTGTAATGCTACCAGAGCTGAAACCTGTCCAGATGTCATCAGACATAAGGCAAGTAGTATCCCTAAGCCTAATCCTAATTGTAAAAACTGTCTAGAGGGAAAGAGAAAGGAATTATAAATTGCTGTGTTGGCTTGTTTTCTTTGCAAAGAAAAAAGCTGTAGTGTAGGAAACAACAAAGGGTAGCATTTCTCTGCCAGTCTAACAATGGACAACACAATGGCTGGGTGCGGAGACAACATCCTTCTCCTTCCAAGTTTCTCAATTCTTTATATCCTTCTGTAAGTAAAATTTTTCCCCAAAAGGCTGCATTCAGCATTCCAGCCTAAAGGCTCTTACTGCAGTCATAACACATAAATTTCTGGGCTCTCATTCCTGCTCATCCCACTGCAGTGTATATTACTTATGTTTACATGAGATAGTTTGAAGAGGGAGAACTGATTTGTGTTTTGCCTTGCGCCCCTTTACTGACAGCATTGCCTCACAGTGCCAGAGGTTCTGAATTTAGAAAAATATCTCAGAACAAGAAAAGGTGGCTTTGTGCCACAGTAATACAGCAGATTGAGAGCTGTGTCTCCCTCATCCACCCCCCATAAGAATGATAAGATATGGAGTCAAAAAAGTAGCATATTAAGGCTGCTGTCTAAAAATGGCAAGAGAGACCCAACCTAACCATAATGAAAGAGAGACAGAAATAGAAGGAAACGCCCGCCTGCCCATTTTCATCAATGCACACACTGGATTGCAGGGAAATGCAGCACAAAAAAATCTTTTGACAGCCGAGGAAGGTAAGGTAGTATTTTGTTAATCATGGGCCTATCTCTTTTATATATCTTCAGATCACAGATAGGAGTGGCAAACTGGATATGGCTGCTACCTAAGAGGTTCAGAGAACTAGAGTAAAATTATTTTTGCATACATTTTGTCAAGACAATTTTTTTCCTTTCTTCCTATGTCCCCAATACAAGCCTATAAAGTTAGTTAATACCTCTAACTCTGTCTCAGTCTGAGTGAAAGGGGACACCCTTTGTTAAGCATCCATCCACTGGACACAGCTGGAAACTATTAAGGGCAGATATTGCACAATTTCAGAAAGGTTTTCTTCACACAAAGATTCATAGAAACAGAGAATTAATTTCCAAGTAGTGTGGCAAAAAGAAGGAATATAGGGACCTTCATATTTTGACTTGTTGTTATTTAAGACAATTTAGGTGAATAGAAAAGACAGATTGATTGGGCTGAATGGTCTGTTCTCATTGTCATTGTTCCAATGTTAGTTTCTGCCTTGTGCCCAGCTGCTCGTTTCTTTTGATTAAAACAAGTAAGTTCTGAAAATGGATGGAATTACTGGACTGCAGAGGTTGAATGAAATCAAAGAATCACACCTTGTGCTGTAATGCAAATACAGTATAAGGTCTGTGCAGGATTAGGTGAGGGTCAAATGTTTGACATTAGCACAGGTGACTCTTTGAATGTTTTTTGATTTAGTGAGGGATTGGCTGGTATCATGAAGAACACTGAACTGTACAAGATTATCAAAAAAGTTTTTGCTTAGTTATCAAACACTAATGTAGATGTCTTGTAGTCAAAATGTTGGAGTGCCAGAGGCAAACACCATTTAAGTCCAGTTTGGCTGCAAAAA
This sequence comes from Polypterus bichir lapradei, assembly GCA_026402145.1. Taxonomy (NCBI): domain Eukaryota; kingdom Metazoa; phylum Chordata; class Cladistia; order Polypteriformes; family Polypteridae; genus Polypterus; species Polypterus bichir. Next base: position 48,024,475 of record JANRMT010062817.1, read on the forward strand.
AAACTGAAGCAGATAGAAAAACTGGTTGAGTCCAGAGCTTAAGATGGTTGGTACTGTAGGTTGAAATTGGAATAGGTGAGTATGGGTCCAGTTCTTGTAAGTGTACCAGTGAGTTCCAGCACCTCTTCAGAAATCGTTATTGGGGAACTAACGTCTCCACACTTTCAGCGATTGTTATTATATAAAATTATAGGCCAATAAGCTTAACATGGATCATAGGGAAATTAATGGAAGGAATTATTAAGGATAAGATTGAGCATCACCTGGCAAGGACAGGAGTTATTAGAAACAGTCAGCAAGGGTTCAGAGGAGGGAGGTCATGTTTTACTAACAGGCTGGAAATCTATTAGGAAGCAACAAAAGGATATGATCAAAGTGGAGCATATGATATTATTTATCTTGACTTTCAGAAAGCATCTGATAAGGTGCCATATAAGAGGTTGGGCATCAAACTAAATGTCAATTGATGTTAAGAGTGGCATTCCACAGGGGTCAGTGCTGGGACTGCTGCTATTTTAATATAAATAAATGATTTGTATAGGAATATAAGTAACAAGCTGGTTACATTTGCAGATGATACCAAGATAGGTGGATTAGCAGATGATTTGGAAACCGTTATATCATTACAGAAGGACTTGGATAGCATACAGGCTTGGGCAGATTTGTGGCAGATGAAATTTAATGTCAGTAAATGTAAAGTATTACACATAGGAAGTAAAAATATTAGCTTTGAATACACAATGGGTGGTCAGAAAATCGAGAGAACACCTTATGAGAAGGAGTTAGGAGTCATAGTGGACTCCAAGCTATCAACTTCCAGACAGTATTCAGAAGCCATTAAGAAGGCTAACAGGATGTTAGGTTATATGGCACGATGTGTGGAGTACAAGTCCAAGGAGGTTATTCTCAAGCTTTATAATGCACTGGTGAGGCTTCATCACTGTGTGCAGTTTTGGTCTCCTGGCTACAAAAAGGACATAGCAGTGTTAGAAAAGGTCCAGAGAAGTGCAAATAGACTGATTCCAGGGCTACAGTGGTTGAATTATGAGGAAAGATTAAAAGCTGAGCCTTTTCAGTTTAAGATAAAGAAGATTAAGAGGTGACTTGATTCAAGTGTTTAAAATTATCAGGGGAATTAGTACAGTGAATCAAGACTTATTTTAAAATGAGTTCATCAAAAACACGGGGAATGGCGAGCTTTGGGCTGAATGGCCTGTTCTCATCTAGATTGTTCTAATGTTCTAATATCATGATGATCGACTTTTTAGCATTCCAGCACCTTTTCTTAGCATACCAGTAATTACTGGCACCTTTAGAGAAATATTCAGGGGAAAGATCAACAGTCATTGTATTACAATGACACAACAATGTAAGTTTCATGGTAACTGTACACTTTGCAGAGATCTGTTGAACAGTGTCAAAAAAGCCAACTTAAATCTACTTTGATTTAATGTTGTTAAATAATAATAAAATATGAAACCCTTCAAGAGAGGTGAGTACTTTTTATATGCCCGGTATACAATTTCTACGGATAAAACAATTTTTTGAAAACGCAAATTTTTAAAATAAAATTAATTCATTAAGAAGTACAGTGATCCCTCGCTATATCACGCTTTGACTTTCGCGGCTTCACTCTATCGCGATTTTTTCTCATACATGCTTACGTCACTACGCATGCGCTTTCTGAGAACTTTTATCTAAGCCTCACGATGGCTCCTAAACATGCTGCTTTTTCTAAGCCTTCTGACAATAAAACTAAGCGCCGGAGGAAGATGCTTACTATCCAGGAGAAGGTGAAACTCTTGGATATGATCAAAGATGGCAATACCTTACAAAAGCCTCCTCATGCATATGAAAAGACAGCGCCAGCAACTGCCTATCAAGATGTTCTTCAGCCGCGCACCCAGACACCCACTGCCTACTCCTAGTACTCCTTCAGCGGAAGACAACGACGCACCTGCTGAAGATACTGCACCACCTGAAGACTCTCCTACTGAGGTCGTGCCTTCATAGGTTAGTGGTTGTGTGTAAGAACTGTGTGCGTGTGTAATTAAATGTACAGTACAATAATCTACTATATAAAAGCAGTCGGGATTGTCCTTCCGTCCCGTGAGTGCAAAGCGTAGCGGTTTTCCGCTTATCACAGACTTACTACTTGTGGCTTGCGGTACTAAGTGACGCGATGTGAGCAGAGTTCTGGTGCTCCCATTGTTCCCTTGCTTTTGTGCGCGATGTGCTGGAAAAATAGACAAAATTATGTCTCTGGAAATAATTAATGTTGATGGAGTACAAATGCCTCACCGCGTAGTAAATATCAGGGGAGATGGTGCTTGCTTATTCTCATCTATAGCTTATTTAGTGCATGAAACTCCGTCTTTAGCGGTACAGATTCGGGCTGACATTGTACGACTTTGGACAGGCACTCGAGGGGATAAAAAAAACTTAGTTTTTTTCGGGAGATGTTATGAATGGGCACTTTGATGTTCTCATTCCCTACACTTACATGCCTGATGTACACATGGAGCGCACACAAATTGAGGATAAAAGTCGGTTGCCTTAAAAGGCGGGTGAGCCTAGTAATAATATGATATTTGTAACGTCTAATATGTCTTATTTTCTCTTATTTTGTCTAATATATTGGGTAATACGAGTGTAATGGTGACTAAAGGGTGTTATTTCATGTCAAGAGGGCTCTAATGTTAAAAATGTATTTAGAAGGTTGTAAACAGGTTTTCTATACTTGAAAATATTCGATTTATAAATAATGAATCCTACGTGAAAATTCATTTATCATGGTAGAGTCTGGAACGGATTAACCGTGATAAACGAGGGTTCACTGTATATGTCCCTAATCACTGTTGCAAGCTGAAATCATGACCGCACACAAAGAATATAAATATTGTCTTGTTATAAAATTAACAGAAATGCATGCCTACCTTTAGGTATGACATGAAAATTAGAAGATGAAATAAAGCCTCTACACGTATATAAGCAATATAAAATTATAGCCACTTTATTTCCTATACATTCAAATACAACGTATAAGCCGCACAGATGAGGACTGTGCTATGAATGCATTCATTTCTAAAGCCAGCTGTCTTACCTTCACTCCTGTAACAGACCATTAACTAGCAACCATAGTGATTATTCAGTACTTACATTTAGTAGACAAAATGCAAGTGATTATCATTTTTTAACCAAAGATACATTACTTTGAACTGTACTGTACTTTCAACTGTCACCTACACCTCACTGAGGCAACTTAAACCAAACTGCTACCACTCCATCTTATAACTGTCTCATCTCTCTGTTACACTGTGTTGTACAGCTCTTAAAGTGTCCCCTTTGAAACAATTGTCAAGGCAATGATTCATAGGACTCATTCAGGTGAAAGATTTGTGCCTGAATAGGTAGACATAGTAACACCCCATAATTAAATTATGGATGCATTAGAGATATCTGTTACAGGAAGGAAGCACAGACTGGGGTGTGAATAATTTCTCCAGTAGTGGAAACACAGCATTATGATTACTGTATGTTCCATACATTTGTGATTAATGCTTTAATAATGCAGTTTTGGTTGTCTCTGAGCATTTTGTGGAGAAATGGTCATGCTGTTAATTTGGTTTGACACAATATTTGTCTGAGTGACATCTGCCTAGCCTTATAATTACTGTATCCACATCCACTAACTGAAAGTGATGTTTCACATAGATTTTCTCTACCATCTACTTAAGCTTTCATGAGGAACAACAGGACCAAATTGTGGCAAGATTTTGATACGGAATGCATAGTTAGGCTGTGGAATATAGACGAGATCCAGTCTATCAAAGAAAACCTTCACGATCACATCTAAATTCTTGCACACTACTATGTATTGTGGGGAAAATCAGAAACATAGCAAACATTCAAGAGGTGATGAAATTGGACACTCAAAAGAAGACTTCCCACATTATAAAAATGTAGGACACCCCAATGGAACTAAAAAATGTATCTCCAGGAAAATCCATAAGTGTAGAGTTTTAATAAGTTACTGCTTGCATGTACATCTTGTGAAGTCATTGAATGTTTTTGTTAAAGCATATTAGCAACTATTTTAATGAGTGGATTGTAGGGTCCCGTAATGGGAATGCTCATGGATTATTTAATATAGCTCTGTCATAAGATCTTGTACAGTCTTACATTTATCACCTCCTAGTCTATTTCAAGCTCACAATAATTCTTACATGCTTTCATGCGCCTAAAACAGTACCACCATGCAAATGCTGTTCTTGATAAAGACTTAATATGAATCTGGAGACAACTAACTAACTAAATAGCTAAAAGCCTAGATTTCACAGATACCTATGAAATCAATAGACAGACAAAGACAGTAGACAGATAGACATGAAAGGGGACAATATAGGATTAAAGAACATGCAATGCTTGCTTATTGAAAGGGTGTTGTGCTATGTAAGAATAAGCTGAAAACAATGTATTGAACAAAAGCATTCATTTGGTATGTGCTATCAACTGCAGACATTCAAGGTGGCTCTGTATTCAGCAATGCTTCCAAAGTAATCCCACCATTCTTCACCATTTATTCCTTGTGAAAAATATGGAATTAAAAATACAGAGAGTGAGTGATTTCTTTACCTGAAACTAAGGGAGGGCTTATATCAGTCTATTGTGTGTTGCCCTTGAAGAATTATATTATACAAGCCCTGGTGCCCCTAGCAGGTGAGCTTTTCATCTGATATATGGGCCTCAATATGTGGTACTGTTTTTGTTTAATTTTGCAACAAACAACTTAGTGATGAAACCCACAAAGTTTTGGAGGAGTAGAGCACAAACTAATTTCTCTATTATTCTGTTTCAGAAAGGCTTGCATCTTTCTTGACTGAAGCTTACATGCACTCTGAGCTCCAACTTTTTCTTGCTGCTTCTCATTGTTCATTTACAACAGAATCCTGACTGGAAGATCTTGAATAAGCACTGCGCTTTTATGTTATCTGAGAAGAAATCTGCTCCCGCCCCGGTTGTAGCTGTTCAATTTGTAATAATACAAGGGTTCCTCTTGAGAGTGTCTAGAGTGTACAGTTTCACAAACACGGCGCCCTCAGCAGACACAAAAGCCAGACGGCCAGGCTGCTTACTGGTTTTCATTGTCACAAACAGGAGCCATGCAGCTTCCATCACTCTGATTATACTTTCAGGCTGAAATAAAGCTTGCAGGTGGACTTGTTTGGTTTCCCACTGCCTGAGTGGACTGTTTTATTATGCCGAAGGCTAAAATGATTCAAGCAGGCTAAAGCAAACACCTCATATAAACAGACACAGTGGTAAGAGAAAACCATAATAATTACACAACAAGTAGGGATAGAAAGAAAATAAAGGGTGAGATAAAAGCTGCAGTTTCAGTTGATCGACTTTTCACAGGAAATACCTGTGGAGAGAACACAAGGATCACTTGTTATGCCCAAAGGTTATTTCCTCCCAATGACAAAATCAAACAAAATGAAGATTTCTTGTTACACTTTTTCTGTCTTGGCTGTTTCTGTTTGATATAAGCATACAACTATTTTTTCCTGAAAAAAAATAAAAAAAGAAATATTATTTTAGTACAGATTTAATGCAAACAACTCATGCAAATCATGGGATGTTTTGTTTTTCTTTTTAATGAAAAAAATACTGTTTTATTTTATATATCTGGAAAAAACAGAATTTTTGAAAGAAGCAATCATGTGAAAAAGTAAGTATAACCTCTTTTGAGTGTATGATATTAACATATTACACCATAAATAACAATGATCTCCAACTAAAATCAATTAAGGCTAACTTCATGGGGCATTAATTACAGAGAATTTTATCGTCATTATTAGTTCAAGAAAAAAATGATATGCTATACTGAAGCTAAGCATATTAAAAGCAAATAGACACCTCCTCCTTCCATGTGAATTAAAAAGGTTATTCAAACCAGGTACCATTAATCAAGAGATTTTATTTAGGTGATGACAAGACATGCTAACACCCTGACATTAATTAAAAGCAGACGTTCGGCCTGGAGCACAAGAGAAGCAAATCTTGCTATGGAAGGTTCCTCGAAGGATTATAAAATAATTTCCAACAATCTGACATCTCCATTCTACAGTTAGAAGGACCGTTTAATATTAATATAAAAATGATTAATACAAAATTAAAAGTAAAAATACATAAAACAAATTAACCTGCACTTTACCTTTGAAAAGAATCATGGCTGGTGTGAGGGAGATTAGAGAGAGGAGAGGAGGAAGAGGGTTATTGTGTAGGACAACTTTCACTATAACTAACGGAATCATTGCTAACTGTTGGCTTACTGGAATCGTTTTCTTTTTTGTGACTTTAACAAGGAACCTATCCAATGACATCTGCTTTTGCCTGAAGAGTCACTACACTTGGACACAAAATAAAAAAAATGCTTTATGCACTGTAAGGTTTCTAAACTCTTTTGGGATTCCCCACAATGGGACGACATGCTGAAGAGTGTCCTGAAGCAACCACAGGCTCCCAGCGCTGTAGCAGTTCGCCGCAAAAGCGAATACGAAACGATCGCGATCATGCTATAAGTGCCTGTCTTCGATGGGTGATACAAGGAACATTATAAATGCAAGGGCACAGTATTACTTGGCCACTAACCTGGCCCCGACCCTGCCTGATTGTTTTGTCTGTGTATAGGAGAGTGGCAGATCCTGCTACAATAAATAACCATGCTGTTCCTGTTTCAAGCTGAATAAAAGCTGGTTTTGCTAAAGTACTGACACTCAGCTTCGTGTTTTGGGGTGCAAGACAGGGACTCACACATTACAGCACACACACGTGGTCACAATGCTATAGTAAACAGTATACGCCCATACGGATGTTGATTATATGAATGAGGCAAGCCAAATGAGACCGAGCATGGGAGATGATTACCCACAATCCCACGGAGAGAGAAGAACCATCGGCTTAGTTATGATCACATGACACTTGGCAGACAAAGCGTACACGTACTACTCGTATTGCAAGACCGCGCTCATTTATCAAGTTAAAATGGTAACACTTTATAATAACTGCACACTATGAGGCATTAGTTAAGCATGACTAAATACTTTGTTCATCATTTAGAAAGCATCACTTCCACATTAATTGGCATTAGCAACCACTTTATAAATGCCATTATAAATGCTTTAGTACTGATCACAAAGCATATTTATAATGTCTTTGATAACTGCATTTACGATGCTTTATTAATGATCAATTAACTAATGCTTCATAGTGTGCAGTTGAAAATACTTTGTTCATCATTTAGAAAGCATCGCTTCCACATAAATTGGCATTAGCAACCACTTTATAAATGCCATTATAAATGCTTTAGTACTGCCAATTAATGTGGAAGCGATGCTTTCTAAATGATGAACAAAGTATTTAGTCATGCTTAACTAATGCTTCATAGTGTGCAGTTATTATAAAATGTTACCGTTAAAATTTATTTAAAATTTTTGCTTGTCTTGCAAAACACTCGCAGACAAAGTTACTTGCAATCCAAGGTTTTACTGTAATTAGAAATGATATTTTGAAGTATGGCACAAAACCCCAACCTTTACATATGGAGGGAGACCTATATGACTCCATCAACATGGTTAATGTGACAGTTTGAGGCTCTGGCATCACAATTACATTGAACAAATACCACTTTCAGTGAAAAGTAGCCAGGAGAAAAAAAAAGTATAAATGGCAGCACAGTATAACTGTCCTGAATCAAAATACTTCTGAAATAATTTATCTGTACACACATGACCAAAGAGGAGTTGTTTCATCATTACACACAATGACACTTTTGGTAGAAACCAAACTCAGTATGTCACCACCAGAAATCCTCCCAGCTGTTACACTCTGAGATGGAAAAGTGATGATCTGAGGTAGGTTTTCATTGGCAGGTCTTTATACTTGTGAAAATGCATTATTATTTAACTTTTAACATTTTGTCTTGTTTTAATTATTTATTTTCATTTTTGATTTCATTAGCCCTTTTTTGTTAAGAAAAAAAATGAAAACTAGTTATAGAAATAACTATTGCCGTTGACTCATGTTTTATTTTAAAGTTTCGAATTAAGTATTATCCAAGGACCATGTTAAAAGATTTGTAAGGATTTCTGTTTATTGCCCCCAATAATTATTCTGCCTACTCCTAAAAGAAGGAACTTTAAAAGATCTCTACCATTTGCTTTAATATTTCATCCCTGGGATCTTCTTGAGGTTGTGTGATCCAAAGTTGGAGCATACAACAGTAATCCAAAGCACAGCTGCAAATCTACAGGTGGATGACTAAAAATCAAAAGAATCAACTCCATTTATGTGCTGTGCATCAATAAATGTCTACAAAACCTCAAAGAACTAAAGTTATGTCCTGAGGAGGAGTGAGCTATAATTCCTCCTATATGATGTAAGAAATAAATAAACTCTTACAGAAAAGAATTACTTCAGGGTGATAGGATAAGCCCTGGTTGTTGGTTGCTTTTAGAACAGAATTATAAGAAAAACAGAGGCCTTGGAATATTCCGACAGGAGATAAAAATTTCAATGAGCTACCAAATTTCAATCAAGAAATGTGAGTTATTTTAACAACATAATTTTCCATAGTAATATGACCTAATATGCAGTTTCACATAAGCATTATGCTCTCAAGAAAGACACATTCATTCACAGATTATTTTCAAAGAGGCAGAACTTTCATTAGTTAAAAACTACTGAGAAACATTCCTAAATGAATGGTCCAATGTGTTTTTTACAGGTCATGCACTGTAAAAAAATTGTGTTAAATTTACGGTAAAGTATTGGCAGCTGGGTTGCCAGAGTTTTACCGTAATAAATAAGGGGAAATAATTTTTAAGTCCATGGTATAAGTTTGTAGCAAATAACTTTTTTCTTTAGAACATATTCCAACAGAAGGGAATGTTTAACCATAAATCTGCAATAAATATGCCAATCAATAAACCATTAAAAAGTATTGTCAAGGTCAAACCCTAGTATACAGTTTGTATCAGTATAGTAACAACAACCAATAGCAAACATGTAGTAATTATACACATTGAAAACAATTCAATGTTTAAGGAAGTTACAGCACATTGCCTGGTGGAGAAGTAATGTTGCTTTTGTGGTGTATGGTGTTTTACAGGTGAACCAGCTTATCAAATACAACCCACCATAAATCAGCTTCCATAACCTCAAAAAAACCTTCAGCACACAGGGAAAAACAAGTCTGCTAACTTTTTAAGTTTTTTTTCCCTCCTGTGCAAAGGTATGCAGTTCACCAGGAACAATCTGTCCTTATGCAAATATTGTAAGTTCAGTGTTACTGAAACAGCGCTTTAGTGTTTTACATTTTACAGTTGTTTACCATCGCTATTTAACAGTTTTACACTGTAAAATTAACTGTGATTTTTTCAGTGTACTGTAACTGTAATGTTATCAGTAAACGGTATGTAGCGTATTTTGAAGGTAGAAAAATATCGATTTTATAGAACTTGGCTGTAAAATATAACGTAATGTATATTTTAAGGTATACAGGTAATTTTCAGCAGAACATAAGGTAACTTTCCTTTTTTTCAGAAAAGGTATTTTACTTTCACCATTTACTTTGCACCAAACTCTGAATGTCCTTACATCACACAAGGTAATATGCAGATTCATATTTTTTTCCTGAGCACTTAAAGTGAGGTAATGTTAAAGCAATCTGCATTTATACAATTCAACACACACATAAAGATCATTGCCTCAAGTGATGAGTCATGAGCATGCATATTTGAATTGCAATTGATACACAGATGCTCATGGATGCAAACTGTACTGTAGTTGTCAGCATATTACCCTGCAGATAGGTGAGACATTATAGGTGACTGACAGTAAAATGTCACAGAGATATGCTGAGCTCTGCATTCCACAAACCCCTAGAATATTTGTGTTACACTTTTCAAGGGAAAGGTTCAAGAAGACACATGGAAGCTATCACAGCATTAGATAAATAGATTCTTGCAGAAGATATGGGGGGATCATGGAAAGTGTCACGACACACCCCAGTAGAAGGCGATCAAGAAGAGTGAATGTCACATTAATGTCGGGTCTAATTTCAGTATAACTGTTACTTTATTAGTTGTTCCCTGCAGCCACAATAGCAGGAAGGTGGTTTTTATAAAAGTTTAGCTGTGGATCATTCATTGTTAAATAATGTCACATGCATGCGCATCGGGGACAGCTTAAGGTCTTTGGTGATGGTAATTCCCCACTGCTCTACGGGCTAGCACTGTGTACTAATGCCTTTTCTCTTCCTTCCTCTGTAGTCTGGAAGATTGACAGTTTAAACACCAATGACATCCCTTTCAGTGGCAGTCCATCTAAACTCGCCTCTTCCTGCTGGAAGTACCTAAAGACAGAAGATCCATTATCATGACAAAAGACAGAAGCGTAATCTAACATTTAGGTTCATGTCTGGAAGCAACACTGTTATCAACGCTGTTGGTATAACATGTTTTATTTTCATTCAGTTATATGGAATTTGCCTTCGGGTTCCCCAAACCTTTATACATTTCTGCTTTACTTCTTACAGTGGCATGGGCAGCAGGATTTTGACAAGTTACGAAGATGACAGAGCAAGAAGATGCCACTACCATTACGCAAGCCATGACTGCAGAGATCCGGGCTAATAAAGTCTAGATCAGGAAACAATGGACTCGGCTCACCAAAACAGAGGTATATAACCAGGTTTGTGCTGCTCTCCAACAGGAACAACTGTTTGAGCCATCCCTGATGTTACTACCATTACATCCAAATGACGATATTGAGGCCTACATCCTGGTTTCAAATGTACAGTTACCTCTCATTACTGGGAGCCTATGGAGTGGCCGCACATGCTGGAGCCATTCTTGAGGGAACTGGCTCAGTGGGCTTATTACAACCTCAACGAGGAGGTTGCTGCTGATTGTGACCAACTAAAGGCCAAGGTGTTGTTGAGGTATGGTGTCAGTCCTTCTCATGTCCTACTCCAGTGTGTATGACAAATTCTTATTCTAATCAAACTTTTAGTGCAATTCCTATAACTAATTCAAAGATGCTTGATAAAATAGGCACTGGCCTCATTGTTATAGTAAAATCTGTACTTTCTTTGCTTTTTTAGTTTTATTGAACTTTGAACTTGAACTTCTTTATTACCTTTTCCCATTGATGAGTCTGTGCATTGACTGATCCCAACAAGCACTTGTCTATATCATCTTGATCAGTTTACATAGCAGTACCAATGCTGTACTTTGTTGACCACTTAATTATAACCAACAAATAGTGCCAGAGTTTCTTCAGATGTGAACCAATCTAACATTAGGCATAATCAGGACTATACTTGACTTGTTACAAGTAATTCTCCATTTAATAAAGATCTTGCTGTTTTTTTGTGTAATCTGATATTTCTTTGGTGCATATGACATTTCTTGCTTGTGGAATTAAAACAAATTTTACATTTTACATATAATGGTGAAGCCTAAGAAGGTTATATTAACTTTATCATACTATCCACTCTGTGACCTTAAATTAGATTTAGAAACTTTGAACATATTGTATGATATGATAGGAATATAACAGTCTCAAATCCATGGCCATAATGAATGAGCTTATTTTGTGAAGAGGTTTTATCTTTCTGATTTCAATGAATACTGTATAGTAGTTGAAATACGGCTAAAAACACACAATAGAAAATGACACAGCTATCAATTTCTCTGCTACACTGGGTTTAATAGAACTGAGTTATCTTGTCTTACCTTGTTACTTTTTTCTCTTTGCTTCTGAGTTTTCCTGTGTTTTAAATATTTCTCCACTCCGGATGAAACGTTACCTTCATTTCTCTGCTTCTCTTTTTTCCTTAAATGGATGAGAAAATGTGAATTCCACATGTTCTCTGAAGTTTCCTCATAAATTGGAGTGGTTGTTCATTTTCCAGTGCATCTATCCTTTCACTCTTGATACCATGACTTGTTTTCCATTATTTGTTAAAATACATTTTTGGAAAGCCCTGTAGCATAAATATTCAGAATAAACTGAACAGAACATGATTTTCAAGTATACACAGAAAGCTGTGTCTTTTTCAAGCCCTTATTTAAACTGATGATAAAATTAAGTAGTGGTTCAGGCTCCTGTGTCTTCTGTTATGTAGTTTTGAACATATATATTTCAGTAATACTGTATTCTGTTATAATAATTAGCAGCAGTTGATATTATGAGCAAATTACAAGGAGTGGAACCAACTGGCTAAAGTATAGTAGCTCAGCCTAAAACGCTGCAGATTCAATCCTGCTTTCCGCCCTCTGTTTGACCTGGAGCAAGTCACATAATGTTTATGTGTTTTAGTTTTGAAAATATATATATGAACAGATGTACCATGTCCTAATCTTGGAAGTAATCTTGAATTCCAGTATCATAAGAATTGTCTGTATGTGTTGACTATGTCAAGAGGCTGGTAGGAGCACAGGGCCAGATAACCCTAGGACAGATAATTTACCACATTGCTAGTTGGAAGGAAAGATTTGTTTTATGTGTGGTAAGGAATGGACCAGTAGAAAGCATTACATGTGTGCTGAATATTCAAGAGGAGTAACAGGCAGCAGCAGTGACACTAGCATTTGTGGGAGAAAGAGAAACAGTGCAGTTAATCTTCAGGGCCCTAAAAGCGTGAAAATCCACTGGTTTCCAGAACTGTTTGACTCTCCTCCAAGAAATAGAGACTGTGGTCATGGAAGAAATGTAACATGAGGCACATGGTCCCAGATGTAAGAATACAGGCAGTGTGCTGTCCCTCACATAGTGTAGGCAGCTAGAAGTCAACCTTGGTGACCAGGCACTTTAAAAGCAACTAAGGCTTCTGGGGTACAAGCTCACTGAAAGCTGCTGAAGGAAGTTCTAGCCTGGTGTCCTTGAAGTAAAGAAAAGGCCATGTCATCCCTGGAAGTGGTTCTAGAACTTGGATAAAATTGACCCCAGGATGGGGTTTAAAGCTGTCTTATACTCAAAAGACCTCTGTGTGCCAGAAGAAGGAGGAAAAGGCCAGCATCTGACAGAAAGTGAGGGAAACAGGAAGTACAAGTAGAACATGATCTGGAACTGTATTAAGTAAGTGGGCAAGTTACTTCCCCAGAAAGACAAGGAATTTAGTCAGCCCCAAATGCTGATTTTGTTGCTTTCTAATAGTTTATTTGTTCTTTGTATTCTCCCTTTTATATTTATTTTATTATTGTGTTCTCCCATGTTTGTATAGGTTTGCGTTTTCTAATTAAGACTCTACTTTGTATCTTTATATCTTGTGTATTGTTTGGGGTCTTCAAGGATGACATAAGAGCTCTCTCCCATCATCCCATAATATGATGCATAAACGAAGTATTATGCCTGATGACAAAGGCAAGTGAATTATTATGAAGAGGCCACTAGAAAAGGCAAAGGTGTTATGCTAAGCTAAATTCTAAACCCCAAATCAGTTCTGTCTCTCACTAAAGCTCAGATGTTTAAAAAAATTAGAAGAATTTAACTCAGCAGTCTATTCTTCAAGGCCAAAAGCGAAGCAAAGCACACATCAACAAGTGAAGTTTTTATTCACAATCTAAGAAAACCAGGAACAAAGTAGCGTTGACCTTTGTACTGTTAACCTGATGATATCACAGGTTGTAACCTATGGTTATCTCACTGAGGTAATCGCTAACAACAGTATGCAAAGATCCTATAAAAGAGTCTCCCATGAAAAACAAAATGGAGAATGAAAAAAATCTAATTTTTAAAAATGAGTTTATAACTTAAAATAAATGTCAGAAATTGATTCAGCAATGTGTATTATTGTGGAAAATGTTTTCCTTTTCATGCTGACCCTAAACTTTATGTTTACATGGGAGCATATACTGTAAACTGTAGTATTATATAGCATTGTCACCTGGAGAAACCAAAGGCAGAATAGCAGTGAAGACACACTGTTCTTCTTTTCAATGTAATCTAAATGAAATATCATAAGCAGAAGCTTAGGCAGGAGTACTACATGAAGAACACAACCTGGATTCTTGTAGCTGCAGAAGTTTTTAGGCATTCTTTAATTCCAGGTGGTACAATTCCTCACTACAGAGCCTCATCAGAAGCACAAAACAGCTTATGTCATTCTCAGATGTAAAGAAGAAAGTTGCTCTCACTAGATAATTGTGTATTGTTTAATGTCTTCTATTCTGTTAGGCATGCCTATCCTGTGGGCATTTTGCCATGCCTACTTGTTATCCTATAAAAACACTCAGTAGATGATGAATATACAAATATAACATTAAGTGATCAGATCAAACCTTTTATCAGACATTAAATCAATTACTTCTTAAACTTTAACCTAATCCAGAGATTTTAAACTCCAGTCCTGAAGGGCCGCAGTGGCTGCAGGTTTTCATTCTAACCTTTTTCTTAATTAGTGATCTGTTTTTGCTGCTAATTATCTTCTTTTGAATTAATTTTAATTGACTTGCTCTTGAAGTCTCAGACTCCTCAATTGTTTCTTTTTCCTCAATTAGCAGCCAAACAATAATAAGATACACAATGAACCAAAACATGACCAGCAAACTTTAACCATCTTTCAATATCTGAAAATAAAAAGGGTGGAGTACTCTAACATGTTGATCTGCTTAGGTTCCCAAAACATTTGAACAGTGGTCTTAGAATAGAGAAAATCAACAATTTGAGAAATGTATGCTATTGCACAATAAGAGCAGCAACAAGCCATGGAATTAAAGAACGGGTTTAATGAACAACAAGAATCAAAGCCTAATTTAGCAACTGGTTGGAGTGAAACTGGTTGGAGTTTAAAGGCATGGACGTAGTTGCTCTTCTGTTGGCTCACTCACTTCACATTTCATTTCTGCTTAAGGAAAGAAATGGAGCAATTCGGAGGAACAACAAAGAAATTCCAGGGAATAAATCATAAAAAACAAGTCAATTAAAATTAATTCAATAGAAGTTAATTAGTAGCAAAAATAGGTCACTAATTAACAAAGGGGTTAGAATGAAAACCTGCAGCAACTGAGGCCCTCCAGGACTGGAGTTTGAGATCCCTGACCTAATCAATAAAGAATGCTAAAACAGAGATAAACTGTTAAACCTTAACTAAGTCAAGCAATTCCAGTAATGTCAGGTTCAGCACATCAGTCTGCTTGTCTATACAACAAAGTCCATGCAGTTCATCCTGCGGGCGTGCCTCCATCATCAGAATGGCACAATTCAGTTACAAATTATGAAAACTTTGCAAGTTCCAATGTTTTCATCCACATATCACAATCCAGAAGATATACTTGCACATATAAAATTTCAAATACAGGCTTAAAAAATATGGAAACATTTTTTAATCAAAACCAGTTCTTAACATACAGGTCTTGTGCCTACAGTTTTAATTATTTGAAAGTTATCCAGCATACATAACATGTTGTCACCGTGTATGAAGTAAATTATCCTTATTCATTTTGCTGTAATACAAAATGGCACAAATTTAACAAGTAGATATTATTACTATGAGCATGCTGTCTCTAAAGTGTTAATTAATATGTCCTACTATGACAAGCTGAAACCTAATCATACCTTGTATTCCACTGCAAATTTCGGCTTAACGTATTGGTATCCTGATGTAAATAATCTATTTGGGTGGAAGAAATGAGAACTTGGAAAACATAAATTGAATTATGCAGACAATATTTTAAATCTTATAAAAACACTTCAGCTTAGTTATATATTTTCCTAGAAAATTTGTGTTCAATGTTTCAAAGCCAAATGACAATGAAATAATTTAACCAAGACTTTCAAATCCCCAGGAGCAGGTACAGATGAGGATTGTGTCACATAAGGACTCTGGCCCTGCCACAGACTGTACATCTCAGACAGAGCAGCAGAAATCATTTCTCCTGGACCCCTATTCTAAATGCAGAAGATTCATTTAAGTTTGGAAAACAAAAGTAGAAAAAACAGTACAGGATAATGATACATGTTTGCTCAACACATCATCTCTGAAGCCCTGAGAACGTTATTTATGTTTATTTGTATTGTTCTTAGCCAAAGAGGTCTGGCAGCTTGAGAGTTTGTGCAGGAGAGCTTTACTGTTTGTTTTACTAAATTCTTGACTTTACTAACCCCTGAGTGTGTACTAAGATGTGTTTCTTGCTATTCTTAAGTTTGATTTTTATTTGTTTATGCTTTAACATTTATTTTTTTTTATGGTTGACAATTGAAGTAAAACAAAATCTATGAGTCGGATGTAAATTACAGTACATTTTTTTCCAAAAGACATTTTATCTACAGTTATTTCATTTTAGTGACCTATTTTGCCACTCTATATTTTAGAGTACTTGACCAATTTAAAAGCTTTTTTTTTTTTAAATAATGTGAAACCAGAGTGCTGCAGTGGGAGCCTTGTAAATCTAGCAACCTTGGTTTAAATAAGGGGTCTGCAAAGTTAGTCTCAGAGGGCTGTAATGGCTGCAGGTTTTGGTTACAACCCGGTTTCATAATGAGAAGTCAACTAGCACTGTTGAAGCACTTATTACTTAAGCAACAGATTTCATTCTTCATTTTAGCTGTCTCACTTGCAAAATTCCCCAAACATAATTGCTTATTTTAGTCTTAAACAGCTCCATTTGCTATTTTGAATTGCTCCTTATTAGCAATAAGTTCCTGTAAATTAAGGATCGATTAACTATTTTTGTGTTGTATTTGGTTTAAAGCTCTTAACTTGTGATGGTTAGTTTTGTAACCTTGTTCTGTAACATTTTTTCCTAAACATTCTCAACAATTAGGTTGAGCTCTTTTCTAAGTCGATTTAGATAAAAACATCTGCGAAAAAATGTAAGTTAAAACAATATCCACATTTCATGTGTGAACTCTGAGGAAAAAAAGGGCACCACTTACTAAAATGTGCTAACTCCAGAGGTAATTTGAATGTTACATTCGAAAGGCTTGTGCTCTTATAAGGTTAGTCAGGACATAAATGTTTACATACAATACAATACAATACAATTTATTTTTGTATAGCCCAAAATCACACAAGAAGTGCCGCAGTGGGCTTTAACTGCCCGGCCTTGACTCTCTAAGAAGACAAGGAAAAATTTCCAAAAAAACCCTAGTATTGAAACAAAATGGAAGAAACCTTGGGAAAGGCAGTTTAAAGAGAGACCCCTTTCCAGGTAGGTTGGGCGTGCCGTGGGTGTCAAAGAGAAGGGGATCAATACAATACAATACACAGAACAAAAACAAGTAATCCTCAATACAGTATAACAGTAAATAAAAATATTACAAGTACAGCCATCAAGCTGCTTTCATCCAACCATATGTTTTTTCTTATATAGTGCTCTTCATTAATGAAAGACTCCAAAACAGATTTACAGATTTCCAGTAAGCGCAACATTCAATTAGAATTCAATATTTACATGCACAGTATTAGCATCCATCTAATTAAACTGGAAAGCAATAGAATTATCCATATAGTGTGGCTAAAACATAATAGATAGCACATTTACAGACCAACCAGCTAAGAAAAAGTTAGTCATGTTGGCTGTAATAGAGAGAAAAACAAAAACAGAGAACGTTGTGGACATGTAACCGTAATATTATGTGCTAGATAGGTACCGTAGAAGCTACTTCAGGGCAGAAAATTCCAAATAGAATTGCACAGGATCATGCTGTTTCTTTAAGAGGAAAGCTAGCATGGAGGCTGCTTAAGAGATTTAGCCCTTTAAAGCTATTGCTGGATCACAGAATGAAGATTAAAAGAGATTTTCTCTTACTTGCATTCTTTATTTAGTTGTATGACCACACCATTTTCCAGTCCATATCAACAGAGATGTGGACAAATGCTATGAGGGTGACCTCTCCTACTATGGTGTGTATCTACAAAGATATCGATCCATCTTTTAGATGTTTCGTAGAGCCGTTTACATGATAAGGAAGTAAAATCAGCTCTGACATCACTGCATCACTTTTAACCTAGAGTAATAAAATTCCACTATGAATTATACTGAGACACTCATACATATTGTCCAATAGGATACAGAAAGACACTGGGATGCTGGGATAAATGTGCTGATACAGTACATGTTAATTGTATGTAAGCAATCAGGGACAATTAGTGATCCCTTGAAGGCATTTGGTTTCCTAAAGAAAGACCACTTGAGAGGGGCAGAGAGACAGCTAAAGACAAGCGAGACCAGAAAGAGATGACGTTTGAATGGATACAGGCCATCTAACTGAACTCCAAAAAGAACAAAAAGCTCCCCCAGAGCTAGGCTGTACTATGTAAAGCAAGGACAGCCCAGAAAATGATTGTGTAGATGGGCTCTGTCTCCAAAACAGAACTGTTCACAGCATGTTTTATTTTCTAAAATGCAGACATATATTAAAAGCATGATGGACTATTCACCTGTCTCTGTACTATTGTGGGACTGACCCCCAAAACAATATACATAAAAGGTAAATTGTATTGGCTGAAAGAAACAGCTTCTTTCTCCAAAATGTTTGGCTTTACTTTGGCAAATTATTCATATCATGTGAAATCAAAAACAGTTAAATATATTATTCCACAGAGACTCTCTCTTTTACTGATTTATCATGCCTGAGCTTCTGGCAAATGCAGAAAATGTGCTCAGACAAACAGCCTGAGTAGCAGCAATCTCAGTGGTTTTATTTTTCTTTCAGCTGCAATCTAAATTTTTTCTTTAATGGTCTTGAGCAAATGACAAATTACAACATGCTTGGTATAATATATCTGATTTTCCAAGAAAAAGAATAATTCAACTTTTTTAAATGTCACGTAAAATAAAAAGCACTTACCTCAGTCCTTCCAGTGTATGTTCTGAACCTTAACATTTAATCTTTTCAGAAGACCAGTCTTATAGGATTGTGGCATAAACAAAAAAAGTTCTGCTTTTGCATTGTGAGATTTACTGAAAGCAATGCTCTGTTCTTAGCCAAAACAAAATTCCATTCGTTTGGTTTTTCAGTTCTGACCTGAATGCCAAGATCTGGCAAAGAAACAGCAACAAGGTTGAAAGTGGCAAATTTACGGTAAAAGATGGTAATGGCTCATTCTAGCCATTTCCAGTTTTGGCTCAAATCAGTTGCAGACAGACATTTAAAATGCTTAGAACATGAACACATTATAAGTTGGATAATTAATGACTATACTGCAATTGAAGAAATAAATGACTCATTTTTGTAATTGATAACAATAACGTAACTGCATTGAAGAAGGATTATTAATGTAATGTTATTTTTTGTGTGTTAAAAACTATTAAGGTGAGAAAGGCATCTTGGGAAGGAGGAAACATTGTTGCTATATTTCTCCATTTTATCTTCTTGAGACATGAGTGTTAGTTTAACTGTTGACTCTAAACTGGTCTGATGGGGGTGAGTGTGGGTGAGTCAAAGGGGCAAAAACATACAAAAAATAATTTCAAATACCTGAGTGAACAGTTGGGTGCAGGGCATTATGGTGCACAAAGTACAAAAATACAAGAATAAACTGAACCATATAGCCACTTCGGGGTCTACCTACCATGGGTTTTTAGTCCTTTTAACTTATTATTTTCGGTCTCCTTCTCCTCACCCTTCATATTTCTGCTTCTTTTAATCTCTCTTACTCTTGCCAGTCAAGCTATTGCAAAAAGCTGTCCTCCCAACTTCAAGCTGAAACAGGGATTATCCTGGAAGAGGCCTTTAAACCCCAGTCAGGTTCCGCTGGACATCCTAATGACTACTTCTGCGATTAGGAATTACTGTTTTATTTATCAGTCAGGGTTTAATTACTGACTTAAATACAGTATATTTACCATTTTATTTTCTTTTTGAATTATTATTTTCCATGTGTTTTTTTGTTTTTATGTAATTTTTGTTAAAGCTAGGAAATATTCAGACCTCCAGTCTGCAAAGATAGGTTGTTCATGGGCTTCTCACGAAACACAGCACTCCAGGTGACTCTGCTGAGGTTGCTGACACCTTTGTATGACCATCTTATGCAGTCCCAGAAGCCCAATAATGTGGTGGAGGAACCTTGCCTCTCCAATTCTTCGATTGCATACGATTTTTTCTGTAGCACTTGGAGTGGGACACTTGCATTTGCCCTGAAAACAATCAATTGACCTGTGCAGTGTACTTCACTCTCAGCAGAGGTCACTTGCTTTCAGTGGTTCTTTTCTTGACAGCAATGATACATGTCCACGCCTCTGTCATCCTGGGCACATCGCTGCTACGCTGCTTGCCGTAAGAAGGACCCGAAGCCCAATTACATTGCCGATGTATCCCACACTTCTAATTTCTGGGTCATGTTACATGTTTCATGACATAAGCTCTCAATTAAGACCAAGAATAAGGTTCAAGAAAGTGGTTCATCAGTTTGTTTGATAAACAGACAACCCTTAGAACTTCATATATTTAGATCCCTTTATGTAAATGTTGTTTAACTATCATGCATTGTGTATATGAGCTTTAAGGCTGCCTTGTTTGGTTTTTTTTGGGTGGAACTCCAAGAGTTGAAGCCACCACTATGTCACTTCTGATAGACTGCCTTCAGCTTTCAAAATTCATGGTCTTTCAGGGGTTCATTGTGGAGTTAGATTTTTCATGTAAGTATTATTTGGATTTCTGGTTGATGATTGTTTTTTGCTTTTTTCTTGAATTCTGCATTTGGATTATGGATTGGACTTGTTCACCTTGAGTTTCCCTTTTAGGCAAAATCTTTTGTTCTTCTTTTTTAGTTATAACTTCTTTGAAGTGAAAAACATAGACTTTGGTTTTTCCATTAAGACAAAAATGCTTCACAGTTGTTCTCTCCTTTGTAGGGTCTTTTTGTGCTAAGTATATTTTTTAAACTTTAAAGTCTGAACTTTATTTGGGCTTGTTCAAGCATGTAAATATGTAATATTTGATCATTTTCCTCAATAAATAAATGACCAAGTATAATATTTTGTCTCATTTGTTTAACTGGTTTCTCTTTATCTACTTTTAGGACTTGAGTGAAAAATCTGATGATGTTTTAGGTCATATTTATGCAGAAATATAGTAAATTGTAAAGGGTTCACAAACTTTCAAGCACCACTGTAATTTGGCTTTTTTGGCATTGATCAAAAGAAAAAGGCTCTTTAATGTTAACAGATCTAGAAAAGTGATCTAAATGTACAGTATATTTAAAATGTTGAATGTGCTGAAATGGAGTAGCATCCCATTCAATGTTTCTTTCCTTCTTTTTACTCATTACTTTCCAACACATTTTATTGGAAAAATTGGTTTCATAAAATGTAGGAAAGAACTGATAGTGGGGCATGAACATAATGTCCATGCATTTATAGAGAACATCCACCATTACTTGTATCAATTAAAACACCATAACAAGATCACCATTGTCCAAGGGATCAAAGCAGTTGATTTTTGTATATTTCGCAATGTCAACAGTCGGAAAGAGAAGGTCACTCTGTTTTCTCATTTCAGCATAAGGGTTCTCATAGTTTGAGATATTACAATAATGCTAAACTGAAAACATAAAATGAATAAAACTGAGTGTTATTTGTGTAATGAAATAGCGGTTTCCCATTGTGGGTGTTATGTATTCTGTTTCTCTAATATGTACAGTGTAAACATCATTTGTATTAAAAAGAAAAAGCAACTCTTTATCAAAGATTGAATTATGTTTGTCTTCATTTTCATTTCTAGCACAGAAAGACTAAATAAAACACATCATCCAACATTAAATATTTGCTAAATAGCCATGCTGACACTAACAGAAGCAGGGTCAGTTTGTAAAGGAGTGCAAGACACACTACTGTCTGCCTAATTAGACAGAACTTTTGCCAAGTTTTCCCTTGTTGCCTGCTGTGGACATGCAGCTAAGGGATAGTTACTAGACAGACATGTGGCTAAAATACTGTCTGGCTCCAAGCAAACCATTACTTGGGTTAAGTGGGATCTATTAGGTTTCCTACTACAGAATACCAAAAGTAGGACTCCTGAGTCTAGCCCTGGGCAAATCTGAGGAGGCCTAGTGTTCAAAATGGGTTTTCCCCCCAAACAATATGTACACTTTGTGCTGTACACACACAAAAAAGGATAGCCCAGAATTAAAACAATTCTTAATAACATTCAGTATCAAAAATTAATAAACAGAGTAAGAAAAACTTTGAAATAAAACTGGCTCTTTAAAAATACTGAACATTTATAACAAAGAAAAAATGCGTAATTATAAAGGAGCAAAAAGGGTGTGCCAAAAAGGCAACAAAGAACGAACAAAACAATCTGAAAACAAATAGTCTTTCAGAGCAAGAAAATTTGAAAGACCAGACGAACCAAAACGTACTTACTAAATAAAGTAGGCTCCACAAACTACATTCAATGGCAATCTAGGGAAACCTGCTGTCAGATGTGACAGGCATAAGTTTCCGTATTTTTTCCATTGCCTTTAAAAAATTTGCACTCAGAGAACAAGATCTTGAACTTCACTAAGTGGTTTTGAAAAAATATGAATGTTATACTGTATATTCTTAATGTTTTATTTCTCTTTGCTCATTGTTTCTCAATTGTTTCTTACTTAGAACGGCAAGGTTGCTTTTTTTTTCTTACAAAAAGTAATGTGTTCAGTTATCCCTACATATAAAATAGTAATTCTTTATGATATAAATCTTGGCTGACCTTTTTTGCTGTGTTTTCATTTAGAATGCAAAGCTATTAATTTAAACGACAGGCCCACTGCCCTTGTGCTAAGCGAACGTTCTGGATGCCTTTAGCTAGAAGGAGTTAAACTGAGACTCATAATTTAATCATACTTGCAAAGGTATCTATTAAAAACGCACCTATGACAAGAATCTGCTTTTCCACATTAAATTATTCTGCTTGTGTAAGAATCTTAAATCTTAAAAATGTTGAAAACAGCATGTGTGGAACCTCAGCAATCTACCAAACAGCCACTGCCTATTGAATCTGCTGGGTGTAAGTCTCACACTGGAGAAGGATGTCTAAAACCACCTCTGTTAGTATGATTATCTTCATACTAAATCATGAAAAATGATTAATCAATAAATATAGGCAATAATTATGGGCATTATCTATACTAATAAAAGGCAAAGCCCTCACTCACTGACTGACTGACTGACTGACTCATCACTAATTCTCCAACTTCCCGTGTAGGTAGAAGGCTGAAATTTGGCAGGCTTATTCCTTACAGCAGTGATGGCGAACCTTTTAGAAACCGAGTGCCCAAACTGCAACCTAAAACTCACTTATTTATCACAAAGTGCCAACACGGCAATTTAACCTGAATACTGACAGGTTTAACCTGAAAACAACTCATACATTAACATCTTTTGTCTTAAAAGAAAAACATAATAACAGAGCTTTCAATGATGCAAACAACTTTTTATTGAAAGGTAAAAGTCTGCATTCGGTATGGTTTTGAACAATTAATGTGATTTTTGCTGTTGTATGCATGCTGATAATTTGTCTGACCTTGGCTCACACTTTGTAAGTTTGAGAGCAACACATGCAGCACTCAGGTCATCTGTTAGTCTGTTTCTGGTGTCAGATTTGATAGAATTCAGCGGTTCTCAAACTGTGGGCCGCGCAAAGTAACAAAAAAGGGGGCACGAATGTTGCCATATGTGGCGTAAGTTCGGTATTCGTAGGGAAATTTTAAACTTGTAGCGGTGTATTGGCAGCAAAAAATATAGGAATACATTTTATTAGGGTTTCAAAAAAACGTTTGGGGGGTCGCATTTAAAACTGTTATGAAAACTTGGGTCGCAAGTACTTAAAGGTTGAGAAACGCTGATATAATTCAAAGCATGAAAACAGCTGCTCACAACCATAAGATGTTCCAAACAAAGTAAGGAAAGCAATCCCAAGTGCCCTCATTGACTTAAAATTATTTGGCAGAGAATTCCACACTTTAAGGATTCCATTTTCAGAAGTAACTGTGCTGTCCTTTGTCATCCCTTCTATCTTCTCAAGTGTTTCACGCAGGTCTTTCCCATTAACCCCCGTTTCCATTTCCATTCCTTTTCCCGTGTGCGCACTCTCTCTCTATCTCTCTCTTTCGCGCACTCTCTCTCTATCTCTCTCTTTCTTTATCCCCTTTCCATCCACCTCACGTTTCTCTTCTATATTACAGGGTCGTGGATCAGATGTGGCGATTAGCATCTCCCGGCAACAATTACAGATTGGGACGACTCCTCACCTGTGCGCTTAAGCGAGGACGGCCCACATCACAAAGCTCCCGGAAACCGCTTCGACCACTCTACCATAATCCCCTTTAAGCCGCGAGTGCGGCGATTATCTATTAAAACTGGCCTTTTCAATTTTGAGCTGTGGACCCGCTATACCACATCCCCTCCAACCCCATCACTGGAATCACAGACTCAACAGGCTGCAGTCCGTGCCGCACCCTCACGCCGCATGTGAGCCGCCTGCCTTACCCCAGACAGGAGAGGGTGGAAGCACTCCCATTGGGCTGCTGGGCAGAGGGGAGGGTGATGTGATAAAAGTCCTCCGGCGCAGGGGGAGCCGGGAGGGGAGCAGCCCGGTCCCGCATCCCTCTGGCTTTATAGTAACGAACTCTGTGCTGGGTTGAAGGCGCGCATGCCCACAAAGAGGGCTCTGAGTGCCCCCTTTGGCACGTGTGCCATAGGTTCGCCACCACTGCCTTACAGCTTCCTTACAAAAGTTGGGCAGGTTTCATTTCGAAATTCTACGTGTAATGGTCATAACTGGAAGCTGTTTTTCTCCATTTACTGTAATGGAGATGAGCTTGAAACCCGTGGGGGCGGAGTTTCGTGTGACATCATCACGCCTCCCACGTAATCACGCAGTACGTAGAAAACCAGGAAGAGGCCCAAAAAGCGCTGAAGAAAACATGCATTATATAATTGAGAAGGCAGCGAAACAATAAGAAGCGAGCGAGTGACATATACAACCATATTCATGAGTTCTGCTACTTCGGAAACAAAGCACGATGTAAACCTAAACTTTAAATTAAGTTCATAGACAGGCTGCCACTGGCGTTTGTAATTTAGTGCCTGCCCATATAAGGGCGTCCGACAGCGACAATCCAATAGCAAACTGCCACGGGTAAATATTCACGGGTGAAGGACTGTGCTTTTGCAGAGGAAGATGAGATGGTCAGGGTGGTGTTTGGCACAAACTCAGCGAAACTGCGAGAGAAAGTTTTAAGTACCGGGACTTCGGTAGCATTAGATACAGCCATGGACATAGCACGACATGGCAGCAGCACAGCTGGGAAACTTCGATGCATGTACACCGAGCGGCTCACGTGAACTGACGCAGTGCACAGACAAAAACCAACAGTTCCGAAGAGCGCTGAACAAAAACCGAATTACACAATTGAAAAGGCAGCAAAAAAATATGAGGCGTGTGATACATACAAGCATATTCATAAATGCAGCTACTGCGGAAACAAAGCACACGGTGGAAAAAGTCAATGTCCCGCTAAAGGAAGACAGTGTAAAAAAAAAAACCCGTGCATGCAGTGTGTCATGTCTCAGATAAAGAAGAAGACGAGCTGTTTATTGATGCAGTAAGAAACGAATCGATGAATGAAACCTGTCATCTTTACAACGATTGACAAACACGGAATGTAACTTGAACACAACACATCCTACAAATACGAACCTGATTGAAAGAAATAATGATAATCCAATCCGTGATCACAGCAACACTCAATAACACTCACAAAAAATTACTGTATATTGACAATCATGTTACGTTATTTCTAAAATGTTCCCTTTTCTTTTTAATAGCTTCCTTAACACACTACATCTCCGCTGCGAATATATATATATACCTCGATCTACATACTCTCAAATACTGTAGATAAGCCACACACCGTGGCGCAATTGTAGAGGCTTTGCCTCTATCGCCTACGTCCGAGGTTCGATCCCCGAGAGTGGATGTACTGAGTATGTACGCGCGCTTCTCGGTTCATTTTAACCTCGCATCTCCTTGGTTTGAGACGTATGACAAAATATGCGGTTAACGCAGAATCATTTTACGTTATTTTTTAAATATTTCCTACTCTTAGCACAAGCACAGCTGAGAAGCTTCGATGCATGTACTCCATAACAAAAAATAACGCATTTAATCACACTTTCAATTCCAAGCAAAGGGGAACTTTTGTCAATGCATGATTTCCTGGTACATCGATTACACTGATGCACACATCACAGCTACACAAATTTTACAGTCAGATGAAGCGCGTTCCTACGACTGATCGGAGGAAAATTTAATTTCAAAAAACTACGCGAGCGAAGCCTTGATAAAGGCATGGTTTTGTGCACAGTGAAAAGCAAGCAAAAGTAGATGCATTACAGAAAGCGGACTTTGTGGCTCTTACTGGGGATCATTGGACTTCCGTGACCGTTAGTAATTCTAATTACATCTAATTACAAAATGTTCAATGATCACACTGTTTTAGCCTAATGTACAAAATAATTTTGGCTAAGGTTACTCAGAGTTTAAAGATTAAGTTGGTCAAATTACCTTTTATGTTTCTGACTTATTTTTTTAAGAAGAAAAACTGCACTTTATGTTGAAATTTTGGTTATTATTATTTAAAGACAATACCATTCTGAAAATGTACTTAAAGTACTTAAACTACCACTTTATTTTTAAGTCTGCCCAATTTTAACCAGGGATGATATTTTTGTTTCTGTTTTGAATTCAAATACAGTTTAAAAGCATTTTTCTTTCAGAATTTAAAAGAGCTTGAGTTTACAATATTCATGTCCATGTCTATTATTTGATTCTGTCGAACACTAAAACCCTTTTAAATTAAAAAAACGCATTTGCGATTTCGGGCAAATTTACGTGTGCGATTACATACGATTAATCAAGATTAATTATTACACAGCCTCTAATTAATTGGATTAATTTTTTTAATCGAGTCCCACCCCTAATATGTATATGTAGATATGTATGTAGATTTGTGTGTGCATATATATATATATATATATACAGTATATATGTAGTTATATATATATATATATATATATATAGAGAGAGAGAGAGAAAGAGAGAGAGAGAGAGAGAGAAAGATATGACAACAACACTCATATCAATGACAAAACAATTACATTAACAATCATGTTCTTTTTCATAACTTCTTTAACACACTACTTCTCCGCTGCGAAGTGCGGGTATTCTGCTAGTTATAAATAATTCCAAGTTTATTTTATATAAAACTGTTCATCGCAAAAATAATCATTTGATCTTTGCTTGAAGTACTTTAGCACATGAGGCAAAACATTTATACAAAACAAGATTTAGAGTGAAATTTAATCAAAACAGACAGACTCTACCTGAAAACAAGTCAATGAAATTATGCTAGATTTATGCCAAATAGTAAATGCAGAATATTCAATGTAATTACACCAGCATAAATGTAGGAGACATATTTATGAAATATTGGCTGGTGGGGCACATCAGAAATACATGATAAACTTAAATGCAAACAGCAATTATAACATTAAGGTTTTTGCCTTTTAGGCAAAACCTAATTTAACCCATTTTCCTGCTTTTTGTTATTCCCTTTTTTAAAATACATTCATTAAACAACAAGAGGTTTCACAGTTTCCCTCTCATCCTTCTTGTGGACATTTTGTGAACTTTGGAACTTTCTATGTTTAGAAGCATTAACCCCATTTTTGACTTTGGGGCTAGTTGGCCTGGGGTGAGGCCTGTCCTGGGACATCAGACCTGGGCAAAGTGAAGTTGCCTCCCATCCAAACCATCATGTCCCACAATGGCTCCATTTGTGCTTTGTTGTGGCAGGAATCAGTTAAATTATTGAAGGATGCTTATTACTTATTTTGCACAACATCTGGGGCCTCATATATAACGTACAAAAATATTGTGTAAGCCCGTTTCCACACTCAAATCACGATGTATAAAACCTAAACTTGGTGTAATGCTACGGACATTTTCACGCTAGCTAAAACCCAGGTGTATGCAAGTTTTCTGCTTGGTTTTGCAAACTGGCGGCACCCAGCATCAAAGCAGTGCTTTTGTTCCAGTGTGGTTTCCCTTTCTATTTTACATGCACATCCCTGACATGGCTTTATAAATACACTGAAATTAACCTCATATTGTTTATTGTTTATAATTAACCTGTAACAATATAATGGTCCACGGAATGGCCAAACTATTCCAAATACCATAGCTGCTTTAGCTTTGTTACTCTCACTGCACCTCCTTCTTCTTCTTTCAGCTGTTCCCGTTGGGGGTTGCCACAGCAGATCATCTTTTAGTCTTATTACTCTCACTGCACCACTCGGAGTATTTATATCACTGTATCTGAGTGGGGAATCACAGCTCCACAGCAGCTGACTGGAAAGAGAATTATTGTAATACAGCATCAAGCACACACTGCCTCAGCCATGCTGTCTATTGAACTGCTCTCATACGGCAAATGCTTCAGAGCCTTTCCTGTAGGGACATTGCAGTTGAGAAACAGTTTCATCCCAAGAACTATAAACGCACTCAATCAGTCCATCAAGTGCTCCTTGTAGAACTGTTTGTTCTTATTAGTACAATTACCTCACTATTAACTTGCAATACAGTTATAATATTGTACAACCTGACCACGTATTTACATATGATGATCATTTTTAAGATGAAATGCAGCAAAATATGTTTATTACATTATACAGATAAAATGTTAACATCATTTAAATAATCTATATTGTTAATAATTAAACATGTGAGGACAAGGTGGCGCAGAGCTAGCGACGATCTGGTGCCCTGTTCATGGATTGTTCCTGCCTCGCGCTGTATTCTTGCTGGTGCTGGCATGACACTGGAAGGATAGATGGATGGAATATCCAATTAAACATGTACTACAAAGATATTTCAATGTTCCTTAAAGGTTTTGAAGAATCTGCATTCTAAGCTTACAGATGGCTTAACATCTATTTCAGAGCTGATTGTTTGTGTGGCGATTGGTAACTTGGAGAAAGAAAAGGACAGGAATTGGAGGTTAGTACATTTGAAAGAGACAATACTGCTGCAATAAATTATTACATCGAAGGACATGCATGGCGCAGCAAGCATCTTGCGGGATGCAGGAAAAATCTCTGGACAGGGCGCCAGCTCATCACTATCACTGCGCCACCATGTTCCCATGTTTAATACATGCTTTAACTCCTATCATAATGAAAATGATATCAAGTATACATCTCAGTATTTTAATTATTCAGAGAGCTGTAATATCATGAATGTAATGGATTCTGTGTCCAGTCGGAGGAAGAGAAAGCCAGTTTAGGAAGCACATAGT
Source organism: Polypterus bichir lapradei (assembly GCA_026402145.1). NCBI lineage: Eukaryota > Metazoa > Chordata > Cladistia > Polypteriformes > Polypteridae > Polypterus > Polypterus bichir. The sequence goes on from JANRMT010062817.1 coordinate 48,053,831, forward strand.
GATTCTCACATATAGAGCACATAGAAGAACACATACAAAACAAAGAATTCAACGTGTTACTTTTAATTACGATGGGATTTGAGAAACTAGTAAATTAAACGATTTCAAGATGAAGTTTATGATTAATGACAAAATAAACTATGTGATTAAAGTGGAAATTTCGAGATTAAAGTTGACATTTTGAGCTTTTTTCTCACTGTGTCTCCCTATTTTTTTCTTTTCTCTGTACCCTAATAAGCTTTCACATGACACTCGGACAGTGGTCTACGACTCACCTTTTCACAGCGACTTTGATATTTGACAACTTCTTTTTTATTTTGGGCCTTGTGTAACTTTGTGAACTTGAGCTTTCGAGTTTCTCCAGCACTCTATGTCACTCAACTTCCTTTTGTTATTTAAACCACTGTTTAAACCAAGAGTTCCCAAACCTTTTTTGGCCGCAAACCCCTTTACCAAAAACTTTTAAAACCGTCGACCCCCTAGTCATTTACTTTACTTACTCAAATGAATACATTTGTACAGTACTAAATACTGTACAAATATCAAACTGTTCATTTTAATCATTTGTAATTAATGATTGAAAAAGATAAAAGGACTACGGAATATGGCATTCTCTTGTGCAACATTTAATATCGAAACCTGCACTAATGAAAATTTAGGCAAAAAAATACGAGCAGAGTTTTTTTACATTTTTGACATTTATGAAATAAATATGTAAATTCAAAATAAGTACAAATAGTCCAAGCTGTACTGTCTGCATTTCTTTTTTGGTTCAGTCATATTACTATCTGAAGAAATAAAAACTTTTATTAACAAACAATTTCGACAGCCCTTGTGATAAAAAAAAAAAAAAAAAAAGTATGTACTTACTTGAAACATGTTCAAACTCGAATAAATAAACTGTGTCTTCTGATTTTCTTTTTCGTAGTACTGCTCAATAAATAATTATACTCAAAGTTCAAATCACAAATAAGTACATGTCACATCAAACAATCCAATTTATATTGTTTTATGAAAGCATGACTGTACAAAACTGATAGATTATGCTAATATCGAATATTCATCGTCTCGTCCCACCGCGAGCAAGTGCGGACATGCAACGGTTTTTCATGTCCGCACTTGGTTTGATACGTTTGATAAGACAATGCACAGACATGTTTGTGCTACATGTATTTTCATGCATTCTTACGTGTGACTGTTTTAATGACACATTTTACCTTTTCGTTTGCAAGTTTGGTATGTAATGTGTTTTTATCAAAAATGTGTTTTTTTGAGTTATTTTACTTCTTAATTAGGTACCTATTGGAATCATAGATATTTTGAAGTAACAAACAAATAGCAGTAGTAAGGGGGTCTATTTTTGCTGTTGTTGACCCCCAATTTTTTTTTATAAGAAACTATCGGCCCCTAGAAAGTTCAAATCGACCCCAGGGCGTCGATATCGACCACTTTGGGAACTCTTGGTTTAAACCAACAAATAGTAAGTTTTTCCTTGCCGCCACTTGGTATTCACTGAAATTCTATTTTCCCCCGTGCTTTTGCCATTGCCTTTTCACAGAACGCTGAACTTAACAGCTATTTATATTTATTTGCATATTCAAAGAGGCGTAATTCTGGGAGGAGTTTGGGTGGGGCAGCAGGCGCGTGCATGTGCGTTACTTTTCACACTGACCGGGATTTATGGAGCAGAAGAACGTGGAAGCTGGCAAACGCACAAATTTATGCATGTGGTTTTTTTGTGCATTTCCGCTTTTGTCCTTATACCATGTTTTAGTGTGAATTCTATGCACGGCAATATGCATGAGGCCCCTGGTGAGGTTGTACGCCAGTGGCTCTTAACAAAAAACACACCAATGATGATTTTGACAAATATTAGGAAGAGAATATCAGAAATATAATAAAAATCTTGGTTGAAAGTTGATTTTAAATGCTTATCATAATGACCTATCACTACTTGCAAACTGGGCCTCCAAATGTTTTAATTACATTGCATTTTCTTGACCCACCTAGCTTACAACTTACTGTATGTGGTGAACAATAAACATTTTGGGAATAACATCTATATGTAGCAACAAAATGTGTTCACTTACTACAGTGTTTCAGGAAACTGTAGTTTTAATTTGTTATGAATTTAAATATAAATGTAATATAACAAACTTTTGGACTTTATTTCAGTGTTTAGCACAGAGCCAGTGGTATGTATTTGGTAGCATCTGAACTGGTTTACCTGTTGTTTCTTTTGTATGGTTAAATTCTTCTTACTTCATCAAACTCCTTGAGTCTGGGTGAAAATTGCTTTTTGCTTTCCCCATAACATCCTGTTATATTGACACTCTGAAGCAGTAGCTGGTGTAACTTCACAATTTTTCTCTTATTCTTGTAGTACTAGGGTGTTGTACCGTCTTATTCTTGTAAATTTTCCCAGTTGTATTTGGTATCACATCCAAAGATAGCACTATAATGTTTGACCTGGTATTGGATCCATACATGTTTAAAATAGGAAAAGCAGCTTCAGAAATTGGCTGCATCAGCAATGCTTTTTTCAGATTTTAATTCAAACACATATTTTTAATAGCTGAATGAATACTTTAGCACAATTGTAGTAAATTAAGACAAATGATTTCTCTGCCTCCAGAAAGGGCTGGGTCTGTTTCTGTTTCTGTTTCTGTATCACTGAAGGATGCTGAGAAATTAGTTCATGCGTTTGTTTTCAGTCGACTAGATTACTGTAACGCACTCCTCTCAGGACTACCCAAGAAAGACATAAATCGTTTGCAACTAGTGCAGAATGCAGCTGCTAGAATCCTAACTAGGAAAAGAAAATCCGAACACATTTCTCCAGTTCTGATGTAACTACACTGGTTACCTGTGTCATTCAGGATTGACTTAAAAATTCTGCTTATGGTTTATAAAGCCTTAAATAATCTCGCCCCTTCTTATATATCGGAGTGTCTGACACCTTATATTCCAAATCGTAACCTCAGATCCTCAAATGAGTATCTCCTTAGAATTCCAAGAACAAAACTTAAAAGAAGTGGTGAGGCGGCCTTCTGCTGCTATGCACCTAAAATCTGGAATAGCCTGCCAATAGGAATTCGCCAGGCTAATACAGTGGAGCACTTTAAAACACTGCTGAAAACATATTACTTTAACATGGCCTTCTCATAACTTCAATTTAACTTAATTTAACTTAATCCTGATACTCTATATGTTCAATTTCCTCATAATAACTATTCAGGGTAGCTCTACAATCCGTACTGACCCCTACTCTCTTTTCTGTTTCTTTTTCCGGTTTCTTTGTGGTGGTGGCCTGCGCCACCTCCACCTACTCAAAGCTTCATGATGCTCCAACAATGATGGATGGACTAAAAGGCAGAATTCTACGTGACCATCATCATCAAGCCTTTCCGTGAGAACCCTAAATCCAAAGAGGACTGTTTCATTTATGTTAGGTAGAATGCCCAGAGGGGACTGGGCGGTCTCATGGTCTGGAATCCCTACAGATTTTTTTTTTTTTTCTCCAGCCGTCTGGAGTTTTTATTTTGTTTTTTCTGTCCCCCCTGGCCATTGGACCTTACTCTTATTCGATGTTAATTAATGCTGATTTATTTTGTTTTCATATTGTGTTTTTTATTTTTCTATTCTTTATTATGTAAAGCACTTTGAGCTACTGTTTGTATGAATATGTGCTATATAAATAAATGTTGTTGTTGTTGTTGTTGTTTCATGGTGAACATGTTATCACAGTGAGGTAAGGACTGAGCAATACATGGGAAATTTATATTTTAGAAGTAATTTTATGATGGTCACCCACATTGGGTGCCCTGTTCTCCTTTTCTGCATAAATAAGTTTAGGCAGGAAGAAGTGTCATTCGATCTTCTTTTATTTTCTAAGTCTTGCGAGAGGTAGCACTCATTAAGATACAAATCAGAAAATAGTATGTTACAAAGTGTTACAAAGATGCATCCTTTTACATTCCAAAATCATAACATCTAATACCATACCATACCATCTAATACCAATAATAAATCATCATCTAATACCATTGGTTACACCTAGTTGCTAACAGGACATGGCAGAACAGAGATACCTTAAAAGGTCACTATCAACCTGGTTCACTTGGCCATCTGGCTGTCTGTCAGTTTCATTTGCCCGAAAGTTCATGACCTTAAAGTGCTAAAGTACATTGTCCTCATATAACTTATATACACCCATACAGTCTCCAGCTTATCCTGAACAATCACAATTTCCCTCTTTTACTCTTATCATTACTTGTCAGATACAGACAAGTGAAGTAGTTAACAGTAGAATTACCAAAGCCTATAAAAAAACTTGTAATCCCGGCCAAATTTAATTCCCTTCGCACCTCTCTGTCAGCGTCTTTTGTGTTGTAAATGTGTCAATCAGGAAAAGCAGTAAGCAGCCTGCTATCCCATCCCCCCACCAACGCAGAAATTTCTCTCAGCTCAAGTCTGTTTACCTGCGTGTGAGTTGCCTGGAGTTGTATAGGGTAATCATATATTGTTATTTGTAATACATGCATTTCATGTGTGTTCCGTGTTTAAAACAATCTATGTAAACACATTGCTAAAACAGAAACATTTTTCATGTTTTAGTAATAATTGACAAAATGTAGACACGAAGTGTATAATGTGTGAAGCCTGAAGTCCAAATATCAAATAAACACTTTTACAAAAGGTACAAGTGTGCTTTTACTCAAGAATATAACTGCAGAAAGCATGCCCTAGAAGGAAAGCACGTTTAATGTTTCTTTTTTTTCTTGAAGCCGTGCTGTTATGTTAACACGAAATAATAAAACACACTTAACTGCCCTTTTCTGACTAGTTCAAACCCCTTTGTTATGGCAAATAACCTCAGCTTTTAAACATAAGCTCAGAAGAGTAGAGACTCAGCATAAACCCAGTAAGCAGTACATTACATACAACGTGCATAGTGAACCAGTGATTCAAATTCAACTTCTAGAACCCATCTATTTATTTTTTTAACCAGGTTTTTGCATTATGTGTTGTACTGCTACCACCTGAATGTGTATTCTCTGGGCACTGTAGTTTCCTCCCACATGCATAAAGATGTGAATGTTATATTCATTTGGAATTTCAATATTGGTCCAATGGGAATGGTTCATATGATGGACTGGTTTACTCTCTAGAACTTTTTCTCGCCTTGTGCCCAGAGCTGCCAAGATAGGCTCCACCTCCTCCATAATGCCAAGCTGCAGTAAGTTAGTTTGAGAATTTTATATTTTGTTTCTTCATTATGGGTCATTAAAATAGAAAATATCTTCTGAGCACTGGAATCGTGGCAGGGACGAACCCTATATGTGATGACATCCCATTTTGGCTACGCACATGCACATACCCATATTGTACTAATTTAAAGTAAAAAATTAGCCAATTGCAGTAACCAGTGAGAATCCTCAATGACACAGGAAGACTAGGCAAACTCCACAAGACAGTAAATAAGCTATTAATTAAATTATTGTCTCTGGAATATGAGGCAGCAATGTGAATTGTGACACCATCCATCCATTATCCAACCCGCTATATCCTAATACAGGGCCAAGGGGGTCTGCTGGAGCCAATCCCAGCCAAGACAGGGCACAAGGCAGGAACAAATCCCGGGCAGGGCGCCAGCCCACAACAGGAATTGTGACACCATGACATCCAATTATAGTGTAACATCCTTGGTTTAGAAATGAGAGGAGCACCTTCTTCAGGATGTTGAGGACTGTCAGAAGGGGTGAGGATACCTGTAGAAGCTGGTCATAAAAGTAGATCCTGAGAGCATGGAAGGAAGGTCTTGGTATGCCACTTCAAATAAATATACCTGCTGCCAAAGTTCATCAACCTGAGTGTAGATAGATAGACAGATAGATACTTTATTCATCCCAAGGGGAAATTCACACTGAGTGTGCGGTCAGTAGCGAGCCTTGAGTTTAGACCCTGGCCTTAGGCCAACTCATGGAATGGGGGAAAGTGTGGGAGATGGGTCACCTCTGAACCAGGATGAGCGATGTGTGGCGGAACTGGTGGCCCATACTGTATGTGACCAAGCTGCAGAAGATCTGAGCATCATAGAGGAGTGGCTGATGAAAAAAGTGAGAAGAAAACAATGTGTCTTTTAAGGCCCAGCTACTAGCAATGTTGCCAGAGTGCTAGGTACATTCCTCCATCTTTCACACCCCCAGGTAGTGACTCATTACAGTACAATGATTTGTTTAATTATTTGTCAAGTTAATAAAATATTTTATCTTATATATTATAGTTAACAATTATACAGTGAAGTGATTCTCCAGAAATCATTTTATGTTCCACATGAACAACATTGCGGACCATTATAAATATAAATCAGCAACTTGGCTGGCAAATATGAACTTGACCTTGAGGGTTCTGCACCCATGATCAAAAGAAGAAAACAGCTCAATCAACACATTAGTTTTGCATTTTTTGGATTTTGCATATTATCTTTGACCATATTTAATGCATTGCCACTCATTTTATGAACAAAGTATTCTTTTTATCTTGTGATGTATTACATTTGAAGGAATATGTGCTTTCTCTAACCTGGTGTGACAAAGTTAATGTTTTATTTCTATGCCTTTTTTGAGCTTGGCTGTCTGGAATGCTTTTATAGTTTGTATGATTTGCTCATGTTATATGACCACAGCTCAGATTGCTTTAGATCGACAACCTACGATTACTATTTGTTTTTTTCATTTTTTGCTATCAGGAAACCTTGAGGGAATGTTTGTCAAAGAGTTAATAAACTTACATCAGTTTTTACAACAGCTGACCTGCGCAATAACCAGTTCTAGGGATGAGAGATAGAGAGGAAATGTGAAGATTCAGAGCCATGGGAGAAACTCTGACAGGATAGATTGGAGAAAAGCGTACAGGATGAGAACTCATGGCCACAGGGCAGCTGACAAAGTTCGATTAATGGGCATTGTGTTTGTTTAGTTTGCGCTTCCTTCACAGCCATCTTTTAAGCAAACTTTAATAAATTATTAATCCCTTCAAAGATATCTCATATATTTTAGGATTAAGCAGGGGAGTTCTTAGCAATTCTGAGAGTAAATTTTTTATCTTTCTCTATATGTGATGTATTTTTAAGGAAAATGTCCATGAAGATATTACAGATAAAGAAAAGTGGTTTAGCAGTTAAAATACTCTGTATCATTAACTATTGAATTTGAAAGGGAATGGTGCTATTATTGTTATAATCCAATATTTATAGTTGATTCCACTCATTTTATCATATTCATATTCCCCCACATAGTTTACTGTAATACAGAAGGTGTAAAATTTATTTTATCCACATTCATAAACATTATGTAGTTCTGATGAAGTAGTGTGAGCCACACTTCCATATATACCCCTCTGTCACCCAGCTGGGATTTTCATCATAGCTTTAAAGTAAGTCCTTTGTGGTGAGAGACCTGGTCAGTTGTAAATAATGATGGAGAATAATGAATGATACCTTAGAGGCTAAATTCCAAAATGCCATTTTTCTCATTTTCCTTTTCATTTTTTGGTGTGAAAGTAACCTTTACCTATTCTGATTAGTTACTTTTTTCTTTTAATGACCACAAAGACATGCATGTTAGGTCAACTGAAACAATTTTTCCCAGAGTGAGTAGGTCCTGAGAAAGACACCATCTCCAGGGCTGTTTCCTGCCCTGAATCCAGCATTGCCAGGATAGACTCTGGCCTTTCCAATCTGAACTGTATTGATTGTGTTACATTATGTAGTAACCTTTCTAGTTCTCCAGTGCCTTCAATACCATCCAGCCATCCCTGTTAAGCGGTGAGCTTAGAGATATGTAGGTAGATGTGCATGTGGGTTCCTGTATGTATCGGGCAGACCCCAGTTTGTGAGACTCAAGAACTGCATTTCTGATACAGATGTACAGAGCAGCACAAGGAACAGACTTCTCTCTATCTCTTTACACTGTACACCTCAGACTATAAATATAACACCAGGTCATGTCTTTCATATCTTGCAGATGATTCTGCTCTTGTCAGGTATATTGATACGGGGGATGAAACAGAGTATCAGAGTCAGGTGGAGAATGCTGTTTCTTGGTGCAGAGAGAATTTTCTGCATCTTAACATCAGTCAAACCAAGGAACTGGTTATTGACTTTCACCACACCAAAATTATTCTATGTGTGGTAACTTTACAGGGAGAGAAACATTTAGGGATATGTTGGTGGTTGAACTTATGGTCTCTTGGATAATGGTCTATCTGTTACACATATTTTAGTTTGTGAGGCTCATGGACAGTGGCTGTGGATATCAGCAACAGTGGAGCACCACAAGAAATAGTCCTGTCTCATTTTCTCTTTATTCTGTACATCTCATCCTATAACACCAGATCTTGTCACTTAATAAAAATCTCAAATGGTTGTGCGCTAATGGGATGTATTAACAAGGGGGATGAGAGTGAGAATCAGGTGGAGAACTTTGTTTCTTTGTGAAAAGAGAATTCCTTGCAACCCAACATCAGCAAAACCAAGGAACTGGTAATTGACTTTCACCCAGTCAGACAGGTACTAAGCCCAGTCACTTGTCAGGGAGAGAATGTGGAGGTGGTGCATTGTTACAAGCACTTGGGGGTGATTGGTCTCAAAACACAGAGAAACTGTGTAAGAACGGGCAAGGCAAACTTTTTTTTCTTAAGAAACTGCATTCCTTCAACATGGCTAGTGACATCGTTTACATGTTCTACAACTCTGTGAGGGCCAGTGAGATCTTCTATGCCGTAGAGTGCTGGGCTAGTAACATTACTTTACAAGAGGTCTACCAAATCAAACTAGTTAATTAAGAAGGTAGGTTTAGTTGTGGGATCCACTCTCAGCACCTGCTGGATGTAGTAGTAGAGGAGAGAATGAAGAAAAAAATGATGACCATTTTAAACAATGCTGTATATATCTCCCTGACACACTATCACTAAGTACTTTCAATCAATCAACTATTCAACAGAAGTGTGTCAAGGAACTATACTATCTGTAAAAACTACATTTCCCTCTTAGGACAAATAAAGTGCTATCTATCTATCTGGGATGACACAATAACATTTCTATTTTTAATCTACTGTATTTTAAAACATATGATGCTCAGCTTACATTCCAAGACAGTGAAATCCTGACAAGGCCATGCAGAAAGAACAGAAATTTAAACTTTTTACAAATGGATGTGGATTATGGATTATTGTAGGTTTACTACCTTTGTTTACTTTACTTACCTTCTTTGCCATGTTTACACAAAGGTTTGCATGATTATTAAGTTATATATCATTGACAAGATGTTCCATATGCTTACTGGTTTATCTTGAAAACAGAATGAGCCACTGAAAATACATCTGCAGCCTCTGCCACTGAGATATCTGTTTGAAAGACTAGTGACTAGGAAAAGCACTACCATTTTACATCTGTCAGAAAAATAGACAATCTCTGGTTTGCTAGCACTTAACCTGTTAACCACAGTATGATACAAATCACATATTAGCTCAGTTTGCCTTGCCAAATACTGTTTCACTTGAACGAAGCTCATTGGATTTCCACTTCAGACATTTTGTAAGAGTTTGAAGGATTTCACACAATATTATATTGACTTTTACTTTCAAACCAATCATTTTGTTCCATCAAATCTTATTTTTAACAATTAAGTATGCTTTCATAGTGTATGCTAAAGTAATTACCGGATATACTCACTCATAAGTCGGGTCTTGAAACCCAAAAGAAAGATCATAAAATCATACCCCGACTTACATGGCCGTTCAAAATTGCGACACTTAATTTATTTTTTTTTTTACATCTTCTTGCCTCCTCCAATCTTGCATCAGTTTTTCATACACATCAAATTTTATTGCAGCAGCGTTGTTGTTAATTTCTTTCACCACTTCAACGACTTTTAATTTAAAACCAGCTTCATATTTTCTCCTGATCGAATGCTCCATCGTAAATAAGAGATGCTCTTACGATAAAGGTGTATCAGGGTGTGAGATACAAAAAACACAAAACACTGCACTTGTCACTTTGGAATAGTTTGGGTATTATCGTGTGGTCACATAAGCACAATACATAGAAAAAAAGGCAGTGTGCTCCATGGTTTACTCTCTCAGGTGGGCATTAGCATATCATAATCTCTTGGATCAATAGCGTGAATTTTCTACTTTCGACTTATACGACCGACATTATAAAATACCAGAAATTATACTGTAAAATCAAGCCCCGATGTATCCGCAGTATCATAAATTTTGAATGGGAGTGGAATTTTACAATGATAAAAGAATAATAGTACTTCACATATAAATTATAAGGACTTAGAAATTTCCCATGTAACCTAACGGAAAGAAACACACATACAACCAAAGAAGAAAACCCACATCAATAACCCACACCATGGAGCCCCTTTCAGTGCCAGTGAGGATAAATAGTAGGGGAAACTCCATGTGTTTAAAATATGCCCCAGAAGTAATTATTCTGTGGATCATCAAGTGAAGAAGGAGTCATGAAAGTTCAGAAAACATTCCACATTGTAAATGGTTGTCAGTCCCTGCCTTGAACTGATGGAATGTGTCTGCATAGTATAGAAGGTAACAGTGGAGCAACCAAGGTTGTCTAGCCCTTTAATTAGATATCAAGGCACAAGAATGCTGGAATTCCTCAAGGTCTCCAGAGAGAGTTCTGATGAGATAGCCTTGTGACTTTCAGTGGGTACTGTAATCTCTGATGGTGTTTCTGGGGACTTTATTGGAATTTCAGGGCCTCTCCTTATCAGTTTAAAAATCAGCATAGAGTTGGTAGGGCAAGGACGGGAAGGGAGGATGTGTGAGTAGAGTTCAGAATAGACAAAGTGTGTGAGTATGGAGTGTTAGGAGGTCAGCAAGCTGGCAAACCACCGCACCAGATAAACAGAGAAACACAGCCTGAATTAATAAATGCCTCTTCTGTACTAAGGGTTTTCAATAGGTCTTATTTAATTTAGATTTTTGTGTATATTTTAATCATAAATAATATTACTTTGACACATTTGGATTTTGCATGCTTAGTTCTATGCTATTTTTTCACACTGAGGTGCCACATTTATATGTGAATCCATTAGCAACATATATAGTCCAAAATACAAAAAACTAATGACAATGCAAAACCTCAAAGAGCCATAGAAGCAAACAATTACATAGGAAAAAGACTGCTAAAACCTACATCAAACAAACGAGACAAATGTGACATAGTTAACAATTCAGTGTATTGCCATGGAAAAAGAAAACACAGAAGGTTCTAAAGGCAGAGTGAAAGAAAAAGTATTGTAAGATCAAAAGGGAAAGCCAAACAAACTGGCACCACAATAAAATCACTAAGCAAAAGACAAGGTAGAAAGGTAAGCAAGATTTCAACAAGCAAGACCTCAGAAATAGCACTATGTGAATGAACACAAGTAAAATGTTTTTCACTCGCCAAATATCGTCATGTAACATGCCCCTGGTCACCAACAATGGCAACTTGACAAAAGCCTCACAAAATGCATTTAGAAGAGAAAAAAAATTGTGGCAAATATTAAATCTAATGAAAACAAAACTGACTTCATTACAGGTTATGTTCTAAAAAGCAGAAATCATATTTCTCAAATCTCCATGTTCAAACCCCTGCAAAAATGTCATGATATGAGGATGTGGTCATTTGCTTTTCTATTTTACATGTAATGTTATGACAACTACGGTGGGCTGGCACCCTGCCTGGGATTTGTTTCCTGCCTTGCTTCCTGTGTTGGCTGGGTTTGGCTCCAGCTGACCCCCGTGACCCTGAAGTTAGGATATAGCGGGGTGGATAATGGATGGATGGCTGGATGTCATGACAAAGTGTGTGTGTATTTAGAAAAACCTTTCAAAATATTTCTTAATTGATATTAAGGAAAAGCTATTCTACTCAGAGAAAGATAACACTTTGTTATACCAGATCAGAACCAGTATAAACTAAGAACCAGAGACCTCTACATGTTCCAAACATGCAAGAACAAAAAGCAAGTTTGACCTAGCCTAAGGGCTACAGTACAGTTAAAATCTGAGGTGGTAGAACTTTCAAGAACATAAGTTGTGCTTAAACAGGATTGGTTAAAGAGAGGCCTAAACATGAGGGGGGAGTCAGCCCTCTACACTACAACATCCATTCACCTAAAAGGTACATCAAGACTGACATAAATTCAGGCTAATAGAGAAACTCATTCTTTCTATCATCCCATTCATCCAGAGATCATGCCGAATCAGAGACCAATCGTCTTACTAAGATGAAGAACCACCTGGTAATATTGAGATATTGCATTCCTAACTCCTAGCACAAACAGCTGCCTTCCATCCCGGCTGTATTTTATACAATTTCTCACACTCATTATTTTTCTTCTGTTTTACGAACATTATTAGTCTAAAGCTATCCATAAAATATGAATAAAAATGTAAATCTTCTCTCCAGCTTGTTTTGTTTTGTGATAGGCTGGTAGGTGTAAAGATACAAAATATATATCTGAGACGTTCTGTTCGGGTCTATCTAACGAAGAGTCTGAAAGTTAGAATAAGGTTCTCCTAAAACCCTTCCATGATAAAAAAGCAAATCATAGCATTAGCTAATCCCACTCCAATGAAAGTGAGGCAGACAACGGTCTTTCCTGCTCTCAGGTGTTGTAGCTTGACCTGATGACACTGCCTGAAGGCAATTAGCTAAACTGTTGATTCATCGTAAAATTTAACAACAAAATACAAGGTAAGACACAAAAATAACCGGACTGGGCTTGGGGCTTTTCTGGAAAACCGTCTGGAGGTCGGCCGGACATCAATCATAGAACTATATATCCCCTCCTACATGCCCTCTCAAACCACTGACCAGCTAGGTATATCCTGTAAATAGCCCAGTCAGTATTTGCACAACAATCACTACACGAGTTACCACTATAATGTCGGGTGAAAAAAGCAAACAGCGAGACAAGACAAGACAGCGCTCCTGCGCACAATGTTTTTTCCGTAAAGCAGTTTTTGATTGACAAAAACATTCCTGTCCTCAATCATCCTCCCTATTTGCCCGATTTAGCTCCCTGTGATTTTTACTTGTTCCCAAAAATCAAAAGTGACCTGAAGGGCCCACGTTTTTCTTCAATGGATAAAATGAAGACAGAAATGACAAGACGTGTTGAAGAGCCTCAAGCAAAGAAGACTTCCAGCACTGTTTCAATCAATGGAAGATACGTATGGAGCAGTGTAGAGGTCGAGATGAGGAGTATATAGAAGGGGACAATGTTTAGAATGCTTTAATTCATCAATAAATATTTTTATTTTTTACCAATCTGGTTATTTTTGTCTCACCTCGTATACTAACATTAGATGCTAAATGAAACTACTTAACCAAAAAGTAAAGTAAGACAGAACAGTTAAACAAAACTGATAAAACCAAAGTATAAAGAAACAAAATTTTTGCCTGTGTTTGGGCAAATTCTCTGTTGTTTCTGATTCTTAACTTTAACTGTGTTTACTCATATTCTGATCTCCTCTGAGAAGTAGTCCATTACAACTCTGTGGCCAGGGAATATTCTCAGCAGTGAAGGCTCAGCCAGGAATTTGTATTGTTTCTAAAAACAGCACACTCACACACCTATCATTGACAAACGACATATTTTTTTAAAATATTAACAGTGCTGTATTTTGAAACAATATACAGTAGAACCTTGGTTCACGAACGTCTCTGAACACATACAAATCGGGTTACGACCAAATATTTCGCCAAACTTTTGCATCTGTTCACGACCACACACTCGGTTGACGAACAAGCCAGTTTCTCTTTCGGTTCTTATGTGCTGATGATTTCTGCACGTGTTCAGTCTCTCCCTATACTGTACATTGTTCTCGGTGCATCATGCAGAGGGACTCTCCCTCCGCTTCCTCCTGTGGTATAGCGGGTCCACAGCTCCCATCAAAAAGGCCAGTTTTAATAAATAATCACTGCACTCGAGGTTTAGCAAGGGGGCGTGGTGGTGTGTGGCCGAAGCGGTTCCTGAGGAGTTCGTGATGTGGGCGTTTCTCACCTAAGTGCACAGGTGAGAAGAGGTCTGCATCTGTAATTGTTCCCAGGAGCTGCTGATTGCCACGACTACCACACCTCTTCATAAATAGAAGCGCGAGTCGGCTAAAGGGAAAAAGAAGAGAACAGGAAAGAACGGGAGGTTGCAGGAGAAATCAGGAAGCAGGAGGAGAAAGCCGGTGCAGGAGAGAGAGCGAGAGAGAGAGAGAGCACGAGAGCGAGCGAGAGAGAGTACAGGCTCACGTGCAGCTGAGAGTCAGCGAGCTGCTGAGCAGGGAGCCTGGGTGTTTGTCTGGGTGTTATTCAATGTTTTTACATCTAGTTTACTATTACACTGTGCATTCTATGGTATAATTAACTATTTTTGTGCTTAAAAATCTTTAAAGAAAATATATTTACATACTGGTCTGGAATGGATTAATTGTATTTACATACAATCCTATGGGGGAAATTACTTCGGGTCACGACCAAATCGGGTTACGACCAGAGTTTTGCAACGAATTATGGTCGTGACCCAAAGTTCCACTGTATTAGTTACCAGTGTATGGTATGCTTTTGCACACATCTATTCTTTTTACAAGTACACAAAGTGTGTTTTTTTTTTTTACAGAGGCTGGCAGTGCATTTCAGTGCAGATTGAATAAACATGCAATTAAAATTATATAAAGTCCCTGAGAAATCCATCCATTCATCCTGTTTAATCTAATTTCACTGTTGCAGGATACTGGAGTCTGACCGCATTATGCACAGCAGGAGCCAGCTCTGGATGGGTTGCTAGTCCATCTCAAGAAACAGAAGTAGTACCTTTGAAAGGGGTACTACATAATTGACCAGAATGTAATTGGATTTTCTTGTGGCACTGGAAAAATAACCTGTGATCAAAAGGCGTAACACTGAAATGTTTAGATAAAGTGTGCATTATTACTTAAGAGTGCATTAAATGCAAATTTATTGTTATTGTTACATGAAAAGAAAAATCTTCTCATCCTTAAAATACAAAAAAATGAGATAGCATGGAGACTACCAATCAGATTTTCATATTTATGGGTTATTAATCTACTCAGCAAAGCCACTAAAAGGCATGGGTTCCCATTTACCATCATTTCTTCTTCTGAAAGTTGAGATATCAATCAAAAACAATTATGCATTTCACAGCTTGTTATATGAGGGGGGACCCAAACATAACGAGAATTTAAAAAATAATTGTATATTTCTCAGAACATTTCCAAAATTTAATCACCCTCAAAATACTCTCACTGAGACTCAATACATTTTTCCTACCGCTTTTTCCATTGTTTAAAACTGTTCTGAAATCTTGCAAATAGATAGCCTTCAGTGCTTCCGTTGTTTGCTTCTTGACCTCCTCTACATCCTGAAAATGCTTTCTTTTAAGGTCCCTCTTTATTCTTGAAAATAAGATAAAATCACAGTTTGCAAGGTCCGGGGAGTAGGGGGATGGGGAACCGTTGTCATCCTATATTTTCATGAGAAACTGCTGCAAACACTAAATGCTGTGAGGGTGGGAGCATTGTCGTGATGCAGAACCCACTCACCTAATCGCCACAATTTGGGTCATTTTCTCTGTCTTGCATCACGCAATCACTTGAGCACTTTAAGGACCCCGCTTGGCTAAATGATGCAGAGGGCAGTCTAGTAGTACACGCACCTAACGGCAAACGTTGGAACTAATGCCCCTCCAGCCTCCAGAACAAAGTTCTCATTATTTTTGGGCCCCCCCTCATATTTGTATCACTGCATGCAAGGTCTTCAAGGTGCCAAGTGACATGGCACACCAAAATTAATTTGTGAATTGTGCATGAAAAGGCAAAGGTCTGGCAGCTTGACCTTAGTAAACATAGAGGCTAACCAGAATCCTTTAACGTAGCACAGGGTACCAGGTAAATGACAAATTTGCATTCATGTCGTATTCCTGCTATTTTGTTTATTACAGAAATGAGATTCAGTAGTTCATTTCTACCAAATGACTCTGAGGAAGTAAGTGAAAAAATGTGTAAATTGTTTTCATAGGCTATAGTATTAATTTTAAAATAAAATCTACCTACCCTTCTAGAAAAAAAACAAAACATTTGTACATTTTCTGAATACAATTATCTCAGCAATACTGGAAATACAGCAGCAATACATTTTTAAAAAGGTGACAGTCCATTACAGTGTATGGTCATGCTCACATATGAAATCATTCAAACCATATCATCTTAAGAAATGTCCGGTGGTTAACAGCAAAGAAAAGTCCTTAAAAGAATCACTTACTGGTAAAAGTAGAATGTGCAAGTCTAGTGAGGTGGTAATGCTACTGGTTAAACCACCATTTCACCCATATAGGTGTATTCTTTAAAACCATAATTAAAAAAGAGAAACCGTGTGTTCCACATGCTAGAGTAGGCAGAATAACAGAAAACCTGTTCATCAGTGAAACACGTTCAGTTCTGTGGCAAGTAAAGTGTGATCAGAGCTCAGGCACCCAGAACATACCAAAAGTTCAGGTATTGAAGGATATTGTGAATGCTTTAGCTGTTTTCATTGTAGGATTGTAGTACTGAAAGGACTGCATTAGGTTATATATACAACACACATCAGGAAACAAAGCATATAAATAAAGTTTTTACTAACCTGGGCAACCACCTCTTTTAGTTATTACTATGTAGAAAACATTACTGGCTAGTAAAGGTAAGAACTACTAGACATTTAAACAGCTTCTTTCCTACTGTAGTTACTCTGGTTAAGCAAAGTCTCAGATTCAAATGTCTTTTCCTGATTTCTATTGTTCTCCATTCAATATAAATTCTGTTTATTTTATATGGTACTTACTCTACAGTATATATTACTGGGCAGGAGTGTAATTTTCCTACATTATATTTTTTATATATCTGTTGTGGTAGATGGCCCAGACACAGACAGGCGGACACCGATGGTTCAAACACCCACACTCGTTTATTATATATAATCCCTATTTACAAGTGCAAACAACCCCCAAACTCCCCAAAAATCAAGGCCCTCATACAATGCCTCTTCTTGCTTCAGGCCGCCTCCACTCCTCTCCACCAAGACTTTGTCCTCTGCACTCCCGACTCCAGCCCCGCACACAGCACAGTGCTCCCGCACCACAACACCCTTCCTCGGGCTTTTCACTGTCTGTCCGTGGGCCTCCTTTCCTCTCTTCACGGGAGCTTTGTCCTGCTCCCACTCCCAACTCTAGCTCCCTGATTGTAGGGAGGCGGCCCCTTTTATTTCCACCCGGATGTGCTCCAGGTGTCTGATGACGTCCTTCCGGCAGCACTTCCTGGTGTGTGCACTCGGAAGCACTCCGGGCATCCCTGGAAGGATCTTATTCCATCTTCCCGGGTGTGGTGGAAGTGAATGTTTCCCAGGCTCTCTGAGGCTTGGGCGCCCCCTGGCAGCGGCCACGGGCCCCAATGTGCTTGAGCCTCCTTGCTCCTCTACCGTGGTCCCCTCAAGATCCAGGGTGATTGCCCCCTCATGGCCTGGGGGACGTATAAGCCACCTCCCGGTCCTTCCAGGCGTCCCAGCTGGATCTGTCCCCCAGCCTCTTGTGACACTGTGTTTACTGTAAGTCATGTTGTGATGATGTCATGTATTGTGTTTTTTAATTCTCTGTAGCTGTGTACCACTCCAAGCCTTTAAAGGCAAACTTAGAAAACGAGTCCCTCTGCAGTTCATTTGCTTCAGACTGTACTGTGAGAATTACCATTTCATTGTTTTTGCTGTTTTTTAATGAGTTTTTCTTCTGCTTTTTATTGGTACTTATTCACCTTAGGATCGTATTTTAGGCAATTCCTTTTTGCTATTTTGAACATTTTTTTCTTTTTTTTTCTTTTGGTAGTGAATATCATATCATTATCAAGATTATTTATTTGCCCATTTCATCTACAAGCCAGGGATTTACAGTCACCCTCCCTCTTGTGGGACTATATTTTGGGACATTCCTTATGGGTTTTAAATGATAAAAGCCTGCTTGCTCATTTTGAGGTCTGAAGCCTCCAATTTGCTTGCGGTCAGGTTTGCCTTAGGGGTAGACCTATTTTGGGCAAGCCAGTCAAAATTCTCACCTGTTTTAATGGGTCTTTTTGTATGCCTTACCTGTTTTTTGCTATTTTGGTGCCATTATCAAAACATTCAATCATTTAAAAATATTTTTTTAATCCATTAATTCATTGTTAAACCCAACTAAAGAATGGTAGGGTGTTTGGAGGTTAATACTAGCAGCATCAGACAGAAGTTAAGAACTAGAATAATGCTGGGTAGGGTATTAATTCATTTCATGGTGAATACTCACACAGTCAGTTTCAACTTGCCAATTGACCTAACATGGGATTTGGAAGGAAAATCAAAGTAAACAGAAAAATAATTCA
>JANRMT010062817.1:48072407-48097996 GCA_026402145.1 Polypterus bichir lapradei
ATATATATATATATATATATACATACACACATACAGTACATAGTTTATTTTAAATGGCAAAAGTGGTAAAATGAGAACAATATATAAAAATGTGTTTTTTATGATTGATATCTGTCAGTCCCAATCAGGATTCAGAGAACATAAAATCATTTTTTATTGGTATTATATACCCAATTCTGAGAAATTTAGAAACACCTTGTGATCTGGCTTAATTGTTTGAGACTAATGATGAAAAGGTGTTTTTCATTTCTTTTTCATTCTCCATTAAACCTAGAACTATTTTTAATCTCCCTCGACTTTTCCTTTATTTCTGTTGTATTCATTGTCTCTAATCAGCCCTTCTTCCTCCATGAGTATTGTGGTCCATACTCAATGAAACATTCTCTTCCCAAATTCTAACAGGCTGCATACGTTTCATGTGTTTCAGCTCCACACATGATCAATTTTCTCTGAGTTTATACACATTTTTCTGCTGCTTCTGTGCTGTGACTACACCAACAGTCTGAATTTCTTTAATATGTAACAATCCTATACGTGAAGTTCCTTGAAAATGAATGGCTCCTGTCCTTTGTATGTTTGTATACCTCAAAATGCTAAGTTGTTTAAACTGAAGGAGTTTTATCAGCTACCTCAACACCAATACAAATATCTGAGATTTACTGTATGCACAAATCAATTTCATTTTTGTGTTCAAATGTAGTCCTGATATCATAGTGTACATTATCTTAACCCACTTAACTAATTTCTGCAATTTGATTGTCATATTTGCACAATTAAGGGTCATAAATTATGTTTTTCTAGAGTTGGAGAATAATTGAAGAAACCAACTCAAATACAGAGAATATGCAGATTCAGTTCAAGCAGTGCCTGACTTCAAACCCAGCCTACAACCAACTGTGCCACCATGTCACCTATCTCTATTAATAGCAAATGCTAAAACATAAGTTAAACTATATTAATATTTGCTGTATGTATTGTCAACTACATTTTCTTTTTTCTTCACTTCATTACAGGCTGAAGATAATCAATGAAAGGGTGATGAAAAACAGGCTAAAAAAGCAGGAAATAAGTTTCCTCCCTCCTGCCACCTCCTATCCTTTCCATTGTCACCATTTTGACTACATTTCCTGAATAAAAATGTAGTATTTCCTTGTTCCTGCTCAGAATGGGAGTATGGCAGCTGGAAATTGTTGTGGGCTGGAATGAATCACAGCAGTTTGGAGGTCAAGGTCAGCACCCTTACAAAAAAAATGTTGCCCAAAAGTCAGCAAATGGAATTAGAAAGTGTCGGCATGTCCCCTGTTGCAGCACAATTTATGAATTTCCCCTTGTGTGGTTAATTATAATTGAAATTCTTTTAAATAAAAATCTGTTTATTGATTATTCATTCATGTCATTCTACTGAAGAAAACATTGGTCAATTGTAACAATACTTATGAAACAAACATAGACTTATAACCAGGCCAGCCAAACCAAAAATTCAATCTTGTAAGCAGTCACTCATTTATTTTCATGCTATTGGAGTTAATCATCAAGGTGAGAGACAAAAATAACTGGATTGATAAAACAAAATATATTTATTGATGAATTACAGCATTCTAAACTTTGTCACCTTCTATATACCCCCCCTCGCGATCTCTATACCACTCCATATGTATCTTCATATTGAAACAGGTGCTGGAAGTCTTCTTGCTTGAGGCTCTTCAACAGGCTTGCTGTTTCTGTCTTCACTTTATTCATTGAAGAAAAATGTGTTCTCTTCAGGTCACTTTTGATTTTCAGGAACAAGTAAAAATCACAGGGAGCTAAATCGGGTGAATAGGGAGGATGATCGAGAACAGGAATGTTTTTGTCAGTCAAAAATTGGTTTATGGAATAAGTATGATCATTTTGAACAGTCTGATCTCATTCACCGTTTTGATGTTTTCATCCATCCGAGATGAGCATGGGGTGTTGAACGTCTTCCACATTTTCTTGTCCTTCTTTGAAACGTTTGTGCCACACAAAAACTTGTGTACGAGACAAACTGTTATCACCGTACACTGTTTTTATCATTTCATAAGTTTCTGTGGCCGTTTTGTTCAATTTTGTGAGAAATTTGATGTTGATTTGCTGTTCGATTTTTTCACCCAACATTATAGTGGCAACATGTGTAGCGATTGTTGTGCAAATACTGACTGGGCTATTCACAGGATATACCTAGCCAGTCGGCAGTTTGAGAGGGCATGTAGCAGGGGATACAGGGGGTCCTCGGGTTATGACACAGTTCCGTTCCTACAACAGTGTTGTAACCCGAATTTTGGTGTAAGTCGAAACACACTCTAGCCTAAGTCACTTACCTGTCTTAACACATTTGCAAAATCATAATCTATATCATAAAAACACAAAATCTAAGCCTCAGAAAAAGGAAAAGGACATAAATATACTGTACTGTACACTGTACTGTAGTAACAGAAAAAAATGAGTGTAAAAAAATCCTTACCTTTATTCCTTCTCATGTCTCAATTTTTTTAAGTTTTTATGGGAGTGAGTGTTGTAAACTCGAAACGTTGTATGTTGAAACGTTGTAACCCGAGGACCCCCTGTATATAGTTCTATGATTTATGTTCAGCCGACCTCCAGATGGTTTCCCAGGAAAGCCCCAAGCCCAGTCCGGTTATTTTTGTATCTCACCTCATATGAGAGTGTCTCATTACATGATAGGAAGTTTATTGCTTAGTGGATACAAGGCAGCGATGTAGCTCCATATTGTCAGCATTTTTGGCTTTGAAAGAAAAGTAGAAGTAGCTCCAAACAATATGCATATAAACACCTAAGAAAGCACTGACAGACTCAAAATACAGGTAAAATTCCATTACAATGAAATCCCAGGGACCTAAAAAATATTTCGTTATAATAAAAATTTTGTTGTAATGAGATTCTGTATTTGTTACTATAGTGCTTTCTTTAACTTGCGCCCAGACGTTTGCAATCATTTCAATAGCTTCTTTTGTGTTAATTTTAATCTCCTCCTGCCTACAAGTCATGCTAACGAGAATTTTTCTCAGCATTTCCTTCTGATAATACACTTTTCAGAAGCACAACTGCAGTGTCTGTGGAAGATTGTCCGTTGCCGGGGCAGGGCAAAAACAGGCTCATAGCACTGCAGTGAAGTGACACAGAAGCAAATCATAAAAGATCGGAGTCGTGCTATAAGTCCCTGTCTTGCACCCCAAAACACAAGGCTGAGTCTCAGTACTTTTGGAAAACCAACTTTATTCAGCTTGAAACAGGAACGGCACACTTATTTATTGCAGTGTGATCTGCCACTCTGCTATACACAGACACAACAGTCATGCTGCATCACCCATCGATATCTTTTCTGTTTGCTTTGGCAGAGAGACACAGCATAGCTGAGAGATGCAGAATATCTTTGAGTCAGCTGTTGCCCCGGCAACAGATAAACAGTCTTCCATAGACGCGGAGATCGGACTTCGCGACGCTCTTCGGCATGTCGTCCTGTTAGGGGAGGTCCCAAGAGAGTTTACAAACCTCACATTTTCTTGAATGAGTGCCGCATTAATAGGAATGTTTCTTGAATGAGCATCTCTGAAGCACATAAAAACTGCTTTATCGACGTCTTCAAATGCAGCAGTTCACAAACGTTTGCAACCCGAGATTTTTTTTCTTTTTGTGCTCGGTCTTTTAAGAAAGTTGACAGTGTCGATGGCGAAATTCCGAATTCACTGGCAACATCTTTTTTTGTTTTTTTGCCACAATCGAGAGCTGCAAAAATGTAAAGTTTTTTTTCAAATATGAACTGTTATCGTTTTTTCGTGTCTGCCGTTTCTGTAGGAGGGTGACAATGAGTTAAATTACACTGGATGTTTTTTAAATGTTGACGAGCAATAAGAAAAAGGTATCACTGAAAACCACAGGTAACAAAAAAGGCAAAAAAAAAAACAGTACGAGGAAAGTTCGAAGAAAGAAAAAAAATTACAATGTTTTTGTTTGGTGTTCATTGTGCACAACTGTGCTGTGGCCACAGAACTAGCTGTTCTGCAGATGATTCATTCAGGCATTTCAAGGTCTTTTGGGCACTTCGTTATAATGAAAGTATCTACTGAATGTACTTCATAGTAACGAGATTTCTATAGACTTGCGTCATAAGGGGAAACTGTCGGGACCATAAAAATACGTTGTTGTAATGAAAATTTTGTTGTAAAGATATTCGTTGTAATGGAATTTTTCCTGTAGTAGTTTTAAAATGATAGAAATCAGTTTGAAATATTAGAGTAAAGACAGCAAAAAAGAAATGCACTTGACATGAAATTAGTGTTATTAATTTGAGAAAAACATTAACTTCTTTAAGACCTGTTTTTGGTTCATAGCTTGCTACTTGGCTAATTTTCAAGCATAATTAGTCATGTGATGCATTTGCATTGCAAGCGCACAGGGATCCATGTGAAATTTTCAGTGGCAGTACTCGTAATATTCTTATTACTACAGTAGATAGCCGACGCTCGCCATAGCCTTTGTCAACCATTTGTGTCAAGAAATAACCCACTGATAGGAACAGGCAGTTGTCGGATCCCGGGATAGAGATGATGTTGTACAAAAACCCGTTGACAGAGAAGATACTGTCGTTCATTTTATAACAAAGGCTTAGGAAACAACCGTCGCTGTATAACGAAAATAGCAAGGTGTATGGGAGGCAACAGGCAGCGTGGGGAAGGGTTTGGAAGAGGACGAATAGGAATTGAGAAATGCCATGTCGGCTGCGTGTGGGTGGGATCGGTTTTGAACTGGAAGCAGGACAAACAATTCAATAACAGATCGCATCCCAACTACCCACAATAAGAAAGAGGATATTAAAGTCACACAATACAGTCAAATGCCATGTATAGATTCCATCCTCAGAAACAGTAGAGGGAAATAAAGAGAAAAAGGAAAAAGAAGTCCCTTGGAACACCTCAGAAACAAGGAAGAAGATTCAGTATCCACTGGTCCAAGACAATAATAATGTTGATTGTTAAAGTTCCTTTCTTTTCTTGTCTCATGCTGTGTGTCCTTCCTTTCTTTTGTCACCCCCCATTTTTAGGGACATACCTGCCACTCTTAAAATCTTACAGACCCAATACCTCATTGGCCCAAAGTCCACACCCTTCATAGGTGGGTCAAACAGTCACTCAAACATTCGTGTAGATGTCCAGGTGTTGAATATTGGCATGAGAAAAAAAAGAAAAAATAGTGCTCCATTCCACAAGTGCAATCAAAATATATAATAAACATTGTGCTGCATTTCACAAATACCAATTCTACCCTGTAACATAAAAATGCATGAACATTCTGCACCTTGCTACTACAGCTCTGTGATGTCATACTGGCCTTGCAAACCATCATGGGGCTCTTGAAAAAAAATGTTTGTCTAAGCCAGATGTACAGCGAATTTCCAGGAAAAAGTTCAGCAAATAAAGTCACCAGTAAATAGAGTATAGTCACTGTGGAAAACTGAGGTGAATTTCGATGATCAACACTAATAATAATGTTTGTGTGGCTTCAGAGTTCTTGTTTCTGATCCCAGCCTGGTCACTCTCCATGTTAAAGTTTTATTCCTCCAGGTTCATGGATTTTACCTACACATCCCAAACACTCACAGGTTATGATGAATAGCAAGTTAAAACTGGCCCATATATGAATGTGTGAGTTTGCCACACGCTGGATTGACACCTCACCCAGTGCTGTTTTTGGCTTTGCTCCCAGTAGTGGCAGATTAAGCTCTCACTCCCAATAATTTTAAAAATGGTCGCTGTTGATGATGATGATGATGTTGATAAATAATATTCTTATTATAAATGTATGATCAAAGATATAGCATTAAAAAGTTTTGTGTTTCTCACTGAATCTACTGTTTAGATAAAACCTGAATGTGACTTCAGGGCAGATTTCTAATCCTATTACTCTACATTCATCATGGATGTGAAGTGTAAAGCTGTGTTGTTTAAGTAAAATCCACCACAAGGAAATGGGAAGGAATACTAATCAAGCTCATTATACATTTGCTTTGCCTTATTAGCATAGATTATACTAAGAGAAATTGTGATATGTTATCAGTGCCCAATCAGTTCTATTGAATGAAAGCTTAATTTTTTCCTGTATTATTCTTAATCTTACCATAGAAAATTATGTAGTTCCTTCACAGCTTGTTTATCGATTGAGAATCTGTGCCTGAATTACACCAACTTCAGCTTTTTGAGAGCTAGAGTAAATGTTTCTGAAATACTGTATGTATAGTAGAGCACAGACTGAATATTTAAAGATAAAACCCATGAGAAAGAAAATATTATAACCAGCTTGGTCTGACTGCATCATTATTCAAATCTATGCAAATCTTTAAAAAAGTGGCACTACCCACAGACATTATGTTTGGGGGTGAGGAAGTGGGGGTAAAGCAACCCAAAATCTGTTGAGAAGTGAGCAGGAGAAATTCACTATTTGGGAAATAGCACATCTCAAAAGATCTTTATTTTTATTGTTACAATTCATAGTTTAATTCCCCCCTCACATAGCACATAACCATATACTTAGTACCAATAGATACATAGAAATAAACAAGGCCTAGATAGGGTACACAATACAGGTTTTCTGCTTTATGTGGCAATCATGGATTATGCAGTATATTAATTTTATTCATGTCACCTTTTAAAGAAGGTTCTGATCCTTTCTTTTGCCTTGTCAGTATCTGAGGAGCCACATTTTTGAAAACATCAACGCTTCTGATGTTTTGGGAAAGTAAGTCAGACATGATCATGCTTAACACAAAAGCATTCTATTATTTGAAGTGAGTGTAAATGTAAAAAAATGCAATGTTGATTTTTAAAGATATGTTAAAAAAAAAAAACTTGAGCCGTAGAGCACCATCAGACACATTTGATCAAACTGGATTGATCAAACAAAAGTGGACGGTGCCTGAAAACTTGTTTGAAGTTGGACGTTTGATCGCAGATCTGTTTGATGTTTACAGAGCAAATGAAAAGTCACCTGCTATGGTTCCTGCTAAAACTTTAGCCAGGCCAATGGACATAGAACATCTGGTTAGCTGGCATGTGCTGTACAGGCAGTAAGGCAGTATGTCCTAGATGTAGCTGGACTGAAATGTTTTGAAAATCACCGTAACTAGGCAGGTTATTTCACGTCTTAGCATTTTAATTATAGGAATATGTGTTATAAACAGTATGTAAAGTATTTTGGGATACTTGTGCAACAGGTAGCATAACAACATTTTAAGCTGGGATTTTTAACTCATTATGGGGTGTCTCTTGTGTAATGCTTTTGAATTCCAGCTCCTCCTACAGTCTTAAAATGTTCAATCTAGTGATTCAAAATTGATCACATTGAATATGGCAAGGTTATACTTCATGAAGGCTTAAACTCTTGTAGTTATTACAGACCTGGTTCCTTCTTTGTAACTGACACCACTGAGATGTGGCTCTACATCATTCTGTAATGAGCTTCAGTTTTATCTTTTTAAGCACTGTGTTAAAGCAGCTACTGGGGTTTTAATATTGAAAACAGTGACAGTAATGTAACAAAGAACTGTATTATATGGCATGAACACAAATATGTCACACAAATATCTGTATTGTGAGCAAAAAAGAGTACACTGCCAAACACTTCTGAAAACCTCTGACAATGCAGCTGCAACTTCTCTTAACTTACTCCTGCAGCTCCCGTCATCTCATGAGACTGAAGCCTATAGAAAGTTCAACTTTGTTAAAAGTTGTGATTGGGAACAAAACATCATGTTTAGCTCTTTTGGCTCTCCCAATGCATAAAACATCTAAGATATGCTCAGTCATATTTTGTCTCAACCTTTTGGTTACGCTTATAAGGAGAACTTATCTCACTAGACTTCTCTCTTTCAGGATATTGCAGGCTGTGGTGGAAACTACCTCCCAGAATCTGAGAGTTTGGGTTGTGCCCTGGCTGCCTGAAGGGAATGAATGCTCTGTGGTGAGAATGGCCACTGCCAATTTTACTGTGTTAACTTGAATTAAAGTTTCCCAAACATCTGCGATCCCAATTGTGAGCATACAAAACGGGGCCCAACTGAAGTGTGTTAAGCACCACAGAACAAAATGTAGCAATTATGAATACAATTATTATTAAACAATTAAAAGATTTAGATTTACAATAGTTCAATACAACTGGTCAAATAAATTAGGGTTAGAGTAAGATCATTTAGTTTAAGTGGATACAGAAAATAGATACATAAATTGAAGGACAGATGCAAAGATGGATGGATAGATGGGAGGGCAGCCTTTGGGATAGTATCATCTAATAAAAGTGGGATAAAATTGGAAACTCCTAGCAGCACTGTGAGTAATAGCAAACTTTTGATTCATACAATGTATGGGATTTCATTTTAAAGATATTATTTCACATGAATATTCTTCTTAAACCATTATAAAGTCTAAGTGACAATACAGATAAAAGAGCTAATATTTCAGTGGGAAATGCAAAAAAACTATACATATACACACACACACACACACACATACACACACAGACCTACTTATATATGGTAACACCTACATGCAAAATCTGTCTCTTCCACTGTCTGACGCAAGATTGACACGAGTGAAGGAGATTACAGTCATACCACAGGTAACCTCTCATCCACTTCACCTCCAGTCAAGATAACCCAAACTCAACCCATGTATTGTAAGTCCTTAACCACCATTGCCAGCAGACACTGTAATATCTGACTGGCATGTGCACAAGACTCTGAAATGTTTCTGAATTACCAGTGTACTACTGCCCTAACCCCCGACACAGACAGGCAGGACACAGGTTCAAGTCAACACCCGTGTTTATTTACAGCTTTGTGCACAAAATACTAACACCTCACCAATATACAGTCCCGTCTTGCCACCAGTCCATCCACCTCCACTCCTCCTCAGGCTTTGGCTCCTTCCTCCTGACTCTGGCAATTCAATGGAGTGAGGCAGCTCCTCTTATTCAGGTCCCAGGAGTGTTCTAGGTTCCAGGTGTTCTCAGTATTACCTACAATCCCTCCCAGGTGCGGTGGAGGTCATCTATAGGGCTCTGCAGCTCCCCCAGCACCTCCCACGGGACCCAACAGGGCTGCACCAGACTCCAACTCCCAACATGCCCTGCGGAAATCCGTTGTGCCACAGCCGCCTAGGAGGGCTACCCTCTAGTGTCCCAGGGGAGATATTGCCTCATCAATGCCCTCTCCCCTGGTCCTTCCTCTCTCCTGGCATCCCGGCTGTGGCCTCCCATCACAATATATATATATACATATTTATACATCCCCTCCTTGAACCGTCACCTTATCGTGGTGGAGGGGTTTGCGTGTCCCAATGATCCTAGGAGCTATGTTGTCCGGGGCTTTATGCCCCTGGTAGGGCAACCCAAGGCAAACTGGTCCTAGGTAAGAGATGAGACAAAGAGCGGTTCAACAAACCTCCAATGACGAAAGAAAACTTTGGACAACGTTTTCCCTTGCCCAGACGCGGGTCACCGGGGCCCCCCTCTGGAGCCAGGCCTGGAGGTGGGGCTCGATGGCGAGCGCCTGGTGGCCAGGCACAGCCCGAAGAGGTAACATGGGTCCTCCTCCCCACGGGCTCACCACCTATGGGAGGGTACAAGGAGGTTGGGTGCAGTGTGAGTTGGGTGGTGGCTGAAGGCAGGGACCTTGGCGGTCTGATCCTCGGCTACAGAAACTGGCTCTTGGGACGTGGAATGTCACCTCTCTGAAGGGGAAGGAGCCTGAGCTAGTGCGCGAGGTCGAAAGTTTCCGGCTAGATATAGTTGGACTCACCTCGACGCACAGCTTGGACTCTGGAACCAATTTCCTTGAGAGGGTCGGGACTCTCTACCACTCTGGAGTTGCCCCCCGACTTGGAGCCTGTGCGTTGCGGTTTACCCCGGTGGACGAGAGGGTGGCCTCCCTCCGCCTTCGGGAGGGGGAAAGGGTCCTGACTGTTGTTTGTGCATATGCGCCGAACAGCAGTTTGGAGTATCGACCCATTTTGGAGTCTCTGGAGGGGGTGCTAGAGGGCGTACCTTCTGGGGGCTCCCTCATTCTGTTGGGAGACTTCAATGCTCACGTTGGCAATGATAGTGAGACCTGGAAGGGCGTGATTGGGAGGAATGGCCCCCCCGATCTGAACACGAGCAGTTTTTGTTATTGGACTTCTGCGCTCATCATGGATTGTCCATAACGAACACCATGTTTAAGTATAGGGGTGTTCATATGTGCACTTGGCACCAGGACACCCTAGGCCTCAGTTCGATGATCAACTTTGTGGTCGTGTCATCGGACTTGCGGCCACATGTCTTGGACACTCGGGTGAAGAGAGGGGCGGAGCTGTCAACTGATCACCACCTGGTGGTGAGTTGGCTTCAATGGTGGGGGAAGATGCCGGTCAGGCCTGGTAGCCCCAAATGTGTTGTGAGGGTCTGCTGGGAACGGCTGGCAGAGTCCCCTGTCAGAAGTAGCTTCAACTCCCACCTTCGGCAGAACTTCGACCACATCCCGAGGGAGGTGAGGGACCTTGAGTCCTAATGGGCCATGTTCCGTGCCTCTATTGTTGAGGCGGCTGACCGGAGCTGTGGCCGCAAGGTGGTCGGTGCCTGTCGTGGTGGCAATCCCCGAACCCATTGGTGGACACTGGCGGTGAGGGATGCCGTCAAGCTGAAGAAGTAGTCCTATAGGACCTTTTTGTCCTGTAGGTCTCTGGAGGCAGCTGATAGGTACCAGCAGGCCAAGCGGAATGCGGCTTCGGTGGTTGCTGAGGCAAAAACTCGGGCATGGGAGGAGTTTGAGGAGGCCATGGAGAACGACTTTCGGATGGCTTCGAGGAGATTCTGGTCCACCGTCTGGCATCTCAGGAGAGGGAAGCAGTGCAGCGTCAACACCGTATATGGTGGGGATGGTGCGCTGCTGACCTCGACTCGGGACGTTGTGGGTTGGTGGGGGGAGTACTTTGAAGACCTCCTCAATCCCACTAACATGCCTTCCAATGAGGAAGCAGAGCCTAGGGACTCTGAGGTGGGCCCCCACATCTCTGGGACTAAGGTCGCCGAGGTGGTCAAAAAACTCCTTGGTGGCAGGGCCCCGGGGGTGGATGAGATACGCCCGGAGTTCCTCAAGGCTCTGGATGTTGTAGGACTGTCTTGGTTGACACGTCTCTGCAACATCGCATGGACATCGGGGACAGTGCCTCTGGATTGGCAGACCGGGGTGGTGGTCCCCCTCTTTAAAAAGGGGGACCGGAGGGTGTGTTCCAACTACAGAGGGATCACACTCCTCAGCCTCCCTGGAAAAGTCTACTCGGGGGTTCTGGAGAGGAGGTTCCGTCAGGTAGTTGAACCTCGGATTCAGGAGGAACAGTGTGGTTTTCGTCCTGGTCGCGGAATAGTGGACCAGCTCTACACCCTTAGCAGAATCCTAGAGGGTGCATGGGAGTTTGCCCAACCAGTCTACATGTGTTTTGTGGACTTGGAAAAGGCATTCAACCGTGTCCCTCGGGGAACCCTATGGGGGGTGCTCTGGGAGTATGGGGTACCGGACCCCCTGATAAGAGCTGTTCGGTCCCTGTACAACCGGTGTCAGAGCTTGGTCCGCATTGCCGGCAGTAAGTCGAGCCCGTTTCCAGTGAGAGTTAGACTCCGCCAGGGCTGCCCTTTGTCACCGATTCTGTTCATAACTTTTATGGACAGAATTTCTAGGCGCAGCCAGGGTGTTGAAGGGTTCCGGTTTGGTGGACTCAGGATTGAGTCACTGCTTTTTGCAGATGATGTTGTCCTGTTTGCTTCATCAGGCCGTGATCTTCAGCTCTCTCTGGATTGGTCCGCAGCTGAGTGTGAAGCGGCTGGGATGAGAATCAGCACCTCCAAATCTGAGACCATGGTCCTCAGCCGGGAAAGGATGGAGTGCCCTCTCAGGGTTGGGGGAGAGATCCTGCCCCAAGTGGAGGAGTTCAAGTATCTCGGGGTCTTGTTCACGAGTGAGGGAAGAATGGAGCGTGAGGTCGACAGGCGGATCGGTGCGGCATCCGCAGTGATGCGGGCTCTGCATCGGTCTGTCGTGGTGAAAAAAGAGCTAAGCCGTAAGGTGAAGCTCTCAATTTACCATTCGATCTACGTTCCTACCCTCACCTATGGTCATGAGCTATGGGTAGTGACCGAAAGAACGAGATCGCGAATACAAGCGTCTGAAATGAGTTCCTTCCGCAGGGTGTCTGGGCTTTCCCTTACAGATAGGGTGAGAAGCTCAGTCATCCAGGAGGGGCTCAGAGTAGAGCCGCTGCTCCTCTGCATCGAGAGGAGTCAATGTGGCTCGGGCATCTAATCAGGATGCCTCCTGGACGCCTCCCTGGTGAGGTGTTCCGGGCACGTTCAACCGGGAGGAGGCCCCGGAGAAGACCCAGGACACGCTGGAGGGACTATGTCTCCCGACTTGCCTGGGAACGCCTTGGGATTCTCCCGGAAGAGCTGGAAAAAGTGGCCCGGGGAGAGGGAAGTCTGGGCCTCTCTGCTTAAGCTGCTGCCCCCACGACCCGACCCCGGATAAGCGTAAGAGGATGGATGGATATTTATACATATAAATGTATACATATCCATATATATATACATACATATATTTATATGAATAAAACTAGCCTTTTAGAAATTTTAAATCTGTTAGCTTTTAATTTTGCACCACCCTAGCATATATGTAAGTTTTAATATGCATTTTTACTATATACAACCTGATAAGTCAAGAAATAAAGAAAGGCTTTTCCAAAATGTAACAGATATAGTATGATATATGTAGATTAATATCTGATAACCTTTCTTTTGATTTTTTTAATGTTTTTTATTCTTGAAAAAATGGAATTACGCAGGTTAATTTTTCTTTTAAGAAACCCAAATAATACATTTTCCCTAAAGGTATGTGAATATGAGTGAATCAACATATGAAGTATGCATAACTCATCATCAAGCTTTCGACGCATTCCTCTTGTATATTTTTAGTTGCTTTAACTCTCTTTCCGTTTCCATTTCAATCTCTTCTTTCTTAATATGTAGTATGTATTACCTGAGTTTCAATTGGTAAACTTCTGGGAAAAATTCATTTTTATCCTTTTTTTGCTGTTGTTTTATTCTTTGCTCAACGAACAGCTAGCAAACACGTTGTGACTTCTTGCTGGAAGGCCAGGCATCAAGTGTCTGTGACACAGAAGTGGCCTCAGGACAGAGCTTGAAATACAGCCTTGATTAAAGCTTGACGGTGGCAGAGACTTTCATCACACAATGCAATGCATCTTCTATGAGAATTATTAAACAAACATTTTATCAACTCAGCTTTCATGTTTCTGTGCCAAATGTGCTGTACCTTTATATAAGAGGCTATAGAAATACACTATATATTCATATTTATTGAGGAATGATGCAGCAACAGTGCATGGCTTCAGAATTTCTCCTTGAAGTCAAAGTGGATATTCAGGTGTGGCCCAGAACCTCTAAAGCTCGCTGACACATTTGGTAGTCTGCCTAAAGGAAATTCATTGACATGCTGTCCCAGGTCCCTAAATATTGGGTGGAGATGACATTAACTGGCATGCTGGAATGTCACTTGTGATAAATATATGTATCTTTGATGACAAGCAATATTAGCAAAAGTAGACTATACCAGGAGAATGGTAAACCCTCACAAACTATCAGATCCTGGGTGGGAATTTTCACAGGATTCTGTTATTTTGGTTGTGCTTTTTTTCATATTGTCATATTTCTTCCACCCATTGGTGCTTAGAAGGTAAAGTAAAAATAAAAATAATAATAATGCATTTTATTTATATAGCACCTTTTCTAAGATCAAAGAGTTCCAGAAAAATTCAAAATACTCAACAAGGAAAAAGTAGACAAAATGATCAAATACACAACATTGGATACAAAGTAAAAAAATAATATCATCATAAAACACTAAATAAACATAAGTACAGGAAACACAAAGCTTTGAGTTAGAATAAGAGACAATACAAGAAAAAAAATTATCATCCATCACCAGAAATAGACTACAATGGCTCATCAACTTTGGCATGTGCATGAACTGATACATTTATAAAAATGGCACAAAATGGAAATTAATAGAACAATAGGTTCAAAAATTATACTGTGGAATTTTAAAAAATTATACTGTGGAAATTAAAGGCAAGATTATCCAGAATTAGTTCTGGACCTTGACAGAATACGAAGAGCCAGCCTTCATATAGTGTGCAATGACTGACAGTCCCACAACCTTATTTCTTACACGCTCACAGACATGTGTCTTTTTGTGCTCATTAAATTAAGTCTGAAGTGGGAGCATAATTCTAGGAAAGGCAGCTGACAACAAGAATTTTGTCCGAGTAAAGCTGATGCAAATCTGTCAATATCCCATTTTGTACTGTTTTAGCAAGCTCTCCTGAGATGCCTTTGCTGTTATCGCTTTTTCACTTGAGAATGTCATTTGAGACATAATGAGATTGGATTTACATAATAGAGTGCATCGAGGTTAAGAAGGGAAGAGTGAATCTTCCAGTTCATGATAAAATACCTCTGTGGCTATCGCTCAATTAAACCACAAAATATGTTACAGTGCAGCATTCTGCCACTTTATTATGCATTTTGATACAGTAACTTGAACTATAGAACACAAAATGTGCAATAAATGTAAGTAGCGTGTGGAGTGTTATGGTTAAAAGAAAAGTCATTTCGCTTATCTCTTATAATTTTAGTTATAGGCATTTCACATATGGACTAAATGGCATAACATCGTTGTGTGAGTCCTTTTTTTACAACCTCTGTTAATTCAGGCTACATACACACACATAATATAGTAATAAAAAATACAGTATGCAGTAATCTTGCAGGATACTTTGGATGCCACCTTCATCTATGAATGGTCCGTGACCTGTTTACCACTTTTAATGCTGGACAGAACCACATGCACTTAATTTTTCACACTGTTTCTGTCTTCTTTGTGTTTCTTTTATAGAAAGCCTGCTTATCCACACCTTTTTTATCCAAATTGTTCCATATAACATGATTTTGCAGTATTTACATTTGCATGACTACACTTACAGACTTGACACACAATACATTGCAATTAATGTTTAACATATTGATCAGGTAGTAAAATGTAGTAGAGAAACATAACAGTCCTGTTTTTGTTGAACTAAATTCTGCATCACCATATAGTGCCTATAATGTTTCTTTTATGATTTTTTCTTAATGTTACAATGTTTTATTTCCATGTCCCATTTTGTCCCACGTTTAGAATTCCTCCAGCATTAAGTGCAGTTCCTATTGAAATATAGTTCTTTAGGTTATATAATGAATCATTGTGATGACAGGTGTCCTCAACCTTACTTTGAATGGGCACCTACTGGTAGGCACCGAAACCAAAGACCAGCAACTCAATGAGAAGAGAAACATGGTGTTTCTAAATAATATTATATTTTTATTGTGCAAATTCATAAAAAAACATTTTCTTTAAGTCAGTTCCTTAAACGTATCCAATCAGTCTTCCAAAACTCTGCTGCCATTGTACATGAAATCTGCAAAACATTTAGGCAATTCAACATTGCTCCTCCCTGGTTACCAAGTATAAGATAACATTCAATTCACTGCATTACCAATGGGATGTCCAATTTAAAGCATCATCAATTTTATATCCAACAAGGTCTTCCCATATCTAAATTGCACTAGGTATGCAAAACTACTTCCCTCTAGCCTTCAACTTCCATTTTTTAAGGCCTGATTATCTATTCCTTTACCTCAGGCTTAAGAACCTCTTCTATAACATCCTGCTACTGCTGTTAAGCATTGGATTCCCATTCACTGAATCCAGCTTTCCAACCACCAGGCAAGACACAACCCCCGGTTTTATACTGTATTATCTGAGCCAGGTTAATGTAAACTTTTTGGTGGAGTACAAGGTCTCCAAAGGCCTAGTTTGGTGAACTAGCCCATCTGTGAACATGCACTAGTAAGCATGCAGACGCACAGGCACCTGCCATCCATACAGCATCAGACCAGTGCACACATCCTGGTCAGCTAGAGAGAGTAGAGTTCCCACAAAAATACCCAGCACACATGCAACACCGAGAGCCTCACATACACCAGACTCCTCTCAGACCCTGGAACACTGGGTAACTTAAGCTGCAGTCTATATGCATTAGACTGTACTTAGCATTTAAGACATACTAACAAAATATGAATCAATGAGCACTGAGGAGTGCCTAGAGAAACCAGAAACTGCATTTTGGTAGTCAGTCCTTTTAGTGTACCGTCCTAGACCCCAGAACACCCTTTCTGCTGACTATCATGTTTGATTGTCATCATGACTTCAGCACCTGAATTGTAAATGTTCAGGCTTTGTCCACAGAGATTATGACTTAAACCTAGTCCAATACACTTTTATGGGAAAGGAGAGAGGGGGACCACTACACAACAAAGCACCTCAGGATCCCAAATTAGGACACAAGCACAGCCGTGCAATGGATGACACCTCAGCATTACACTAATTCAAATGGAGTGGAACAGTGTGAGTTTTTTTACAGCAGTTGGTGGGCCAATCCTGCTGCCAACCCTTGAGTTTTCCCTGCAAATTGGAGGACCTGCTTGCAGGGCTGGATGCAGGTTAAGGTCATACCCAGGACGGAGCAATTGCAGGTTATGGGCCTGGCTCACGGGCCCAACGGAATGGAATCACTTCTGGCATTTACAGGATTTGAATAGGCAATCTTTAGATTGATGGTGCAGATCCCAAACCTCACAGCCACCACTCCATCTTTATGGGAAAGGCACTATATAAATAAAACATATTATTATTATTGTTACATATCTATTGTGAAATCATTTCTTAATCTTAACATTAACATGCCATATTAAAAAAGTAAAATAAAGTAAAATAGACTTCCCCACCATTCATGTACAGTATGTGACTTGTCTCTAAGTTAGCATGTATATCAAAGTGCTGGAATAACAAACATAGCCTACTGCATACTGTATCTGCAGCCAATTATTGCCGCTGTGGAGGAGAAGTTGCACCATGCTTGATCTGATGTACCATTCTGACCCATTTTTAGACTTAATTAAATATACGAATGGCATAGCGGTGCAGAAGTAAGTACCATGTTTGCAAAGTTCTGGATTTTTGACTCAAATCCCACCTGGGTCACTGTGTAGAGTATGCATAATTTTCCTAAGCTCATATTGCCAATTTCCCCTCACATCCAAAAATGTGCAAGTTAGGATGATTAGTGACGATGACCTCTGGGAGTGTTATGGTGCCTTGCAATGAATTGACAGACCAAACTAATTGGTTCTTGCCTTGCATCTGATGCCTGATGTTAAGAAAGTATTTTTGAAACTGAAATTAAAAAATGAATATATATACACTGTATGTAACTGCATCTCTAAACTCGGAAATTGCCTTTGGAATAATAATCAATGTAAAAAGTTGTTTATTTGTTAAGCAGAAGAAATACAGTTATACAGTATACTTCTAGAAATGTGTTTTGTCATTGCCAAAATGTAACAATGGTAATATGAGAACAACACATAATGTATAATAACCATCATTTACACCATAATAAGTACAACAACAGTAAATCAACTAAATAATAAAATGCTACAGTCAGTGTTTGTGCATCTGGTCCTTCTGAGCAATCTGATTGGTCAGTTTGGTTTTGGTTGCTTGGTCAATCTGATTGGTCAGGTTTGCTTTGGTTGTTCATTGGTAGTAATAACGACATAATAGTTTATAGATGTGTAGTCCAAGTCTTGATTGTGACAATTAAATGGAGAATTTCAATGACAACAAATTGAACAATTTACCAACCAACATTGGGTTGCTAAATGCTAACAACACGCAACCTGAGCAAGTATCTTACTGAGAAATGTTGGGTTACTCAATATGGGGTGCAACCATCAAAGATGGAACAGTATTCACAAGAAGTTTTCATAGTGGGTAATGGGGGCATGTATATCATTGGTGGTAGTCAAAAAGCAGACATTAGGCAAGTGAGACACTCAAAATGACAAGAGTCTAAGAATCAGGCTTTACAGGAGAGAAATCAAGAAAAGAAGCATCAGGCGAGAGAGGTTGTAACACATTAGGATACCGAGTAAAGGAGCTGAAGGTAAACGTAGGGCAAGATAAATGAAATACAAGGGTGAATCAAAAAGTAAAGGCAATTTGAAAATTACGAGGTAACCACAAAAAATAGAAGCTGACACACTACAACAAGTTCATGTTGGCTTATATGTAGTTTGAGGACACACACCACAGCACTAGCCATTCGTCTAGTCGAAACCAAGGTCAAATGAATATGGAAGCTCCACTGTGGGATTGCACCACTGCTGAACAACATGCCATAGTTAGATTTCTTTGGGCAGAGGGAGCGAAACCTGCTGAAATTCGGCAGATGATGTTAGTTCGGTTCAGAAATTAAATCTGCATGACTCAATAAAAAGTTTGTGAATGGGTAGAAAAGTTAAAAGTTGGAAGAACAAGTGTAACCGACAAAACTCGAACTGATCAACTATCAACATTGCGCACACAAACCCACATTAACACAATGAATGCCTTCATTATAGACGACATACAGACTATGTTGTCTTCAGTTTCTGCACAATTGGATATCAGCTGTGGATCTGCACATGCTATTTGCTATCTGTACATGCAGATGCCAAGTTTACACATGATGAATAGCAAAAACAGCTTACTAATCTGCACAAACCAACATTCTTCCATTAATTTCATCAGGTCTCACTCCCTCTGCCCAAAGAAATCTCAGTACTGCACGTTGTTCAACAACAGTACAACCCTGCAGAGGAGAGTCCATGTTCATTTGACTAATGGCATAGAGCTGCATTGTGCATGTTCAAACTACCCATAAGCCATCATGAACATGTTGTATTGCATCAGTTACCATCCATTACAGTTACCACATCATTTTCAAATTGCCTGTAATTTTTGAATTACCCTCATATTTTTAAATGTATTCTATTGCCTGACAGTAAACTGGAGCTAGTGAAAATATAATATTATATAGTAATGATATTTAAAAAAAGCACACATTTTGGTAACTGCCATACTTTTACTCCATAACTTACCAATTATTACAGTAAAAATTAGAACAATTGTTTTATATTTTAGTGATTTGTTTTCATTGTGATGTCATACCTAGTATTTAAAATTTACTTGATACCTTAGTATCTTTTAGAATACAAAAATTTTGAAAATGCATAGTTAAGTATTTAGCATAATAACATAACTGCTGCAGAGCTGCATGGGTTAACATTGCTGCCAAATACATCTGCATCTGGGGTTTGTAACCTGTAGCCAGTGTTGTGCATGAACTAGTTCAAAAGAGCACGTTCATTGAACAAGCTAATTATTCTAAGAACGGTGAACTTAACGTAACATATTTGCAAGTGAAGAACTTGAATGTGAGCTAGTTCAGTTTTATGCGATATTCTGGATCTGGTTTAGGTCCAGATTAAACGTTTTGCCTTACCCTGTAATGTAGGGGTGGAGCCGGAAAATGAATATGGTATTTGGATAAGCACAAATATTGGATTTTTATTAATATTTATTTCGTACAAATTTTTTCCCATGTATTTGTATTCGGAAAAAATAATGTAAAATCAAACAGGCACTGTGTCTGCCTGCTTGTGCTTAAGCTGCACCCCCACTGGCACAAGCACGTGGTGAAGCTCTGCTTTTACTTTTAGGAAAACATTGTACTTCGCGAGGCCACTTTATATTTTTCCTCATTGGACATGCAATATGTGACGCGAATTTTGACTGGCAGTGTAATTTATATGTATACTTGCATCTATTTAATTTCTTTTTTGACTGGGAGGATATTAGCATATATGGTTATACATGTTTATTGCTGGGTATAACTAAATAAAGTGTATTTAAATAAAAAAGTCTTCATAATTATTGCATTGTATTCAAGAACACTGTAATAGCCTAATATAAGGTATGCAAAATTGAAAAAAGTAAACTCATGGGTCATTTATTATCACTCCTTAAAAAATACAAACTGAACTGAACATGAACTAGTTCAAAATTGAAATGGTGAACTATGAATGTGAATTTATTCTGTGTGAACTGAACTTTGAGCTAGTTCTTGTGAGGTGTGGTCTGTTTGTTTTTATGGGACCCACAATCCATCCACAACCCAAGCAGAGAATGTGTTCGTTACATGTTAATTATAAATTGTCCCATTGTGGATGAGTACTTTATTGGCACCTGTGATGGACGAGCACCACTTTTGTTGCTACTGGAATAGAAATTGGGGACACTGAATCAGATTAGGCAGGTCTGAGAATTTCATTTCATAACCTAAATTTGCACATAAAATATCTATGGATATATAGGTTATTATTTCTTAATTACTGAGTAGTAATGCCTAAATAATTTAAAATCTCAAATGCTTAACTTTGTTGCTTCCTGTGATTGAAAACAAAAGATCTTCTTGCACGCAAGTGAACAATGTGGGCAGCAGTGTCTGGTCCAAAGAAATTAAGATTTCAGGGTTTGTAAATTTTTAAATTAGTTTTATAAAAAAGTTGTATATTTAAATAAGAGGTCGACTTTTGGTTACTAGTATGT
Organism: Polypterus bichir lapradei; assembly: GCA_026402145.1. Classification (NCBI taxonomy): domain Eukaryota; kingdom Metazoa; phylum Chordata; class Cladistia; order Polypteriformes; family Polypteridae; genus Polypterus; species Polypterus bichir. Next base: position 48,093,073 of record JANRMT010062817.1, read on the forward strand.
CTGAAAGGAAAAAAAAATGGCCCCAGAACTCTGATCTTTTAAAGACTTACTTGGGAGCCTGAGGGTTCACATTAACTTTCCAACGACTGCAGACTGATTTTCTATGGAGTTCCCAACGGAAGGAAACTTGTTGATTTTGGCAGTGTTTACCATCCCTGCAAACAAGCTCAGCCTTTTCCAGATAGAGGGGTGGAGAGAGGGGAGGTTTTAAAATCACCGGGGAGATGAATAACAAATAACCTTGTGTGTATGTGTATTTGTTCAAGTAAAAGGCTTTTGACCACCACAGTTGCTTACAAATTTTCTGTCTATCTAGAATGGGGGGCCACAGAGTCAATAGAAACTTAAGGCTGTTTTCATCGCACTTCCCAGGCTGAGAGAGTTTTCTTTAGCATTTTAATTGCAATGACAATAAACATTTGGAAGTAAAGCCTGCTTGGGGTGTTCTTTTATTGTCATGCTCTTGTGGCCAAAATATGTTTTTAATTCAGTAAAATATTTCCAGCTCCAATTTAGGATTACCTGCACACATTTAAAATAAAAAGGCTGAGACAAAAGCAGCGATCTCCCTGGCTCACTTATAACCTCAGTAACTTTGCAGTACTGCTGTAAAAAAAAAGTAAAAACTGACTTCAACTTAGGCTTCCACTAGCCTGTTGATTCCTCCCATTTTATACTTTAATCTTAGAGCTCCTTCTATATAATTCATCGACAAATAAGCCCTTATAGTTTGAAATTATTTGCAGGAAAGAGTAGACAGCTGTCACGCATGTGTATGAGAGGGTAACCTTCTGGGCAGTACCACGCCGGGACACCAGGGGGCATGATCACTGACTCTTCTGTCTCTTTTTCCACCCACAGATGCAACACATTGCTCACCTTTCACTTTGTGTAATTCTGCTTAAGCACCTACAGTGTTGAGCTTTAGAGGCTGAGAGAAAACCAGGAATTAGCTATCGATGATTTTTGAAAAACAGTTGTTACATTGTTTTATATCATTAGCATGTCTGATAAATCTGGTAAAAAAATCCACAGAAAAACAAACACAATCTTCTCCACAATATCCAGCAAGCTGGAGAGAAGAACTGGGTGTTACAATACAAATAGTCAGGAGGGCCTACACATGGAATGCATTCATGGAGTATTCTGGAATGCTAGAGAGGGATTGGTGGGATTTTTGGACTTATGGAGGAAATTTTAATGTCTTTGTTCTTCAAGTTGTAAGATTGGTCGATTCAGGAAACTGAGTTCCTACCTAACCAGGGATGACACTCTTGTGGGAGCCTCTGAATAGATCTCCATTTGTGGAGTACAGGAGGCTTGTACTGTATCTTGTGTTGTTGTCCCTATTAAAAAAAAAAGCATTGCATAGCACAACCGTTTGCAATTCATTTATTTTGGATTTTGCGCACATTGATACCTGGATAGTCCACTTTTTTTGATTTACAGGCATCATTTGATGACTTCTTTGCTTGGAGAGATGGCACTGCTGTGTTTTAAATACAGTTCTTCTAAAGTCTGTTATACACATTGGTGTGTCTGACTGTGGAGGGGACGCTGGCGCAAGCATGTTGCTGCCGCTCTTCCCTGTCATCATCACTTTTGTTAAGCGCCTTGAGCATGGGAAAGGCGCTATATAAATAAAATGTCAGTCAGTCATTTTCCAACTCGCTGTATCCTAACTACAGGGGTCAGCTGGAGCCAATCACAGCCAACACAGGGCGCAAGGCAGGAACAAACCCTGGGCAGGGCACACATACACACAAACAGACCAAGCACACACTAGGGACAATTTAGGATCGCCAATGCACCTAACCTGCATGTCTTTGGACTGTAGGAGGAAACCGGAGCACCCGGAGGAAACCCACGCAGACACGGGGAGAACATGCAAACTCCATGCAGGGAGGACCTGGGAAGCGAACCCAGGTCTCCTAACTGCGAGGCAGCAGCGCTACCCACTGTGCCACCATGCCACCCTTTAAACAAAATGTATTATTATTGTTTTTTTTTATTAAATTACTTTTGTGCAGTGCCATTTTTGGAGGAGAAGGAGGAGGAGGAAAGTGGCTAGCACTGCTGCATCACAGATTGAAATCCCGTATTCTGCCATTGTCTGCACGGAGTTTGTATCTTCTCCTTATGTCAGGATAGGTTTTTCTCCAGATATTAACCTTTTCTTACCACAGCAGCCATGCCACCTGCACTTCAGAACAGGTTGTTCACCTGAAACTAAGCATGTTTGGGCCTGACCGGTACTTGGATGGGAGAACATCTAGGATAAATCTTAGGTTACTGTTAGAAATGGGGTTGGTGAGGGCAGCGGGGGCTGTGGTCTGTGTTTAGATCCTAATGCTCCAGTGCAGTGACAGTGACACTGTGCTGTAAATATGGTGCTCTTTCGGATGAGACGTAAAACTGAGGCCCTGAATCTCTGCATACCTTTCAAAAGAAGTAGGGTCTATTATAATGTCCTGGCTAAATTGCCCATCACAGCATCTTCCATTTTGGCCCCTAATCATTACTGACTCTAACTGCCTTACTCTCTCTCACCCCTTCGCCACCTAATAATTAATGGTGATCATACTTGCACAATAATGGCTACTGTCGCATCATTTAGGTGGGTACTACACATTTGTGGTTAAAGTGTTTTCCTTCTTTCTATGTAAATCACTTTGAGTAACACAAAAAGGTTTATATAAATGTGATTAATTATTATTATTATCTTGCATATTAGATTGATTAGAAATGTGAAATTGATCCTGTTTAGCTATGTGCAAAATTGGGCTCTGCATTGGACTGGCACTTAATTCAGGGTTGATTCCTGCCTTTGTACTCTGTGCTGCCATTATAGGCTTTGGTCTATGACCCTGAATTTAATTAAACAGGTTTATCATATGTTATTTAGTGCAAATTACAGGTTGGTTGTGGATTTTGACTTTTAGATATCATAGCATAGACCTGCCTACAACAGTCATACATACATGATCAGCAAGATAAACAGAAATTATTAAGACATTTTTTAGAAATTATTGAGACCTTTAAATAATGAAAATTGTGTTTTGAAAATTGGACAGAATGTGAAGTGAGATAATAAATCATTGCGCTATAGAAAGAGAAACAGGCATTTAATTCTTTATTATTCATTGCTATTTTACTAATGAGTCTGTTTCCTGAAAAATGGGCATCTAAATCTGCACATCTCTGGACTCTGAAAGAAAACTTCACATGAACATGAAAAGAAAATGTGAACTGAACCCCATCCAGTAATCACCTGCATCGTAAAAGCTGCTCTGTTAATAAATATTGAAAAAATTATCATTATCATTTTTACACTGTGATTTCCTTTCAAAATTTGTTAATCTTGTGTGGCAGATGAGATACCCAGAGACTCATTCATTCTCAGGTTTCATATTTAGACTTAATCACCAACCCCACTTATACACACATATTAAATTTAATTGTTGGTGTGCTACTTTATTTAATTTATATTTATGTAATGTTGCCTGCTGAGCTTTCTCATCCTTCTAGTGATGCATATTGACTGTGCTGATTTAATGTTTAATGCATATTCTGTTGTGCATGATTTTTTATCAAGTAATTAGTTTGATGGGAGCAACAGTATATGAAAAAAAAATTGATTTATTGATTGATCTTCCTTATTTTTGCAATTAAAAATGTATTTTGACATGTTAAAGAATGACAGTTTTTCTCTATGGCTATTTAAATTAACTTGAATAACCATATGCACAAGGCTTTCACCTTAAAATGGATCCCAGAGGTGGTTGCCAAAATGAAAAAAGGAAGTGAAGGGAAGGTGCAGGAGTTAGAAATACTTGGAAAAAGGATAAATTACTGATATTTTTAGCAGACAGGAATTAGATAGCATCCGACTTGGGAGTTGTCCTTCCTACAGAAAATTCAATTTGTACATTCAATTGTGGGACTGTAGCTGAGCTCTCTGCAGTAAAAAAATATAATATGAAACAATATGGAAGCTAATAAATGAAGTATTTTTGTTCCCCAGTGTTTCACAGTTAAGATGACATGTTTTCAAAATAGTAGGCATTATGCTGAACACTCCTTATGAATCTAACATAATTTAATCTTTGGAAAAGTATGTATTACAATTTTCCTGCAAGCTAAGATTTCTGGAAATACCTGAACAGTGTATTCTGCAAAACAAACCTTTACCACAGAATAAGTAAGAGTTGCACTAAAAAACCAGGCTAGGAGATAGCATTTTTAATTCTGCTGAATGCAATCAGGATGAGAGGACAAGGCAGCAAGCACCTCTTGAAATGGTGACAGTCCATTGCAGAGCCCAATTATGTACTCTTCCACACTTACACTCACACAGGACCAGATTCAAGTCACAAATTAAGAGAATAGGCACATTGTTTTAGTTGTACGATGAAACCCATACAGGCATGGGAAGAACGCAAATACAGTTAGGTCCATAAATATTTGGACAGAGACAACTTTTTTCTAATTTTGGTTCTGTACATTACCACAATGAATTTTAAATGAAACAACTCAGATGCAGTTGAAGTGCAGACTTTCAGCTTTAATTCAGTGGGTTGAACAAAATGATTGTATAAAAATGTGAGGCAACTAAAACATTTTTTTAACACAATCCCTTTGTGTCTCTGTCCAAATATGTATGGACCTAACTGTATGTGATGATCACTGACAATTTATGGGTGAACCAAGCAAGCTAGAAGTGGTATCCTCTGAACCATTATCCTGTCCGGTTGAAACGTTAATCCATCTAATTTATTTTACAAATTGCAGTCTTTATAGTGCATACCATATCCAGCCCAGGAACCTGGAGCCATCAACAATAATTACTAAGTCACATTGCTTTCCTGTAATCTGTTATAGATAGATAGATAGATAGATAGATAGATAGATAGATAGATAGATA
>JANRMT010062817.1:48098006-48111702 GCA_026402145.1 Polypterus bichir lapradei
AGATAGATAGATAGATAGATAGATAGATAGATAGATAGATAGATAGAATTCTGTACAGCATCACGGTAGAATTAGCCTCAAGAGATTGAATAGAGTGTCTTAAAGAGAATATGAAACATTCTTCACAATAGCCTGCAGCTTATCTTACACCCTTTTCTCAGCTACTTATTCCAGAGAGTCAGACATAGTTTCACAAGAGTACATATATAGTCCTAGACCACTGTTTCATATTCATTAAGCGAAGAGGCACCTGCCTTCCTTTTAAATGGAGCAATACAGGGTGTTTTCCACAGTTACTGACATCCAATGCTAGGAAGTAAGAAAAAAATATTGATAAGAACTTAATGAAGGCTATCAGAGCAAACTAAAAATACAGGAGGATAGGAGATGCGTGATGTAACAATTCAATCAATCAGCCATCAGCAGTAATTTGAAATGTTGATGAGTGAAACATTGCTAACTGCTGTGCCAGCATGATATGATAACAGAGTTACTAATGGGGTGCATCATTATGCATCTTCAAAATGAAAAAGAGGGATAGATAGATAGATAGATAGATAGATAGATAGATAGATAGATAGATAGATAGATAGATAGATAGATAGATAGATAGATAGATAGATAGAACTTTGAAAAGTATCATGGTAGAATTAGCCTCCAAAGATTGACCAGGGTGTCTTAAAGAGAATATGAAGCATTCTTCACAATAGCCAGCAGTTTATCTTACATCCTTTTCTCAGCTACTTATTCCAGAGAGTCCACACTAGTCTACAGGACAGAGCAAGCCTTTCTGATGAACTTTTTCAATAAGTCGGTTGGTGTTTCCTGTTCTCATGCTACTCTCCCACCACTGGGTAAAAAGGCCCACTTGCAACCACAGAAAGAACATGTGCAGAAATGTTCCACCCACACCAAAGGACCTGAACCTCTTCTGGAAATGCAGTTGAGTATGCAGTATGCTTTTGTAAAGGTTTATTTATGTGAAAAAGCAGTCTGTTTAAGTACTCAGGAGTGTTTGATTTAGAAGTTGGGGGTGCTGAAATCCATTCTGAGCCAGGAAGAAAATCAGTATGTTCGAGTCAGACAAGTAGTGATACCACTGTGCTTGTTGCGAGTAAGGATTTTGACATTACTAATGTTTTGTTTTAGTGGGCCTGCGTTAATTTATGCGTGACTGTCAATGGATTGGCATCCACAATACAGATTGTGTGCAAAAAGAAAATCACCTTCTTTGTATGTCCTTTTCTTCTACTTCTGGGGAGCATTTATCTCAATGGCAAGCTGGATAAATGTATTCTCACCCATTTGGAGTAATAAATAGTCATATTTAATGTATTGTTCCACAGGCAGTAATGTTTCCATATTGCCTCTTGTGCATCTTGTTTTGTTCCAGCCAGGGTTCTTTTTCCCCGGCTTATATTTATTTTCTATTTCAGTACTATTTTTGTTTTATTTTTTTCATGTTTTTCGGTCATTTCTGTTGTATTTATTTATAATTTATTATTTGTGTTCTCTATCTTGTAATGTTCAGCCATTGATTGTATTTTGCTGGTGGAATGCCAGGAGGTGGGCCACCCTGCCTTACTGCTGCTGGGTCCTCTCTCTGCCTTTATAATGAGGCCAGAAAGTAGGACCCAGCAGTGCTTTATTGCTTGTATTCTTGTATTTGCTTTGGGAATTTTTATTTGGACTTGTTCACTCACCTCAGATAGCCCTTTAGAAAAATTCTTTCTGCTCTTTTAGTTCAGTTTTTGTAATTTTTCGCTTTATCAGATTTTTGTTAATAAATTCTCAATTTGTAAAAATTCCTGTTCTCGTAAGACATTTTTGAACTTTCATTGCACTTTGAACTTTAAAAGCCATTTCCCCGTTTTGAGTCTGCATAGACCGAAGCCTATGGATATTATATTAGTGTGGTGTCTGCCCAGCTTAAGCCCATATCTAGGCAGACTAGTGAGGGTCCTGGACTGTTTTCTGAGACTTTTAGGAGGCCTCATACCCTTTCTGCCATATCTGAAACACCTTTTCACTATAGAAATAACAGAAAAACATGAAAAAATAATAATTCAAAAATACCAAAAACAATAATAAAACAGCTAAGGGAAATTCCTTTCTGAAACATGATATATCAGAGGTTCAATCACTGGACAGAGACTCTGTTCTAGTACTTTGCCATAGGCTTTGCAAAGAAGGTAGAGGAATATGTACACTCTGTAATTGGAACAAACTTTTTTCCATCTGTTATTATTACTTAGGCTCCACAAAATAGTGAAAGGATGGGCCTTCAAAAATAGCCCACAGAACAGGTCTCACTCCAAAGCAAGCCTGTCCCCAGGAAAGTGAGAGGCTATAAGCCTTACTAGGCCTCAAAATGGAGGACAGGCTTTTAAATTCAAAAGGAATAGATGGACATCTCAAAAGACTGAAGTATGTCTCTCAATTGGGAGAAATATAAAAAAAAACTCTGGCTGGAGATACACACAAGACCACAAGAAATCTTTATGAATCTGAAGATTAATTAACAAAAAAAGCCAAAAATGAAATGCCAAAGGGCAATCCTCAGCAAACAAGGCCCACTACATAAACCAGAAAATGAAAAAAGGACAAAAAAAAAACAGTAAATCCAAAGAACAGCAATAATCAAAAGGACAATTTACCAAACCACCAAGCACATTCAATGAATAATTATTATGATGCAGTTCTCCTCCATAATCTTGACAGGGGCCTCCACATTGCCTGGGGAGCAGGTCAGGATCCTCACTGGTGCACCTTGCATAGGCACACTTAATCCAGCCAAGTCCCAAGTCTCACCTACTGGCTGCAGGGGTAGCAGACCCTCAAAATGGGAAACTGGCAATAAAAGTATAAGTCCCAAAATATTGTACATTAGCTATTGAGGCTAACCATAAACCTCTGGCTGTGTAGTAAAGGGTAGAGAATGAATCTTTCTAAAAGTAAAAGGTTTATTTTCAAAAGAAATTGAAACCCTAAAATGCTCATATTCCAGAAGGCAATCTGACAGCAAACATGGTCCCAAAACAGATTCCAATGAGAGCGATTGAAAACAGAGGACAGGTCAGAAATTCAATAATGACAAAATTCCAAAATGCACAATAGAACTCACCAACACCAAGAACAGACAAAATGTACCACATTTGATATGTGGGTCTCCTTAGCCTTTATAGGGCTTTTGGGGGTTCAACATGGAATCAGACAGGTAAACCCACCCCCTGGGGAACCACCCACAGAGTATAAGGGCTGTAACAGAACATTAATACACACATTGAAATATAATAGCAAAATTATTAACAATGAATAATTAAATAAATATAATAAACTATAGAAAATTCTTGAAATTAAACAAAACATGAAAAAGAATCTTAAACAGTAAATACAGAACATAAACAAGAATAACATTGATATAGGTGAGGAAGTGCATTTCCCATCAGCCTTTATAGGAATGGGAGTATATCCTCACCAGTGATGGACAGGTGGCCCCGTCTCTTGGGGAAGCACCCATAAATGAAATGAAGGTATCAAAAGGATACATAAAAGTGTAGCTACTAGTGGTCCAAAGTCAAAACCAAGACATTAGAAAGCCCTTTTGTCAAAACACAAAATGCTAACCAAAAATTGTAATAGAAAGGAAAAAGCAAAAATCCTAATTGTTTAAAAATCCTTTCCCTATATAACTTAGATTCACTTATGCAGATCTTTGTTACTTGTTTCACTCCTACTACTGCTCTGCTTCTGTCTCTTCACTGGCTTCCTGTTGCTGCAAGTATCCGGTTCAAAACTGTTTTCTTGGCCTATGGATCTCTGAAGGCATCTGCTCCTAAATAACTGCAGGCTTTGGTCTCTCAATATGTCCTATCAAGAAATCTTTGTTTGCCTCTGCCTCTCTACTGACTGTCCCTCCTCTTGCCAGATGTGCCAATGTGGACAATAGTTGTCCATTCTTGCTCCAAATGTATGGAATGATCTCCCTTTTTCTTTTCAAACTGCGCCCAATTTACTCCTGTTTAGGTGTCTTCTAAAAATACACTTTGTCATTAAAGATTTTGGAACTGCTTAGTTTCTCTTCTACAGGATGGCTGCTGTTGTACTGATGAAAGAGTTTGGAATGCTGACTGATGTCTTAGTCTAGTTGCTGGTATAATTATATAGCAGCAGTAATATGACTCCTTTTTGCTCATTTTTTGTCTCATTCTTTCTTGCTTTTGATGCTGGCAATTTCTAATTATGCTTGTATGTATTATAACTTGCAGCCTTAGATAAAGGTATTTTCTAAATAAATTAACATTAGTAAAAATATTCATTCACTCACATGTTCACTCAGAGCCAGTCAATCCATTAGGTGACATAGGTGGCTGCCCAGTAGGCTATCATCTGAGAGGAGCCATTTACGAAACTTGAGGGACACACCCTCCACACTTTGAGGGGGACTGACCCCATCCTAGCTGTCAAACACTGATGATCCTTGTGGATGCCGTTACCCTCTAGGCACCATTTAGGAAAGTAAAAGTGTGCACGTTCTGTACACTAAGGGCCACATACTTATTAAAGTATACTGTATATACATAAAGGGGTGACATATGTGCTACTGAAGGGGCATGCACTCTGAATACTGAGGGGGGCCAAATCCCCCAAACACAGGTCATCAAAGTCTAATACCAACTGCCCACTATGGACAATGAGGGGTGACGTCTGTCCATCCCATGCAGGGCTCCAAATGGGCCTCAATCAGCGCTGCCCCCACTCCTTCACACTAGCCCAGTTCATATCCACCAATCCAGTCTAAATGTTGTTATTTGGTGATGCCATATATTATGCCATCATGTCATTAAAGTTGTAAAATAAAAAACAGCATAACAGAACATTCTCAGACCTGCTTAATCCAATGTAGCATAACTGGTTGTGGAGCTTTGTAAAATTGAAATTCTAATTTGGTTGTAGTCTTACAGGACTCCTTTATAAGATGCTCATTCAATAAACTGTTATTGTTATTATTATTATAAGAACACTGGAGAAAACTCAATAAGAATTTATCAAGATATGGGCAAAGGATGTCTGTGGAAGTTATTAATACTGCATGTTTCTGATGCCAATTGACTCTCCTTTTTGCTAAATAAAATAATACAGTCACAATCAGTTGCCTATGTATCATATATGTGCTTTATTCTCTTTTTAGTGTTTACTGAAGATACAATGTCAAGTTTCCTGCAAAGATACCTTTTCCCCCAATGCACTTGTCTTTATTTAAATTTTCAGCAAAGTCAACACAGAGGAAATAAGGAATGTGTCATACCTGGGAGAACACACAGCTGGATCAGTGCCTCAATTGTCTTGCTGTCGCTTTGTTGGAAGACTGCTTTTACCTGACCCCCTTCCATGGGTCAGTGGTAAATCTGCTTAGACCTTTGTTAGCACACCTGGTCGGGGAGGCCTTAAGAGTGCATACGGACACATATTTAGTTGTGGGATTTTACAATAAAAAGGAGCTCACGGCTCCATTTCCCTTGGGTTTTGAATTAGTGGCAGGGTTACGAAGAAATACATTTTTCAACTTCCTTTCCCCTTCTTTACATGTACACATACATTTTGTAACCATGAAAGGTTTAGAAGATGATAAAAACAGTGATTCTGAAATGAGATTAGGAAGACTGTTTTAGTAGATTTGAGTAGATTGTGTAAAAGCAGCTTATCTTCACTTAACAGCTGCACTGCTCCCAACTAAAAACTCTAGACATGAGACATGAGGTGGGATTGAAGGATAGTGATGACAGCAACAACCATCAGTATCATAATCAAAACTCCCACATCTGTCACCTCTTTAGAGAAAATGCCTATTTCAATAGAAGAGCAATGACAAGACAGCAACTAAGAGGGCATGAGTCAAATTAGCATACCAAGCGAGTCAAACTGCACATTAACCACTTCAACATTTGAAACCTTGGACAAATTTGGTGTTTTCTTCAGAGTATTTTGTTTGATAACATGTATGTATCTATCTATCTATGTACAGTGCCTATAAAAAGTATTCTCCCCTTGGACTTTTTCACATTTTAGTCTTATTCAACACTAAATCACAGCGGATTTATTTTGGCTTTTTTGGTACTGATCAGCAGAAAAAGACTGTTTAATGTCAAAGTGAAAACAGATTTCTGCAAAGCAGTCTAAAGTAATTCTCAAAATAATATAAAACACAAAATAAATGATCATGTAGGTATACACCCTTTCAATTCCATATTTAGTAGATGTACCTTTGTCAATCATGACAGAAATTTTTGCTGAGCTAATATCTGTGGTATATATACACATTGGGATTTGTTTAGTTTTTATAGATATTATTAACTTAACAATACATAGTTATGTACACAGCCCATAAAAAAATATTCAACCTCCTTGAGAGCTTCCACATTTTATTATTACACAACATTAAACCTCAATAGTTTTAGTTTTGATACTGATCAACACAAGAAGACTATTTGAAGTTAAAGTAAAAACAAACTTCGGCAAAGAAATCTAAATTAATTAGAAATATAAAGCACAAAATAATTTATTCACCCCTTTTAATATAACATATCTAAATCATCACCGTGTGCAGCCAATTGGTATTAGAAGCCAAATAATTAGCTCAATGGAGATCATCTGACTGTCATCAAGAGGTTTCAATTGTTTGTAGCTTAAATGCAACTGTACTGTATCTGGAAGGTCCACCTATGGCGAGTCAGTATGTTGATCTAACCTTTATAATGAAGACAAAGGAGCACCCTAAGCAAATTAGTGAAAAAGTGATTGAAAAGCACCACTCAGGAGATGCTGACAAGAAAATGTACAAGTCATGAATACGCCTTGGAGTCCAGTTAAATCAATCATTAAGACATGAAAAGAATATGGAAGCCCACAAAAACAGAGTGGTCATGCTATAAGACTGCTGAGTGAGGCCATTAAGAGCCCTATTATAATTCTAAAGGAGTTACATGCTACAGTGGAAAAGACTAGGGAGACTGTGCAGACAAGAGTGGCAGAGAGAAAAAGGTACGTGCCATCTTGAGTAGAGTTTGCCAGAAAGTACATGGGAGACTCTGAAGTTATTTTGAAGAATAATTTTGAGACCAAAATTGTAATTTAGGCCTATCAGGCTAGGAGAGATGCTGGGTATATTGGAAAAAGGATTTTAAAGATAAAGCTGCCAGGAAAGAGGAAAAGAGGAGGGCCTAAAAGGAGGTTTACGGATGTGGTGAAAGAGGACATGCAGGTGGTGGGTGTGACAGAGCAAGACACAGAGGACAGGAAGATATGGAACAAGATGATCCGCTGTGGTGACCCCTAACGGGAGCAGCCGAAAGAAGAAGAAGGCTAAACAAAATATTTGGTGTAAACCAAACTCTGCAATGCACATTATGAAAAACACCATTCCCAACATGAACTGTCGGTGTGGTGGCACCATGCAATGGGGAAGGTTGTGAGTGTAGTGGGTAAAATAAATGCATCAAAATAGAAGTAAAATCCCGAAGGAGAACCTGATGCTGTCTGCAAGAAACCTGCACCTTTGGAGAAGATTTGCTTTCCAGCAGGACATTAACCCCTAGAATAAAGCTACGCAGGTATGGCTTAAAACATCAGTGTTAATGTCCTGGAGGGGCTGAGTCAGAATCTGGGTCTCAATCCAGATACAAATCTGTGGTTATACTTAAAAGAGGCTATTCACTCACTATCTCCATGTAACATGAATCTGAACAGTTTTGCAAAGAAGACTGGGTAAAACTTGCAGTGTTCACATGACCAAAGCTGACAGACACCTGTACACAAAGACTCAAGGCTGTCATGGCTTCCAAAGGTGCATCTATCAATTACTGAATTTAAGAGGTTGAATACATCCATCCATCCATTCATTATCCAACCCATTATATCCTAACTACAGGGTCACAGGGATCTGCTGGAGCCAATCTCAGCCAACACAGGGCGCAAGGCAGGAAACAAACCCCGGGCAGGGCGCCAACCTACCGCAGTTGAATACTTATGTGATATATAATTTTGTTTTTTATATGTTATAATGTGTGAATGGCCAAGAAATGCAAGGACAGGGTGAATGCAAACATAGTGCCTCTGTTTAAATAGTCTCTCTTTGACAAGCATGGTCAAAAATAATGATACAAATCAGTGGGTCCTTTTGTTTAGTAAGAAACAGTTATTAATATTAATTGGCCTACTGGACAATTAATTGCACCATATGCTGCTGGTGTAGTGAAAAGCCAGCTTTTACAGGAAGCAATTTGCCATCTGGCAATTATTTTTGGAACTACAAGAGTCATTAGTAGAACAGTTCAGAAATAAGATATTATGACTTTGGTAGGGGTGAGCAACCATCAGGCAAGATGCAGCAAGGAGTTGTTAAAATATCACAGAAAAGGATGACAAACCTATGAACAGCACTGTACACTCAATGGATATTTTGGATTGTTCCAATTCCCTCTGAAGGCAATGTGTTTTTAGGTGTTTTAAGTATTTTCTGACTTCAGGTACAGCAAAAGCCATATTTAACAGCTAAGCAGTTTACATATTGTGAGATTAGAACGGGCATCCCAGCCAGGAAGAGCATGGGTTATTACTTGGACAGGAGACCCAAGAGGATCGACGGAGGAATTGGCCAGCTGGACATAAAGATAAGTTTGTGCCCATCCGGTATAGAATAGTGGATGGACCAACAGAAGCCGGAACTAGGGAGTGGTTCCATCATCTATGTGTTAGGTGGAAGTGGTCCTCATATGGGAGCCCAATTAGGGTTACTAGGAATGCTTGGTAATTGGAGTCCCTAAGTATTGACTGAGGGTGTTGTCGGGGAAGGATGTCCTTACTTTTCTTATGGCCTGGAAGTGTTTCCCAGAGGATATGACGTGGCACTGGAAACACCCCTGGGTTTGACATAAAAGGGAGCCTGCTGCCACACATGGTTGATTCAGAGTCAGGAGCAAGCAGGCAACACTCAACTGGAGGAGAGAAGGAGGAAGAATTGTGCTTTATTGTTCGTTTATTGTATTTTGTGGCTTACATCTGGAGAGGTGATCATTGGAAAGGTGCCTGGTGTAAATAAATATCTTTATTTTATTCTAATAACATGTGGTGTTTTAATATGTCTGAGGTTTGGGGCTGTCTGGCCCCCCTTGAGGTTACAATGCAGTGAAAAACCTAAACAGATCTAGTATTGCTTGCTTATCTGATGAGAAGACCTTGTAATAATTTACTTAAATTTGATACTCAAGGTGCTATTTTATTTTGCGAACATAAAAAAACCAATATGTTAAATAAATGTGTCACATTAATGGCAATTGCTTAAGCATTCATACAGATTCATCATACAACATCTTTAGGTCTTTGAACACCTTCTTGGTTTTGGCCTGCCTAATTTTCTGTGAAATTCAGCGTCTGTCTTGGAATTTTTTAATCCAGATGTGACTACATTATCTTTCTCTAATTATTTCTGCATTTGCACAGCACCTTACCCCATTGTTTGTATTCCAGTTGACAGTAAGAGTAATACTTTGCCATTTATGGTGAGCTGCTTCAAGTTTATTCATGTTTACCACAGTCATTGCCTGTGTTTCAGAGCCAAAAAGGTATGTCAACAGCACAAATGATTTGTGAAGGCATATCTCTATTAGGATACTAAATTCCTTATTTTGCCATATGTTGTTTATTATACTGAAAATGGAGTGTGCTTTACCAAAGCTGACCATTATGTTTTTATTACAACTGGTACCCTAGGATAGAGAGCTATAATGTCATCTTTATTATCCTGCTTTCCACTCAGCATAATCTTTGTTTTGTTTGGGTTTGTTAGCAATCCAACTAATCCTGCTTCTTTTTTAATGTTCTGCACGCGAAACTGCATATTTGTTCTTAACAAGATGGCCAAAATTAGGTCATCTACCTCAATCCTCCTGGGAACACTCAGAGCTTTCAAAATGGTTTTATTCGATATTCTTGCTCTGATCTATTCCTCTCCACAGTTTTGTCATGGAGGGCTACAGAGAACTCTTTGGACTTCACGGCTTAGTTTTTGTCCTGACACGCAGTGAGAATTGTGGGACTTTAAATACACAGATGTGTGCCTGTCTAAATGATGTGCAATTGATTCAGTTTGTCACAAATGAACTTCAATCAAGTTCTAGACCAGGGGTGGGCAAAGTCAGTCCTGGGGGGCCGCAGTGGCTGCTGCTTTTTGCTCCAAACCAGTTGCTTCATTAGAAAACAATATTACCAATAATTCAATTTCGTAGCTTGTTAGTGGTTTAACTCTGCCATGTCAGGTCATTCTCATATCCTAGAGTTTTTTTTTCCCCTTTCTAAGGATATCATCCAAATGATCTGAAATCTAATTCTCAGTCCTTCACTTTTTTCTCTTCACTTTCCTTGCAAGTATTTAATTAAACCAAATAGTGCCCGATAAATACACACAGGTGTAAATGTAAACAAGCTAAATGTTGAAATGCTGGTTCATCTTATTGCTAATAAAGAGCAATTTAACACTAGAATTACCAGAGCCTACAAAAAAACTCATAGATCCGTCCCACCTTAAAACGCTTCACACCTCTCCATCACATTTTTTGGAATTACTTTATATATTCAAGTTTTGACTTTATATATTCCGAAAATCATTGTAACTAGGCTGACCCGCCTTTTAAGGCGACCGACTTTTAAGTTGACCACTTTTAAGGCAATTCAATATGTAGATCAATTTGATATTTTATACAAACTCATTAATTTGGTTATATTGCATTTGAACAGTATTACTTTAATACTCGTAGTTTCTATTATTTTTGTGATGAAATTTAAACTTTTTTTCTATATTGAGGTTGCCCTTTTGAACTCCCCTGATATTTACTACGCGGTGAGGCATTTGTACTCCATCAACATTAATTATTTCCAGAGACATAATTTTGTCTATTTTTCCAGCGCATCGCGCACAAAAGCAAGAGAACGATGGGGACGGAAGGACAATCCCGACCGCTTTTATATAGTAAGAAAGAAGAAGAAGATATCGCACAGTCTGGAGTAGAAAATCATCTTTTACCTGGAAAAACATAACTACAAATCCCATCGTGCATTGCAAAATGGACGGGGCGTGTGTGAAACTCTGTGCTACTCGTACAGTCTGGAGTAGAAAATCATCTTTTACCTGGAAAAATGAAACTACAAATCCCATCGTGCATTGCAAAATGGACGGGGCGTGTGTGAAACTCCGCGCCTGCGTAGCACTCACGGGACGGAAGGACAATCCCGACGGCTTTTATATAGAAGGATCGCCTGTTTGGCACCCCATAGGGCACTGTATAATAGATATATAAAAAAACAGCTAAGGGGATAGATATATAGATAGATACAAAGGAAAGGCACTATATGATAGGCAGACAGGGATGCTGCTATATAATAATAAAATTACTGTTATTACTATATAGATAGACAGGAAGTTCAGGCAGGCAGAACGGCGAAGGTTAAAAAAAAAAAAACCATTTTCTCCCCAGTGGGGAATCAAACTTGGGTCTCTGAGGTATGGCAAGTCTGCTACACTCTGAGTGATGAAATCTTACTGGTATGCCACAGAAGCTGTTGTGACATTCTTGAACCTTTTGTGAGTGTTTATTTGATCTTTGGCCTTCAGGCTTCACACATTTTATAGCGTATGCCTACATTTTGTAACATTTATTACTAAACTATAAAAAAGATTCTGTTTTAACAATGTGTTTACATAGATTATTGTAGAAACGGAGCACACATGAAATGCGTGTGTTCCAAATAACGATCTTTTATTTCCACTCTAAAACTCCACTTCACTCCCAGATAATCAATCAAGGCATGAGCTGGGAGAAGTTTGTGCACGTTCTAAGTCGGTGGGGGGATGGAATAGCCGGCTGCTTGCAGCTTGTGTTTATCAGCACATTTAGAAGAACAAAAGACGCTGGCAGAGAGGTGAGAATAGTTTTAAGAAGCGATTTAAGGTGGGACTGATCTACAAGTTTTTTCGTAGGCTCTGGTAATTCTAGTGTTAAAAACAGAGAACCAGCTGTTTACAACTAAAATAAAGCAGAAAGTGTCACTTGAGCAATAAGTGCTTCTTATTAAGCAATTGGGTTGGAATCAAAATGACTTTGCCCACCCCTGTTCTAGACATATCTTAAGAAGAATTAAAGCAAACAAGATGCACCTGAGCACAATCTTGGGGTGCCACAGCAAAAAGTCTGAATACGTATATAAATGAGGGATGTCAGTATATAATTTCAAACAAATTTGCAAACCATTTCATTGTGTCATTATGGGTTATTAAGTGTAGATTGTTAGGCAAAAATGGCAAATTAACACATTTAAATTTAAATCTACAACACCATAAATTGTGCAGAAAGTGATGCAGTCTGAATATTTTCTGAATCCACTTTAAATCTTGAAGATGACTAAACAGCAAGGACTGCCCATACATAACTTTAGATAGGCAGCTTTAAAATTTTCCTGAAGCAGATGTTGGCACATTTTAGCTGTAAGTGAATAAATTAAGCTTTGATGGATTGAATGTTTTCCTCCCATTAATCAAGCGTCTTACTCTAGTTGACAAGATCAAACCTCTCTTGAAGTGGACGAGGATCAAAGTAGCCATCAGTTTACAGCTCAGCTTATTTCAGGTAGGCAAACAGTTAGTGCCTGACCTTGCAGGAAGTGGCTCCCGCAAGAATTTCAAGCCTGCTTGGGAAGCCAATCTAGATGGAAGACAGAAATGTGTTATTTAAAAAGAATCTGCTGAAGATAGACACCTTAGTCCTTACCTATGTCAGTGAAATCCCTGAACACTAATCCAAGCTAGTCATTTCTAAGCATTAACGTTATTTTCACTAGTTGTTCCAAAATAAGTAGACAATCCTAGCAGCTGACTCGCTGGATTTCATGCACAGAGGTTGTGCTCTAGTAGCATTATTCTTATTTGGAACTTTTATTCACCCAGCCATTGTGCAGTTGCAATAGCATTGTAACTTCTCTTTAATGAGAATAGACCTGTTCAGGAACATTGCAAATTCAAGCAGTGCTTAATGTTTTGAGTAAAAGTAAGCAGAGGTACTGCTGAGATGGGTGGCCTTTCTCACTCTCTCTTTCTCTGCAGCCAGGAATGTAGATGGATTACCTGTCCTGAAGCACTAAGGCTGCAATTTTGCCTCAGGTGATCCCTTATGTGTGAAACTGAGGAGTGATGAAATATGTGCATCAGTTAAGGTCAAGACCTTGGGTGAACATAGCAACAGATGCCCTGAAACACTGAGATCTGAAAGTATTTATAAAAATTCCAATTCCTGCTAGGTTTGTTCTTTTTCTGTTTTTACATTTTGAACTCACAAAGCCAGCTTTTTGTTTGGTACATTCCCACTT
Organism: Polypterus bichir lapradei; assembly: GCA_026402145.1. Classification (NCBI taxonomy): domain Eukaryota; kingdom Metazoa; phylum Chordata; class Cladistia; order Polypteriformes; family Polypteridae; genus Polypterus; species Polypterus bichir. Next base: position 48,111,420 of record JANRMT010062817.1, read on the forward strand.
ATATATTGAATGAATGTTTCGTATGATCACAAATTTCAATATGCGTACTGAAGCATGGGTATTAGCCAGTTTAATGTGACAAATGCTGAATGTTGGCCTGAAGCTACAAATGCAATTGGTACTGATTATTTGTTTGGCTTCTTTAAGAAATGCACTCATATAATCAATTTTACAGCTAGCACTGTCATATATTACATGGAGTAGCACAATAAGGTTTAAAGAGTCATATATATATATATATATACAGTATATATATATATATATATATATATATATATATATA
>JANRMT010062817.1:48112102-48129220 GCA_026402145.1 Polypterus bichir lapradei
TATATATTGTGAACGTTACCCGGGCACAGACAGGCAGACATGTTGTTTTTCCACCACCACACGTTTATTTACAATGTCTATTTACAAAAATCAGTGCACACACAAACCCCACAAAGTCCTGGCCACACAATGCCTTCTTCTTCGGGCCGCCTCCACACTCTCTTCTTCTGCTTCGTCCTGCTTCCACCCGACTCCAGCCTCGAATGAAGGGAGGCAGCCCCTTTTATCCACACCCGGATGTGCTCCAGGTGCTCCCCGGCAATCACCCGCCGACACGCCCCAGTGTGACGGAAATGCCGGCTGTACTCCCGGAAGCACTCCGGGTGTCCCTGCTTCTCTTTCCCCCAGCACCTCCTGGTGTGGCGGAAGTGCTGAGGTCCAGGGCTCCCAAGGCATCGGGGCGCCCCCTGGCGGTGACCACGGGCCCCTACAGGGTTGGGCTTCCAAGCACTCAACCCGTGGCCCCCAAAGCAACCAGGGTGGCGGCCCCCACGTGATCCCAGGTTTGCGCACGCCCTCTTCCGGTCTTTCATGGCATCCCGGCCGGGTCGTCGCCCCTGGCATCCCTGACTATATATATATATATATATATATATATATATATATATATATATACACACACCCATGATGGTCAAAAGAAGGCATAAAACTAATGGAGAAGACAACTGAAAAATAAGAATCATGCTTTCAAAGTGTGTTAACTGAGAATCTAATGCAAGTCTTTAGAAAAATATTGTAGCTGCTTAGAGCAAGGCTCTTTATTTGTATTGCTAGTAGTATCCTACAGGAGTGTAAAATCAAAAAGAGATCTCCTTATTATGTTTTTGGATTCTCCTCAACAACAATGATATCAGAAAGAAATTAAATGAAGACATTGTCTTTTGTCTCCTGTTTCCTAGATTTTTCTCCACTGAAAAAAATACCCTGGTATTCTCACAAGAGTCTCCTGTTGAGTTTCAGCAGAGATCTCAACAAAATCACACAATAGGCACAATCTTCGGATCTTGACTTTTTTTTTTGCAGTTTGAAAGAATTTGTATTGTATGCTCAGTAACATAAGGTGAAATGTATGGATTGTAGTAATAACACTTAACCATGATTACGAAGCTGTAGTCTTTCCTTCTGAATAGTACTATTAGTTGCTCTAATTTATATTGCTGTACTCCAGTTAGATAATACACATGCTGGAACAAAGGCTGGCAATGTGGCATAGTGATTAAGACTTTGGGCTTCAAAACTTGAGAGTTGTGGTTCAAATCTCACTACTGACACCAAGAGCAAGCCACTTCACCTGCCTGTGCTCCAATTAGCAAAAGAAATTTAACCAACCATATCTTGAATGTTGTAAATCACCTGGATAAAGGGATCAGTCCAAGAAAACATGATGTCTTAAAAGAGATCTCACAAAATGTAATTTGCTTTATCAAACCAAATTCTCAATTTTGACTCATTTTACTTCAGTTGCATCTCATGTCTCCTTTTTGTCTAAAACTGTTTCTCCTAAGAAATTTTGGGAGAAAAATTAGTGAGAAAGTTGTTTCTTATGTTAAACATAAATGAGAATATCTTTTAAGTTTTGTGAAACACCAAAGACCAACCTTTGAGAATTAAAATTTCCAATGGGACAGTGGAAGTAGTATTGTTACATGTACAGGGCACTGTGTGAAATTTTACTTGAGTGTCTAACCATTATGCAAAATAAGACCACTCTCTAGGATAATGATAACAAAAATGTATTAAAAAATATATAATAAAAAATATATAATATCATTTCATTTAATTAAAAGCGTAGACAAGTATTGTTGACACAAATTCAGGAAATTCTGCATTCAGGTAACCAGTCCAGTTGAGCCAGATGAGGTGAATCCAAAGTGAAGAACATAACTATTTGATAGATTAGAAAACTCATGTCATATCCACAGGGATACTTGGGGTGCAGCAGACACAGAAAACAGAGAAACAGAAAATACAATACTAGGACATCTGTCAGCCTACTGCAAATAAACAGCAGTAGTATTCAAAGTGGAACTCAACTACCTACTGATAAACTTCAAAACATTTTAATAACCTTTGAAAAACACTTCAAGCATATCTGAATTAAGCACTATAAATACTGTTCATTCCTGAGGCAGTAATAGCATAGCTCTTCATGCAGTTCCAATGTCAGGGGTTTTGTAAAATCAGAAATCAATGTTTCTTTCCTTCAGGTCATGTGCTCACATTCAGCAGCCTAGCTTTTGACGGTCTGGCAGCTTGGTGTTTATTATGTTTCTGCTTGCATATATTTTTTTGTTTAAGCTCCTTTTTTATGTCTTTGTTGTTTACATTCAAGTTTTTTCATATGTTATTGTTCATTTATGTTTTATTTTTAATATTTCATCAGTATACAGTTTAGTTTCTATGTGTAGTCACGTGTTTTGTTATTTTCCTTGTACTTTGTAGGTAGAGCCCAAAGGGGCAGGTCCACTCCTGAACACCCTCTGCCTTTATCTTCAGAGGCTGGGAGCAAATCCATCAGGAGTCCAGTGAAGTTTTTGTATTACATTTTCTGGTTTATTATGATTTTTGCATCAGTTCTTGGTTTTTGATATCTTGACTTGTATACTTGGACTTGTTCATCTAGGCTTAGCTTTTATGCAAATCCTTTTTTTGTCTCGTTTTGCCATTTTTGTTCTTTCTGACATTTTCTTAATAAATATTCTCATTTATAAAGATTCTGCTCTGTGATTGGAGTTTTGTATTTAAAGGTTTTACGGTTCCTTTCCCTAAAAGGGCATTTTGCCTATTTTATAAATTTTTGGACATAATAGAGTTTTTTTTTTTACTTTCCAGTAAGTTCTGTATTTTGGGCCTAGTAGGCCAAATCCTCTGTGTAAAGTAGGGAGGGCAGCCTCATTCACTCCTTCCTATAGAAGGACAGTCAAATCATAACAGTATTGTGGTGTGGCTTCCAGCTGCAGCCTCTTACTAGATAATTTCTGTCTGACACATGCTTAATCCCTGTAGAAAAGGAAGAGCACAGACAGTAAAATGAGTGTTGATCCTGAACACCTCCTGTTTCTAAAAGTCACCATGTTCAGCACTCTTTTTATTTTGGCATCCAAGGAAATTACATTTTATTTTTCACCATATAAATAAAATATATTATTATTATTATTGTAATTTACAAGCACTTTTCATATTAGTCTAATTTTTTATTGATGTTATTGTGGCTCCTGCTTTGATGGTTGCTTATCATGAACACTGACATTTTATGGTATATTTTGATGGCTTCAGCCACATTGTTGATAGCAGTGTCTATTGCTATTTGATTCAAAGTCTACACTCACTTTGGTGGAACAGATTAAGTCAATGAGGAAACAGCACACTAGAAAAACCTACCAAAATGTTTTATTTTCAGAAATAAAAGTAATTAGAAAAGCTATTAGCTTTGCCTCAGACTCAGAAATGTATAAGGAGACCATGGCAATGCTTTTTCAAAATGGCTTAACTTCCATTTTTGAAACAAGCAGCTCTTGAAAGAGTAAATTATTAAGTTATTGTATTGAGTCTGCAAAAAATATTTAAACCCTAAAAACCAGGGATAATTTTAAAAGGATTAGCAAATTAGTAAACATATTTACATTTATCTCAACCAAGATAAACCCCATACACCTTCTAGTACTCTAATCCCCTAAATGAGGCGAAAGCCAGCTATTATACCAAAAAGAGTTCTCTAGACAAAAGCAATTTTTAAAATCTAAATAGTTTCACCTCAAAAGAGATTCTTATCTTCCACTGAAAAATGGCAAAAACAAAAATGTGTGATATCACCCAAAGCCAATCTTAAAGTAATTGGTTTTTCTTTATTTAGGATGAAAATTTATTTGATAGAAAATCTCTTCCTCCCATCTATATTTCAGAATAAAGTACAATACAGCTAGCTTCTGTGGTTTAGCGGGTCCACAGCTCATGTCAAAGGACCACTTTTAAAATAAATAATCACCGCATTTGCAGCTTAGCGAGGGGGCGTGGTGGTGTGTGTGGCCGAAGCGGTTCCTGAGGAGTTCGTGATGTGGGCGTTTCTCACCTAAGTGCACAGGTGAGAAACGATCCGCATCCGTAATTGTTCCAAGGAGCTGCTGATTGCCACATCTGCCATGTCCTCTTGATAAACAGAAGTGCGAGGCGGCTAAGTGGGGAGAAAAAAAGAAAAAGAGTCGGAGGTTGCAAGAAAGCAGGAAGTAGTATGGAGAGAGAACCAGTGTGAGCGAGCGAACAGGCAGACAGCTGGAAAGTGAGCCCAAGCAGGGGTGTTTGGCCAACACTCGGCGCGGCAAAAGGAAGTGGTCGCTCCAGCTGAGCGAACAAGGAGCTGGAGTGACTGTTGAAGAAGGATGGCTGGCCGCGTAAGGAAGGCAGTGGGAGTCGGGACTTGGGATGTGGTTTCTCCAGCGTGAGAGCCCTGGTCGTTGGGGACCCCAAGCGCTGTTTGGTGGAGCCTATCGGAGCCAGGGATCAGTGAGGCGAACCAACCAGTAGACGCAGGCAGAGAAGGTCAGCTGCTGCAGAAGAGCGACTCTCCTGTTGCGGGGCCCAGATGGGTGAAGCAGGAGAGCCGCCAGGTAAAAGACACCGGGCTTTGTGCTTTTAAAAAGACTACTTCCAGCCTTGTTTGAACCTTGTTGTTTTTAAAAGACTTTTTTCTATTGGATTTTAACCTCCACTTCACGTTTCAGTTTTATGGGATTATTTATTTAATGAAGACTTTTTGAAACACTGCACTATTTATTTGAACACTGTTTCTTTTTGCTGTTGTTGATTTTAAATAAAAGCACTTTGCATTTTTGCACCATCCCCTTGCTCTATTGTTGTCCTTCACTGCCGTGCTCATCGGTAATATTACCGACAGTGATGGGTTCAAGTGCTCCCAGACAGACGATGGAAGCATGCAGCAAACCCGCATCGTCACAGCTTCTTGTTCAATTAATGTAACCTACCCTAAGCTGCACTTCTGTACCTTCCTACCATACTCAATGGTTTCTCACCATAAAGATTAGTAAAAAGGCATCTGGAATGCCAGTTAGAAAAATAACATTCTGCACAGCACAATGAAGAATGAAGAACAATTTTCCTTTTACTTTTGAGTACTGACTGCTCCTTATACCATACGGCAGATGTCCATTTCACTCAAGAAACCTAACCTAGCAGACAGTATGTATTCATTACTCTAGAGAAACCAAACCTAAAATACTTGGCCCTCCAGCTGGAAACTTTGAACAGCGCTGAACATTATCTACTTTTTCCATATGGCACTGATTCATAAAACTGGAAAATGACAAGAATGTTACCAGTTTACAATACACCTTGGAAGCCAAATAGACAGAAGATGGACAAATAAAAATCATTTGCGATCACTTTAAATATATGTTTAGGCAGCATATCAGAACCTGCTGTTCAGAAAGTGTCTTTACGGACTCCACTCTTTCTTTCTCTTGCTATGTTGTCTCCAGGAGAATGAATTCTTGCGCACCTACCATCAATGTAGAATTTACACTCTATACATACCATACAATACCATTTTCTAAGACCACTTAATCCTGAGCAAGGTCATGTGAGGCTGGAGTCCACCCCAGCAAGCATAAGGTGCAAGGCAAGAACAATTCCCTGAACACTTTGCAAGTCCATCGCAGGGGACGCTCTATAAATGTTTGTTTTTTTAACCCCTAAAGTAGAAGTAGTGTTGATGGGTGATATTCTCCAAAACAATTTTTGCATTGAGCATGCTGTATTCACCAGTTAGCCTGTTCACCAAATAGATGCTTGGAAATACATCCTTGAGGCTGCCAGATTAGACAATATTAGGTTAGACTAAGCGAGCTTGACATCACAGAGCTGTAGCAACCATGTGCATGACTTTTACACATGCATACTGTAAGCATATTTCACCTTACATTTTACTTTGCTGCCAAATCCGCTTTGCTACGCATTAAAAAAAAAGTCATAGTGTTTTCATTTTTGGGGTACATTAGCTGAACATAACAAGACTATTAAGAGTACTTCCATAAGTACTTCCCTAGCCCTAAGGGACACTTAAATAGCCATTGCACCATTATAATTCCCTCAAAACTAGTTCAGTTCCTCCTTCCTCCTTGACATTAATGAATTTTGCCGAGTTTGGTAAAGTTTCTGAACATTTCCACGATTTCACCGAACTTGCTGAAAAGTAAAACTCCATGGGGTTCCTTCATTATTAGTAAGAACTGTTATATAGTATAGGTCATTACTGGAGAAAGTAGGTTCTTGGAATGACTGGATGGATTGTTTTATTCTTTAGAGCAATGAATGAAAGGTGTGGACGCTAGGGGCGCTGTTGCCCCATGAAACCCAACAGACTCCAAATAATATTTAATATTTTTCTTTAAATAAAGTGCACAAAGCACCACACAGTCCACAATTCTCACAAATCAATAATCAATGATACAATAACAATAAACAATCCTCTGCTCCCAGCAGTTTTGTCACTTAACCTCCCAACTCCAGCTCCCCTTGCTGGGTCTCAACCAGTCCTTTAAATAGTCCTTGACTCGGAAGTGTTCCTTCTCCAGGTCAAACGGCACATCTTCCTTCCTCAAGTAGCCCGGAAGTTCTGCGGGCTTCTGTCCTCGTGCCTCCAAAGTACTTCTGGGTCGTAATGACAGTAGGAGTCCCCAGGTTGCTTGTGAGCTGCCCCTGGCGGCACCCACGGCACCAAACAGGGCTGAAGAACCAGACTCCATGTCCCATGATGCCCTGACGGAATCCAGGGAACCATTTCCGTCCAGGGGAGCTGCCATCTAGTGTCAAAGGGGATGTAGTGCCCTGAAAAGGCCGCTCTTCCTCCTTCTTTCTGTTGAGGGACATCCCTGCCAGACTGAAATGTCAGCTGTCCATCACAAAGGCTAAAAGTCCTTCTGGATGTCACATGCAAATTCACACTTCAGAGTGTTGGCAATCATTTTAACACCATGGACCTTAGGATGAATTCCATTCGAGCATTAGGAGAAAATGCATATTCCACTCACAAGGCACTGCACTCGAACCCATACAATTTTGAAGTGGCAAATCAGTGACAACTGATTCAGGAAAAAAAATTTGTGGGCCAAATTACAGAAGAATTAAAGTTTTATTTTATTAAGCACAATGTTACAGAAAACTATATAGAAAAAGGTACCTTACCATTAAACCATAACCACTACTTTGATAGCTTACAGACACTGTTATTAGAGAAGCATGGTGGTTGTTCGTAGTCAGTGTGCGTGTGTGAACATTCCTTTTTATTTGCGTCTAAGTGCTCGTGTCCTTCTGAATTAGGGTTAATCTTAATAGTTGACCACAGGATTAAGGTCAGGGGTTACAAAGTCAATGAGAAAAGGTTGCTGGTGCCAAATTAGATCTGCCTAATAAGCAGGCCTGCAAGCTATTTTCTACTGTGTTTGTTTCCAGTAAAATACAGGCTTATTTTAGCACTTACTATGGCCTAAGCGAGTTTGAGGACTTATTAGGTTCAACTGATGAGTAAAGGAAGTTGGCTGTGACAAATGATGACAATATCACGTACCAGATAACTGACATTTTTATAATTGCAATATGGTCACCATGTTTTATTATATTGTGTTTATGGGAAAGTGCAGATCTAATTTTGATAATTTCCTTATTGAAAACATTATTATAAATAGAAAGCATGAAAATGTTTTGTCTCTTTACTTCTCATACATCATATAAACAAAAAAAAACTAAAACTAGAATCTATTTATTTCCTGTTCCTTGGTGTGTAATTCTGTTTTTGAAGTTTATTTTTATTTAACTTTTACTATTTCTGTAGAATCACACTTATAAGCCATGAGTACATAAATCACTTTGAATAGCAATTGTATATGTATTCATTGTCAGATAGGCTCCATTTTGAGTAAATTTCATGTATAACATTTGATCAACAGTGGAGGTTTATGGCAATATCCTTAACAAAGAAGGAGCCTGCGAGAAACTTCAACATTTAACAAATAAAGTACCAATCAGCATAATATTGTAAACTCACACAGTTATTGAAAACACAAATATGCTTGATTTCATCTTTATTTGGGAATAATACAACAGAGGAAGCAGAAAGCAACTAGCATCACTCTAGAACTAACCTATGGTATATGTCAGGGTGGTCAAACTCAGATCCTGGAGAGCCACAGTGGCTGCAGGTTTTCATACCAACCATTTTCTTAATTACGGGCCAATTTTTGCCTGTATTCGACTTCTTTTGCTTTAATCTTAATTTATTTGCTTTTTAAGACACATACCCCTTAATAACTTTTTCCTTAACTAGCAATCAATGATGAGATGCAAATTGAGCCAACCTATGTCCACATATATGAGAGAACAAACAAAGGTGAAGGTCTGTGAAATATTAGACTACTCAAAATATTTTGACGTTGCCCTTAGAAATAATTGGTGGTCTCCCCTAGACTTTCTCGTATACTCAGATATGGGGATGAATATTTGAGGAGTAAACCACAAGACAATGACAATATTTTTATATTATGTACATTAAAGAACCATCAACAACAAATCAATAATGTATTGAACAATTATTATAAAAGTAAAGATGAATAAATAGGATTCTGCAGGTGCATGAATAAAAGGTATAGTACCACTTCCGGTTAACAGAAATAACCAAAAAGTTGATAGAAATCTACGTTTTTTACCTAATACATGTATGCAAAATTTGGTTGACCTAAGTGAAAGCACACTCAGGTTATCCTGTTTACCTACACACGCACACAGACAGACACACAGACATAATTCCAAAAATGGTATTTTTGGACTCAGAAAGGTCTAAAATATTGGGATTCATCAAAATCTCGAAATTGAATCTTTGAACGATTACAACACTTTCCCTATACTTCATACACAGGAAAGTAAAAAGAAAATCAACAGCTTTTGAAATTTCTCCTTAACAAACCATGGAATTAAAAAACAGGTGTAATTAACAACAATAATTGACTTCTAATGAAGAAATGGATTTGTTTAGAGTTTGAGGCTCCAGCTTAGCTGGTCATTTGTTGACTTGCTTTGCATCTCATTCTTGTTTGGCTACTATTTCAGAAAAAAACAAATAATTAAGGGGTCTGAGTCTTAAATAGCAAGTCAAAACGATGAAGAGAAAAAACGTCAATTAGCAGCAGAAACTGATCTCTAGTTAAGAAAATGGCTGGAAGGAAAACATGCAGCCACTGCTGCCCTCTAGGTCTGAAGTTAGACAACCCTGGTTTATGTCTTCTTCCACACAGTAATAAAACAGTGAAAATATTCAGTGAACAAGCGATTTTGTAGCTCTAGAACAGTGGTTCTAAAAGTGTGGTCCTTGGGCCAAAGATGGTCTGTAGCTGACTCAGTCCTCTTCCTTTGAAGAACTTTCTTATTGATAAGGCCTCATGAAACAGCGGTAAGACACCCACTATAGAATACCCTGTCTGACTTTCTTAGAGACAATAATGTCTTTTTTTCTCTATACTTCTTCTCCACACTTCAATCCTGTACTTCAAGCTATCATGATAGCTCATAGAGAAGCAATATGAGAATTAGCCTGCAACACAGAAAAAGGCTAAGGAGTAGTACAAATTTGACAGAGTTCTATTTGTGCTAGCTTTTTTGTTGCCTTTTATAGAGCACCTTCTAAAGGCATAACAACAGAAGTAGTGCAGGCACCTAAATAAAAGAGGTATGTTACGATGAACACCCCTGTTCAGCCCTGATGACTCACTATATAAGCCTCTTCTTCTTCTTTGTGCCTCAGGTTACTATTTTTCACATGACAAATAGCTGAATGATAATGGTACAGAATGGTCTTTTGTCCAAAACACTTTGAGAGCCACTGCAATGAAAATTATAGATGTCTTAGTTTTAAATTAATAAAATGCAGTCAACTACCTTTTTAAAATCCTACCTGTATCTGTACAGACCTCAAGTGGTAGACCCCCAAGGTCCCTGTGTACATCACTCAGGTGTACAGTATGTGCCATCATTCAGTGACCTTTGCCTGAATGTGTGAAGTGCAGAGTCTTGGCACTGGGCTATGTTGAAAATGAAGCGTTCAGTCAGTCTTCAGCACTAAAGCTTTGGTTTAGTGGATAAAATATATATGGTCATGTAAAGGCAGATATTGATGATGAGATATGTAAATAAGTAAATAAACTAGTAAACAACTTTAATAAAATATAGCAAAAAAAACTTTCGTAAATCTAGTAAAGTTTCCATTGCGTTTAACTACTTAATATTTAAAAGTATTCTCATGTTAAATAAACTGTAACAAATACCAAGATGTAAGTGTAAAGCACAGTCTGAAGAGCAGTTAAGCCCAACGACACGCACATTTATTAAAAAAAGGAAAACACATCCATCTGTACTTCAGGAAGCCTAACACACTCAGTTGCATTTCCCCACAGTTTTGGAACACCGGAAATGCCTCATTAAATAATATATGCATACTTCAGACTATTAGGTAGATACAGCTTTTCTTACACTGTCCTCTATCATGTAGCACAGCTAGGTTCACCAATTTACCTGCTCATTGTTGGACTTTTCCCTGTGATCCACCAAAGGTCATCATCACCTTCTGCATGGGGCTGCTATTTATTCTGTCTTCTGAGTTTATTCCTTACTAACTATGTAAGCCTGTGCTGTAAAATGCCTGGGATCCTAGAAACTATTGAAATCGCCAGAAAAAAAAAATTGAAAGATTGAGATGTCAGGTAATTGACAAGAACTACTCTGGTCATCTAGGAGTAGGAGGATTCCTAGGAGGATTCATTTTGCTGACGTGCTCGCATGGCTTGTGCATTAGTGGCGGGAGGAAAAGTAAAAGGGATGCTGTTTTGCTAATTTTAGCGGCTAAGCCACCTTATCTTTCTTCAGAGGTTTCGTTTTGTTGACTTGCTGGCCTTGCTTGTGTTATTAGCGGCTAAGCGAGATTTCTGTTTCCTCGGAGGCGGAGCCTTTACCCTGACTCCACCTCTCACTTCCGGGCCGGACAGACATACACACTTCCAAGCGTAGACGTTTATATATAAAAGATACTGTGGTTTATTTCTCACACCCCGAGATGTATACTTTAGATTACCTGGTCAGTTAACATTGATCTGATATGAATATACGTTTTTTGTGTGACTGTGTATCCTGTTATGGTCTAGTTAATGCCTATTCCTATATCTGTGACCCTAAACTGAAATAAGCACATTTGAAAACAGGTTCAAGGATGAATTATTTCTTTTTACATTGCATTTTACATATAGTGCATATATAATGAAACAAACATGTATTACAAGCATAATTTAGAAAGTGAATACAATGTTCTCAGATTTTGCTCACTTATTTTCAGTTTATACAGTATATCTGACTCTTTCTCAAAATTATTTTGCTTTCTCAGAAATTCAATTTACTGGATTCTTTCTTTCTGATGTTCACAGATTCCTTTAAAACTTTATTGAACTCTTGTCATTTTTAATTGACAGCACAGCATAATTTGTATCATAACCCCAAATTATTTTTCTACAAAGATATCAAGAATGTTTTATTAACCATTAATGTGCCAATAATACCAGAATCTACATTTATTAATAAAATTAATAAATAAATTATTAATAAATTAATAATGTTTGCCTAGCATAATAGCACTTTTGAATTAACCTCACACCTGTTTTTCTTGCTGAATCATAGAGTATTATCTTAAACTCTTGTTTTCTTCTCTTGTGAAAAATTTTCTATAAATGATCCTATTACTCAAGTTTCTTTTCAAGTAGGATTGTACAATAAAAGTGTTGATTTTTTAAAATTATTTTTAATCAATTTAATCCCTACTAATGGAACTAGACTTTATCTTATTATATCTGCTTTGATTGCACTATTTAAAGGAGCCCAGTTCATTTGTGATCAAGTTGAGATATCCCTTGGTAAGTAAACTCCTAAATAATTGATTTCTTCTACATGCTGTTTTAGATCAGACTTTCTTCTAATTCCATTAGGGCTGTTAGTTGTAAGCTACAACTTTATTTTTCTGCATGTTTATGTTATAACCATTTAGAACCCCAAATTTCTCCAGAGACATTATTAATTAAAGAGTTCAGACTACTGGATCATGTAACCAATAAAAAAAACATATTCTGCATATAAAGTCACTCATTCAATATTAATCCTTTTCATTTTGTTCCTCAGTCTTTTCATTTGGGCTTACTTCTACTTCCCAAAACCATGCAGATAAATTTGATTAGCTTAGTGTTAATTAGCCCATTATAAGGGAGAGTGTGTGTGGTGATCTATTCAGGGTTTACTCTTGCCTTTCACCCAGTTCTGCCAGGATAGGTTAAAACTCCCTATGATTTATAACTGAAATAAGTGGCATCAGAAAATGAATGACTTAATTGAGCTAACTCCTCAGTATACTTGGTAAATGGTAGGGTGAGAAATAGGCATTTTTTACCTTCTAACTCGTTCAGGGATATGGGAGTCCAGCAGATTCATCCATCCATCCATCCTCTTCCGCTTATCTGGGGTCGGGTCGCGGGGGCAGCAGCTTAAGCAGAGAGGCCCAGACTTCCCTCTCCCCAGCCACTTCTTCCAGCTCTTCCGGGAGAATCCCAAGGCGTTCCCAGGCCAGCCGGGAGACATAGTCCCTCCAGCGTGTCCTGGGTCTTCCCCGGGGCCTCCTCCCGGTTGGACGTGCCCGGAACACCTCACCAAGGAGGCGTCCAGGAGGCATCCTGATCAGATGCCCAGGCCACCTCATCTGACTCCTCTCGATGCGGAGGAGTAGTGGCTCTACTCTGAGCCTCTCCCGGATGACTGAGCTTCTCACGCTATCTTTAAGGGAGAGCCCAGACACCCTGCGGAGGAAACTCATTTCAGCCGCTTGTAGCTCATGACCATAGGTGAGGGTAGGAACGTAGATCGACTGGTAAATTGAGAGCTTCACCTTACGGCTCAGCTCTTTTTTCACCACGACAGACCGATGCAGAGCCCGCATCACTGCGGATGCCGCACCAATCCGCCTGTCGATCTCACGCTCCATTCTTCCCTCACTCGTGAATAAGACCCTGAGATACTTGAACTCCTCCACTTGGGGCAGGACTTCTCCCCCAACCCTGAGAGGGCACTCCACCCTTTTCCAGCTGAGGACCATGGTCTTGGATTTGGAGGTGCTGATTCTCATCACAGCCGCTTCACACTCAGCTGCGAACCGATCCAGAGAGAGCTGAAGATCACGGCCTGATGAAGCAAACAGGACAACATCATCTGCAAAAAGCAGTGACCCAATCCTGAGTCCACCAAACCGGACCCCTTCAACACCCTGGCTGCACCTAGAAATTCTGTCCATAAACATTATGAACAGAATCAGTGACAAAGGGCAGCCCTGGCGGAGTCCAACTCTCACTGGAAACGGGCTTGACTTACTGCCGGCAATGCGGACCAAGCTCTGACACCGGTTGTACAGGGGCTGAACAGCTCTTATCAGGGGGTCCGGTACCCCATACTCCCGGAGCACCCCCCACAGGAGTCCCCGAGGGACACGGTCGAACGCCTTTTCCAAGTCCACAAAACACATGTAGACTGGTTGGGCAAACTCCCATGCACCCTCCAGGATTCTGCTATGGGTGTAGAGCTGGTCCACTGTTCCGCGACCAGGACGAAAACCACACTGTTCCTCCTGAATCCGAGGTTCGACTATCCAACGGACCCTCCTCTCCAGAACCCCCGAATAGACTTTTCCAGGGAGGCTGAGGAGTGTGATCCCTCTGTAGTTGGAACACACCCTCCGGTCCCCCTTTTTAAAGAGGGGGACCACCACCCTGGTCTGCCAATCCAGAGGCACTGTCCCCGATGTCCATGCAATGTTGCAGAGACGTGTCAACCAAGACAGTCCTACAACATCCAGAGCCTTGAGGAACTCCGGGCGTATCTCATCCACCTCCGGGGCCCTGCCACCAAGGAGTTTTTTGACCACCTCAGTGACCTCAGTCCCAGAGATGGGAGAGCCCACCTCAGAGTCCCCAGGCTCTGCTTTCTCATTGGAAGGCATGTTAGTGGGATTGAGGAGGTCTTCAAAGTACTCCCCCCACCGACCCACAACGTCCCGAGTCGAGGTCAGCAGCGCACCATCCCTACCATATACGGTGTTGACACTGCACTGCTTCCCCCTCCTGAGACGCCGGACGGTGGACCAGAATCTCCTCGAAGCCATCCAAAAGTCGTTCTCCATGGCCTCTCCACACTCCTCCCATGCCCGAGTTTTTGCCTCATCAACCACCGAAGCCGCATTCCGCTTGGCCTGCCAATACCTATCAGCTGCCTCCAGAGACCCACAGGACAAAAAGGTCCTATAGGTCTCCTTCTTCAGCCACGACAGGCACCGACCACCTTACGGCCACAGCTCCGGTCAGCCACCTCAACAATAGAGGCATGGAACATGGCCCATTCAGACTCAATGTCCCACACCTCCCTCGGGACGTGGTCGAAGTTCTGCCGAAGGTGGGAGTTGAAGCTACTTCTGACAGGGGACTCTGCCAGCTGTTCCCAGCAGACCCTCACAACACGTTTGGGCCTACCAGGCCTGACCAGCTTCTTCCCCCACCATCGAAGCCAACTCACCACCAGGTGGTGATCAGTTCACAGCTCCGCCCCTCTCTTCACCCGAGTGTCCAAGACATGTGGCCGCAAGTCCGACGACACGACCACAAAGTCGATCATCGAACTGAGGCCTAGGGTGTCCTGGTGCCAAGTGCACATATGAACACCCTTATGCTTGAACATGGTGTTCGTTATGGACAATCCGTGACGAGCACAGAAGTCCAATAACAAAACACCGCTCGGGTTCAGATCGGGGGGGCCAATCCTCCCAATCACGCCCTTCCAGGTCTCACTGTCATTGCCCACGTGAGCATTGAAGTCTTCCAACAGAACGAGGGAGTCCCCAGAAGGTACGCCCTCTAGCACCCCCTCCAGAGACTCCAAAAAGGGTGGATACTCCAAACTGCTGTTCGGCGCATACGCACAAACAACAGTCAGGACCCTTACCCCCACCCGAAGGCAGAGAAAGGCCACTCTCTCGTCCACCAGGGTAAACCCCAATTCACAGGCTCCAAGTCGAGGGGCAATAAGTATGCCCACACCTGCTCAGCGCCTCTCACCGGGGGCAACTCCAGAGTGGTAGAGAGTCCAGCCCCTCTCAAGGAAATTGGTTCCAGAGTGCAAGCTGTGCGTCGAGGTGAGTCCAACTATATCTAGCCGGAACCTTTCGACCTGGCGCACTAGCTCAGGCTCCTTCCCCTTCAGAGAGGTGACATTCCACGTCCCAAGAGCCAGTTTCGGCTACAGTCCAGCAGATAAACATTTATTTTGGACTAACCATGTTTCCTGTCAAAGACAGGTGATAGAATACATTTTAAAATATTTGCTCTCTCTTGCTGTACACATACCTTCAGTGACTAACCTCTGTATCTGTATGTGTCTGAACCTCTCTTCTCCAGTGCTCCCTCTGCTGAGTGTGTTCCCATAAAGCCTTCTTCTCAGACCCTGTCATTTCAAGGCACCTTACACACCCCTCCCGTCTACTTTAGTATTCCCCTTCTTTGATGGCAACTCTCATTCTGCCCCCATGCCGTTTTTCCTCCTTTTGTGTCTCACACTCAAACTTCCTCTTTCAATAACATCACCAAAGCCAAAGTGACCAATCAGACCAAAGTCAAAGTGAGAATAAGATATACTCAGTAGGACTTGACACACACACAGACTAATGTTTTATTATATAATAGATATTAAACAGATTTATCTGAAAACAGCTGATTCCTAAACAAAACTATGTAAAATTGCATAAAGAATTATTTGCTTCTGAATTTTTTTTATTTGCATTTAAACCTTTCAATATCTCTTCTATGGTAAATTGTGCTTCTGAATATGGTGTCTTAGTGAGTGAGGTGTCCCCATCCATACATTATCCAGCCCACTATATTCTAACTACAGTGCCAAGGGGGTCTGCTGGAGCCATTCCCAGCCAACACAGGGCACAAGGCAGGAAACAAACCCTGGGCAGGGTGCCAGCGCACCGTAGGGCACACATACACACACACGCCCACACACCAAGGACAATTTAGGATCGCCAATCCACCTAACCTGCATGTCTTTGGACTGTGCAAAGAAACCGTAGCACCCGGAGGAAACCCACGCAGATGCAGGAAGCGAACCTGCGTCTCCTAACTGCAAGGCAGCAGTGCTACCACTGCACCACCGTGCCGCCCGTGAGGAGTCTAATTTTCTTAAATTTGCTGTGCAATTATAATGTATGAGTTGTAAAAGTAGAACAGCACAATGGAGAGTGCAGAAAGGAGACTGGGGTTCATGTCCCACATCCTCCTTGCATGGAGTATGCATGTTCTCCCTCTGCCTGTGTGGGTTTTCTCCAAATGCTCCAGTTTCTTCCCAAAGACATGCATGTAGGTGGACTACTATTACTAAATTGGCCCTAATGAGTGGGTTTACTGTATGTGTGTTTGCCCTGCAATGGACTGGCACACTATCCAGATGTTGTCCTCATGCTGCACCCAATATTTACTTGGATTGGCCCTAGCTAAACTGCAGCTAGGCTCTGAATAAATGGGTTAGAAAAATGGATAGAGAATTGTGAAAGCAGTTCTTCATTCTGTTGAAGATATCTAATTTATTGCTCTGATCAGGTCACAAAAATAAAGGATAAGGGAAACCATGTTGAAACACTGTGGCCACTCAATTCAAATTTTAGGTTTTACCAAAAAAAAAAAGAATTCTGAACAAAATAACTAGATACAAACAAAAGATAAGGAGAAGAACAATGCAACTATAACCGTCCATCCATCCATCCATTTGTGAAATCTACTTATCCAGAGCAAAAAATAAAAAGTGGCAGCAAATAAAAAGTAAAAACAGTGATTAACAATATAGAAACCAAAAAAATAGTAAAGGTTGTCCACAAACCTAAACACTATATTAAAATATAGAGCCAAAAGTCAAGCAAAACACAAATACTTAATGATTAAAGTATCTATCTATCTATCTATCTATCTATCTATCTATCTATCTATCTAT
>JANRMT010062817.1:48129230-48143492 GCA_026402145.1 Polypterus bichir lapradei
TATCTATCTATCTATCTATCTATCTATCTATCTATCTATCTATCTATCTATCTATCTATCTATCTATCTATCTATCTATCTATCTATCGTGGTAAAAACAGTAACTAAAGCTGGGCTATTTAAAGGATTGCCATATCGAAGTATTTATCACCCTCAGGTGCTGTAGCATGACCTAATTACAGCACCTGAGGGCAATTAACTAATTAGGGCTCTCATTATAGCACTTAATTGAATCATTAACAAATAGAGGGCAAAACAATAAGCAAATACAGAACATTAATTGAAAACAATTAACCCAAATTAACCTGAAACAGGAAACTACAAAGGAGGCAGTAGAAACAAAAAAAAAAACAAAAAGAATGTAACAAGATTAACAAACAAACATGTCATGTCCATATCTGTTCACTAAGTAGATATGTTCCATGTTTATTTCTTATTGTTGTGATACTTTATACTATGGCTGCATATTCAGAACTTGTACCAAGTTGTGTACTAAGAAGAAGCTTATTATTAATTAAACTTTAAATTTGCAGTTCCACTCTAATGTAAGCCAATGTACTTTACTTTATCCATCCATTATCCAACCTGCTATATCCTAACTACAGGGTCACAGGGGTCTGCTGGAGCCAATACCAGCCACCACAGGGCACAAGGCAGGAAACAAGCCCCGGGCAGGGTGCCAGCCCACCACAGGGAGCACACACACACAGAGGCACAGCACACACTAGGGACAATTTAGGATCACCAATGCACCTAACCTGCATGTCTTTGGACTGTGGGAGGAAACTGGAGTAACCGGAGGAAACTCACGCAGACACGGACTTTACTTTATCACTCATTAATTTATTTTGCACATTTCTATTGGAATTCTTATGTGAACACATTGCCCCCATTAGTTTAAAAAAAATGAAATTGTCCTCTGATTGCTGTTTCTTGGTACTTTTCATCCATACTGTCATTAATGTTATAGTGCTGAGGCCTCATGTACAACATTGTGCGTAGAATTCACAGGAAAACATGGTGTACGGACATAAACAGAAATATCCACACGCACAAAAAAAAAACATGTGCATAAAACTTTGCATATACAATGTTCCACACATTTTGCCTTTTTAATTCCCAACCCACATGAATTTTTACACACATGCACATGCCTACAGCCCCACCCTGACTCCTCTACTTAACGTATTACACCAACTATAATGTCATCTTTATTATCTTGCTTTCCACTCATCATAATCTTTGGTTTGGCTGGGTTTGTTAGCCACCCAACAAACGCTGCTTCTTTTTTAATATTCTACCTGAGCTGCTGTTTACCGTTCTGTAACGAGATGGCCAAATCTAGGTCATCCACCTAAATAAAAAGACAAGAGTCTGTGTGTGTGTCTGTGTATCTCTTTGTCCATCCAAGGCTATGTTTCTGTTATATTCCATTTGGTATGGGATTCATAAAAGCAGTGTCTATGTTTGTAATGCAATGCATTTTATTACTATATGCATTTCAAAACTCATCCCAATACATAGTGCACTACAAACATTAACACTGAATATGCTGAGATCTATGTTGATTACTTAAATATTTCAACCCATCTTAGACAGGTAGCACAGCTAGTAGAAAATAAAACATCAGAATAACTTTGACAAGTTTGACAAGAACAGATCACTCAGTTCAAAAAAGGTTACCAATCCTTCTCACCTAATTTCACCATAATAACATCGAGTTGAGTCAAAGGTCCCTGAAGGACGACTGTCTATTACACTACTTGGTAATTTATTCAATGTACCTATGGCTATGCATCTTTTGGTCACATATGTATGTTAATCTTAGTAACAGTTCACCTTACATAGCACATCATATTTTGTACCACAGTACACTATAAGTTTCACTGGTATACAGATTATATACATATATACTGTATATTCATGTGTGTGTGTGTGTGTATTGGCACACATAGCATAAAACACTACAAACTTGGACAGTTACTTGCAAATACTGCAGATTGACATGTCTTGTGAAACATCAGGACTCTGAGTTATTTCTAAAGGAAACGTAAAATAGACTCTTAACTCAAAATTGTATTTTCACTGAACTTAAAGTGTCAGGGTAGAAACTGCAATATTTCAATTAAAGTATAAAGCTATAATATTAAGTTTGTCATTAAAGTATAGGAAGAAACAAAAGTGTTACTAAAAAGATCTGTTCATCTTATATTACAATAAGTAATTCAATGTTAATCTCATTTTTATATCTCTAGCCTGCTTTTTCCATTATTTTTAGTCAGAATGGAGCGGAAAAATATGCATAATCTTAAAATGTTTCAATTTCATCCGATAATGTCATGATCTTTCATTAAAGCAGGGGTCTCCAACTCCAGTGCTGGAGCGCTAATGTGGCTGCAGGTTTTCATTCTAACCCTCTTCTTAATTAGTGACCAGTTTTTACTGCTAATTAACTGTTTTGTCTTCACTTTATCTGACTTACTATTTAACACTCAATTTTCTCAATTACTGCTTTTTTCCTTAATTATCAGCCAAACAATAATAAAACAAAAAAAGCGAACACATGACCAGCAACCTTTGTCCATCATACAATATCTGAAAATAAAGAAAGGTGAAGGTCTCAGTAATGCTGATCTGCTGAGGTCCAAGGAGCATTTTGACATAGTTCTTAGAACAAAAAAAGTCAACAGTTTTGGAAATATCTACTGTGGAGAATAAAAGCACTAACCAGCCATGGAAATAAATGATGGGTTTAATTAACAAAAATAATTTACCTCTAATAAGAAACTGCTTAGAGTTTAATTGGTTAGAGTTTATGCTGTGTAACTTTCTGAACTTGAATTTTCGAGTGTTTCTGTCACACTGTATCACTCGATCAGCTTTCTTTTGTTGCTTATACTACTGCCTAAGCTAAAAAATAGTATGTTTTTGCTTGCCTTCACTTTACATTCACTGAAATTACTCTTTTTTCCACATGCTTTTGTCATTGTCTTTTAGCAAAGCACTGAACGGAAAGGGTTATTTGTATTGATTTGCATATATGAATATCCAAAATTCTGGGAGAAGTCAAGATCGGGCTGTTGGTGCCCACATGTGCTTTGAATTTCACCTTCATTGGGATTTATAAAGGGGAAATGCGTGGAACTTGGCATACACACAGTTTCATGTATCTGAATTTTTTTATACGTACGCACATTTCCAGTTTTGTCTGTACGCCATGTTTTAGTGCAAATTCTACGCACGGCATTATACGTGAGGCCCTTGGTCACCTGTTGGCTCACTCCATATCTCATTTCTGTTTGGGTGCCAACTAAGGAAAAAAAATTAAGCAATATACGAGAGTATAGAATCTTAAAAAAAACAAGTCAATTAAAATGAAGGGAAACTAATTTAATTAGCAGTAAAAACTGGTCACTAATTTAGAAAAGAGTTAGAATGAAAACCTGCAGCCACTACTGCCCTCCAGGACCAGAGTTTGAGACCCCGTTATAAAATGATTTTAAGGCACTGATAAGGCATAGTGTTTAACCTCACCATGTTTAAGACTTAGATTGACTGACTGTATGTGTGCATGTGGTTTGCCTTGAGGCCATTATTACAGGATAGGCTTCATTACCACATACCCCAAAAATTTAATTTAAAATGACAATGGCTTGAAGAGTAGAGTTGATGGCACTAGAGTACCTAGGACAAAAACCCAGGCCTAGCCCCTGCCTATGTATTTTCTTCATACATCAGAAATTTCCTGAGTATGAATGTGTGGTGGGATTGATGTCCCACTAAGGACAGGATTCCTGCTTTGCAGCCAATACCTCCAAGATAGGTTCCAGCCATCTCATATGGCCCTGAATTAGATTGACTGAATTTATAAAATGGATGGACCTGAAGAGCTCACCTCAGGTTTTGTTCATTAAGTTTAAGCTGATGTTTTTGAAATCTGCTGGATACTTTTTAATACTGATTCCTGAAGTACTGGAGGACATTAAGCTGTTTTATTATGTTTCTGGTAATGGATTTTTAAGAAAGAGGAACATTTTTTCTTCTTTTGTAAAACATGTTGAAATCAAAAGCATTGAACCTTGATTTCCTTCAAAAACACAGAAGTAGCTGTTGTTCAGAGGCCTTTATATTAAATATTTTCTTTAAAATAGATTTTATTGCCTGGAGGTGCATAAATGTTAAACAAAGTAATAGTAATTACAATCTCTTTTGCATTATGACACAAGTATGGAATGTGCAGAAGTGCTGAAGCGGCTTCTCATATGAAGCTTTGCTTATTTTATCTGTGTGTTCAGATAGGCTTCTTTGTCTATTAATTCTGTAGCCTAAAGCCATGTCTGGCAGGCTGCTTTTCCAGTTTGCGTATCCTTATGTTGTGTCAATGAACATTTGTTTTCTTTTTGTTACAGAATAATATTATTATCTAAGTAATAAATTAAAAAAAATATATTAATATTAATTGAAATTCTTTATAAATTGAAATATTCAGTGTTGATTATTTTCTTTGCAAAAACATCACATTATAGCCTGTAATCTTTTTCAGCACTTAATCTGATCATCCACAGTAGGGGTAACTCAATGGCTTTTGACTGAATAAAATCAGACAAATCATGAGCTTTATACAGTGCAGGGACTTGCCAAAACTGTTATCTCAATTTCAGGGATCTCATTTATCACTAGACTGTACTGGATACTGTCAGTTTCTCCTTTATATACATTCATTAGTATTTGTTAGAATGTACATGCAAAAAAGTTCATTTTGATGTATAAATGAGCCATACACCTTGACCATGTTATTATCCATTCATTCATTAATTCATCATTTGTACATCCAGTTTTGCCATTTCAAGTTTGTGTGAGCCAAAGCCTACCTCGACAGCATTCAGTACAAATAACTTTTTATAAGGACTAGTTCATTGAAGGGTTCACTCACACACACATCCACATTTGATCCTGTGGTGACAGTGTAAAGCTGCCTAATGAATTAATACACCAGTCTTTGAGTTATGAAATTAAAACTGGTGTTGGCAGAGAAAAGTAAGTAAAGCTGATGACACATAACGTAGCTTTTAATGGCTGCAACTGCTGGATCTCATCACCTTCAGGATGTCAGATTACACAACTAGGAATCACAGGAGATAAAGAATTTCACAACTGTCTCACAACTTCTCAGCACTTGAGAAATTTGCAAAGTATCACAAGCTCACTGCGTTTTCACAGCCAAATGACACACTGCCTGATGGTGCCAGTGAATGTGTGAATGTTTTCCATGTATGGTGAATTCATCCACGATCTGCCACGATTTTTTTCCTTTTTGCATTTGACCATGGTACAACAAACATGAAGCTTTGGACAAACAAACCTCTCTTCTCTTTCTATGGTCCAAAACACCCATATTTCTTATCTCTTTGTTACAGCATTCTATGCATTGTACTTCTGGCTGAGCACTCATTGGTTGAACACACAAACATGCCAAGACTGCCTGTGATTCTGTAAGATTAAGTAAAGGAGGTCCATGACTGAAAATGACTGGAAAAATAAGGTAGTGTGAATGGGGCTTAAATAGCTTTATTTGTGAAACACAAATATCATATAACTAGGGGGACGAGTAACAATTATGGCATTGTTAACTAAAAAATAATAATAATACATAAAAAGGTTTAACTACTATGGATCTCCTATTGAGATGGAGCAGGGTGGACTCTTTATCCTCTCTGCAATTTTTTGTCCTGCCTTTTATCTCAGCATTATACTAGTTTACTGACTTTTGTCAGAAATTGGGTTTTCTGGATATGTTTTCTGAAAGATCTGCAAAGTTGAAAGTTACCATTAAACAGTGCTACATTACAGTTTCAAGCGTAATCTGCACTTATCTGCAATATTAGCAGAAACATAGATGGTAAACGGTTGTGTTATTGTTTGTATTGATGAAATGAAATAAGAAAAGCACTGAATGATCAAACAAAATGATCAAACAGAGATTTTATCTAGCATAGAAAGTAAACTGTTAAATGTGAATAGCTGTCAGTTTAGCTGTAACAAGATAGCCAGCTAGATTAAAGTTGACACCTGGTAACAAATTACTTTGGTTGTGTGGACAATACTGAGTACTTATAGCAAGTGAGGAAATAATCAGTAACTAATATGTTGTTGTGACCTGTGCTTTAAGTTACTTTACAGACATATATCAGCTATGGCTTATCTATTTATATATTATTGACTTTAGGGGACACTCCATAACAGACACCAAATCCAACCAACAAGGCAGTTGTTCAAAGAAACCAAAGAAAAGGGATTTATTAACACAGAATGGAATAATTACCACAAGAGACAAGAAATGAATACATAAATGAGTAAATATAACAAACACTTAAGCTTTGGGGTTTACCTGAACAATAATGACACTCCCTACCACGTATTCTGGCAGCTCCACTTACCCACTGCTTCTCTAAGTTCTCTGTTCACTCATCAATAAATATTACTCCGTTTCTCTCATTCCCTGGTTTTACGTCCACCAACTAGTTTAGCCCGTGTCCACCACTTCCTCCCAACTCTAAGGTCAAAGGCCAAGTGGCTAAAACAGTCTTTACAAATAGGTCAATAACCATTTCTGGCTAGCTTGTGGCAAGGATTTCTGAGTTACTTGGTGACCACTTAAAGTCTTCTGGTAGTCTGCATTCCTGGTCAATCAAGAGTAGTGGATGTTGGAGAAAATCAGTTTGGTTTTAGACTGACTAGAGCACGGGTGTCGAACTCCGGTCCTGGACGGCCACAGTAGCTGCAAGTTTTCATTCAAACCATTTTCTTCATTAGTGACCAGTTTTTGCTGCTAATTCATTTCTTTTGCCTTAGTTTTAATTAACTTCACTCAGGCCCCTTAGTTGTCTCTTTTTCTTTAATTAGCAGCCAAACAATAATGTGACACAAAATAACCCACCACAAGAGCAGCTCACCTGTACCCATCACACAATATCTGAAAATAAAGAAAGGTGAAGGTCTCAGTAAGGCTGATCTGCTCAGGTCACCAAAACATCTTGATGGTGTTCTTAAAAAAAAACTGAAAAATCAACAGTTTTGGAAATGTCTGCTGTGGCAGAATGAGATCAGTAACAAGCCATGGAATAAAATAACGGGTTTAATTAACAGCAAGAATGGGCTTCTTATTAAGAAATTGGTTGGAGTTTGAAATTCCACTGTAGCTGGTTATCTGTCGGCTCGTTTTACATCTCATTTCTGTTTGCCTGTCATTTAATAAAGGAAACAATAAATTCAGAGGACTGAATTCTTAAAACAGGGCTATTAAAATGAAGGAAAACTGATCACTGATTAGAAAAAGGGGCTAGAATGAAAACCTGCAGCCACTGCGGCCCACCAGGCCCAAAGTTCGACACCCCTGGACTAGGGGAATGAATGCAATCTTTGTATTGTCTGCCCAAAGGGAGAAGTAAAGAAAAGGAAGGAATGATCGAGTGATAGCTTTTGTGGAACTTTAGAAAGCCTATGAGAGAGTGCCAATAGAAGAGATCTGGTGGGGATTGAGTGGAAGAAAACCTGAAGGGTACATCAGACATATCAAAATATGAGTGTGAAGCAGGAATAAGGGAAGAGCTTGAAGTGATAATGGGAATACAGCAGGGCTTAGTATTGAGCCCATTATTGATTATACTAATACTAGATGAAATCAACAAAGATGTGTAGATAAGGTCAACATGGTGAATATATTTTGCAGATGATTGTGAGTTATATGAATGTACATGAGAGAAGCTATAAATTGGAATTAGAGAAGTGCAGACATATAGTAGAGGGACATGGGATGAATGCAAGTAGATCAAAAACTCAATATATATTCTGCCACTGTAATGGAGAGTATATAATAATAAAAAATTAAGCAGGGTACAGATGAGGTAGTAGAAGTACTGTCTGGTACTTAGAGGTGTACATTGATTAGAAAATGAAAGAGGGATGGAAAAATTGGAAAAAGTGTAGTAGAATACTTTGTGACAAAAGGATACTAAAAGATAAAAAATAATATACAACATGTTAACGCTGTATAGTGCAGAAATGCGTGGAACAACTAGAAGGGAGACTGAAAGCAGGGAAATTCAAGAAATGTAAATGCTGCAGTGGATGTATGGGGTGTACCAAATGGATCAAATAGAAAACAGGTAGAAGACCTTAAAAACGAAATGGATATGGTGGAAGAGGATAGCGAGAAGATAATCGCATTGAAATAAAACATTCAAGATCTTATTATTCTCACCATCTAGCTCCTTTACATAAGCTTCTTTGCAGCTTTGTTCTGATGTCCTAAATGTCCAATAATACTCTGGGAAACTCTAAGCAGAGATTGTGACTTCATATTGCACTTCAGTGCAAAACCCAGAAAGAAAAAAGGGTTCATTTCTCTGAGTTTTCAACAGGAAGCAGCTAATCAACAGGTAAGGTTTTGTTCATTTTCTCTTTTGTTGCTGCCATGTATTAATGAGGTGTAATATCCACTGGCATGTCTGTGATCAAGGTCTAGAGTTTCTTGTGTTAATTTCATTATTACCTCTTCCCTTCCTTTATTTTCAGAAGCAGTTATGTTATGATAAGGGCGGAGATGTTACCTTGATGTCGTGTATTCACATCAGTTCAGAGCAGAGAGCACCTGGTGCCACCAGTCCAGGATTCATAAAAGAAGATGAAACACTGATAATGTCTCTCTTACATGAAACAGGAAATCTGAGGAACCAAAACATCAGCTTTCAATTCTTTTTACAAACACTCTTTACTGCCGGAAGCTCTTCACTGTCACCCAGTCAATGCTTCCTATCTCAAAACACAGACGCGCGTGCACATGCACACCTCCGCCCTGTTGCAGTCTACAGTTAGTTGTTTCCAGTATTCGGGCGGAAGGCACTAAAATTAACTCACATTCAAGGCTCTACACATGAATGATATTCCTTGAAAACAAAAGAATTAATTCTTGTGTGTGTTTGAATTCATGTGAGGGATTTCATGTTTCAGGAACTAATGAATTGGTTTGCCATTCACTTTT
This sequence comes from Polypterus bichir lapradei, assembly GCA_026402145.1. NCBI lineage: Eukaryota > Metazoa > Chordata > Cladistia > Polypteriformes > Polypteridae > Polypterus > Polypterus bichir. The sequence continues at coordinate 48,138,271 of JANRMT010062817.1, forward strand.
ATTTGTGAAACATTCATTTGTGTTTTTCTTAAATTATTAAGTCAAATGTGTGTGTTTCTTCAACAAATGCTACATAACTACATGCAGAATATATCCATACCAAGAAATGCTGACAATATCATCCATCAGTTATTCCCAAGATGTGAGAGTAAACAAAAGCTTCCAGAGAAAACCCGCACAGACATGGTGCCCATGATACAATTTGAGCTCATGACTCTGAAGATGTATCATCATGCTGCTTTAAAGTTTTACTTTTGAGCAGCCAATCTATTATTGAACTGATTTAATCCTTTTTAGAGGTCCCAGGGGCCAAAACCTGTTCCATCAGAGCTGGACAAAAGGCAGGAACAAGCCTTGTCTTAAATGCCACTTTCGCACACAATTTACTCCAGCCAGTCCAATTTAGAGTCACTAATAAAACTAAACTGCATATCTTTTTGATGTAGAAAGTAAACAGGAGTAAACAGGAAAAACTCAAGAATATCAGGAAATAGTAAGTTTTCCATGCAACAATAAGGAGAGCGTGTGTGGATGGGTAGTGTACCATGAAGGAGGAGTTTCTTTATTCACCTCATATTCTGCAAGCATGATCTTTTTATCAAGATGACAAATGACTCACTAACTATAGCCTGCAGCTCGTGCTAGTTTGCTCTCACTCCTCAGATTATTGAGGCTTTCCACGCAATGCAACCATAAGACAAATGATCTGTGTTATAAGTCATACCTTTCAAGGAAGTTTCTAGAAAAGAAAAAAAATATACGTGTTATTTTTCTCTGCTAGAAGATAAACCACACCAAGTCCCTCAATGTATGAAAGGCTTTCTTTTTGCCTATAAATGCAAAACAAAGAGAATCTTATGACTGCATGAAATCAAATGGCATTTTAATGTAGATCCAGTATATTTTCTTTTTAGATTTGCCTCTGTACTTTGAAGTTTCTTTCCCTTAGTATATGAAGTTAAGTTTTGTTACTAAGGCTTGCATTTGAATTGCTCTCCATCATGAAAAAACATTGCTTCAAATTTAATTGTGTTTACTTTTATTTTTTGGCTCTAAACACAGTTGGAAATGTGTCTAACATAAAATATGTATTCTACGGTATTGGTTTGACCTATTTAAATAGGGAAGCTGTCTCTAAAGTGAGTTCAGTGATCATGTCTGCTGACCACTTTACAACTGTAAATGTAAAACTGTTACAATGACTAGCATGGCAGTTGTTTTATCTTTTTATTTTAAATTGCTACAGGATGAATTGTCCCAGATATTTAAGGACTTATAAAGTATTTATAAGGTAAACAATAATTTGTAAAAACTGCTTAATATGAATCAAGTTACATTATGATCACATTTAAATAAGACTGCATCTGGAGTTCTGTGTGTAATTCTGGTCACCATTCTTCCAAAAACACAAATGACATCTTCTGTTATGACAGGCTATGAGAATTGTTCTTTCTTAGGTCACATCCATACTGCTACATTTTCATTTTAAAATGGTATTATTAAACAAATCTCATTTCAATCCACTCTGTCTTAGACCACACTAAAACGCAGATGATATAGATGTTCATCTGTACTGGGCAAGCGTGCTTCAGTGAAAACAGAAAGAGGATTTGTCCTCCATGCTAGACATTCATTTTGCAGCTTGCATTTACAGTATATACAGAGAACAGCAATAGAAAATACGGAAGCAAACTAACATTGTTTTGTTTAGACTGATAATGAGATGGAATTGTGACTGAGAGTAATACACAGGTATATGGTAAGCAAAGCATCTGACAAAACGTAATGAGCAGAATCCAATTACAGACGTGCCACATAATAAGCACAAGCCATTCACAGTAATATTAGCGTCTGTTTTCAAAACTCTTTTTCACCCATCCACATTACAACACTGAGCAAAAGTTTTCATATAAATACAACTCTGGAGAGCATTTTCAAAAGTCAGTTTTTTCAGAGGATAAAAATGCTGGAGTAGTGTTGATTAAACTCAAAAACACAGAGACTAATGTCTGCATTTTTAAACAATAAATATAGTAGTGAAATAACTTTGGTGTTAAGCAGAGAAGACTGCAGGGGGACCTAACCTTGGTCTTTGGGATTCTCAAAGTTATTAATAAAGCTGATCCAGCAGAATTCTTTCAACAAAAATAGTAAATCACATATTTGAGAACAACTGTGAAAATCAATGGGAAGTGTAGTCAACACAGAATCTAGAAGGTACTTCTTCATGAAAAGAGCTATAAAAATCTAGAGCAAACTATTAAGTCATATAGTTAAAGTAGAAATCTTCTCAACTTTGTTTTTTCTCAACAATGTGTATGGAGGAGAAATTGGAACAATTTGGCTATTAACTAAACAACTAAGCTTGAAAGAGTAAATAGTCTCTCATTTGTCAACCTTCTGAAGCTCTTTAGCTTCATGGATATCGCTACCCAAGAGGACATAGATAGATAGATAGATAGATAGATAGATAGATAGATAGATAGATAGATAGATAGATAGATAGATAGATAGATAGATAGATAGATATTATCAAGCAAAATTCTCTGAAGAAAACACCCAATATTTTGTCACATATGCAGGTCAGAGGATTACCTTCCAGGTTTACCTGAGGTAAGGGATACAAGCCCAGAGTGATACGAAGTGCTATCGCTAACACTGTCATCTCTTTTTTCACCCACTGTGGCGAGAATAGGCCAAATGAGGTCACATGACTTTGACTCATCCAGCCGTAGTCCAATAAAAGACCAGAAATCCCAGAGAAAGATATCTCAGTCTGGACCAGAACTGTAGCCAGAATGAAGCTCCTGAAAAAGACTGAGCTGCTAAAATAAGGAAGAATCATGCAGACTTCTACTTGTTTTTGTTTATCTGCCTTTTGCACAATCGAGTCTTTGTTTTGTTTACTGATATTTTGAGTTTGGATTAAACGGGCTGATCCCCAAATGTCCTTCCGCCCGCTCACAATGTATAAACTTTCAAATGTTGAAGTGGTTAATGCGCAGTTAAATAGACAGTACTTTATTTGTCCCAAGGGAGAAATTTAGCTTTTTACAGAAGCTCAATATTGCAACAAACAACAACAAATAAATGCAAGAATTACAAAAGACAAGAAAATGTCTGGCTTGGCTAAAGTGCCTAAGATGAAATCAGATATCTTCAAATTATTCAGCATATTCTACTTTACAATTCGATTAAAGGTTGGTTTAGACAGTTGCTCAGGGACATACTGCGAATCAGAGGTAGAGACTGAACCAGTAACCTATTTAAGGTTCAGTGATCTAGTCACTCTAGTTTAATAGCAACTTCAGCTAAAACATACATATCTAAAGGATGAATAAGTCAAACAATGATTCAGCATTTAACAGTATTAATTCATATTTAACATATTTGGTTTACTAATATATGAATGGGTAACCTTTATAAAAAATGCCATCACTATCAGAGCCAGAGAGGAGTCTAGTTTTTTAAGCAAATCGTCAAATGGTTTACATCAACATTTTGCTGATAGATAAGGGCATAAAACACACATTGTGCCATAGATTTAAACATATTAATCTTTACTTCACTCAAGCTGCAATGGCACACCTTGAAGTCCTAAATCAATTTGTTGGGCCCAATAAGAATTGCGTATGTTGCTCATTGTGGCAAAAAAAAAAAAAATAATGACACATAAAGATTAGAGAAGCTGTCTTCTTGGACATTAAAAAACTCTTAATTTATACAACTGAAGTTTGGATGCACAGTTGTTTGCTTTCATTTTATGGTGTAGCACTTGTTTTAGTTCTTGGCAACCTTACACAAGATAGAGAAAAAATTTAATTTAGAGAACATAATTGGTCACAACATCAACATTGTACACTTGTTGAAAAGATTGGGAAAAAATACCCAGCAGTCACAGAAATTTTCCCCTTTTTTATCAATCTTCTGTTCAGGCCATATACCTATACAACATTCACTGCTTTAGAAGGTAAAATGTTATTAGCAAAGACTTCTGCCGTCCTGCAAAGTCACTTTACTCACCTTCCTTCTAGAAAACAGTAAAAAGACATTCCCACTTTCAACTGTTCTCACATGTAGCAAATTATTTATTTTTAATTTTATGAATCACCCTACAATGAATTAAACAGACAGGAATCAAGAATTTCATAGGCATCTATTCCATTTCACTCACTCAAATAAGTATCAGCATTCCTTCCCTATCCAAGAGCTAACCTACTGTATGTGCAAAAAGACTAATATTCAATAATCTATACTAATAAAAGGCAAAGCCCTCACTCACTCACTCACTCACTCACTGACTGACTGACTGACTGACTGACTCATCACTAATTCTCCAACTTCCCGTGTAGGTAGAAGGCTGAAATTTGGCAGGCTTATTCCTTACAGCTCACTTACAAAAGTTAAGCAGGTTTCATTTCGAAATTCTACACGTAACGGTCATAACGGTCGATAACGGTCGACAACGTCCGCCATGTTGAACTTTCTTATTTATGGCACCATCTTCACGAAATTTGGTAGGCGGCTTCCCTGCGCTAACCAAAACCGATGTATGTACTTATTTCGATGGTATGACGCCATTGTCGGCCGCCATTTTGAACTTTCCAACGTCACTAATTTTCCAACTTCCCGTGTAGGTAGAAGGCTGACCCCATCTTCACGAAATTTGGTAGGTGGCTTCCCTGCGCTAACCAAAATCGATGTACGTACTTATTTCGGTGGTATGACGCCACTGTCGGCCGCCACATTGAATTTTCCAAACATCACTAATTCTCCAACTTCCCATGTAGGTAGAAGGCTGAAATTTGGCAGGCTCATTCCTTACACCTTACTTACAAAAGTTAAGCAGGTTTCATTTCGAAATTCTACGCGTAACGGTCATAACGGTCAACAATGTCCGCCATGTTGAACTTTCTTATTCATGGCCCCAACTTCACGAAATTTGGTAGGCAGCTTCCCTGCGCTAACCGAAACCAATGTACATACTTATTTCGGTGGTATGACACCACTGTCAGCCGCCATATTGAACTTTCCAACGTCACTAATTCTCCAACTTCCCGTGTAGGTAGAAGGCTGAAATTTGGCAGGCTCATTCCTTACAGCTTACTTACAAAAGTTAAACAGGTTTCATTTCGAAATTCTACACGTAACGGTCATAACGGTCGATAACGGTTGACAACGTCCGCCATGTTGAATTTTCTTATTTATGGCCCCATCTTCAC
>JANRMT010062817.1:48148492-48204225 GCA_026402145.1 Polypterus bichir lapradei
TTAACAAATAATTATTGGTATATTTTCCCTCAGTTTAAAAAGGTTTAATTTTCTTCTTAATAAAGATTTTAAGGCAGTACTTCACCGCTGCGAAGCGCGGGTATTTTGCTAGTAACAATTATTTGGTGAGACATCAAAAAGCTTAACAAAGGCCTGTCTTTTTTATCTGAACACAACTTTAATGAATTCTTTTAAAATGTAACAGTTACATTCCTGCCAGTATCAAGTATATGGGGATTTGTGTCACAGAAGGCAGAAAATGTCTTAATTTAAACATTGTTTCTAACAAGGAAATAACACAGTAGTTGCACCTGTAATATAAAATATTGTGTGATGTGTGCGAGTTAGAATAAGGAGGAGACTAAGCTGTTTGGACAGGAATTTCTGCAGGAGGCTGTTTATCAATGGGAAAAGCACATTTTCCAACCCCAAATATTGTTTTTTCCTGACGCCATATTTTAACTTTGGCCAGTTTTATTGATACGCTATAATATAGCATATAAAGAAACAACTAACTATACTGTATACCATATATGAATACAAATCTGAACTCACCATACTCTGATGAGGTACTCTCTGTTTGTTACAGTCAAACATGGAAACATCTGAAGTCTAAATCATCTCTTTGATGGATGTGAAGCTTTTTTGGCTTTTTCGATTGATGGATTTAACCATCTGTCTAGGCTTCCATTATCCAAAGCATAACTACAGATGGTCAGTTGTATATGACTGTGAGCCTGGGCCTGTACATAAACTGATTAGGACTATTTAAACTGTATGAACATACGCCTTTTCATTTCTGCCAGAAAATTAACAATTACTACAGTTAATGACTTTATAGAATATATTTTTTTTACTGTTCACACCTTCTTAAAGATTTAAGACAGGTTCAAAACTAGATATTTTTCCAAAGACTATCTGTAAATTTACTAATCATTTGGAATCCTGAGAAGAAGCTGGTAGGATTAGAACTGGAAAGGGAAGCATATATAAATAGAGGGGTCTTGGTGAAAAGAAGGTCATTGAGTAATGGACTGCAGAGAGATAAGATCTGTGGCTTTGTAAACACAATTACTGAAAACAAGAGGAACGAGATTTGGAAATGTGACCAAAGAGTAGGAGATGACAGGAGGAAGAAGTAAACCAGATAAGTGGCAACAAGTTACATGTATATTTCAGGTTTGTCGATTCCGCAAAAATGTTCTATGAAACAGAACCCAAGAGACAGTTTGGTTTCTTCTTCCACAAGAGAAATTTAGTGAATCATAGCAAGTTGACCTCTCAGTGCCTCATTTTTCCTGCCATTCTTTGGAACACTGATAACTCAACTATGCTATTCTTTAATTATCATATTTGTATTATTATCTAAAATCCCCCTGTAATTAAACAAAAAGACAAACAAATTCACAAATGGCTGGATCATTTTATAAAAAGTTTATATACACAGTTTACAGTGTATATTAACCTTGATAATTTTTTAAATAATCTAGTTAGGCTGCAGAAACAGAATAAGGACAATTGTCTTGAACTAGGTGTGCATCCTGCTCTTTTCCATTTACTGCACTTTGGCTACTGGAGAACAGTTTTATGACTGCAGCTTAACAAGTTTTCACACTGAACACTGCTAAAATAATGTACACACTGGATTAGATCTGGGCTTCTGATCAACCAATACATCATATTTAATTGTTACTATATATAGTATGGATTTGTGGGAATCTCATTTAAAATTTCTGGTCCCCAGTCTTTGTACATTAGAGACAATTAATTCTGAAGGCATAAACATGCAAATTACATTGTTCAAAAGCACTGCTTATTAAGAGTAGGCATTTACATTTTTTAAATAAATTTACTGACATTAGTATTTTTCCAATTAACATTATTTATATTTTAAGTAATATTTTTTATAATGAAGTGGCATGAAAACTGCAGTCAAACTGCCAAATGCAGAGACAAAAAAGAAACTTCCAAAAATTACTTTTATTCTGCCAAGAATTGAGCAGTGCCGAACTGTGAACTTCCATTTTCTCTGCATCACTGTGACTCCTGTCCACTGTTCTTACAGTGAATAATGATACATGCAGTTACAAACTAATAAAAAACATGTAGACCTGGAATGTAAGTGGAGGAGAATGTATTGCACTCCAGTAGCAATAACCATGCCAGTCTTCTAGGCTGTGGAAATTGTTTCTTAGCTTAGCCAGTTAAATTGGTTAAAACTCTGGTTTATGGCAAGACTGCAAGTGCATCATACAATTCCAGAAAGGGATTAAATAGTTGGTAATATGGGTCACAATTACAACACCAGTTCTAAGAAGCATCTATGACTCAAAGTAGAAGGAGGGCCACTTATTGAAACGTATTCATCACAAGCTTCAGCTAGTTCATTTACATGCACTTCAATTACCCGATTATTCACAGAAATTGGATTTTTAAAATGCCATGTGAACTCTTTTTCCTGTTAGAGATATTGGGTTATTGGACTCTGAGAAACCTGATTAACACAGGTAAATTTCTCAGTGAATAATCCAATAATCCTGTAAACCCTTAAGTGGGTTATTATTGTTGAGGAGTTTGTAGTCTGTGCATGTCCATCACATGCACACGTATTTGCTTCTCACACTCTTTCAGATAACAACAGGTAGAAGTGTCCATAAAATAAGTTTCCAGAGGCAAATGTTCAGGTGATCACATTATTCCTTCTCATGCCTGAAATAATCTGTCTCAATATTTCAGAAATCTGCAAATTTACTGTATGTCGATAAACTTAAAGTACAGGGTTAAACTCTGCAACACAATTCCACGAGCAGTAGGATAAAAAAAGTATGTGCATTACATAGTCAAACTACTTTTTAAAGTAACAAGTAACCTAATACAATACTTATCTTATTGAAGTTAAAAATACCTGCAGTATTCTTATTCCTGCAGCACTGGGTGTGAGACAAGAAGCGCATGTGCCGGCTCCTTTGGAGGGCTCGGTCACACAGCCTAGCAGAAAAGAATGTGCTGTGTGTATTCCAGTAACGGAAACATATAAAATAAATCGCCAATTTGAGTAGACATATTTATAAAACACAAGAAAATTATTATAGTCATTATGCTTATTTTTCAATTCACTGCAGTCGATGATGACAATAAGTGTACCAAATACCAAAAACTCTTTTTTCAGATGTTACAGTGTTTTGCAAAAGAAGAACTCAAGAACATTGCTTGCACATGCCATTTTTTTGAGAAGTCAGGTTTCTGTCTTAGTCGGATTATTCACTTTAACCCAAATGTGTAACAAAGACAAATCAAGTTGATAATGTTTCTTATGGAATAGTGGCTAACATGATGATGACATGGAATTGTGAGTAAAAGACATCATCAGCAGAGCATGTGTGGGTTAATGTGCAGACTTTTTGACTGTAATGGCTCAGCATTTATAAGAGATGCAAGAAAACTCAGGAAAGCATCTTTGAATCATTTGGTTGCAAGTCTCAATTTTAGGTGAGAACAAAATAGTTAATTAAAAACAGTCTATCAAAACCATTACACATGGGTATACTGTAGTCATGCTTTCTTGTATTATACTTAAAATGCACTTTTGAAGCTTAAAGGGTAAAGAAATGTGAGCAGTATTTCACTGAGTAGTGGCCATAAGAGTCATCTTTCGCCATGTTCTCATGTAAATGTCATACACTGAAAGAAATCCACAGGCACAGACGCTTGTTTTCTACAACACAGAGTTTTAGAGGCATTGCTATTATGAAAACATGTATCCCTGATGGGTTTTACTGCTAGGGCATGGAAGTCAAGTACTGGGACTGAGGACCAGTGGAATGCTAACAAGAGGCAGACTCCAGAAGGGTAAATAAAACTGTACATGAAATTAGATTTTATTGCGCCAAAATGCTAACAAAAATAAATGAACGCGTCTGAAAAAAATTCACATTTTTGTGCAAAGTAAAACCTTGAAAGAAAAATCCTAAAAGGGCTATAACAAGGTTAACCTACACCCCAGAAAATTCAAAAGAATTGTCTTTATTTCTCTCTTTCACTTTTTGAGAGATAGTCTTTTTGTAAGCAACATCCATCAACTGACCATCAAACCTGAATTCACCACTAAAGAATCCCTTTGCATTCACCCCAGCGGCTTACATCTCCTACCCTGGTTCATGATCACAATGCACTTTGCTTCAGGGTCCTTTCCTCCCATCCTTGACTTCCTTCTTTACTCCTCCAGGTGGTATCCAATTACACTGTCAATTGCCTATTGCCTCTCTTCACAAGATCTATCATGCATATATGCCGCCTCCACCTGAGCCACTCCAAACTTTCAACTAAACCAGCCAACAACCACTGCCTGAACACAGTTGTGTAGCTCGAGTTCGTGCTGTTCGGGGAGGGGTGGTGCTTCAATTTGCCGCCCTCCAACATATCTGAATATGTTAACCTATTTAAATAGAAAATTAAAATGATGTATAAAGAAAAATTAAGATAAATTTTGCATAGATTTATTCATTTATAGAGAAACAGCAATAATTTTTCACATTTAATTATTTATAAGCATCAACTAGACAAGAATATAGTATAGATGCACTGATAAGCCGTGTTCTAATTATTAGTTTAATATAATTACACTGAGAAAACTAGAACCCGTGTAGTGTACAAGTGATAGGTGGGGATGTTTTCTGCACAGAGCAAGAATGCATTCAGATTGATAACAAAACGAAATTATATATTGTAAATTAGTTGTTTATCTTCCTAGAAATTATTATTGGTGTAATGTTTATGTTTATTTTTGTTATTTCCTCATAAATTTCAACTACTGTGTCTGAAGCCGCTACAGAAGGACAGTCTGAAAATTATTTTTGAAGCATTTGTGGATAAAAATTTCCAAAATTTTTTAAATTACTTTTTTCATTTATGAGTGATATTTTTCCTAACCCTGCTGCTTATACACGAATTGTACTGAGCCTTTTGGCCAATAATACCACCCCAAAAATGTGCCGCCCAGGGTGGACGGAAGGGGCAGCCCTTTCCGTCCACCCCTAGCTATGCCATTTCCTGAACAAAGCTGGTAGGAAAAGGACAGGTATGTGGCACAAACTCTAGGCTCAACCACCCGTACCTTTCTCTCTTTGTGTTCCTGTAATCGTCAGCTGTATGCATTTCTGACACACTGTGCCACACACCCCTTCAAAGAAGCTGCCAACCCAGCAAAGAACAACATACCTAAAAACATTAATCTTCCAAAAACATGAAAAAGAACAACCAACTAAGGTTATGTCCACACAATCATGTTTTCATTTAAAAATAGTGTTTTCCAAAGAGAACAATCTCTGTCCGCACTAGTGTTATCATATCATTTACTAAAGTATCCACACCAAAATGACTGAAAACGCATAAGACATAAACATTTCCCGTACACATTCGCATATGTGCATCGGTGGAAAAATTCTCGAAGGGACGGTAGTACAGGATTTATTGCAATTCTGGGCATCTGGTAAATTATTTGTGTTTTGTGCATGTATGCAGCATAGAGACTGTGCAGCAAACAAGTTAGATTTATAATGGTGAGCAATACAAGAAGTGCCATAAAAAGGAATTTTTCCCTGCTAGCTATGATGCAATGTTTTTTTTTCCGTGAAGGGCAACTAATCGGGGAATAAGATGTTGTAGTGAGCAGAATCCAATCCGTGAAGGGCCACATAGTAAACATGAATAAATCAGAAAACAATTAGAGTCTGGGTTTTCAAAAGTCTGTGTTTTCACTCATCCATATCTACTTATCCAATGCAGAGCCAGCATTTTAAGAAGCATACAACTCTGTGGAGCATTTTTAAAAATCTCATCATTTCGGGAGTTAAAAATGCTGGGGTAGTGTAGAAAAGGCAAACGCAGAGACTAATGTCTCTATTTTTAAAAGAAAACATAGCAACATGGATGTAGCCTAAAAGAAAGACAAAACAAAGCAGTGAACTCCTTTTTTTAGTTGAATAGTTTATGGTCACTGAATTAAATAGAGTATAGCCATGTTCAAAAGTGCTGAACAAAGCCAGCTGTTCATTTTGTTGGCTAACATTATGTAAGAGAGGGAATCTCACTGGCCTTCTGAAAGCACTGCTTCTTGGTACTTGTTTAGAAGAAGCAACAATGAAGAAGACTGATCAACTTTCTTATATTTCAAGAGGAAAAAATGCAAAGCCATTCTGAATGATCACGTTCATCTTACTGGGTTATTCCTATATCTTAACGGTATTCCTATCTTATTTCAATCTCATCCCTGGAATGAAAATGCTCCCATTCTTCAAGGCGTGAGCCATCAATATACTTGAAGAAAATAATGTAAACCACACACTATGCCTGGCCTAGCCAACAGAACTCATAAAGAAATCACTCGTCTTAATGAGCACACAAGGAAATCAGCATAACTGCACACTCCACTCACACAGTGAATAGACTGGGCCTATTACCAGGAACCATCCAGTTGTGAGCCAACTGCAATAACCACTGCACCACCATGCCCTCTCCTCCAACATCTAGTCAATTGGTAATAAAAAAAGTACTTCGTGAAGTTAAAAAAGGAAAACAATCCAACTCTCAGTAAGCAGGAAATCAGGTGATCTGAGTTTTTTTCTTTGATTGTACAACAGTCATAATACACAATAGTGTGTAAAAGAAAATAAATTACTGTTAAATAAGTTGACTTTGAACCCCCACTCTTTGCACAACAATTCATTATGACATTATGAAGTGTTTAAAGTCTGGTTTCAGTTCAAAGTTGTTCCGTCTGACAATCACCTTCAGAAGTGGAGTGTTTTGTCTTCAGCTTTTGAAAAGGTGTGCTTTAAGAAGGCAGGGTCATATCAGGCCAGGAGCAGGTGTCACCTAGAATTAGCTTCTTGCTTTTTCATTTCAAAGCAAATGTTCTTCATTTGTACCCCTGCACCTGGTTACACACAATTTAATAATGTTGTTCATTTGTACCGGGTCTGTGTGTCCCTAATATACTAAACCATCTTGGTCCGGTTCAGTGCTTTTGAAGCTAATGCCAATGTTTTTGGATGGCAATTTATGAGATCAGTGCATTCAGCATACTAAAATGATTTTTACACTCATTCTCAATGTATTTTTCACAGATTTCAAACACTGAGATGGTTGATATGTATTTTAAAAGGACCCATCATTGGGGCCTTACAAATATTTCTTCCATATTCCTCCAACATTCACTTTTACAGGAAGGCAGAACTTACCCTGATGCTGTATTAGTAAGTACAAGGTGGCTACCAACCTAGATCATGGCACTATGTCATCATGGTACAAACCTACCCCGTGCCAATTTCCATCCATCCATTCTTCCATCCATCCACCCAGCAGCTTAAAGGAATACTCCAACTAAAAATTATATTTTTTTATATTACTTACGCCATGCAGTTTGTAATGATGGTCAAGAAAAAAATGTAAATATCATGCAGAATGAGGGAAAACAGTTTAAAATATAATGGACCATAATGGTGACCTGTTCTACCCAATGTCAAATAATGTGTAAAATGTCCATGGAAAAAAAAAAATCTCATGTTACTCAGTTGCATAATGCACAAGCCCGTCATCCAGTTGAATGCTCAAAACATGCAAAAGGTGTGCATTATTTGGTAAAATATTATGTATATTTCTGGAAAAAACAGTGTAGAATGTAGACAGGAAAGGCACATTCCCGTAATTCTGTACTTTTCAATTAAAGACAGAACTCTTGACCAATGAAGCTGCAGCTATTTTGGAAGCATGGAGCATATGTCAGGAATTGTCTCTGAATGGCGTGCCAAACCATAGTAGAACATAGCTACACACAAACATACACTAGGTCAACTCTCAGTGGCCATATAACCTGGTTTATTATGTTTATATTTGCCATTACTTGTTTTTTAAATTTGTGTCTGCACCAGCAGGACTAACAATAAATACTCCCCATTTTACTGTAAGGTATTCGGGCAATTAATTAAACTGAAATGAATTGGACAAAACTAAATCAGAAAAGGTAAGAGTAGCTAAATCACCAATCATGTTAATGCTGAGAAGTGCCTGGTGAAAAAGTTAAAGACAGAGAAAAACACAAATTTTACGTAACTCGACAGCAGCAAGGACAGAGCACATATTGAGAAGAAAAAGGTTTTAGAGCAGACAAGGTAGGGAGACACTCTAAAGTGTAGACAATGGATCTCCACATTTGCTGTTATTTGGCTGTGACCATTTCCCTTGTACCTTCATCTGACTGTCAGTATGAAAGGAAGCGCATGGGCAGACACTTTAAGTTATTTTCTTGCTTTCCTTCTTTTTGAATTGATTGTTAGCAGAGATTTGCTTGTTCCTTGACTTTTGATTTTTGGAAAACCATTTAAAATTTTGTTTACATTACAATTTTCTGTCTGATAGATTCAGACCAGACCTCTTAGTGGCCTCTACCGATTCAAAGGTTGGATGTGACTAGTGATAAGTGAAATAATTAACGCAAAATTAAATTTGCAGTGGAACTCAATGTTTCACTTCATAAACATAAACATTTCAAAATAAATTACATTTTGCATTGAATTCCTGTCTGGAAGTGTTCTAATGCAATAATTCCACATGCATCTTCCTGTCATTTATATTTTAATAAAGATCTCTAATGAATAATAGGGGATGGGAAGGTGAAAGGGGGCGGGGGGGTTGGGGGGGTTTGGTCAGGGGGTGGTGGATACTTCTTCCCATGTAGTGACATTGTCCTGGGAGAAAAAACTGCAATGTACATGATGATACATTTAAGAGTGACAGGTCGAACATGTGCAGCATGTCACTTTTTTAATAAACCTACTGCACTCCTCCACTGTGATGAGAACGAGAAGTGTAAAGTCAAATTATGCTTTATGTACCTGCAAAAAAGAACACATGTACACACAGAAGTGTGAATAAGGTTTTAGGGAGCAATATTACTTGTTTTCCACCCAAATAAATCCCATCGAAATGCCAAAAAACTCTAGTTTTACATTTTGTAATTGCAAAATCTCCTGCAAAATTAATGTCAGTTAAGCAAAACTGTATGCAAATCGCTCATCACTGGATTCCTAGTGCATCATAATATTACTAAATTCATGGGGCAGTTCCTTACTCACAGAGCTCATCACAAATGGTGGCGTTACTCCTACCAGTGAAATATTCAATTTGTTGATGTATATTGTAAAGTGATCCAGACAACACAGGAAAAAGGTTTACGGGCAGCCTCCCATATACTTGAAATTAGCTGCCAAAATCGTAGCAAAAGATGTGGTTCAAAGTGGTACAGTTCAGTCCACAACAAAGAACAAAGTAAACAGGCAAACATTTTGGTTATATAGAGGGAAACGGGAAATGATGTCATCAGACTGGAACCGGAAGTGACGTCCTCTGGGCCAGGGCCAGAAGTGACGTCCTTGGTGCTGGGCCCGGAAGTAGCGTGGCCAGAACCGGAAGTGACTTCCTTGGGGCCGGGACTGAAAATGACATCCTCAGGCCCAAGTGGAATTTCCTGTGATTGGACTGTCAATGGAAAAGAACAAGGAATAGTGCACACTGCCATCCCCTTGTTTGGCCAGGAATTAACATCTTTTTTAGCCTTTTAGCTGCCTTCCATGTGCATGTGTGTGACAATATTCATGAACAGGTGTCACTTTAAAGGAAGAAAGTGGCTAGAGATGTAAAGTTAAAATGAATGAATTGATTCTTCCTGGCTATGCATTGTCACACTCGTGTGCATTGGGGACAGCTTAAAGGCTTGGAAATTGGTAATTTCCCACCAAAACACAAGAGACTGCTGTTGACTAACACCTTATTTCCTCCTCCCTCTACAGACCATAAGATTGACAGCTTTACTACTCTTGATGTCACATCCGGTGTCCACCTGCCTGGACCCGCCTCTTCCTGCCGGAGGTTCTTCTCAACCGAAGCACCGCCATCTTGAGTTACTTGGAGACTCTCGTCTGCAACATTTTTCTTTCTCTTTAATGTGTTTATAACACACATTTTGTTTGAATTAAATGGGGTTTGCCTATGGGTAAATGCCAAAAGGGACTCTGTTGGGCCCTTGAGCAAGGCCCTTAACCTGCAATTGCTCCATCCTGGGTATGACGTTAATCTGCATCCATCCTTGCATGTAGGCCCTCCAACCTGCAGGGAAAATTTGGGGGTTGGTGGCAGAATTGGCACTCCAGCCACCATAAAAAACCTCACATTGTTCCACTCCATCTGAACTAGTGTGGTGCTGAGGTGTCATCTGTTGCATGGCTGCACTTGGGTCCTAATCTGGATCCTGAGTTGGTTTGTCATGTGGTGGGTGCGGCAATGCACTGTATCAGAGCGTGCCCCTAACCTCTATGGGTACCACAACTCTTCACAGTTGCCTGTGTTCTTTACTACTGTATAAGTGCATGAAGAAAAGCATTTAATGTAGGACAGAACCAGCTTTTTTCTCCAGCCTAGGAAATGAGGTAACATTACAAAACAGTGGCTGATGCAAAAATGGCAATTATCTATTACCCTTTTAACTTTTTCCCTGAGTGAATAAAGTGCATGGAAAGCAACAGAAAATATTTATAATAAAAAGTGATATAGAATTGCAGTTGCCTCACCAAGACAGTTTAAGAAGAAAAAAAAATACATTCTTTGGTCACTCCTTGCAATAACATCATTGGCTCCTTCTATTTTGTGTCACTTCAGATATCTAAATGACCCCAAAGATGAATGATTCTAAAACAATTTCCCAGTATGCTGGGCTTTACAGAAATCTCTTAGTAAACAGCGCTGTCCTAGAAGGTTTGAGGAGCTAAAGGTGCTGGCAAAGTCAGTAACTGCCAGAAGCCATTTACTGGCATCCTGGCATCATCTGTTGTGCCTCTGTAATTCTTTTCATCTGGGAATGCTGCTTAGGAAAGCACTCCACCCCCATCTCCCTCTCCCTCTTTCTGCCTTTAATGCTTTGGCTATATTTTGGAATTTGTTGTTCTCCATTTTTCTTTGTGTTAGAAAGTAAAAAAGGCTTAGGAAAAAAGAAATCACAAAGGCTCGTTTTGACAAAAAAAAGTTCTGCTGGTATAAACGCACAACTTTTAAGTATAAAACCTCAGTGTAAAGAACCAGTGTGCCAGCACAAACAACCTCAGTAGGTGTATCAAAATAACACAGACATATTTTCATAAGTTGGGCTGTGAAAATACACAACCTCATGCCATATGGGAAACCATTAACGGCACATAAAAATGTAAGAGATGATTTTTTTATTTTCCTCAGGAAAAAGCTTTTCAGACATTACTGATGTTTGTTTGAGTAAGAATATCCTTGGAACAGATGTGCACAAAACTGGAATTATGGGTACTAAAGATATTTGACCATTTCTTAGACTTTGTTCCAAAGATTTAGAATAATTATTTTTCAAAGGAGGCCAGGCAGTATTTTATTAGCAGTGGCCAGTCATTGCACGCTATAACTCTTTTTCACTGTAAAAACCCGATTAGGTTGCCATTCCCTTATTTATTACTACAAACTTCTTCATAAAGCAATTAAACATTTTTTCAAAAATTTTAAGTTAATGCAAATCAAGGAAATGACTATATAGAAATATAGACGGAAAGAAGGCCCATAACTAGAGCAGTGGTTGGTAGGCCAGCATGTGCAACTGAGTACATATGAGATGCACAGATGTTCATAAGCATATTTCTTCAAAATCGTACAGACTGTATTTGTCAGTGTGTAGAACTGTCACAATCACAATGACACTGAAGTCTTCCTCCTTCACTTCCTGCATCATGAAACTCCCCCTGAAGTCCTTGTTGCTCATTCAAAAACACCATAAAACCATTCATCAGTGAACCAGTATGTTCAAGCAGTTTCATTTTAATTTCACTAACTAAGCTGAACGTAAGATAGCAGTTGGGATTACATGTGGAAAAATGAAGAGGAAATGTAGAGAGAACGTAGTGGCAGAATTTGATCTAATGCAGGGGTGTCCAACTATGGCCCTGGTGGGCCACAGTGGCTGCAGGTTTTCATTCTAACCATCTTCTTAATTAGTGAGCCATTTTTGCTGCTGATTAACTTGTTTGCCTTAGTTTTAATTGACGTGACTCAGACCCCTTACTTGTCTCTTTTTCCTTAATGAGCAGCCAAACAATAATGAGACATAAAACAAGCTGCCACATGACCAGCTAACCTGAAAATAAAGAAAGGTGAAGTTCTCGGTCATGTTGGTCTGCTCAGGTCACCAAAACATCTTGATGATGGTCTTAGAAAAAACAGAAAATCAATAGTCTACTGTGGCAGAATGAGAGCAGCAACAAGTCATGATATTCAATAATAGATTTAATTAACAGCAAGAATTGGCTCATTAAGAAACTGGTTGGAGTGAAATTGCCTGGAGTTTGATGTTTCAGTTTAGCTGGTCATCTGTTGGCTCGTTTCACATCACATTTCTGTTTGGCTGCCATTTAATGAAGAAAGGAATCAATTCAGAGGACTGAATCCTTAAAAACAGGGCTAATAAAATGAAGGGAAAAGGAGTTAATTAGCAGTGAAAACTGGTCACTGATTAGGAAAAGGGTTAGAATGAAAACCTGCAGCCACTGCGGCCCACCAGAAATAGCAAAATAACATTCAATTGAAGGTGCCCAGCACCCTCCAGGTTTCTTTCTGTGTTTCTAGATTGGGGATGGGTGGTTGTGTGTGATGTTATAAGATTAGGGACATGTGTTTTGTTAAATATGTTGTGATTGCATTTTTGTGTTTATCTGGATATGCCTTAGATTGGCAACTCTGTATCTGCTTCAGATGAGTGCAAGTGTGTTGTGTGCCCTTTCATGGACTAGTTTTCTCTGGTTTTTTTTTTGGCTCTTCTGTGGAGGCGTTCTGCACCATGGCCACCTAAAGTCCTGTGCAGCAGCCACCTGTAATTTCTGAATGAAAGCAGATACCCCAACCTGTCACAAGACCCACTATATTGTCGAATCCTCAAAGACAAAGCCTTAACAACAAAATAAGTCTACTCTCTATATATAAAATCCTAAGCCTAAAAATTCAACGATTTTGTGCAACTATTTTATGTGACGTTTTTATGTCACTTTTTTTGTCACGCTTTAAATCGGGCTTATTTTAAAACCTACATATACTGTATATTTTTGCTGTCATTCTTTTCACAATCTATCAAACTTTAATGTGATGGTGTTAGATTTTCAGATTCTTATTCCATTTTTAAATTATAAACTAAAAAATATCAAGAACTCACATCCTGCAAGATGCAACTTTATGCCAAGAGATTTAACCACGCATATTTCTTAAAATATAAAAGACAAAGTGTAGGACAGCTGCTGTACAGGCTTTTAAATGTTTGAAACGCCGCACAAGATGCAGATCATGTGGCACAGCAACAGCAGCAAGCCAGCAGCTGATCAAGCAAAGAGGAGGTAAAACAAAAACTGTATTTGTTTCCCATTGTATCACCATTTAAGAGGGGGTTTTGGAGGAGCGACTGCGTCTCATTGGGGTGCGTTCAGCCCCTCTCTTCACAACACGAGTGGCAGAAACAGGAAGTGACTGGCATGTAGCGCAGGCCAGGGGGGATGATGTGCTTCTTTTCATATTCTTATTTAGTATTTTCAGACCCTTTATTCTGGCTTTGACTTTGATTCTTGGTTTATCGTTTATATTTGATGAAAGATAGAACTGATTCTGGGTGTTGAATTTTTTTCTTGTATTTCTGGTGTTTCTTCTTTTGGTCTCCTCTGTTAATTTAGTTTGCCTGTCTTTCTGTCAGTAAACTCATAACATTTAGAAGGACATTTGCAAGAAAAAGTAAACCCTTTGGTATTACCTGGTTTTCTGTATTAAATGTGATCAGATATTCATGTAACTCACAAGTATAGACAAACACAATATGCTTACACTAATAACACATAAACAATTATAATCTTCCATGATTTTATTGAACACACCCATCAAACATTCATAGTCTGCTATAGAAAAAGTAAGTGAACCTCTGAATTTAATAAGTGATTGAACGTCTTTTGGTAGCATTAACCTCAAACAAGCACTGGCAGTAGCTGTAAATCAGGCCTGAACAATGTTCAAGAGGACTTTCTGACCATTCTTCCTTACAGAACTGCTTCAGTTGAGCCATATTCTTAGGATGTCTTGTGTGAATGACTCTCTTGACATCCATCCACCCAGACATTATCCAGTAGGATACCTTAAAAAAGTAATAATAATAATAATAATTTCAATT
Organism: Polypterus bichir lapradei; assembly: GCA_026402145.1. Taxonomy (NCBI): domain Eukaryota; kingdom Metazoa; phylum Chordata; class Cladistia; order Polypteriformes; family Polypteridae; genus Polypterus; species Polypterus bichir. The sequence continues at coordinate 48,162,756 of JANRMT010062817.1, forward strand.
TATTTAGCACTTTTCTCACTAATTAAAAGGTTTACTTAGGGAGTGGGGAGTGCCTTCAACCACCACAAATGAATAGCATTCACCTGGATGGTTCAACGGGAGCCATTTAGTGCCAGTATGATCACCTTGGTGAAGAGGTGAAAGGGATAATTAGCCAGTTAGGTACAGGGAATAATTAGGGGGTTAGAGTGACTTGGGCTTGATGGGCAATTTAGCTTGGACATTGCCATACACCCTCCACTTTTATAAAGGATTCACAGGGATCTTTTATGACCATGGAGAGACCAGACCTAGATTTTATGTCATTGTGTGTAATAGTGGGTATGCAGCTAAGCAATTGAAGCCCTGTTTTAAATGAACAAATAAATAATTAAATAGCCAGCTCGATCTTCATGGGTAAGCATGGTCACATGGCTGGGGGAAGTTGCAGGGTGATTGAAACAGCGCGCACCTGCACATGAGGATGTGGTCTGTCTTGATTGCTCCATTGTCTTTCGGCAGTTCGAGACTGAGGTGCTGTGCCAAAAGAGGCATAGCTGGCATAGCAGAAGGAAAGGTGAAGAAAACAAAAGAGAAGAAAGAATAGAGTTTAAAAGACAGGAGAGAAGAAGGCAGGAATGTGGGAGAGCCATTGCGAGAGAGAGAGTGAGCAAGTGAGTGACATAATGCAGGCAGCTGGGATGAGAGCCCTTGGGAGAATGTGCGACCAACACTTGGTGCTTAAGAGAGTCACTGCCATGTTTTAGTGGAATTGGGAGTGACACATGGCTTGCTTCTGCGTGAGTTCAGGAAGGCAGTCGGAGTTGGTGAGGCTTGTATAGGGAGCCCTGTCAGGGCCACAGATGGCCACAGGAACCCGAGCCTCGGTAAGAAAAGGTTTGGATGCGGTGCCCTACTGGGAGCCTTGGAGCAGTAGGGACCCGAACCTGGAGAAGAATGGTTGTGTTTGTCTGCAGGCGTTTCCCCTGTTGCAAGATCCCATTTTGGGTTAACAAAGATGATGTCAATTTTAAAAGGACATGCCAGGGACTGTGATTTTACAAAAGTTCCTTTCCTCAGGATTTTAGCCTTGTTTTTAATGGATTATTTATTGGATTGTTTTTAACCTTCATATGTTCACTGACTTTTATGGATTGTTTATCTATTGACAATTTTCCACTGCACTGTTTATTTGGATAACTGCGGGTTTGACTTTGTTTTAATAAAAGCATGAGCACCTTTTTACACCTATCCCTTGCTGTTAACGTGAGTCCTCATTTGCCAGATGTAATCCTTTGGTTACGTTATGGGTGATGCGGGTTCAAGTGGCTTCCAAAAATAAGAGTGAGAGCATGGAGCCAAACTACACCATACAATACAATACAATGCAATTTATTTTTGTATAGCCCAAACTATCACAAGGAGTGCCATAATGGACTTTAACAGACCCTGTTTTTTGACAGCCTCCCCCAGCCTTGACTCTCTAAGAAGGAAAAAGAAACTCCCCAAAAAAACCATTGTAGGGAAGAAAAATTAAAGAAACTTTGTGAAAGGCAATTCAAAGAGAGACCCGTTTCCAGGTTGGTTGGGCATGCAGTGGGTGTCAAAAAATTGAGTAAATACAATATAATACACAGAACAGAACACAAGTAATCCTCAGTACAATACAATTGTACAAGTGCAGAACAAACTGCAAGAGTAGATTTTATCAAATAATAGTATTCAGATTTGTTCAGAGTACTGGAAACCTCGGCCATCAAGCTGCCTCCCCCCTACTGGCCGGCTGAGTAAATGCTGAGCCAGCCACACTGATGAAAGGACCCTTCTATGATTCCAGTGCTCCTCTATCAGAGATGACTTCTCCTTAGACAGGCAAACAACTTGGCATTAGGTCAGTGGCACCAAGTCCCACACTTGAGTACTGAGAAATGGAACAGAATCACATAATGTCCCTGCCACTGCACAGGGATCCACACACAGATCACAGGATAAGTGCCCCCATTGGCCTCTTCAACAACACTTCCAGCTTCAATACAAGCTTTTTTTAGATGGTCTCCCATTGAAATACTGGTCGGGGCCAGACATGCTTAGCTTCAGGTAGATTACCTGCTCTGAAATGCATGTGGTATGGCAACTGGTAACTTAGGAATTCATTTGCCTCTCAATGATGAAAAGCTGTTCAGGCCCAGAGGCAGCAAAGCAGCCCCAAAACATGATGCTTCCTCCACGATACTTCATCATCAGGATGATGATTTCATGTTGGCACGGTGTGCCTTTTTTACGCCATATGTAGTGCTGCATATTGTTCCTCAACAGTTCAGCCTTAGTTTCATCAGTCCACAAAGCATTTTCACAATAGCATTGTGGAGTGTCAAGGCAGTCTTTGGCAAATCAGCAGATGCTTCTTGTGTATAGCAAACTCAAACTCAAAGTCTTTTGAGTCTTTTTTATTGGTCACAGCAGCTCTTAGCCACACCTCCAATGTTGTTTCAATGACTGGACACCAAGTTTGACAAACTCTTCATTCTGGTTAGCTTTTGTTGAAGTCATTAGCTCAGGGGTTCACATACTTTTTTCCAGCCTACATTGTGAATGTCTGAATGATTTATTCAATATGTACGAGAACAATAAAATAATTTGAACAATAGTTGAACCAGACTGTGTTTGTTCATTATTGTAACTGAAATGAAGATCAGACCAAATTTATAACCACGATTATTTCCAAAGGGTTCTCCTACTTTTTTCATGCCACTACATTTTATTTCAGCTCTTTTAAAATATAGAAATATGAAAGTGACATCAAAATTATGATCTGTTCTGAAATTTGTCATCTATTTTGCCAGATTCCAACTAAGTACAGTATGGTATACACACTTATACACATTAAAATTCACCAGATTTAAGAAATGTTTACTTAAAAATGCATTCCTAGGATATAATAGTTTCTCTAGTCCACTCAAACACAATTAACGTGCTGTTGCATGCACTATATGTTTAAGTCCATCAGTACATTATACTTTACAAAATGCACAGTATACTCCCACACAGCAGTCACCTGATTATCATGTGAAAAAGTGACCAGCTTTTGTGCTCAGTATGCTGAATCAACACTTGACAAGGCGCCAGTCAATTACAGGAAGTATTTTATAAAATGAATCACATTACCTTCTGATTGCACACGTATAATTACGTTGTTCCTTGGAAAAACAGGCTTTGTGTACTTTCCTAATCAAACCTTACTCATACCCATAAGAGTCTGGATAGATCTATCTGTCGTGCTCATAAGCTTCGACTTATGGAGCCTTACAAAAACAAGTTTGAGAAATTAAGCAGTTATTCCTTCATATGTCACCGGTGGCACCAGAGTCTGAATAGAAGGCCAAGTTTTAGCTCTCACTACTCTGTAATGTAAATGTGGATTTATGTCTATGTATTAAACAGAATAAAAGTCAAGGTGGTGTCACCTGAACTCATTCTTGACAGCTTATATATTTCCTGGCTATTAAATGCTTGAAGGATGAAAGGCTATGTTATTTTGATTTCCGAATGGAGGCATAGAGGGGTATTAGTAATAATTTGAAAATTGGAGTCATACTGATTCGTTACAGGAGATAAAGTGAGCAGACACTTTGTGTCAGACACTCTAACCCAAACTGCATTCTCATGATGATAAAGTGAAAGGCGCTTGGGAGTCTGTAAAACTGGCACTGTTACACAAGCCAGTAAATTAGGAATTGAGGAAAACGTCTCACCTCAAGGGAATTGGAGGGAAAAGAAAGGAAAACAGATGAAACAAGCAGGAAAAACAGATGAAAGTGCACCCTGTGTCTGAGATCCCCCTCCTGTTCTCCTGGCTCTGTCTGAGCATGTCTGTTTGTCTGAGGTGAGTATGAACCTGGATATACTGTAATTAAAATTTGCTAAGCTCCTGTTAGGTACAGCTTCAACCTATACTAAATAGACGCATTTTACTTTGCCTCTCAGACCTTTGCCTGCACCCTATAAACAAATTGAATCATACCCGAAACATTTCCATATGTAACTCCAGTGGAAAAAAAAGACAATTACTGTAGTCAACCTCTTTTTTTTCACACCACTTGCAGCAGGGATCATTTTGGCACGTAAAAATCTCTCCACTTGCACCGTGAAATAAAAATTTACATTCACTAAGTGCAGCTCCCCAACCCAAGGCTGGACAGCTGTATTTTTAATGAGAGCAGGGAGATTTAATTACTTCTGTTTCAACAGGCCAAGCTTCCGCAGTTCGATGACAAGGGATACAGTGTTAGGGAAAAGGTGGCGGAAGGTTTTCCTGCTCACTCTGAAAGAAGAGCAGAAGTTACGCTTGGCATCTGCTTTGCAGCTATTCCAAAGTAAATCGGCTGTCACAACTGGCAGCTTTGAAATGTCATTTCTGGGTGTTCATTAGGAAGAATGAAAACACGCTTCAGCTCTTGTTTTAAAGTGCTCAATAAAATAAAGTTGTACATTTTGTGAGGTAGGTCTTCATGCATTTCTGGCTGCCTGCAGGCATTTCTCCCCCATCTTTGTCCTCTTCCCTGCCTCTAGCCAGCATTGAATAATTGGTGGCAAGGAAGACAGCTAAAACAGCCCAGCATTGCCTTTCTCCCTCTATCAAACCAACACACCACATAACTGCTGTGTGTCAATCAAAAGGAATCTCATGTTTTCCATCACATACTCGAGTCACCAGGCCTACATTCAGACACACATGCTAGTGCCATTACTCATGGAGGAGGAGGAGGAGGAGGAGCGAGCTTTATTAGAGAAGTGAGACAGAGATCTGTTGGCTCATCATGGATTATTTCATGATTTTGATAGCCTGGAGAACTTGTTTTATAACTAAAATGAACAAGCTTTAGAACAACCAACTAACCCTTATTTTATATTTTGAAGTGTGAATGCCACTCTAATGCTTTTAAAAATGCAATGCCTTAGGCTTTTTACACCTTGACTACAGACAAGTAGTTTGTTTTAAGTCATACAGTCAGTGATAGTTGGAGAATACAGTGGGTATAGAAAGTATTCAGACCCCTTCGCTTTCTATGAACTTTTTTGTGCTGCAGATTTCATTCTAAATGGATACATTTGCCTTTTTGTTCCTCAATCTACACTTATTAACCCATAATGATACGGTAAAAACATGCTTTCAGAATGGTTGGCCAATTAATTAAAATTTAAAAAACTGAAACCTCTCATTCATATAAGTACTAAGACACTTAATTCAGTACTTTGTAGATATCACTTTAACGGCAATTACAGCTTCAAGTCTTCCTGGGTAAGTCTCTACAAGCTTTGCAAAACTGGATTTGGGCACTTTATCCCATTCTTCTAGGCAGGTCCTCTCTAGCTCCATTGGATTGGATGGGAAGCATCTGTAAACTGTCATTTTTAGGTCTCTCCACTGATGTTCTATGGGTTATAAATCTGGGCTTTGGGTGGGCCGCTCAAGGACAGTAAGAGACTCATCCCAAAGCCACTCCAGTGTTGTCTTGGCTGTATGCTTCAGGACATTGTTGTGATGAAAAGGTGAGGTCTCCCCAGTCTGCGCTGGCTTGCTCTCTGAATCAGGTTTTCTTCAAAACCCTGTTTTGCATTTGGCAGTATTCATCCACCAGCCAGTTCTGAACAGCTGCCTTGTTCTTGCCGCTGGCAAGCACCACTATAGTATGATGCTGCCACCACCATGCTTTACTGTAGGAATGGCATTAGGGAGGTAATGAGCAGTGTCTGGTCTTTGCCAGACATAGTGCTTGGAGTTTTGTCTTTTTCCTCTTGCCCTTCAGAGTAATTCAAACTGTTACATGTGGCTTTTGTCTAGTCACTCTACTATAAACAACTGATTGATGGAGTGCAATGGTTGACCATTGAACAGGTCACAGACCAAGATCAGTCTTGCCTGGTTACTCTGTTAAACTGGATGGTCAACTCTAGGAAGAGTATCGGTTCTTCCAAACTTCTTCTGTTTTACATTTATTGAGGCCACTGTGCTCATGAGAACACTCAAAGCTTTAAAATTGGTTTTATACCTTTGTCCTGATTCATGCCTCACCAAAATTTGAGATTTACAGAGAGTTCCTTGAAATTAATGGCATGGTTTGTGTCCTGAGGTGCATTGTGAATTATGGGACCTTATGTATACATTTCTAAAGAATGTCCAATCAATTCAGTTTGCCACAGGTCAACTCCAATTAAATTCAAGACACATCTCAAGGATAATTAAAGTCTGTAAAGCCAGAGCAGATGGCCTCAAAACTTATAGAAATGAGAGATTTCAGTTTTTTGGTTTTTAATAAATTTGGAAACCTTTCTGTAAACCTGTCTTTACTTTTGTTTTATGAGTTACTGAGCGCAGATTGATAGGCAAAAATTTCAATTTTGTCTATTTAAAATTAAATCTACAAAATAAAAAAAAATAAAGTATGCAGAAATTGAAGGGGTCTGAATACTTTCTGAATATACCGTACACCCACAGCTTCAAGACCACTTCCATAATCATGTTATTCTGAAGTATAATTTTTAATACTTGTAAATACAGTTTCATTGATTTAGTATTTATGCACTGTGTGTTCTCTTGAGTTTCTTAGTTTCTGTGGGTGGGATCCAAAGAGATGGGGCCACCAGCATTTCACTGTAGAGGGACCACCTTCAGCCTATATATTTCAGGCTGAGAGTAGGGCCATACGTGGTTCATTGATTGCTGTGAGTGATGAATTTTCTGGATTTTGAATTTTGTGAACCTGTCTTTAGATTTCAATTACTAGATAACAGTTTGATCTATTGCTGTGGGTTGCCTTTTTAGGCAGTTTTTTTGTCTCATTGTTCAATTTCTTCTTGTCATTTTTGTTTTTTGCTAATTACAAATAATTTTCTTTCTTTGTTTGTTGAAAACCCAAAGGTTTGATGGTTTCCTCTTTCGAAGGGATTTTTCTGCCCATGAGATTTGTAACATACTGAGCGCAGATATGTTTAGACCTTCTTGTAACACAAGAACTATTATAGTGTATTGCAATCAATATTGGGTTTACTGTTAGTGCTTGTCACATCTAGTTACCAGCCTAGGATCAAAATGTGGTTCTTACATTCATAATTGTACTGAAGACCAAAAGCAGAGACAACATAATCAGCAGAGTTAAGGAAGAAGTCTAAAATCACTGTAGCCTGTAAAGAAATGACATCTCTGCATTGTAACAGGTTCATGCACACAGTACATTGTTACAGCAATCTCATTTGCTTAATTAGACAATCCTCTGATAAACAAGTCCTATATTTTTTGTAAACATTCGAAATATAAGTACAGTGGTGCCTCGTACTTTGAGCGATTCTAACTTTGAATGTTCCAGAGTTCAAACACTAAATTCGAGAGAAATTTGATCTGGAATTCGAATGATGCTTCTATGTTCAAACTGTGCATACAGTGAAAAAATGTAGCAACAAGATGGCACTTATGCAGCGAGCGTAAATGTAATCTGTTGTGCGCCCAAGTTGTCTCTTGCTCTCACTGTAAAAGCATCTCTTGTGTTACACTTCTGTGTTTTCAGAGCTTTTTTCACTTTATTTTTGGTGTGTTTGCCTCTATGTTTAATCTAACACTACTACAAGTTTTTTTAAAGATTTATCCAGAAACTTGGACAATCAAAAAAAGCATGTGACACTGACTTTTATAGCTTTCACGTGTTGTCACACACCAACATTGTTACACAAAACTCAACCAAACTACCAGAACCCACTGAGAACTAAAATGGAGGAGTATCAATAAATTAAATAATGAAATAAATGCTTTGACTTGAATTTTATTGAAGTTTATACTTTAAGGTTTCTAAATTCTTTTGGGACTTCCCCCAACAGGACCACACGTCAAAGAGCATCCCGAAGCGCAATTGCCTGTCTGTCTATGGAAGACAGTTTATCTGTTGTTGGGGCAATCACAGACTCCCAGCACTGCAGTGGCTTATGAAAAGAATTAGTACAGTGGATCCCAAATGTTCCTTTAAAATAAATTCTGCAAGAAGAACACGAGGACACACTTGTAAACTTGTTAAGGGCAGATTTAGTACAAATGTTAGGAAGCTTTTCTTAATACAAAGAATCATAGAAGCAAAACAAAAAAGACATAGCAGAGCTAGAGATAGTCCCGAGAACAGTGACTTGGCCAATTCTGGGACTGAGAGCTATGAGGCGAGATGGAAGGAGGTGGACCTTTTAAGTTTAGGCAAAGAGAGATTAAGAGGAGACACAACTGAAGTGTTCAAATTTGTAAAAGAAATTACTACCGTAGATCCCAGTTGTTACTTTAAAATAAATTTTGCATTAAGAACACAGGGACACTCATGGAAATTTGTTAAGGGCAGCTTTAGCACAAATAATAAAAAGATTTTCTTCACCCAAAGACACACGGAATAAACTATCAAGTTGTGTGGTGGAGAGTAGGAGTAAAGGGAAATTTAATTTGATGTTGTTATGGACAATCTAGGTAATTAGGATGGATGAGCTTGTTGAGCTAAATGGCCTGTTCTCGTCACAATTGTTCTAATGTTCTAATAATAACTTTTATATAATGATTTAGTATTGACTAAATATAAAAGAAATTGATTCTTTACCATTCAAAAAAACAAAAAAATTCACTAAGTAGGACCTGATAAAAATTATATTTGAGCAACATTTTTGTGAATTTGTTTTTCTTATGCCTGATTTGCCTCGAAAGCTTGCATATTATAATCTTTTTAGTTAGCCAATAAAAGGTGTCATTTTGCTTGACTTTTCAGTACATGAAAACTCAATAAATAAGTGACAATAGGAGTACAGTAAGCTATAAAGTGAGGATGCTGCTAAAATTTGTGAGGGTAGCATGAGCTACATCTCTCACAGGGAGGGCCTAATCCTGGGTAGATTTTAAAGAGGCTATGAGTAAAATAAGACAAATTTTAGATGCATTAACCGACTTTGTGAACAAAGAAGAGGAATAATGTTCCTCATCCATTAATTAACAAGGGGTTGCTATTTGTATGTTCCCATTCCCACCACTGTCTCTAATTACCAGAATGTGTTGTTCATGAAATAATAGTTTAGTATGGACATACTGTAGGTACTTTTTAAACAATGCAGCTTTACAATGGAGTCTTTGTTGCAGATAAAGAAGAAAGGAGAGTTAGGGTTAGGGTTTTGTTGCATTAAATAATCTCTGACTCGCACATCATGCACGAAGCATCTTTGTAGATGGTTATATTTGTAACACTGTTATTCAGAAAATGCAAATATATTATCAGTACTGAGGTTTCTGAAGGTCTTGACACTACTCACATTTCTTAAAGTGAATACTGGATATTTTGCTGACGAAGGAAATGCACTTATTAGTTTGTAAAATTGCAAAAAATTGCTATGATTTTGTCTACACAGATGCTAAATTCTCAATGTGTTTCAAAGAGTTGATTTTTACATTTTTTAATAGTTTGTATGTTTGGGAGTACTAAGAGCTCTTTTCTTTACCTAATAAGCCATTTCCATGATACAGTTAATGATATTTTGATGATAAGTTAGTGATGTTTTATTTATTTTAGTAAACACACTTTCAGATTTTAAAAGTAAGTAGGGAAAGATCTTCCAAAGGGCATCTCTGTTACTAACATTATTATAGATAATATACAGTACATTATAGTTTGCCCTTTATACCAGCTGCAGCAGCCCCAATAACCTGGAATTGAACCCCTTCCTTTGTGGTAACAGTCTTAACACAAGGCAGATACACAAGTAAACTAATCGTCTATTTGTTAGAAGAACCTCTGTAGGTGCTGAAGCTAGCATGTTTGCTGTCTGTGGAGGCGGTGCCACCAACTGCACTATGCAATACTTACACATCAAATGGTGGTACAATAGTTTGTTGCTTTATACTGTTGCTAGGCTACACAATGTTGTGAATACAAGGTGTCAAATATAGTGTGACATTGGCTGTAATGCTTATCATGATCAAGAGGAGCCATTTCAAGTTGTCTGGGCTCCTGCCAAGCATGTGTTCCTAGAAACCGTCTTTACAATGCAGAGTCTTAGATGCCAATCCAGTATATCAGTATATCTGAGATAGATTATCTCACAGTGTGTGCCAGGGATTGCCTTGGAGTCTCCTATGTAATTGTTTGAATTGAAAGTTAAGGCCCAGTGTGATACTATATGGGTATAAACAAAATAAATCATATTTAGAAAAATTAAATAAAAGAAAGGTAGATATCTATAACTGCAACATAGTCTGCCATTTTTTTTACTAACTGAAAGCTTGTTCCTTAGATATTGACTACTGGCCTCTATAGATAAGACAGGCTTGATAAAGTTCAGAACTCCAATACTAAAATTCATCCAGCATTGTACAAAGAACTAAATGAAACCATACATGAACCTACTTTCCAATATATGGTCTTACAGAGCCAAACTTTGTCCTATCAGCACTAGGTTAAAGGCAGGACAACAGTCCACCAGGGCACATGCATAAGCTCATTTACACCAGACTTACTCAGGGTCACCAATTAACCTAAAATCTGTATTTTTGGGATAAAGATAAATGCCTGCTAAAAATCTACAAGGCAAACCCTCAACACTGAAGATGTGGGAAATCAGAACTACCTACGGTCTCACTTTGTTATCTATAAAATGGCATATTCAAAAATCTTTTATTTTAGTTTTATGTAAAAAAAAAAAATTTTTTAACTTATTTTTCCTGTATGTACCTACTTTATTTTATTTTTCAGTCATGCACTGACATACTGCTCCATTTGGAACAGGATATTTGGTTGTATGTCAAACTGGCCGTATGTCGGTAATTAAGTGTACATGTCATTGCAACTGTAGCTCTGTTTGTCAGGTGTGGGTCACCCGTATGTATTTTTTAACTGCTGGTGCAGTGTAGCAATACAATACAATACAATACAATTTATTTTTTGTATAGCCCAAAATCACACAATAAGTGCCACAATGGGCTTTAACAGGGCCTGCCTCTTAACAGCTCCCCAGCCTTGCATCTCTAAGAAGACAAGACAAAACTCCCAAAAAAACCCTTGTAGGGAAAAAATGGAAGAAACCTTGGGAAAGGCAGTTCAAACAGCGACCCCTTTCCAGGTAGGTTAGGCGTGCATTGGGTGTCAAAAAGAATGGGGTCAATACAATACAGTACAATAAACAGAACAGAACAAATTCTCAATACAGTATAAAAATAAACATTTTAGAAGTGCGGAGTAGAATTTAACAGTAGATTATATCACATAATATGATTTGGATTTGTTTAGAGTCCTGGAGATCTCGTCCATCAAGCGGCCTCCCCCATTTGGCCATTCCACAGCTGAAATTGCACTAATCCGATGAAAGGACCCCTCTTTCCCAAGATTCCTGCGATCCTCCATCAGGGATGACTTTACCTTAGGCAGGCAAAACAACTTGGCAGGTGGGCCGTGGCACCAAGTGCCACATTTGTGTACCAAGAAGAGAAACAGAATAGGTGAGGGTTAGTATTCAATTATAACTATCATGTTACTTATATTTTAGTACTAATGACTATCAACAGAGATGCAGTCTGTACAGATAATCAGCAGCTCTAGTCAGGATATGCTAAACTGAAATAGTGAGTCTTCACCTGGGATTTAAAGATTCTTATAGTAGCAGGCAGACCATTCCACAGTTTAGGGGCCCTGTAACTAAAAGCTCGACCTCCCACTGTTATTTTATTAATCCTTGGAATCATAAGCAGACCGGCATCTTGAGATCTTAATATGTGCTCTGGTTTGTAAGTCATGATAAGTTCAGACAAGTAAGCCAGACCTTGGCCATTTAATACTTTATATGTTAAAAGGAGGATTTTGAAATCTGCCCTAAACTTAACCGGGAGCCAGTGTAAGGATTTAAGAACTGAAAATATGTGTTCGTATTTTCTTGTTCTTGTAATAATTCTTGCAGCAGCATTTTGGATTAACTGGAGGCTATATAACGAACAGTTTGAACATCCAGTGAACACCGCATTGCAGTAGTCAATCCTACTAGAAATAAATGCATGAATTAATTTCTCAGAATCCTGTTTATTTAGAAAGCGCCTTAATTTCCCAACATTTTTAAGATGGAAGAAACTTGATTTGGACAACTTTGTAATATGTGCTTTAAATGACATGCCTTGAGTCAAAGATAACTCCTAGATTGCGGGCTGATTCAGTAAAATGAATGTAGGTTGTAGCACAAACCAGTCTTTACTTCTCGTCCTCCACACACCGGATCCGCCTGTGTGTCATGGGTTGTTGTCGTTGGTTTGTGAGTAGGTTGCATTGACTTGTGAGTGGGTCGCAGTGGGTGGCCTAAGCCATCGCAGCACAGTGCAATATGTTTCCCAATTTTGAACTGAGCTTCTTTCGACAAGGGGGAACTCCCAATCGCGCTTGTTTCACCAAGGGGTAGGTTTGGAAATGTTGCTAGTGGTTAGTCAGTGAATTTCAAAAAGGCAAAATTGGGTCCTAGGACTATAGAGTTTGAAAAACACTGGTATAAGGATGATGGTGCAGGCTGAATGCATAGGAATTAGCCATATGGAGTGGCACCAATCCAAACAAACCTTAAAAGGCCCTCCAAGAGTCATAAAACATATGAGACCCTATAAAATAATAATAATAATAACAAAAACTTATTAATATGGCTGGTTTGAGCAAATTCTAGAACATTATTATAGTATTGTTTTCCTGTGGGCCTTGGGCGCAAATACAAATCACCTTAACTTCATTATAAATCGGCGGGTAACTATATATATATATATATATATATACATATACAGTGGTACCTCGGTATACGTTTGCTTTGGAATAAGTCCAACTTGGTATACGTCCTGTTTGGACACGAAAAATTTTGCTTGGTATACGACCTGTGTTTGGAATACGAAACGCATGCTAGAGCACCGCGTGCTACCCTTGTTTACCTCTCTTGAGACAAAGCCACGACTGGCCACGAGCGTCAGTGCGCCAGTTGCTAGCATTCAGTGAACAACCCGTGTTATAACTCTCTGTGAATTTTCACGTGTGTGGTATAGCGGGTCCACAGCTCCTGTCAAAGGCCAGCTTTAAAATAAATAATATTAATAAATAGTATTAATAATAATCTTGGTGAGGGGGTGAGGTGGTTGTGTGGCTGAAGGTTCTCAGGGCGATTCGCGATGTGGGCGTTTCTCACCAAAGTGCACAGGTGAGAGACCATCTGCATTCGTGATTGTTCCTGGGGCTGCTTATCTTGATAAATAGCGCGAGTCCGCAAAAAGGGGAGGAAAAAGAAAGAACGGATGGGAGGTAGAGAGGGAGAGAGAGAGAGAGCATGCGCATCAAGTAGCTAAAGTAGGCAGAGTTAAGGTCAGCTGCAAGTAGGGCAACTCCCCTGTTGGGAGGCAGGGGGGCCGCCAGTTAAAAAGGCACCGGGCTTCTTCTTGTTTTTTTTTTTTGTTTTTTTTAAAGAATGCTTCCTGCTGTATTTTAACCTTGTTGTTTTTAAGAAGACTTTTTTCTATTGTTTTTAACCTCCATATTTCACTTCTGATTTTATGGATTATTTATTGGAACTTTGGAGACTGCACTTTAATTTGAACACCTTGTTTTGTTGATTGTTTTAATAAAAGCACTTTACACTTTTTCACCATCCCCTTGCTTTGTTGTTACCGATGAGCTTAGCAGTGAGGCACATTACCGATGGTTTAGGGTTCAAGGGCTCCCTGACAGCAGATGGGAGCATACAGCAAACCCGCATCATCACAACGTGATTTTGTGTTTTTTCACGCAAATTTGAATTGATTGTTGAAATGTATGAAGGTGGCATGCGTATCCGGGACATGGCTGTTGCATACCGTTTGCCGAGAACGACGGTATCTACGATTGTGAAAAACGGACATTATTAAAAAGTAAAGTGAGGTAAAATTTTCATTTATTTCATCTAATTGCTTTTGTATTTATGTATTTTAGTATTAAGCAGTGTTTAAATTATTTTATACAACCCCATCAATGTATAATATGCCAATAGCAATAGGATTTTTTTTCATGGGAACGGATTAATCATTTTCCCATTATTTCTTATGGGAAAAATGAGTTTGGTGTACGTCCTGTTTGGTATAAGTCCAAGGACCTGGAACAGATTAATGACGTATACCGAGGTACCTTTGTGTATATATATATATATATATATATATATATATATATATATATATATATAAATATATATATATATATATATATATATACAATTATTTATATATATACATATATATATATACACTAGTCAAATGTTTTTGAACACCTCAGTTTTTTTCACTTTATATGAAAAATCTCACAGTTTAATATTTTAATGTTTTAAGAATTCAAGGCATAGAACAAATAAACAATGACAAATAAAAAAATATGTGAAGGAATCATTAAGTGTACAAAATTTTATCCAAATTTTTGATTCACCAAAGTAGCCACCTTTTACAGATATAATTGCCAAACTTCGGTAACGTAACCCTTTTGGTTCAGAATGCCAGTCACTCTGTCAAGTCACCAACTCTGCCTCCAGCAGAAGAACCCCAGACCATCAGACTTCCTCTTCTATGTTTGACAGTGTCACACACTGAGAAACTGTCCTTTCACCAACTCGATGGCATACAAAAACCTTGCATGATGATCCAAAGATTTCAAATTTTGATTCATTTGTCCATAAGACTTTCTTTCAGTGTGCAGTATTTCTTGGCCCAGGCAAGCCTTGTTTTCTTAGTCTTTTAAGAATGGCTTTCTTACTACCACACACCCTGTCAAACCTGCAGCACAAAGTCTTCTCTTCACAGTAGAAACTGGGACTTTCTTTTTTTGACCACTGTTAAGCTGTGCTTAAAGCTATTGTGCTGTGAGATGCCTATCACACAAGTAGGGGGACACTCAGAAATTTGTCTTCTGATTGAGTTGTGACTTTGGGTCTACCAGATCTCTTCCTATCAGAGTTTCTTCCAGTTTCCATTTGCCTTTGGATTGTTTTGCACACCGTACTCATTGACACTTTTTTGCAATTTCTCTAAATGAAAGGTCTACACTTCTAAAGGTAATAATGCTCTGTCTCAATTCATTAATTTGTTAATTGCCATTTACTTGCCATTATCACTGGACTTTACAACTTTCTACAGTGTAATATTGTCCAAGTAGTATTTCAGAGGCCATTATAACACAGTCTGTTCCAAGTCTGCTGTAAGACAGATGGGGGTATGGGGGGTTGCTTCAACTTGCAAAGCTTAAATTACTTTAATTGCTGCAGAACATCTGTAGGTTGTAACCTATAAGTTGTTCAGTTATTGCTAACCTAAATTTTAAATTTAAACCACTGGCAGTTTACTGGTTATATATATTGTCACACATGCACTTATGGGAGGCAGTCTAAGGGCTTAACTGAGGGTGAGCTACAGAGTGAGAGCTGGTTGAAACACACTAATGCTTATTTTTCCACTTCCATAGACCTCCAGAAGGAAAGAACATCTAAAGCTCAGCCTACTTCCGAAATCAGACCACACCCTTCTATCACTTTCACCTATGTCCCGCCTTTTCCCGCCAAAGCCCTATTAAACCCAAGAACTCCACTCACTCCACTCTCCCAGTTAGTCACATTTGGGGCTCAGTCCGTAATGACTGCTCTTTTTTCGCAATTGTTGGTGTTACTGACAATATACAGGGGATTCCCCTTAAAAGTTTATAATTGTATTTATGGTATATATATATATATATATATATATATATATATATATACAGTGGCTTGCAAAAGTATTCGGCCCCCTTGAACTTTTCCACATTTTGTCACATTACAGCCACAAACACGAATCAATTTTATTGAAATTCCACGTGAAAGACCAATACAAAGTGGTGTACACGTGAGAAGAGGAACGAAAATCATACATGATTCCAAACATTTTTTACAAATAAATAACTGAAAAGTGGGGTGTGCGTAATTATTCAGCCCACAGAGTCAATACTTTGTAGAACCACCTTTTGCTGCAATTACAGCTGCCAGTCTTTTAGGGTATGTCTCTACCAGCTTTGCACATCTAGAGACTGAAATCCTTGCCCATTCTTCTTTGCAAAACAGCTCCAGCTCAGTCAGATTAGATGGACAGCGTTTGTGAACAGCAGTTTTCAGATCTTGCCACAGATTCTCGATTGGATTTAGATCTGGACTTTGACTGGGCCATTCTAACACATGGATATGTTTTGTTTTAAACCATTCCATTGTTGCCCTGGCTTTATGTTTAGGGTCGTTGTCCTGCTGGAAGGTGAACCTCCGCCCCAGTCTCAAGTCTTTTGCAGACTCCAAGAGGTTTTCTTCCAAGATTGCCCTGTATTTGGCTCCATCCATCTTCCCATCAACTCTGACCAGCTTCCCTGGCCCTGCTGAAGAGAAGCACCCCCAGAGCATGATGCTGCCACCACCATATTTGACAGTGGGGATGGTGTGTTCAGAGTGATGTGCAGTGTTAGTTTTCCGCCACACATAGCGTTTTGCATTTTGGCCAAAAAGTTCCATTTTGGTCTCATCAGACCAGATCACCTTCTTCCACATGTTTGCTGTGTCCCCCACATGGCTTGTGGCAAACTGCAAACGGGACTTCTTATGGTTTTCTGTTAACAATGGCTTTCTTCTTGCCACTCTTCCATAAAGGCCAACTTTGTGCAGTGCACGACTAATAGTTGTCCTATGGACAGATTCCCCCACCTGAGCTGTAGATCTCTGCAGCTCGTCCAGAGTCACCATGGGCCTCTTGGCTACATTTCTGATCAGCGCTCTCCTTGTTCGGCCTGTGAGTTTAGGTGGACGGCCTTGTCTTGGTAGGTTTACAGTTGTGCCATACTCCTTCCATTTCTGAATGATCGCTTGAACAGTGCTCCGTGGGATATATTTTTGTAGCCTAAGCCTGCTTTAAATTTCTCAATAACTTTATCCCTGACCTGTCTGGTGTGTTCTTTGGACTTCATGGTGTTGTTGCTCCCAATATTCTCTTAGACAACCTCTGAGGCCGTCACAGAGCAGCTGTATTTGTACTGACATTAGTTTACACACAGGTGCACTCTATTTAGTCATTAGCACTCATCAGGCAATGTCTATGGGCAACTGACTGCACTCAGACCAAAGGGGGCTGAATAATTACGCACACCCCACTTTGCAGTTATTTATTTGTAAAAAATGTTTGGAATCATGTATGATTTTCATTCCACTTCTCAAATGTACACCACTTTGTATTGGTCTTTCACGTGGAATTCCAATGAAATTGATTCATGTTTGTGGCTGTAATGTGACAAAATGTGGAAAAGTTCAAGGGGGCCGAATACTTTTGCAAGCCACTGTATATATATATATATATATATATATATATATATATATATATATATACTAGCAAAATACCCGCGCTTCGCAGCGGCGTAGTACTGCCTTAAAATTTTTATTAAAAAGAAAATGAAACCTTTTTAAACTGAGGGAAAATATACCAATAATTATTTGTTAAGGACCTCTTTGTATACCACATTGTCATTTCGGCCCTCCGGTTGTAATATGACCAAGCTGTGCGCTGAGCTTACTCTTGAGCATGCAACGTACAGTTGGCCATGTGAACAGTAATCTTGTTTCAAATCTCATAGCTTGGATTGCTGCTGTCATAATTGGTTTGAGTTTCATGGTTTGTTTCAATTATGTTAGTATTTGTAGGACTTGTGTTGAAGTGACATTCGGCATCTGTCAAGCGTTGTAAGTATACAACTACAGTAGTTTCATCAATAACTTCACATCCAGCTTTTGAGAGTTTAAACATTCATAAACATCAAAGTGTCCACTACTGAAATCGTCACCTGTCAATCTAAGATGTTTAAGAGGCATTGGCGGTTGTCGAAAGGTGTAAAATATTTGGGCATTTCGGTACGCTTGAAAGCGACAACCGAACAATTCAGCGGCAGCCATGAACTCACATGCAGATCCATAGGTGAAGGGCTTTAGCATTTCACTCTTCTAGTGCTCCTGTGTAGTATAATTATCTCCTGTACCATCATCAGTCCACACCTTGAACCTGTCCCAGTCATTCAATACATAAGACACAATGTTCCTCCGGATATCAAGAGTGAGCCTGATATGGCCGTGCAATATGGAACAAAGAGAATGGAAAAGGTAGGTGCCATCTCCGGGCATGGAAACCACTCGGTAAGTGACAGTTCTTTGATCGATGGTGATCACCTCGATAGATATGTTAATGGGGGTACGGTTGGAACGATAAAGGAAATGTGTACCTGAACAATGTAAAGTAAGTCTAAAATACTTACACAATAACTCTAATCGTAATAAAGGAACAATAAAACATATATACACATACATATACATACACACATACATACATACACACACATATATACACACAAATACATATATAAACATATATATACATATACATACATATCTACATATATACACACACAGCTATTTCGTATCAGTGCAAGACGCTGCTTGTTAAAACGGATAACTCCCGCTCTTACATGCAAGTCTGCGTGGATATTATGAACTATCGTATTTGTTCAAGTTCTATTTAAATTTTAAATAGAAGGAATTTTTATTTAGTCGACAGAAATATCTTTGGTAGGAATGGTAAAAACAGACAGGAATATTATTCCTGAATAAATCAACTCAAACCTTAAACAACTTATAATATTTTGCTCTCCATAAAAATATATGCTGTCTAAATTATACAAGTTAGAAATAAAGTAAACTTTAAAAGAACAAACATTCAAATTTCTTTACTCTTATGTAATTTTATATAAAAAATAAACTTAGATTTTAAATATCCCAAAAGATTTTGCTCTCCATAAAAATATATCCTGTCAAAATTATACAAATTCAAATATGAACATGCTGCATAACAAAACCTGGAAATATAAATAAAATGTGTTCCTTTCAGCAATAACAAATCAAATCATTCAGTTGTCTTTGCTCATATGTCATTTTAGAGCTGGACGCCTAGTATCTTTTTTTGGCAACAAGTTCGTTTATGTTTGGTGTGAGGTTCTGTGTTGTGGAGATTCTCAGGATGGACTGCAGGTGCTCATGAGTGAGGCGACTCCTGTGTGCTGTTTTGTTAGTCTTCATCACTGAGAAGAGCTTCTCACACAGATATGTGCTACCAAACATGCACAAGGTTCGAGCCGCATGTAGACGGACTTTTTTTGTTCTTCAAAGTCACTAAAGCGCCGTGCGCTCAGTTTATCAGCAAAGTGCGTATTTGGGAACACCGTAGTGACGACTTGGTTCAACATTACTTGGCAACAGGGAAAGTGGGGCAAGTTGCACTGGTGAATTTGTGTCTCCCATAAAAGCAGCTTCACTTGAAATCACTTTGTGATTGTGCACGGGTAAAAACGTCCGCTGAAGTGTCAGATTCTTATTTAATTCTTCTGCTTTCTGTATCTTCTGCATTGCATTCAGGTCTTTCAGGTTACCGTGATGTTTTTTCTCATAGTGCCGTCTTAGATTAAATTCTGTAATTACAGCCACATTAGCTCCACAAATGAGACACACGGGTTTAACGGCAATGTCAGTAAACATATACTCAGCCTCCCATCGGTTTTTAAAGGCTCTATTTTCAGAATCAACTTTTCTCTTAAGCATCGTGTGGGCTAGCTTCGCAATAACTTGCAAGCTAGACTTGATTAACGCGGTAAGTGTTCGGCAAGGCAGGTGAAGCGCTGCATTATGGGATCTGTAGTTTATTGTGTTACCAGCGCTTCATATACCCGGGCCATTAATAACAATAATACAGTATATAAAATGATCTCGCGGACCAGATATAATTACATGCCGGGCCGGATGTGGCCCGTGGCCCTTGAATTTGACACATATGGACTAAATAGAACTTGAAAAGATATATTTTTTCGTACATCGAGCCCGCGTGCTAATGTGGTTTTGCCTGCATGCCTCAATAAGTGACCCTCCCCTCGCTCTTACTTTTTTACCGTTCATCTAATGAATACACTGAGTATGGCTTTACCAAAACAATCATTGATTGCGAATAAAGTATTCATTATTCGAGTATGTAGATCAGGGTATATATATATATACATAAACATATATATATACCCGCGTATCGCAGCGGAGATGTAGTGTGTTAAATAAGCTATGAAAAAGATTCGTTTCTTACTGCATCAATAAGCAGCTCATCTTCTTCTTTATCTGAGACCTGACACACTGCATGCACGGGTTTTTTTTTAACACTGTCTTCCTTTAGCGGGACATTCACTTTTTCCACCGTGTGCTTTGTTTCTGCAGTAGCTGTACTTATTACATACTTATCTTGTATTTATCAGACGCTTCATATTTTTTTGCTGCCTTTTCAATTGTGTAATTTGGTTTTTGTTCAGCGCTCTTCGGAACTGTTGCTTTTTGTCTGTGCACTGCGTCAGTTCACGTGAGCCGCTCGGTGTACAGGCATCGAAGGTTCCCAGCTGTGCTGTTGCCATGTCGTGCTATGTCCATGGCTGTATCTAATGCTACCGAAGTCCCGGTACTTAAAACTTTCTCTCGCAGTTTCGCTGAGTTTGTGCCAAACACCACCCTCACTATCTCATCTTCCTCTGCATAAGCACAGTCCTTCACCCGTGAATATTTACCCGTGGCAGTTTGCTATTGGATTGCCACTGACGGACGGCCTTATATGGGCAGGCACTAAATTACAAACGCCAGCGGCAGCCTGTCTATGAACTTAATTTAAAGTGTAGGTTTACACTGTGCTTTGTTTCCGAAGTAGCAGAACTCATGAATATGGTTGTATATATCACTCGCTCGCTTCTTATTGTTTCGCTGCCTTCTCAATTATATAATGCATGTTTTCTTCAGCGCTTTTTGGGGCTCTTCCTGGTTTTCTACGTACTGCGTGATTACGTGGGAGGCGTGATGATGTCAAACTCCGCCCCCACGGGTTTCAAGCTCATCTCCATTACAGTAAATGGAGAAAAACAGCTTCCAGTTATGACCATTACGCGTAGAATTTCGAAATGAAACCTGCCCAACTTTTGTAAGGAAGCTGTAAGGAATAAGCCTGCCAAATTTCAGCCTTCTACCTACACGGGAAGTTGGAGAATTAGTGATGAGTCAGTCAGTGAGTGAGTGAGTGAGTGAGTGAGTGAGTGAATGAGTGAGTGAGTGAGGGCTTTGCCTTTTATTAGTATAGATTTCAAGACAAGTTTCCTATTTTTTAGTGCACTTACCGAGTTAGTGTACATTTTTCATTATTACATTCCACAACATCATTTTCTCTTCTATGGGTGCCACCATTTCATGGGCTTTTTTGCGTAAACGCCATTCCAAGTTGCTGGATGGTGCGGCATGTTGTGTTATCGCAATGATTGAGATCATCACTGAGACAGTTTAAATAATGATTCAGTGCATCACCGCTAGGATTGACTCTTGACTCTTTTGTGTCATTTGACTGTTTCATTTCCTGGTCTGGTGTATTCAAAATCATTCTCACTGTTCAGTTCTCTGGCAGTACACAGATTACAGGAAATTCAAGTTTGTCTTATTCCACCAAAAGGAGGTAAACCCAAGTCCTGCCCTTCTCATACTTCCTGTTTTCCACAAGAACTATAAAATATTTAGATTAGTTCAAGTGGCTATCCGGAATGGTAACCGGGTGGGCTGTGATGTCACCATTACTTTGTAACAAATATACCTACATAAGCCCAGTTACATAAGGAAAGGACTTGCATTCAAACATGAAGTTATTATTTGCAGCCCAATTAGAAATTACTGGGGCCAGTAAGATTTGTTTCAAAATAATTCCTCTCTAGAGTATCATAAAGCTGTATAAAGTCCTGCAAAGGCTATATTTTTCCAAGACCAGCTGTGTCCTAAAATGTGTACAACAAAAGCCTAAAATGCTCTTTGTGCTCAACGGACTATTGTGCATTTGCCATGTTGCAAAATTTCTCCACAGAGAAATTAACATTTGCTGAGCTAATCATTTTCCCATCTTCCCAAAAGAAGCTTTCAGCAGTAGCACAGGGGGCTCTCCTGTTTCTGTGGGGGGGGCGGCCCCCCCCCCCCCACATTTCCATTTTGTCAGTGTTTGGATTACAGCAGACGTGAACTTCCTCTGTCTCCAAGCCAGTCATGAATCAGACTGGGATCTGGGACTGCATGCTGTCATCCCTTTTTGACAAGTCCCAGGTTTTGCATAGTAAGTCAGTGACAGCTCCATTTACATAGCATTCGGAGGCTTGTGGAGGGGAGATGTCATAATAACATCAGACCCACTGCAGTCCAGAATCGATGGCCATACTGTAAATAAATCTTGGCCTGCAGGCAGAGAATGCTCTTATGCTCCCAGGGTGCAATATTTAGATTTTCCACACCAGTGGAGAATAGCTAGCCCTGTTTAATGTGTCAATGTGAGTAATGGTAATGCAATCTAGACATTCTGTTGACACCTTATATAGAAGTCTTTGATAATGAAGAACAGTGTTGCAAATTGATTTCATTTAATAAAAAAAAGTTGGACAAGCTTCTAATTAACTGAAGTCAGCTTCCTCCTTGTAACCTGACGGCCATATATTAATTCAGTGAAGTAAATGGATACAGTATGGTACAGTATATACAATACAATACTGAAAGAAAGAGAAGGTGTTAGGAAAGACTTAAAACAAATGTGAGAGGCCTGCATAAGTCAGCTTCTTGCACCGATTAAATGGAAGCACATAAAACGAAAATGAAATAGGTATTTCACTCCTTTACTGTTAATGAGAGTTGGCAGGTATAAATATAACTAGGTTTTTAAAAGACAGCAATTAAAATTTAAAAAGCCCCCTGGACATTCCAGTTCCGCACTGATTTTTTAAATTTTTTTTCAAAAGTCACTTTATTAATCACAAATAATATGCACATGAAATAAACAAGTAAAATGCTACAATGTATTCCAGAAAAATATTTTCACTCCTTTAAAGACAAGTTAACTTTGTTAGGATTTGGGAGGGCTTGATTCTGAATTTTTGATGTCATTTTGTAGTCTTAACTGGAAGTGAGACAACTTTAACCTTAATTTCCAATTTTCCCATGAGTTATTGCCATACAGTCTATTGTTATGTTGAAAGTTATAATTATAAGGATTAAAAGGATAGATTAGATATAACTTGATCTCTTTCTCTCCCCCCCTTATCCCCCCCCCCCCCATTTTGCCTCCCCACATGAGGCTGGACCCCACTTCACAAAGTCCCAGTCCTCTGACATACCTAGAGACAGAGCACATCCAAAACAAAACAAGCCCCCCAGCAGTGGTATTTGAGGATTAAAAAGTAGAGATATCTATTGCAGATAAAGTCTAAATACTATAAGCATACAATATAATCATCAACAGTCTTGAAATATTAAGACAGTAAACCCAGGGAATGGTGTTAAAAAATGGCCCTGAATAAGCATAGTAAACCCTAATGCAATAATAACAATAACAATAAACCAAGGGTATGGTGTTAAACAGTCTCCTTTAGAATAGTTAAAAACCAATATAAAAAAAGAAAGAAAGAACTACTTTAATTTCTTCCACACATATGTATGTAATTGTAATTAAAACATAAACAAAAAGTGGCTGAGAAGAAAAAAGGATGTATAATTATTGTACCCTGTAAAGAACAAAGACAAACACAGCATAAAGGGTTGGGGTTTTGGCCCCGTATACTGTAAACAAAAATATTCCAGTTAATTGGTCAATATCACATAAAGAAAAACCATTCAAATGCGCGACGCCTTCACAGGCGTCGGCGGCCATTTTATACAGGAGGAGCCGGAAGTGGAGGAATGCTGGGAAGGAGGCGTGAGGGATGACGGGATTGCTGACGTCAGGGAAGATGGCGGAGGAAGGGCGGAAGTGGACGTAGTGCGGTCAGGTTACGATGACGGAGCATCTTTTTTCCTAGAAGAGAGAGCAGAAAGGTTAGTACCCCGCCATTCCCTACCGGCAAACGTCCTTCGAAGTGGTTTCGGATCAGTCCGCGGTCTCCCACTCGCGCATGCGTGACAACCCGTATTATCTTCTTGCCATACCATGACAGGATGCGACTCACTTTCATATTTCAAAAAAGCGTCCGGATCAGCTTTCTTAACTCCTTTTCTGCTTCTTCCTTGGAGGAGAAGATGTGATATTTGTCTTGAATATCCACTTTTAGTTTGGCAGGATACAAGAGTCTGTATCTGATATTGGCTTTCCATAACCACTGTTTAATGTTGTAAAAATCTGCACATTTAGCAGCTGTTGAGTGTGAGAAATCAGGGAAAATATGAATGTGGTTATTTTCAAATATAATGTACACACTTCTCTCTATGCTGTGGTTTCTATTACACACCTGAAAGAAAGAGACAATATATGTGAAAACATCATCGCACTAATGCAATATCATTTGAAAACGGACAGCGTCAGATCGGGTGTGAATTTATGCAGGAACTGGAAATTCTCTGATGTGGGACCTTCCCCCAGGGAAGAAAGTACAGTGTCAGGTGCTCATTCAGTGTAATTCAGGAACCATAGCACAGAGAGGTGTGTACACTGCAACAAGTACACGTGTCGTAAATATAGGAAGGACGGTCCTTGGCTGTGTGGGAACTGTTAATATTTGAATGTGATGATTTTATATAGCACGGAATGGAAATCAGCACTTCTTAGCATTGCACCATGCAAGCTGTCGTATCAATCGCCTACTGTAACTTGCTTTCTTTTTTCTTCAGTTATACAGGTAGTTTTGAATAAAAGTGCCGTGTCAGATGGGGTTGTATTGATTGATTCTGAACGCGACTGAGAGAATGAAAAGTGAATTAATAAAAAAACAAAGCTAACCTTTATAAGGATCATAAATTACACCGGCTGTTAAAGACTGAAATCAAATGTATGCTTTTATTCTAAAATAGTAAGACTAAGAGCAGTTTACTTCTCAAAACAGAGTAGTGCAGGTTTGAACTCGCAACCTTTTGGTTCCCAGTCGGCAGCTGAATCTATTGCACCACAGAGGCAATCGTAATAAATGGGTGTCAGTGTCGCATGTTAAGGCGGCTTTTTGTTTCTGCAGTTATATTTTTGAATAAAAGCGCAACTGTTGTGTTATATTTGTACCTTTTTTGAAATTGTTTCTTTGATATCTGGACTTCAGGCTTCATACATTATATAGTTTATGCCTACATTTTGTCATCTACTACTAGAATATAAAAAAGTTTCTGTTTTAACAATGTGTTTACACAGATTACTGTAGAAATGGAACAGACATGAAATGCATGTGTTCCAAATAACGATCTATTATTTCCACTCTAAAACTTCACTTCACTCCCAGATACTCAATCAAGGCATGAGCTGAGAGAAGTTCGTGCACGTTCTAAATTGGTGGGGGGATGGAATAGCCGGCTGCTTCTAGCTTCTCTTTATCAGCACATTTAGAGGACAAAGGACACTGGCAAGAGGTGTGAAGGGATTTAAGAAGCGATTTAAGGTGGGACGGATTTACGAGTTTTTTCGTAGGCTCTGGTAATTCTAGTGTTAAAGACTGCATCAAAACAATTATATATACTTTTTTCCAAATCTTTATATTCCTGCCACATCTCTTGCAGCTTCTCGTTTGTCTTCTCGATTGTATTGAGCAAGCCATTTATTTCTTTCTTCATATTTTTCTGAATGTCTTTCTTGAGCTCACTTATGGCCGTGGCCGTGGCCAATGTTGCGATCATTTCCTTCAGTTCGGACAAATCGTTTCAGCTTTCGTGGTCCATGGGTGAAGTGGCAACCACCATTACTGCCGATGCTTCCAGCTTGCAAAGAGTAGATGAATGCACAGACTGCAAGGTCATCTCTAGTTTCAAGTGATCTTCTGGAATCTGAGAGCTATTGTGTCTTGCATCATTTGCACCTTCGCTCCCATTTTCGCTCTCGACTGGAAATGATGCAGTGGAACGGGATCCTAGGAAGTCTGTGCTTTCGCCTGCCTGTTCCAGGTCAGTCTCTGAAAGGCCATACCTTGCACTTGCACTTGGGCCTGATGCCTGTCTAGACTTGGGTGTAGTTTTAGGTTTCTTTTCCGTTTCTTTCTGACCCCCTTTCTTGTTACTCATGTTTACAGTATATACTGAAGTAGAAACTCCCTAGGTTAGGTAAATACAGGACACCTCAGGATAATAAGAAATAAGAGAAAAAATAAAGCCGCTGCAACAGAGCTCTGCTTCAGACGTCCATCTCCCATAACGGATGAGACCAAAGGATTTAGGAGGGCTGATTGTGTGTTTACAATAGATTTATCATGCACTAGTGAAACACGTGTGTCCTAAAATAGAATGCACATAAAAACCAAGTTAATGATAGGGAGAGGTTGACACTTCTTATGTTTTGTTTAGTTATTTCTTTCAGTTCTTCTAGCAGTTATGATGCATTTAATTACTTGTGGTGGGTTACATAAAGCATACTGAACATGGGACCATGCAAGGTAAAAATGAAACAATTGTTTGAGTATAGTTGAGGGTGTATTTAGAATGAGGCTTATGCCTCGGTTTACAATGAGTTTAAAACTCACCTCCAGAAAAACTTCTCCTGTATCTTGGGGATGGTCAGGTATGAGTGTTAGAAATTAATTCTGATAAAGTCCTCAGTAGTGAAAAAATCTGCAGGAGCCTGTGGCCAAATGGTTGTTGGTGGCTGTTCCATTGTGAACACTAGTGGCAAGTGAAGTTGCCAGGATGAAGAAAGAGGTGCTCTCCAGATTTTGCTGAGACCCCCTGGCAGATTAAAAGGTAGTAACTGCACTAGCATCCAACCTTTGTGGGTGGATTTTTTGAATTCACAAAAGGATGTCTTTTACATGGCCTGACACAGTTTCCAGCAGATCATACAACAACTCAGGCAGGGTACAGGGACATCATCCAGACTGTTCTTAGCATGGGTGGGGAAACCTAAGACATCATCCAGAGGTAAGAAGGAGAATTTAAAGGAAATCCTAAACTTGATTAATTTTTCCACTAAAGTGAACAAAAGTACCAGAATCACTGGTTAGGGATCAATTTATTTCTGTGTCTGAAGTTGTTGTAATGATTAAAATGCACTGTAATGGCAGGACTGCAACATAGATGAGATCTGACTGAATATTTTGAAAGTATTGGATATTGTTTGGGTGCTTTAGCCAACACATCTCTTCAGTTTTGCATGGGTGACAAAGGGATCACAGTCCTCAAGAATGCTTATTGTGAAGTACTGGAACAGAGACGTTATCCAATAATTGAACCTCTGATGGAGGTTCCTGATTGTTCAATAGTGGACCAACTTTTTGTGCCTTGTGGACTTTGAAAAAGTTTATGACTACTTGGGTACCCAGAGGGAATAACGGTATAACAGGATAACGGATGGTTTCATACCTGGCTAGGAGAACACAATAGAAGGACCGGGAGAATGGGCTTACCAGAAGCAGTCCGTTCCATCATACTGCAGGTGGTAAAGTTTCTCAGGGCTAATCCCTGTCAGGGTCTTTGAGGATCACCAGAGGGCACTGTTGGGGGAGGACTTCCATGGTTCTGTGATATAGGAGGTCCACAGCTCTGAACAGATGGGCAGTTTTCAAAAAAATAATTGGCACACTTGTTTGGTGAGAGCTGTTCCTGGGTGCGAGGCGGTGTGGGTGTTTCCACACTTAGGCTCACAAGTGTTGGGTCTCCCATGGCCGTAATTGATGCCGGGAACTGCTAATCGACACACCTGTGCCACGTACCCATATAAAACGGAGAAGCGCAACTGCGGGGGGAAGAGAAGAAACAATGACAGAGGTTAAGGAGAGAAGAAGGCAGGACGCCATAAAGGCCAGTACGGGAGTGAATGAGTGAGCAAGCAAGCAAGAGAGAGAGAGAGAGATCGCAGTCTCGCTAGTGTGAAAAGACAGGCAGGAGAGGAGGAGAGCCCGTTAGGAGTGTACACTTGGGGCGGATGGTTTGGGTCGCTCCTGCTGAGCATTTCAGAGGAGCAGGAGTGAGCAGAATTATGGATGGCTCTCCACTGAAGGTAACAGAGGTCAAGGAGATTAGGGAGGGAGAACCCCAGTGTGAGCGCCCTGGTCGCTGGAGACCTGAGTCTCAGAGACAAGGGACGGAAGGCTGCCGGACCAGTTGAAGGTCAGCTGCACCTGCGGATAGGGCGACTCTCCTGTTGCAAGGCCCATATGGGAGAACAGGGGAGACCCCAGTTAAAAGGAGAATGCAACAGGTTTTTAAAAAGGGACTCCTTCCGGCCTGTTGAATTTAACCTAATTTTAATTGGATGAATTTATTGTGATTTTAACCTCCATTTTTCACCTGCTTTTATGGATTATTTATGGATTATCTTTGAGCATTGCACTATTTATCTGGACACTGTTTTGTTTTGGTTCATTTTAATAAAAGCAATGAACATTTTTACACCATCCCCTTGCTCCAAGTGTGTTTTGTTTCCATCTGCCAATTCATCTGGTTACGTTATTGACAGTGCTGCACTTGAGAGGAGCCCAAATCTAGAAAAGGGAGCATAGAGCAGATCCCGCACCATCACAGGTTCCCAAACGACCCAGAAGTACTCCAGACAATTTGGAGTGGAGATTGGATGTAGTTCCTGGGTCAACATTAAAAAAAAGCCCACTGTCTCAGTTTGGTTGAGTCAGAGTCAGGAGGCAGTGGGCTACACTCTTGGAGGAGGAAGGAAAACTGTGCTTGGTGTGCTTTTTTGTTGTTATTCTTGTGGAGAAGGTGCTGGGACTCAAAAAAAACTTTATTTGAGAATAAAGTGTATTGAGGATCTACCATGTCTGTGGTTCGGGGCTCAGTGGTGCCTCCTTGTGGTTACACCATGTACCTTCCTATTTTGTGGAAGGAGCTATAACAATACGGGATCCCGGAGCTACTGTTGTGTTTGTGGAACAAGAATTATGTTCACATACTTAGCATTCTGTCATGATTCAATAGTGTTGGACTCCACTGAGGAAGGGTGTGCAGCAGTATCCACTTTGGAAACTAAGGACTGCATATCTTAGTGTTTGTCTTGGCCTTTGTGGGTTTCAAACATTAGAAACAAGTAGCCCACTGCCCCAAGTAGACAAATTCAAGTAACTCAGGGCCTTCTTCACATCATGGTGATGATATGGAAGTTAAGTCTGCGGACTATATTGTCAATTTACCAGTCAGTCAATATATCTGCCCTCATCTATGAACAGTGAATTAAAAAAAAATCAGGCTGCAATTATAAACAGCTGATATGAGGAATATGTAAGAGCAATATGTAAGAGCTTGGCAATATGGCAAAATTAGACTAGCACAGAATCACTGTTTCTCTTGATCCACAGGAGCTAGTTGAGGAGGACTCAGCATGTAGGCAGGATGCCCCCTTAACAAGAAGTACACGGTCTCACCAGAAATAGACTGAGGGGGCACATACAGAACACTTTAGAGAGTTTATACATTTTAATTGTCTAGTATCCTTCAAAAAGGTCTGAGAAAGCTACAAAGAGAAATACAGTTGTGGTCAGCCTAGCTGAGCATGTTGCAACCAGTACTCTCACCATCTAATTTGCAATAATATACTGGAATTCTATAAGGAAGCAATAAAAGCATATGACTAAAATGATGCATATTCTTTATCTGGATTTTCAGGACTAATTATTATTAGTCATTAAACTAAAAAAATGGAAATTCAGGATGCAGTGTGTAGATAAAATTGGCTTAAACACAAGGAACCAAGGCTTGTGGTGATAGGAACTTTTTCAGAATCAGAAAATGTGAAAAGCAACACCCCCTCAGGAATCAGTTCTGGGGCTGTTTCTCTTTCTACAATCAAAATAAGAATATAAAAAGCTGGCTATGATCTTCTTATATAATACACTACCATGGCTGTGCATTTGTCAATCTAGGATTTTAAATCACCTGTAGCTCGCAAACCGTTCGACCTATTGATCTGAAATTTGGTACACATATACTACGTGATATCTGCTATCTGCTTTCGGGGTGATGATTGACCTCCAACTTTATATTAAAAGTAAAGAGTTTTGGAATTATTACTCTTTCTATTTTTATTTTATTTTATTGAAGAATCAACTCTCGGCAGCGGCCAGCAGGGCAGGCGTGTGGCGAATGTGTACGAGTGCCATTGAAGACTTAAGTGCCAGTTTAAGTGAAAAATTAAGGAAAACGTACTAAGTAATTGCAACACAAAAACTGCCTTAATCAGTTTTAACGTGAAAAGATGCAGACGAAAGAAGAGAATAAGCGGGCTGCTATGGTGGAGAAAAGAAGAGCTGCTTACGAAGCAGCAAGCACATCAACCTCTGAGAAAACGAATGCAAAACGTACAGAGAAAGGGTATGAAAACTGTGAACTGTGACAGGCTGACGTAGAGCGAAAGAGAATTCCTCGAGCAACTGAGAGCAAAGAACAGACCATACAACGAAGACAGGCCGACACTTAGCAAAAGAGAATCGCAACAACAAATGAGACTAAGGAAGAGGCTAATTAATGTCGGCAATCAGTGGTCAAACGTGCCAGAACTGCAAATGCAAATGGGACAGAACAAGTCCAGTGACGACAAAGAGACGCTGATTGTGTAAGAATAGCTAGAATACTCTCAGTCAAGTGTATTCACTGCATGTTATCGTGCAGTGCGTCATTACTGGTTTGAAATAATAACCAAACTAGGAGGAATAGCAGATAAACTAGAATCGTCTGAATCATTAAAGAGGAATATGGACAGAATGCAGAATTTGTGTTAGATACAATAGGATGTAAGTAAATGTAAGATATTATATGTAGGAAGTAAAAATACTAATTTCAGGTTTGGCTTGGCTGTAATGCTTCAGGTCATTGCTGTGCTGAAAGGTGAACCATCTCCCCAGTCTGAGATTGCATATATTCTGGAGCAGAGTTTCTATAAGGATCTCTCTGTATTTGGACTCATTCATCCCTTAGTTATTACCACTCTCCCTCTCCCCGTCAATGAGAAACATCTCCATAGCAGGATGCTGCAACCACAATGATTCATCATAATGAAGGTACTGGGCAGGTCACAAGCAGTGTCTGGTCCTCACCAGATACAATACTTGGAATCCTGTCCAAAGAGCACAATTTTTGTCTCATCAGAGAATCCTTTTCCTCATGTATCTTTTACTCAAGAGTGGCTTCACTCTGACCACTCTACCATAAAAGCCTGATTGATGGAATGCTGCTAAGATGGTTGTCCTTGTGATAGGATCTCCTATCTCAGCAGAGGACTTTTAAAGTTCTGTTCTGTGCCACCTCCCTGACCAAGACCCTTCTTACCCAGTTATTCAATTTGGCTAGACAGTGTAACACACATATGTATGGGAGCAGCTAAAGAGCTTGAAAGAGGGTAATACCATGCCAGGTGGCAGAG
Source organism: Polypterus bichir lapradei (assembly GCA_026402145.1). Classification (NCBI taxonomy): domain Eukaryota; kingdom Metazoa; phylum Chordata; class Cladistia; order Polypteriformes; family Polypteridae; genus Polypterus; species Polypterus bichir. Next base: position 48,194,170 of record JANRMT010062817.1, read on the forward strand.
TGCACTGATCTTTTCTATCTTTCTTCTGCAGATCAGCTATGGGAAATTCAGCCTGGGCCCAGTGAGGTCGCTTCCAGTTCTGGTTCTGATGATGTTACTTCCGGTCAGGATGATGCCACTTCCTCTTACCGGCTTTAAAAACGACATTTTGTCTTTCTGGGAAAAGTCCTGGTGGTTCCAAACTTCTTTGATAACAGCAGTCTACAGAGAGTTCTTTGGATTTAATGTCTTTATTTTTGTCCTGATATGCAGTGGGAATTTTGGGACCTGATATATATACAGGTTTGTGCCTTTCTAAATGATGTCCAATCAATTCAATTTGCCATAGGTGGACTTATCAAGTTCTAGGCACAACTGGATAATTAAAGCAAACAGAATGCACCTGACTACAATTTGCAGTGGCACAGCAAAGGATCTGAATTCTTATATAAATGGAAATATGAAAAAATAAATCATTGAAATCTGTCTAAATGGTATTTTGTTTTACATTAATAACAATAATTATTGCATACAGCTATGCACAAGAAGTCTGGTTTTTTTGAAAATATGCCAGAATTGAGAAAAGGTTTCAGATGCCTCAAATACTATTTACCCAATTTATAAAACCTAATCTGTACAAAGTGTAATCTGCATAATCTTCTTTGCACCTTGTTTAATTAATTGTCATAAAATTGAATCAACATAATTCTTTATTCAGCACAGTTTTTAAAATAATCCATGTAATTAAATGACAAGAAAGAAAAACATGCTCAATATATCCTACTTTACCAAGTATAACCTGACTTACTGCAATTGTTGTAACATTAAATTACATAATTCTTTGTGTACTGAACCTCATTCAGGAAAAAAAAACATTGCTTATTGGCACACAAATCACTGCAATTTTCCAAGTAAAGAGCTAATTCACAAATATAAATTGGAATAATTCTTGGCACATCTTATTAGCATGGCACCAATCATGCATGATTAAGAATTACCATAATTTAAAAGTAACATAACATAATTAATTAGTATCAAAATTAATTTGTATAATTCTTAAAATTTTCCCTGTACAGTTGTGATATGGTAGAACTGCTTTATTGGTCAAATTGGCATTATCATTTTCTGGTTACCTTGCTCGGCGGCACGTTGGCGCAGTGGTAGTGCTGCTGCCTTGCAGTTAGGAGACCTGGGTTCGCTTCCTGGGTCCTCCCTGTGTGGAGTTTGCATGTTCTCCCCGTGTCTGCATGGGTTTCCTCCCACAGTCCAAAGACATGCAGGTTAGGTGGATTGGTGATTCTAAATTGTCCCGAGTGTGGATGTGTGTGTCCTGTGGTGGGGTGGTGCCCTGCCTGGGATTGGTTCCTGCCTTGTTGGCTGGGATTGGCTCCTGTGACCCTGTGTTTGGATTCACTGGGTTGGAAGATGGATGGGTTACCTTGCTTATCTGTAGATTAGCAGATCATTACTGCTATACATTAAACATTTTGATTGGTAATCTGAGGTGATGTCTTTCATCTGCCTGACTTCTTTTTGATTTTCTATTCATTGACTTGTCACAGTATGGGAACATTTGGCCAGTTATAATGCTCTAGCTAAACCTCCAGCCGTAGCCATTTGGTGTTACAGAAATAAATTCAAGTGAGAAAAGAGAGAAAAGAAATGTTTATGCTATGTTGGATCAAATACTACCAAATTAATCTCCAGCAAATCAGAAAAGTTGGAGGAGCATTATAATCTAGCCTTAAAAAAAGTTTTTTAAACTCTAGTTTCATTATTCAGACTGTTGACGTATGACAGCCTTACTGAAAATGTAAGCAAAAAGTAAGCAGACATATATATAAATGACATAATACAGAAAAAAAACAATATGGAAAAAAATCTGTTGTGACAGATAATAAATTGTGCAATAATTCATATAAAAATGTGCAATATGAAAAGTAAGTCATATCAGTTGATTTTCTATAAATGCTGACACTTTTCAAAACCCTTAGCATGCAATTATACTTTGGCAATTGTGAGAAAATTGTGATGATAAAAAGGTAAGTGAGAATGACATCCATTTAAATAAATCCCAAATAAATTATATGAAGGATTTAAAACATGGAGAAAGAAAGTAAAATATGTACAAGAGAAAAACAACAATGCCTACTGTCCCTCTTTGTTTAAAATCATGGAAGTTAAGCCCTCTCCATCAGATGCGGTGGCCTTCCAGCTTACCTACAAGAATGAACTTTTCATGAGGACTCCCAAACTCAATTCCTGTCTCCTCATTTCTTTTTCAATCTCTTTTTTATCTCTCTGAAAAATATGGCCTCTGTATTTGTTCCACTATTTGAACTTATACTCATTTTGTATATCACCTCTACACTCAATAAGTCCCAGGCTGTGTTGTCACTTGAAACCCATTCTGAGGTCAGGGACATGTCCTATATTTGGTACAAGGATGTCAAGCTGCAACTCCTTCTAATGGCTTTTGATGTTCATTCAGATGTCCTTAACAGATTGGGCCTCCAAGGCTTTTTTCCAGCTGTTTTCTCTGTTGGTCCCAAACTCCCTCCCTGGCTTTGAACTATGTTTTGCTGTCAATGAGGTAATCATATAGACAAGTTACCCTAGCTCTTCGCAACAACTTTTTCTTGGGCTTTAGAATAATTCTTTTATAACAAATGTTTACAAATTGCTATATTCACATCCAGAGATCAAGATTTAAGTCTGGACAGCTGTCGAGGTAAAAGGTTTTTGAAACCCTGGTTGTTCAGTTTATGTCATGAGAAAGTCAATTGTTTACATGTAAAGCTTCTTTTAAACACCCATTCCTCTTTTTAGGCATTTTTCCTGCATCCAAATGAACACAGAGCCTCTTACAAAACTGCAGGGTCTACAGAAGTTCCCAGTTTGGGAATTCTGACCACAGAACTTGTTGTTGCTACTCTGAGAATCCAGCTTCATCTCACAGGGTGCTCTGAATATCATCGAGTGGAGTCGCAGCACATGGCTTAATGGCAACTCTGGTCTGTACTAGGACCTGAGAAGGATGGCTGCGAGGGCTTTGAGGGCAGATAAGGAGGCATTTGTTAGAGAAATATATGAGCAAGAGATACACTATCTGTGGTCTAGTGTCCCACGTCCTGCTTACAGAGGAACTAAAGCATTATGCATATTCAAATCTGTTCCTCAGAGATTCACAGTCAGGGCGGCTGATAGAACGGTCTTTACAGATGACACTCCAGTGACCCACTGGTCTGGCTACTTTGAGCAGCTGTTTAAAGCTGATCCTCCAACTAGGATGTTGAACATCTCTGGCTTCATGGTTCTTGAGGCTGATATCTCCAATTACCTGTGAACCACCCAGTCTCACTGAGATTGAGCAGCTGGTGAACCAGCTAAGGGTAGGAAAGGCTGCAGGGATCTGTGGTGAACTTCTCCAGGCTAGTGGTAAGGCTGTCCTCCTTGCATTGTAAGCAATCTTTGCTTCCATTTGGAAGACTGGTATCATCCCAACTGACTGGAAAATTGGACTTGTCGTCCCTATCTGGAAAGGGAAGGGTGACGCCTGGATTACGACAACTACAGGGGATTAACACTGCTCTCAGTGCTGGGTAAAGTCCTTGATAGGGTCATCCTCAATAGGATCCCTGATCACTCACTCATCTACCAGTGACCAGAGCAATCTGTTTTTTTATGCCTAAGAAGTCTACCATCGACTGCATCCTTGACATTCTGGCAGGGTTTTCATGGAGCACAAACACAAAAATTGGCAGAGTTCCTTTGCAGCCTTTATTAATTTTCACAAAGTGTTCGACTCAGTTGATCAAGCTGCCCTGTGGGACACCCTGAGACTTTGTGGGATCCCCTTAAAGTTGCTGGATATCATGGCAGCCTGTACACTGGTACTATGAGTGCTGTGCAGAGTGGAGGCAGAACCTCTGCATTTTTCCCATTTGATTCTGGGGTTCATCAGAGGTGTGTTCTTGCAGCTTAATTGGCGTCCACCTGTGGTAAATTCAGTTGATTGGACATGATTTGGAAAGGCACACACCTGTCTATATAAGGTCCCACAGTTGACAGTTCATGTCAGAGCACAAACCAAGCATGAAGTCAAAAGAATTGTCTGTAGACCTCTGAGACAGGATTGTCTCGAGACACAAATCTGGGGAAGGTTACAGAAAACTTTCTGCTGCTTTGAAGGTCCCAATCAGCACAGTGGCCTCCATCATCCGTAAGTGGAAGAAGTTCGAAACCACCAGGACTCTTCCTAGAGCTGGCCGGCCATCTAAACTGAGCGATCGGGGGAGAAGGGCCTTAGTCAGGGAGGTGACCAAGAACCCAATGGTCACTCTGTCAGAGTTCCAGAGGTCCTCTTTGGAGAGAGGAGAACCTTCCAGAAGGACAACCATCTCTGTAGCAATCCACCAATCAGGCCTGTATGGTAGAGTGGCCAGATGGAAGTCACTCCTTAGTAAAAGGAACATGGCAGCCTGCCTGGAGTTTGCCAAAAGGCACCTGAAGGACTCTCAGACCATGAGAAACAAAATTCTCTGGTCTGATGAGACAAAGATTGAACTCTTTGGTGTGAATGCCAGGTGTCATGTTTGGAGGAAACCAGGCACTGCTCATCACCAGGCCAATACCATCCCTACAGTGAAGCATGGTGGTGGCAGCATCATGCTGTGGGAATGTATTTCAGTGGCAGGAACTGGGAGACTAGTCAGGATAAAGGGAAAGATGACTGCAGCAATGTACAGAGACATCCTGGATGAAAACCTGCTCCAGAGCGCTCTTGACCTCAGACTGGGGCGACGGTTCATCTTTCAGCAGGACAATGACCCTAAGCACACAGCCAAGATATCAAAGGAGTGGCTTCAGGACAACTCTGTGAATGTCCTTGAGTGGCCCAGCCAGAACCCAGACTTGAATCCGATTGAACATCTCTGGAGAAATCTTAAAATGGCTGTGCACTGACGCTTCCCATCCAACCTGATGGAGCTTGAGAGGTGCTGCAAAGAGGAATGGGTGAAACTGGCCAAGGATAGGTGTGCCAAGCTTGTGGCATCATATTCAAAAAGACTTGAGACTGTAATTGCTGCCAAAGGTGCATCGACAAAGTATTGAGCAAAGGCTGTGAATACTTATGTACATGTGATTTCTCGGTTTTTGTATTTTTAATAAATTTGCAAACACCTCAAGTAAATTTTTTCACATTGTCATTATGGGGTGTTGTGTGTAGAATTCTGAGGAAAAAAATTAATTTAATCCATTTTGGAATAAAGCTGTAACATAACAAAATGTGGAAAAAGTGATGCGCTGTGAATACTTTCCGGATGCATTGTATATAAAATCCAACATCTGTCTGTCTGTCTGTCTTGTTTTCACAAGATAACTACTTAACAGATTTAGTTCGGGTTGATTTTGCAACCCCTCTCATTGTGCTGAGTATCATAGTTCGCTTCGTTCATCGTACTGATTTATTTGCGCAAATCTGAGAGAGACTCAGTGGCTCAAGGGGAGGGGAGCGGGGCCCTCCTCACTCACGTATCAGCCTCGAGGCGTATCTTACATCCGCTTAGCTAGCGAATGAGAGAACTACTTAACAGATTTAGATTGGGTTTTTTTCTAGAATTTGCTTGTTAAGAATTATACTTTGTTTGCAGGAGCAATATATTCGCGCTAATCTGAGACAGAAACTGCAGGCTGAGGGGAGGGTGAAGCGTGACATCAGGAGGGGGGAGTTGGTCTACCTTTGTGTTTTGGAGTGCAACTTGCCTCTGCTTAGCTAGCGATATCTGTTTGTTTATTGATTTTTAAAGTTTGTCCTGTTTCATTACTACGTGGGCGGAGCCACAGGGAATGGCTAGTACTGAATATATCAATCAATCTTAGACTGAAGTGTCATGTGTACAGATGGCTTCTCACAATGATTCATTAAACTGCAAATGGAAAGGGATATTTTTCAAGAAATGGAAGGAGAAAATTATTAGTAGCTGTGTACACTACAATTTACTCTGCTGTATTGCTATAAGTTATAACTAGCAGTGATAGTGGTATGTTCTCATACATTGAGATATGTGGGTTTAACTTCAATCATGATTATTGTTTGCACTTTGCACATTCCCAGCAAGGGTACACATGTAACATTGATTAAAAGCTCAGAAGTAGGCCAGTTGGAGTGTGTCACTATGATTGCATTTAGTTTTTATTTTATTTTGTATTATAGTTTTGTTGTTTCTTAGTGCTGTTGTTTTATTTAGGAATATTCTGATTATGGAGAATACTTTATGGTATTACTTTTCATTTGTGGTTTCATTTTGACTTATTTATTATTCACATACTGCTTTTTGTTGTTCATAGGCAGTGCCATGTTACTGTTATGTTGCCGTGACATGATGGCAAATTACTATGGACATGGTCCCATACATCTTGCTATGTGACGTTATCAAGGCAACAATTCAAAAACTGGCGTGATGTGTTCACTCATGCCTGAAGTTGTGGATAAACAACAGAACAACCTGCAAACTTTTTATTTAGTTTCTGAATTTTAGGTTTGGAAATTCTGCAATGTTCTTTTTATTTTGAGTTTTGGATTACATATTGGGTTTTGGTGAAATATATAGGAATTATATGGGTTTTAAATTTACCAACAGTTAGCAAACTTTGGGTGCATGTTCAGTGATTAGGACTGGGAGTCCGATTGTAAGTCTCCTTGGTTCTGAACCCTGCTTTTGTTTTTGTTCTCCTGCTTCAGTTCCTGTCTTATTAAAACAACTGCTGGTGCTCCAGGTCAGTACAGACATAAACTGTGGTCAATCCTTTACAAAGAACAATAAAAGGAACAGATATGTCAATGGCATACCTCACATAGCACACAACTCATATGCTGAGCAACACAGAGAGCCCCAGCATCAAAAAGGAACTACAAAAAAGCGGGGAAAATATGAAAAAACAATAGATATTTTCTTCCCAAAAACTGGCAGGTCTAGTGTGCCAGGATGACGGAATGAGAGTTGCAATTGACTAGCAAATTTCTCTTATCAGGTTCTTAATGTGTAAGTGGGATAGACAATTGTACTGCAAAAGCCTATATTTAAAAAATAGATGGATGCAAAAAAAATGAATGGTTTGCAAAATATGAAAGGGACACCTAGTTATACTGCACATTATCTTTAATTATGCATTTATTTTGTTTTCACTGCATTTTGCTGTGGCTTGTACTACACTACACATGTGTTTGTACAGGAACTTCAGACCTTGGCCCATATGGGAAGAGTGAACTAAATCTGGTCAAGTCAGGGCCACTTCAGCACTTTCAAAAATTGGTCTAAAGCCAAACTGAATTTTGAAATATGTGACAGATGTCACGCAAGTGGGCAATAAAACAGTGAGAGATTGCTCTAACTTGGATAACAGCAGGGTGATTACTTTGTAAAAATTTCATGAGAAACTGAAAACTATACTTTACACAGAAAGAAGTCTTGCTGAGGTTTCAGATGCCAGAACAGAAATCAGAGAGCCTCCGAGTTAAATAGCTAAAGATTAAACTTTAACCTAGCAAAGTACAGTGGATGACTTTATGAAAAAAAAAAATCTGTTACAAAACAGTCATGTGACTGTGATTTCCTGTACTCTGCTAACCTTGGATTCTTGTCTGGAGCACTCCACCTTTGTATCTAAACTCAAGGATATCCTATTTGGCCAGCACAACACAACTGAAATTGGTAAATATGAAAAAGATGCACGGCTACAAAATGCCAGTAAAAAATAGGATTTTCACAGCTTTCTCTGGGATTAAACAGCTGACTGCTTGGATGCAAATCTACCTTTTCTTCTAGTGTTTGAACCCACTTTGTACAATTCATAGCTGTACAGAGCCTGAACTTGAACTTTGCATGTAAGATAACATGACTTGTACATCATTTGAATGTGGAATAAAAACCAGGTTGCAGAGAGAGAAAAAGGACCAAGTATAACTATACACTCAGATACCTGGTTGGTACAGTATATACTGTACAGAGACCATAAAAAACCCAGGGATATTTAAGAACATAACTGGCAGAGTATTACTGCTGTTAATCACGTTGAGCTCTGTCTCCTCTGGTCATGAGGAAGTTAATACTTGTATCTTGCAGTTCTAATGTATGTTACAGTTTCTACAGTTTCCTGCTGGTTTGTAAAATAAAAGTACATGGCAGAAAAATCCTCTTTTGTTCTGGAACTCATCATTGAAGTCTGTGTAACTCCTATTGGTCCTCCAACTGAATCCAAAGTCACCAAAGCAAATATGACCCAGATATAGAGAGGTTGTGCACAGTAGTCTGCTGGGAGTTGAACTCAATCTCATGTACAGTCTATCACAGGCTGTATACACACTCACCCTACCAAGTGACCTACCTTACGTGTCTCTGGAATGAAATGACAGTACCCAAAGTGGAATCTAAAAAAAGCTGTCTAATACTATTTCCAATGCCTATCAAAAACTAGGTAATTGAAAAATTCAGAAATTAATAGAACTGTATGGGAAGGACTGGTACAAAACTATCTCTCTGTGTAAATAATATGGTTCTGTTTGTCACTGCCCCAAATGTATCATTGCAGACTTTAATAAATTACTTTTATAAGGTTACTTGATTTAAAAGTTATCTGTAAAAAGGCTTTAAACTTGTTAGGAACATAATCAAGAGCGGCGTTTGGGGGTGGCAAGTGGGGCAAATGCCCCAGGCCCCGTGCCTAAAAGGGCCCCGCTTTTGAGGACCGCGTGTCCCGTTCGATTGGATTTGTCAAGTTATATTCTCCACTATATATATATATATGAGATGGTTCTAAGAGGAATCCTTTTTAAATCCCTCTTCACTGTCAAATTCCGTACATGTACATCTTTGAAAACATTCTATAGTCCAAATATTAATGCACGCTATGCACATGTATCGCTAATGATAATCGGCTGACATGACATCAACGTGAGTTATGACTATGACATCCTGCATATCGAGACTCAGAGTATACTTGCAATTTGGGTACTTTTCTACAAGAGGCCCTGCTAATTTCCACGTGACACTGCATCTCATTTCACACTGTTGTGGTATTGTCATGAATTATGAATTGCACTTTTTTAATAGATTATATAGTTATATTTTGATAAAGTCCATGAGTTATCATGCAAAAATTTAGCTGAATACTGTAATGAGAAAATCCAGTGTATGTTAACATTATTTTTATTAAATTCGCATGCAATTTTATACAGTCCACACATACTGATCACAGTATTTGACCGCGTGGGGCTGGTCAGCCCTAAGGCCGTGTCTGATCATAATAATAATATATCAGAAGGCAATTTGCTGAATGTTTCAGAACAGTTCAAAGATCTTGAAGTTATACTCACAAGGTAGTTTAAAGATCTTTTTAAATACAATTTTGGAAGTTTAAATGAAAACACTAAACAACATGTCAAGACATGGCCAAATCCACCTTCCTCGAGTAGTTAAACTTAGCTAAAATGAATATCCTGATCAATATCTAATTCTTATTTTAGAGTATTCAATTAATGAATCCTTCTTTAAAATCCTTAACTAAAGTATAAGTTTGCTTATATGGAAGACTAAAAGACCACCTATAAAAAAGACAGTATTACAAAGATTAAAAGAAGAAGGGGGTATGGCTCTGCCTGACTTTGAGCTATACTACTAGATTGCAAATATTTGTCATTTGAGACAAGGGAAAGAGGAACAAAAGTGCTGAAGATGCACCTGCCCGCTTGGATCTGGAAAGAAATAAGAATTCCTCTTTGTACGCTCTTCTCTGTGCTTCGTTTATTAGTTATTATTGACAATTTACTAGTAATCAGATTCATGTTTCATGCTCAAAATATGCATGCAATACAAAAACAACTTAAGGACAAGACATTGGTGTCTGCTGCTCTGTTATAGGTAACTTTGCATTTGAGCCATCCCTTAATTACACGTTTTTTACGTCTTGAAAGACATTAGGTATCACAACCTTTAGAGATTTTTATACTGATAGTCTGTTTGTACCATTAGATCAATACAGAGGTCTTTCACCATACATATTTTTCATTTTACAGCT
>JANRMT010062817.1:48204235-48255302 GCA_026402145.1 Polypterus bichir lapradei
CAAGAAAGGTTTTTTCACCCGATGGGAAAAATCATAAAGTGCTACTGCTGCCATATTTATATTGTAGTTTTCATTATGTCATCAGCATGGCAATTGATGTCACATGCTCTTCAAAATTAAGATACTGCTGAAATTACACTTTTTAATTTCAAAGCAAAACTTCAAAGAAAAACTGAAATGTAATTCTCATGATTGAAAAAAAACACCAAAACAGACAAAAATACACATGGAGACAAACTAGTACTACAGTTAGGAAATTTGTAAATAGAATTTGGCAAACTTCTCAAATACTTTAACAATGCTCACACTTGAAAATTATTTTAACTAGTAATGAAAAGAATATTGGCAGCCTTTGTATATTTTATCATTTACTGTTATAGTGCTCACTGCTAGACCACCCTCTGTAATGCTGGAAAAAAGACCTTTCTATCAATACTTTAGTCAACAATTTTAATTTAAGTTATACAGATGTGCTGTAATTCAGCTGAAAATTGTACACCTGACACCATCCATCCATCCATCCATCCTCTTCCACTTATCCAAGGTCAGGTCGCAGGGGCAGCAGCTTGAGCAGAGATGCCCAGACTTCCCTCTCCACGGCCACTTTTTCTAGCTCTTCCAGGGGAATCCCGAGGCATTCCCAGGCCAGCCGGGAGACATAGTCCCTCCAGCGTGTCCTGGGTCTTCCCCGGGGCCTACTCCCGCTTGGATGTGCCTGCAACACCTCGCCAGGGAGGCGTCCAGGAGGCATCCTCATAAGATGCCCGAGGCATCCCTTCTGACTCCTCTCGATGCAGAGGAGCAGCTAGCCCCTCCCGGATGACTGAGCTTCTCACCCTATATTTAAGGGAAAGCCCAGACACCCTGTGGAGGAAACTCATTTCAGCTGTTTATAATCGCGATCTCGTTCTTTCGGTCACTACCCAAAGCTCATGACCATAGGTGAGGGTAGGAACGTAGATAGACTGGTAAATTGATATTGAATTGAAATTTTTCACCACGACAGACTGATGCAGAGCCCGCATCACTGTGGATGCCGCACCGATCCGCCTGTCGATCTCACGCTCAATTCTTCCCTCACTCTTGAACAAGACCCCGAGATACTTGAACTCCTCCACTTGGGGCAGGATCTCGCTCCCAACCCTGAGAGGGCACTCCACCCTTTTCCAGCTGAGGACCATGGTCTTGGATTTGGAGGTGCTGATTCCCATCCCAGCCGCTTCACACTCAGCTGTGAACGGATCCAGAGAGAGCTGAAGATCATGGCCTGATGAAGCAAACAGGACAACATCATCTGCAAATAGCGGTGACCCAATCCTAATTTCACCAAACCGGACCCCCTCAACACCCTGGCTGCACCTAGAAATTCTGTCCATTAAAGTTATGAACAAAACGGTGACAAAGGGCAGCCCTGGCGGAGTCCAACTCTCACTGGAAATGGGTTCGACTTACTGCTGGCAATGCAGACCAAGCTCTAACACCGGTTGTACAGGGACCAAACAGCCCTTATCAGGGGGTCCGGTACCCCATAATCCCGGAGCACCCCCCACAGGATTCCCCGAGGGACACGGTCAAATGCCTTTTTCAAATCCACAAAACACATGTAGACTGGTTGGGCAAACTCCCATGCACCCTCCAGGACCCTGCTAAGGGTGTAGAGCTGTTCCACTGTTCCGCAACCAGGACAAAAACCACACTGTTTCTCCTGAATCCGAGGTTAAAAACTATCTGATGGACCCTCCTTTTCAGAACCCCCGAATAGACTTTTCCAGGGAGGCTGAGGAGTGTGATCCCTCTGTAGTTGGAACACACCCTCCGGTCCCCCCTCTTAAAGAGGGGGACCACCACCCCTGTCTGCCAATCCAGAGGCACTGTCCCTGATGTCCATGCGATGTTGCAGAGACGTGTCAACCAAGACAGTCCTACAACATCCAGAGCCTTGAGGAACTCCGGGCGTTTCCCATCCACCGCAGGGCCCTGCCACCAAGGAGTGAGAACACCTGACACACTTCTCCAAATTGAAATTATCTAAAGAATATCAGGCAATACAAAAACAACTTAAGGACAAGACATTGGTGTCTGCTGCTCTGTTATAGGTAACTTTGCATTTGAGCCATCCCTTAATTACACGTTTTTTACGTCTTGAAAGACATTAGGTATCACAACCTTTAGAGATTTTTATACTGATAGTCTGTTTGTACCATTTGATCAATACAGAGGTCTTTCACCATACATATTTTTCATTTTACAGCTTAGTTTTATATGCCAAGAACTACTGTGAGCATGAAACAACCAGGAGATTATTAAGAAATGATAAATCATGTACAAAAGACAAAGAAGGTTCAGAAAACTGAAGAAGCCAAAACAGGAGTAAGTAACTAGAATCAAAAGGCAAAACACAGATCAAAAGTCACATTCAGAAAAGGATCATGCCCAAAACATAAAATCCTAACACTACAAAGAAAGCTAGCTATTGTTAAGAAGACAAGAAAGGTTTTTTCACCCGATGGGAAAAATCATAAAGTGCTACTGACACACTTCTCCAAATCGAAATTATCTAAAGTATATCAGGGATTGGACCCTAATTGTGAATAACTGGTCTCAGCATGTTTTTGGGATTATCCAAAATAAAAAACCCTTTTAGGAAAAGGTAGAAAGGATAAGAATATGGTAAACTGACCATTACTTCCTACACTAAATTTAATTCTGTTCAATTTCTTTCACTGCATTTTAAGTCTGCTTATGTTGAATATGAAAACAGTAGCACTGAAAATATTTGGTAATTTACCACTTACAATCAGGTAAAAGTAATAGACAGGTGTCACTCATGCATGTCTGTGGATCTCCTCACAGACTCTGTCAAGGTTATGTAATGACCCATTGGACCACAAGAGGGTGCTGCCACTAATGCTGTTTTCTCATTTCATCTCTGCAGCATCAGGAATCTGCCCAGTGAGGGCACCTAGCCTAGCCCCGTCCCTTCTAGTTCCGTGAGTAGAAAGCCACCGGACTCCCAGAAGGAGGTACTTGTGAAAGGAATGTACCACTAGACGGACCTCCCAGAGGGTGACTGATTTACTTCCACTTCTTCCTCTATTTGATTTTCTTTAGCCCAGCATTAGGGAAAAACCGTGCCATAATGGAAGTCAATTTTATTTTTGCCTTATCATTAAAGTAGACAACCCGGTTGATGCCACAAATTATTTTGAGGACATCTGTCATTCCTGTTCCTGGCCACACAAGAAATAATTAACCAATAGGCATAGGTTCAGTCCTTTACTCTTGATTGACAAGTGATGAAACCATCATGAAAATAAGCATTCTAAATAAAACAGTGAAGGCATTAAAAATAGCCATTCTGCAATTTGCTGTTTGGAAAAGTCCTATTGCTAAAAAAAGGGCATTTAAAATTATGAAATAAAACCTGCAATGACTAAATGTAAAATAAGTATATTATGGAACCAAAACAAAATGAAGACATTGTAATTTCATAATAATTAGGTGACTTTTATTTCATTACTAGGCTGACCCGCCTTTTAAGGTGACCGACTTTTAAGTTGACCACTTCTTAAGGCAATTCAATATGTAGATCAATTTGATATTTTATACAAACTCATTAATTTGGTTATATTGCATTTGAGCGGTATTACTTTAATACTCGTAGTTTCTGTTATTTTTGTGATGAAATTGAAACTTTTTTTCTATATTGAGGTCGCCCTTTTGAACCCCCCTGATATTTACTACGCTGATATTTGTACTCCATCAACATTAATTATTTCCAGAGACATAATTTTGTCTATTTTTCCAGCGCATTGCGCACAAAACCAAGGGAACGATGGGAGCACAACTCTGCTCACATCATGTCGCTTCGTACCGCAAGCTGCAAGTAGTTAGTCTGTGATAAGTGGAATACCACTACGCTTTCCACTCACGGGACGGAAGGAAAATCCCGACTGCTTTTCTATAGTAAGAAAAAAAGAAGATATCGCACAGTCTGGAGTAGAAAATCATCTTTTACCTGGAAAAATGAAACTACAAATCCCATCGTGCATTGCAAAATGGACGGGGCGTGTGTGAAACTCCGCGCCTGCGTAGCACTCACGGGACGGAAGGACAATCCCGACGGTTTTTATATAGAAGGATGAATTTATTTCTCAATTTAATCATTGATCTATAACTCTCTCTCTCTCTCTCTCTCTCTCTCTATATATATATATATATATATATTTGGGGCAGCTTAAGGGCCCTAGTGATGGTAATGACCCACCGAATAAGGTAGTGATGCAGTGGACTAATACCATTTCTTTTCCTCCCTCCAAAGAACAGAAGACTGGTGGCATTCCACCACTGATGTCACTTTCATTGTCCACCCTCCTGGATTCTACCCTTCCTGTTGGGATCATTTATCACAGACATTGCCATCTTGTATCAGTTCTGTTTTGAACACATATCTGAAAAGACGTCCTTTCGGTGTTGTTTTGGTATTGCTGAAAACTATATTGTTATTTTTTCTTTGTAATTATATGAGGTCACCGGGTTGTGTCCACAGCTCTTTATCATTGCTTGTGCTTTCATATAAATATCCACCTTATTAAAAGAACATGGGTCTTTATGTCTGTGCATCTGTGTGTCTGTCCAAAATTTTGCTTCAGTGACAGATACAGTATATCCAGTATATACTGCATACATACATAAATATATACTGTATATATATACAGTATATATATATATATATATATATAGTATATATAATTATTTATTGTAGGTACATGGAAGGCAGGATAGGCTTCCTGGCTGGGATAAAGGAACCTTTATCCAGGGGAACATAATGGAAAGACTGGGTGAAAGGCTTACTAGGAGCAGATCATTCCTCTAGATGAGAAGTGGCTGTGTTCCTCAAGGCTGAACTTGATTAGAGCACTTGCAAGGTGGCATGGGAGTTGGGGTCTGAAAACGCAGTCTGGTCAGAGTCTTTGGGGACTGCCAGAGGGTGCTGCCACTGGAGACCTGCCCTGGTTTCTGCCCGACCAGTAAGTCACTATGGTCACTGTGATTGGTTAGTTTGGCACTGGTGACACAACAAAAGAGGAAGTGCAAGTGTGTAAATAGAGTGGTGAGGTGCTGAAAGTACACGGAGGGCAAGAGATAGTAAATATTTTAAACTACTCTGTTTCCTATCAGGTACCTTATTAAGAATTTTATTGTATTCTGTACAAGTGACAATAAATTAGAACTGAACTAATTCCACTGCATTACATTTTTTGTCAAAATAGTTTAAAACTTTGCTTTTTGAAAGAGCCAATCCTATTGTCCAACTGCATATGGTTAGTAAATGTGCAATATCGATTAACACTTAATGTTATATTCATTCTGATCGTGTAGTTTGTGCAAGCATGATAACAGAAATACTGAGAAAATAAAAATATGCAGATTTTATGAATAATTTATCAAAGATGCAAGGAAACAGAGTGAATTTCCACAAACCAATTGCTGATTTTGTGATGCTGAATCATTCTTGTTTAGGATATGGTTGAGAGAAATAGAACAGTTGAAGATGGTGTGTTTGCGTGAACAAAAATAATTAGTAACTGTTACTGTTTATTGCTTGTAGAAGTTCATTCAAATCCTTAATATGATAAGACAATTCTGTTTTTAATGTTTGATGCTGAAAAAGGGTTGTGATTCAGTGCAATCAGCTTTGATTGGTTTTTCATTTTTGTTATAACCAAACAGTACTTCTTGTACTGCCTCTTGAAGTAGAGAGTTTTACACCAATCTATGCTTGCCTGTGCTATAGATGCTTTCTGCAAATCCTGCTATAAACTCAATGTTCTGCCAATAGATGAATAATGGAGACCACAAAGGCAGAGAGAAATTAATCAAAAGTTGGAACATTAGTTAGAAACAGGCAGGATCAAAACAAGAAAAGCGAACATGTCTTTCATCTCTGATGAAACGTATTATCAAAAATCATGTGGAGGAACTATAGCTTGCTTGCATGAAAGCAGTACTAAGAATTGCACTAAACTTTCAAAAATATCCACAGTCTTGGACATAGAAAAGCATGCAGCGTGATGGCTTCATGCAACTTGAATTCAAAGACACGCCTCTAGTAACACAGTGTCTGTTATATGCAACAGGTGCTACAAAATGGTGGCACCCACAAAAAGCAAAATGGCAATGTCCAGAATAACAAAATATAATAATAAATTATATTAACAAAATTTAATTCAAAAATGCAGCGTTTAAAATTTGCATAAACAATTCTCAGAAGTTTAAGAAAAATGTTGTGACTTTACAAATCATTAATAGTCAGTCTAATTAATTGTGGCAGTCAACACATTGAAAGATTATTACAATGTGGTGATATTTGGTATAAATCTGCAAGTGATTACATTTTGAATGTATTTTGACTTTAGTAACATAATGGAGTGTGATTATATAACTACAGTGTAATGGAGTGATGTCATATGTAAGGTTCATTGCTGAATTGCACCTGATTGCCATGCTTAAGTTAGTTCAGAACTGAATGGATGTATTGATGGATGGGTTCAGAAAATAGATGAATGCAGAGATGTTTGTCACAACTCTGTGTTTAATGCTAACTAACCTTCAAACATTTTTTTACAATGTTTTACTGTTCCTGTGACTTTGAATAGCAGTTAAGTTGTTTACCATCAGTCTCCACGTTCACAAATTCCACTCAGGACTAATACTTGTTTATATAACTCCTAATCAAAGGGTTACATATCCAGTTTTGTTCTGTTTAACCAATGAAGCAGAAGAAATAAAAATGGTAGCTGCTGTGTATTAATAATGATTTAAGTATAGTCTTAATGTGAGTATTACCAGTGAATAATACAAAAAATAACCATGGAATTATCAAGGTAGATAATTTTATCAAACTTCACTGACAAGAATGGACAAAAGGGATAATCAAAGGGACAACAAATGTGCTGCAACTTCTATTGATTGCCTTGAGACTGTACTGTAAAATGACTAACCCACTTTATCAGATTCTAAAACACTAAAAAAACACTCATTATCTGGTCTCTTTCCCTTCCTCTCTCCAAATCCTCTCTTCCTTTCTCTACGTTAGTATTGGCCATGCTCACTTTTTGGCTTTGGATGCCATAATCCCCCTATCAAACCCTTTATGATGTATCATGTAGGCTAAGTTCTGGAACACTGTCAGAATCAGCCACATCTTTCAGATCTCTAAGGCCTCTAACTAACAGTGGTATTTAGTAATTACATAACTATACCACTGAGCTCTGAACATTTTTTGAAAAAGAGCCAGACCTCTGTGCTTTCTGCATTTTAAGTTGGACAACAAGTTGCCACATGTCACATATGGGATAAGGTTAATATCGCCTTCTTGTCTAGAGGAATTTTGCTGGTCTTTTGCCATGCTTTTTGGCCTCTCACACTCATTAGAATGATTGAGCATCCATGGCATACTATGGGCTGCAAGCCCTCTGCCATATTAAACAAGGTTTTCCATTGATTATTCATAGGGACCTCTTCTGCTCCTTTTTTGGTATAGAAAATGTTCATTTGTTTTTTGGCAGTCTCCAGTTATCTCCTCTATCCTCTGTCTGGTGCACTTGCTCTCAATGTCTCTACTTTAGGAACATCTATCTATTGTGGCAGACGACCAGGGATCTTGCCCCACCGGGATGCCTGGAAGAAGGACAGACCGGGAGAGGGGCACTATCTTTCCCTGGGCGCAAGAGAGCAGCCCCCCTGCTTTTCCTCAGTTGGAAAAGGACGGAGCTTACGAGGAGGAGTGGAGGCGGCTGAAGACAAGAGGAAAAGGACTGGGAAACTTTAGTTTGTGCAATGTGTTGTGTGCTATTGGTGAAATAAATGGTGTCTGGTTTTTGTACTCCTGGAGTCGTGTGTCTGTCTGTGCTGAGGCTTATTGCTTACATTATATATTGTAAAAGGCGCTATAAAGCGCCCGACCCGGCACAGACCACGCAGAGGCAACGTGTATAAAAACACACAGGCTTTATTTTTTCTTCAGCTGTGTGACATGTCTTCCCCGTGCCACACAGCACAAACTCACAATTCTCCACCACTCCTCCCAGACAAGCTTCGTCTCCTTCTTCCTCCCAACTCAGGCTCACCGAGTGGTGGTGGCTGGGCCCTTTTATAGCCCACCCGGAAGCGTTCCAGGCGATTAACCACCTGGTCCTAATTGCACTTCCGGGTGGGGCTGAAAGCTCGTCCAGCCGGGCTGTGGGAAGCAGGCAGCTCCCCCTAGCGGCCACGCCGGGCCCCAACCAAGCTGTGGAGGACTCCATCTCCCATGGAGCCCTGCGGGCGGTTGGGGAGTCACCGTCGGCCAGGGAGGCTGCCATCAAGCGTCCTGGGGGAGGTATTGGACTGCCCATGGCAGCTCCCCCGGAACATAAGTAGCAGGGGCGTCCCTGCCAGGCATGGGACCCGGCTGTCCTTCACAATATATATATATATATATTATATATATATACATATATATATATATATATATACGTTATATGATGACTTTCTTATCTCTACATATATCTGTAAAATATTATCAGTTTCTTCCACAAGGTTTCAAGAACTGGAGGCATCAAAGTGGTGTGGAGACCGAGGTAAACAGCACATCAGGTAAGTCCAATTTTTGTTTTCTATTTAATAATATAAAGTTATCTAGTTTATTACATTTATTTTATCATGCCACCTTATGTGGTGACATGTTACTTGTTGATCAAACATGCACAAAACAGTTTTGCTGTAGTTGACTCATGTAACAATACTACTACAACTACTATCCATCAATCCATTTTTCTGTCCTACTTATCCAGTGCAGGATCACGGGACAGCTGGAGCCTATCCCAGCAATCATTGAGCACAAGGTAGGATCAGTACCTGGACTAGGCAACAGTCCATAGCAGGGTGAACACACACACATACACACACATGCACACATGCTGGGGCCAACTTAGCAACATCAATTCACCGAACCCACATGTCTTTGGACTATGGAAGGCAACCAGAAACTCAAATGGATACATGTAAACACCCCACCGGGAATGCTAAGAATGCAAACCCCTGTCTCCTTACTGTGAGGCAGGAGTGCTACCTCTGTGCCACCCTTCCTACTAAAATTATATTATTCATTCAGAGTAAAGGATAATATAAAAACAATATGAAGGATAACATATCAAGTAGCAACATTGGCTTAATACTGGCATGACTCTTTTTTTTATTGTGTTATTAGATCACCAGTGATATGGACCTAATATGAAAGGTGCCAACTAACCTCATAGGTTAATTAATGGTGGATAGGAGGAAATGTCAAAAATAGCTATACAACTGTAACCTATAACCCCTGTTTCACTGTCTGTATTGTACCACATGTATTCAGTCCTAGGGACCTCTGTAAGAAGGCTGCTGCACTGACTGGGACTGTCTTCACCTGTGTTTAAGTTGTGTCTGGTGTTTGGAACTCTGCAAAGCCCCCTACAGATCACACAAATGCCATAATTATTTTATTGTAGAAGACTAGGGGGCTCTGCCCCCTGCTTGCTTCGCTCACCAACCCCCGTGCAGGCACTACGCGCTAGCCACTTTGCCGCTCGCTTATGGGGAAGCAGATGTATAATTTAAATAGATTGTTATTTTCATGGAAATTGTTACATATGCATAATAGACCTATCTATTTTACTTTACAGTGAGTAATTAAAATTATGTTTCATGTTGTGTTAGAGGAATTCGTTGCCTTATATGTTTTCATTCTGTTTGACTTTGAAATTAGCACGCAAATACTTTTCAAACTCACAATTTTTCTGTAAAACTTCGGTAAAAAAATATTTGGAAATAACTTTTCGTCAATTTCACTTTGAATTTTGAATCGTGTTTGAAGTTACATCGTGATAACGCAACATATAACTAACCGTGAGTGAATATCATTTCTTTCTCTCTAATAAATAAACCAACTTTTTCAAATGTTTGTCCCTGTGATTTGTTATTTGCCATAGCAAAAGTTACTCTAATGGGAAACTGTAAACGTTTTAATATGAATGGCATATCAAGATCTCCTTTGGTGTCTCATGTTATCTGCGGAAGATGTACTACATTACCTTTCTTGTCACCTGTGAAAATTTTACTTGTCAGAATTGTTTGACCAACTTTGAATACAACTAATCTTGTCTTATTGCATAGCCCATCACTCAGACATAAATTACGCAATCGCATTACGATACATCCTTCTTTCAACAGTAATTCGGCCAGTAGAAGACTGGATGGTGTTAATGGTTGTAGGTATTCCACGGGATATTGTAAGTTGATGTTTTCATCTTCCGCACCATCACCACCAACTGTTTCAGCATACTCTATTGATATGCATTTAACCAATTTGCCATGTAACTGGTGAACAATTTTTGTGTTAATTCATTTGACTTCATTGTTTCTCGGTGCTAGAATTGCCTGTGTACTCATTTCTTCTGTTGATAACCCTTGAAATTTTTCAATAAGATTTGGACATTACAATTATTTATTTATTGGGAACTTAAAGTGAGGAAAACATAAAAATTTTTAAGAGCTAGGAGTACAGGAACTGTGTCTGACAAAAGCATTTACACGAATGAGAGGTGAGAGGACCGTGGGCATGGGCCATTAACCGTAAATGGTTGAGAGGAGGGCGGGACTTGAAAAAATCTCTTGACAATAGTCTTGTCTCGTCTCCAGATTTCCTTTTATATTAGAGAGATTAGAAGATCTGGGAATTTTGGAAGGGTGGAAGTAACATCAGGATCGTTTTCTGTCATTGTTTTGTCCATTCTAGAAAGTTAAACAAGAGATCTTTTAGAGACTGTGTTCTTACCCCTCCTTCTCTGTGTTTTTATCACAGATGTTAAAGTATATCTTCATATACATTTAGATCCCATGAATTATTAACCTGTGTGGATTTTCCCCAGTTTTCTTCCACAGTTCAAAAAAAGCAGGTTATGTTGATTAGTAATGCTAAATTGGCCCCTGCTATATTTGCGTGTTCGCCCTGCGATGGACTGACACCCTGTTTAGGAACTGTTCCTGCCTTACACCCATACTTCATGGGATAGACTCCAATTTCCCTTTGAACCTGTTTAGAGTGAGTTTGGAAAATAGATGGAGAGGTGGATTATCTTGACAAATCTAGAAAAGGCATATGAGCATTCTAATGTAGTTATTTTTAAAATATAAGATTAGAAGCTTTAGTTAGCATGCGACCTGCATGGCTACAATATACATTTTATAAATGTAAATACAGTACAGTTATGGCAAGCCGAGTTAACATCTGACATGAAGTTTACTTTTTGAGATATCTGAAACTCTTTTCCAGATACCTCAAGTGCATTTCAAGATACAGTATCTCAAATAAATTTTCAGATATCTCAAAAAGATTGCCTGTTCATTTCATCTTATCTCAAACACATTGTGGAACTTTGGCACACTGGTAGTGCTTCTACCTCGCAGTAAGGGTACAAGAGTTTGCATCTCAGAACCTCACTGCAGGGAGATTATATGTTCTCCTGTGTTTGCTTGGGTTACTTTCAGGTGCTCCAGTTTCCTCCCACTGTCCAAAGACATACAGGTTAGGTGAAATGGCGATGCTAAATTAGCCCTGGTGTATATTTGGTGTGTTTGTTTGCTCAGTGTTGGATGGGTGCCCTGTCCGGGGTTTGTTCCTGCCTTGCACCCTTTGCTAGCTGGGATAAGTTCTAGCTTCCCCACAACCAGCAACCGTGGTCTGAGTAAGAGGGTTAGAAAATGACATGACATTTTGAAATAGCTCAAAATGACCATATACAGTACATTGCATTTTAAAATATCTGAAAGGGAAGATTTTCACTTTCAGGCAGCTTACACAATTTATGACAGATGCAAAAAATGTTCTTGAGGGATCAATTTGGGTTCAATTACAAAATCTTACTGACATTAATTTTATAAAGAGAACATTGCTCTTGTCTGCAATAATCATTAGTAAAGACATAGCTATATCAGTTGCCCAGGCATCACAAAGTCGGCCTCAATCCTTCCCATGGTAGTGCTTTTCCATTGCTAGCCAAATGATGTCAATGTAAAAAAAAAAACCTTCCCCACACTTCCTGGAACCTATTTAGACAGCTCTCTGGAGACCAAGGAAATATCTGGGACCCATGCCAGGTGCATTCCTCTCTGAATACTGCTCTCTCAGTTTTCTCTTTATTTTGGTTAATTGCCTTTATGAAATTGTCAAAATTAACATCATGGGAAAACTGGTGAAAAGGTGGATATAACTGGAAACAGTGCAACATTTTTCGTTTGAAAGTTAAGTCTAAATGGTGCATTGAGTTGAACTGTAACCATAAGTAACTCAATTAAATGTTTTATTTTCATTAAGAATTTGTTTTTATTAAGTCTTTCTTACATGGTAAGTGGAGGTTTTCTAAAACCACTAACAAAATAACTTTCTGGGTGGCATGGCGAACCAGGGAGTTAGCAATACTGCCTCCTTTCTGAGATGGTCTGGGTTCACATTTCAGTCTGGACACTGTGAGGAGTTTGAATTTTCCTCCTCCTGTCAGCATGTTTTTTTCTCCAGACACTCTCGATTTACCTACATGGGTTTTCTTACAGGTACACCATTTTTCCACATATCCCCTAAAACATACTGATCAGATTAACTGGCAGATCCAAATGTAGGTGTGTGTCTATAAGTGAACTCTGTAATAGCCTGGGGTCCTGTCTGCAGCTGTTTCTTAACTAGTGAGCAGGTAATTCCAGGTTATCATGGGCATGAACAGGATTAAGTGAGTTTAAGAATGATATTTTATTTATACTGCATATCTTATAGCTACATATATGGTCACATGTATGTGCATAGGAGACAGTTTAAGGGCTTTGGTGATTGTCATTCTCCATTGATCCCGGGGTTGGCACTGTGTAATAATGGCCTCACTTTTCATCTTCTGCAGACAGGAAGACTGACAGCTCTCCTTCCTTGATGTCACTTCAGGGGGCCACCTACTTGGGCCTGCCTCTTCCTGCCCGATTACATCATAACCAGAAGAACCACCATCTTTACTGGATATTGAAATAGACTCACTTCTGAAAAGACCTATTTTGCCTTTTGTATGCATTTTTTTAGTCTTTCAATTTTATGGGTTTTGCTGAAAGGTGCCTCAACACTTTGTTTTGTCTTGTTCTTATAACACATACGGTATACAATATATATTCGCCAAACAAAGAATCTGCCATTGGCCTGAACGTTATACAGAATTACTGATTTTTTTTTTCATTTCAGTGAAGAAAAAAAGATGGCATTAAATAAAGAAAGAAGCATAAAAAAAGAGGGAAATAATGACATAGTGAAGCATGCCTTCCACCTAGATGGCCGGAAAAACAAAGGCATTGAGAAAGATCCTCTTTATAGCAAATTGTTTTCCAGGACACCACAATATATTATTTGTAATGTATGTTCTACAAAGTTATGCCCAGAGGTGGTTATCCATTAAGTGGATTTTTATAATGATAACTGTAGGTAATTATTAATGAAAAAGCATTTCCCATTTTAATTTGACTGGCACTTTTACCAAAGCATGTTTCTGCATTGTACCAAATGCTGTCAAAATAGAATCCACCTCCCTGTGACACTGAACTGAATTAGGTAGGTTTGGTAATGGATGGATTGGTGATATTTGATTTTCTGGAAAAGCATTCACCCTTCAATGATCACTTTGTATGAATATCTGTACACCTTGTTGTCTTTTTTTCTCTAATACTGTGTTAGTTGAAATCTCCTGTGAACTCCCAATCACACCACACTTTGCATCTCATCATTTGATCTTCTTTGTACATCTCATGGTTTGCATAAAGGTTACAGTTCCTGTTGTGTAGTGGGAACACAACACACAAAACTGGCTAGGGACCACAAACAGCCCAGGGCCTACATTATACAGGAATTCAGGAAAGTTCCTGTGGTGGAAAAACACCTATAGTGTTTGACCCTGTCACATAATCTCCTTGAGCTCCCGCTGTACTATAAGAAGATAATACTATTTACACAGTGAACAATGGTCAAGTAAGTTGCTTGTGAGAAAGGTATTACCTAAATATTTAAAACTCTTCTGCTCTATAATTGACATTGACATACAGTAGGTGTGTTGAAGGTGTGAAGCTGAACTCCTAAAATAGGCTCAAAGGCTTCTGTACTTGTATCTTGTACTAAAATTGAAAAAATCACAATATACAATACTGTAAGCAGCACTGTAAGAGGGCCTTGGTACATCCTTAGCCCAATGGAAGCGGATCACTGCTCACTGCACTTCTTTGGTGTTAACAGAGAGTGGAGTGACATTCTTACTCCTAGGAAGCAAGAGAAACTGACAGGATGAAAATTAAAATAGCAAAATCTCAAAATATTGAAAAAAAATAGGAGAATTTTATTTATGCTTATGTATGAAAAATTATAAACATTTTATCATTTATAATATTTTTTTAAATTTTATTGAGTAAAATCTTTACTGCCTAACCATCTTCCATGAAAGGCCAAAAGTTTAAAATAACATTAAATGTACACATGACAATACTGATCCTATAGGCCTATTACCTTTCCTTGCCAATCTGCCTAACTTGTGGAGAGCTTTTCTGTTCTGCCTCACAATTTAAAGGTCCCCAAATTGTGGCTGGTGTAAACTTTTATTCTCAAATCTGAGTCACTTCAGCAGTTTGAACTACCATCATGACTTGGGGCCTTATGTATAACTCTTGGCATAGAATTCACTAAAATATGGAGTACGAACAAAAACAGAAATGTTTGTACACAAAATAAAATTGAGATACATAAAACTGTATGTAAACAAAGTTCCATGCACCTTTAAAAATCCAAATCAACATGAATTTTAACGCACATGCATGTGCCTACAGCCCCATTCCTACTTTCAAATATTTGAAAATGCAAATCAATATAAATAGCCCCTTCCATTTAGTATTTTGTTAAAAGACAATGGTAAAAGAATGCATAAAAAGCAAGAATTTCAAAAAAGAAGTGGTCAGATGTCAAAGTCAACATGAAAAGAGGAGTGTCTGAGTGTCACAGACACCATGGCAATAGAGAAGAAAATAATAATAGGGACACAGTGAAGAAAAAAAGGTCAAAATGTTGACTTTAATCTCTAAATTTTCACTTTAATCTCATAGTTTATTTTATCATTAAAGAAGAATGACACAAACTTTATCTTGAAATCGATGTTTAATTTACTAGAGTTTTTAAAATCCCATCGTAACTAATGTAGCACATTAAATGATTCATATTCTATGTGTTCCCTGACTCAGCTGTTAATCGCTACATGCTTCTTAAACAGGCTTTCTCTTATGCTGACAGGAGCGTGCAGGCAGTGATTGCCACACAGTATACATTACATTCATGATATTACAGCTCTCTGCACATTTTAGAATACTTAGATGTATACTTGATATCATTTTAATGAAGAAATGCATTAACCCATGGATTAAACAAGTTTGGGCACAATTGAGCTGGTGCTCCATTGAGGAATTGTTCCTGCCTCCCACAAGATGCCTGCTGTGACAAACACAACCCTGGATGGAATAATTACTGCAGTAGTACTGTGTCTTTCAAATGTACCAACCCCCAATTCCCGTCCCTCTGTTCTCTTTCTCCATGTAACCAACTGCCGCACAAATAAGTGTCTGTAATAAATGAAAAACCAGCTGCAAGTTTGTTATACGTGTTTAATTATTCCATCCATCCATTCAGGGTCACGCCAATCCCAGCAAGCATGGAGCACAAAGCAGGAACAATCCCTAGACTGGGCACCACCTTATCACTACAGCTGTACCACAATGAATCCACATGTTTAATTATTAACAGTATACATTATTTAAATAAAGTTAACAATTTATTTATAAAACATAATATACATACTGTAATGCATTTCATCATGATATCAAGTATACATCCTAGCTCTTGGAAATCTACAGTAAATTGACTTAGAAGCCAGTCATAATCATCAGTAAATACGCACTCTCTTCTATTGAATTGAATTCCTTTATTGCCATTGTATGGTACAATGAGATTCAATAAGCACTCCTCCATAAATATATTTTCCTATAAAATGATAAAATAATAATAATACAATAAAAAAATAAAAGTATGCAATATCAAAGCATAAGCATAATATACATATGTACATAGGATGCAAATAGTGCAAATGGTTCATAAAGTGGCTCAGGTTGTATAACATTACAGTTGTAGTGTAAGTTTACAGTGAGGTAATTGTAATTAGAAGTACAAACAGTTCTACAGTGGAGCACTTGATGGACTGATTGAGTGAGTTTAAAGCTCTTAGGGTGAAACTGTTTCCGAGCCTTAAGGTCAGTGCAGGAAAGGCTCTGAAGTGTTTGCCGGATGGGAGAGGTTCAAATAGACTGTGGCATGGGTGAGTGGAATCCTTGCAGATGCTTGTGGCTTTCTTGAGGCAGTGTGTGTTATAAATATCCTCCACGGCTGGAACCTGAATCCCAATAATCCCGTTCATTCTCAACACAACCCGCTATAGAGCTTTCCGATCAGCAGCTGTGATACCACAGATACAATGGGTTAAAATACTCTCAGTGGTAACAACGCTGAAGCAGCTTTGGTATTCAGAATAGTTTGGTCATTCCGTGCACCATTATATTGTTACAGAATGATTACAATCGAATGTCTTAAATTTATAAACGATATGCAATTAATTTAAGTCTATTTCATAAAGCCCCCATCATGGATGTGAAGCTTAAAAAGAAAGGAAAACAACATAGAAACAGTAGCACTAGTTTGACACTGGGTGTCACTCATTTGCATACATATGGTGTGAGGCTGCCGTGAAAATGTGCGTGGCTTTACACCAAGTTTAGTTTTTATACATCTCGAGGTGAGCGTGGAAACAGGTGTATGCAACATTTGTGCATAAGCACCATTTATACATGAGGCCCTTGGTGTGTCTCCAGTGAAAAGTCACCACTAGAGTTTTACATTTGTGCTGCACTTGTCTGATAATCTATAAATGCTCACCCACCAGCCAGTCCAATCATTTTTTCAGAGTAAGAATGCTTTGTTCAGAATGTAATATTTTCAGATTGTCTAAATTTTTATTTTTTCTAAAATAGGTTAGTGAATTCTAGTTGTATTTAATGTGTGCTTTTGCAAAACTCTTGCACTGCAGGGCTTGTACTAATTGGAAGACTGTCAACATTGCATGTCTTTATGAAATGTACCTCAGACCCCTTGGGTTTTCTAAGCATCCTCTACACCTTTAAGTTTATTTTATCTGTGTATTTTTATTATATTCGTATAGTGAATTGTTTAGTTAAACAACAAAAGGCGAAGGACAGTCCTTTTGGGAAAACAACTATAAACACTTCATTATACTGAGGCTGCCTTATTAACAATCACTAAGGAAAAGCCAATCATGTCAAGTTGGTTCATTCAATATTTCCCTCATTAGTCATAACCACTGGCAATAAAGAATTTGAAAGACAAAGGGAAATAGCATGTTTTTGGTCATTTATAGCAAAAAAGGACATTCTTAAGAAGAAAGCTTCAGATCCCCAAATCTAGGTTTGCAAGTACCATAAATTAAATTTACTTTTTACAGCCCTTCATGCCCAGATGCATTCAGATGTTTAAAAAATACAACCTCAATTCCAATAAAGCTGGGACATTCTACAAAATGTTAATAAAACAAGAAAGAGTGATTTGTCAATTTATTTTGACTTCAAACATAAACAGCACAAAGACAAGGTATGTCATGTATAATCTAATCCAGCGTTTCTCAACCTTCAAGTATTTGTGACCCGAGTTTTCGTAACAGTTTTAATCGCGCCCCCCTAACATTTTTTTGAAATGTAGATGCATATTTTATTATACCTACTTAACTTTTATTGACATTTATCTAACTCTATATTTATTGTTCTAGTATCAGAATGTAGTTTAAGTTAATTTGTTTTGGTTTCTACAGATGTTTTTTTCATATTTTTGATTCTTGTTTTCTTTTTTTCACGTCTTCACGCCCCCCTTTTTGTTACTTCGCACCCCCATAGGGGGGCCCGCCCCATAGGTTGAGAACCACTGACCTAGTCAACTGCATTGTTTTATAAAGATACACATTTATTCTGAAATTGCAGCCTGCAATACGTTCCAAACTACCGGAGTAGTTTAGGACTAATAACTGTGACAAGTTGAAATACCAAGATGATGTGAACCAGATGATATTAAACAGGTAAAGTAGTCATGTCCTTTAAGACCAAGGATGGGTCAAGACGCACTAAATTACCAGTAGATGCATCAGTAAATAATCCAGCACTTTGAGATCAACAATCCCCAAAGACAAATCAGTAGGATTTTGGGCATTTCACTCTCTATAATTAAAAGATTCAAAGAATCCAAACAAATCTCAGTGTATAAAGGGCAAGACTGAAAACTACTTCTAAATACATGTGATCTCAGATACCTCAGACGTCACTGTCTTAAAATCCTTCATGCATCGATAATGGATATCATATCATAAGTTTAGTAATACTTTTGCAAACCTTTGTCAGTCAACACCATTTACCATGGCTTAAGAGATGCAAGATAAGGCTTTACTATGTAAACTATGATGGGGTTCATCTCATCAGAGATGGAAAGTAATAAGGTAGTTTTTGAATAAACCAGCCATTGTGTTGACCAAAGAAGAAAAGAACCATCCAAACTGTTATTAGAGTCAGATCCAAAAGCCAGCATCAGTCATGGTATCAGGGCTTGTGTAACTTGCACATCTGTGAGGGAAACACTAATGAAGTTTGGAACAATAGATGCTACCATCCAGACACTGTCTTTTTGAGGGAAATTCCTGTATGTTCCAGCAGGACAACATCAATCCACATTTGGCCCAGATTACGAGTGCATGGCTGTGTAAGCAGAGAGTGCATGGTTTGTACCTCCTGTCATCGTGTCTGTCCTCCCAGGTGAACTTTGCCATAGTTGCATTAGCTACACAAACGTGCTTAGCACCACGATCAGCTGGGGACCGATCTGCCAGTACTTCACTTTTATTTTCAATCTACATCTCCAGATTACTTGCATCAAAATCAGAGTCCGACAAATCAGAGTCCAATTCAGTGATAATACGAAAAAAGTCATCCACGGATTATTTTACTTTGAGCAATCACTTTGGTATCTCTCCACATGCCATTTTAGAAGCTGTTTGCTGTTCGCTAATCATGCACGCACAGGAAATCGAGGTCAAATCAACAAAGCCAACTTTCCTTCTAGCAAAAGCGTATCGAAAAGCACTGTAACAAGAAGATCACTGATCTCTATCGATCGCTGTCAAGACTGAGGCTTTCAAAATAATAATAATAATAACAAAAACTGTGTTAACGCACAATAAAATAATTGTCGGCGTTAATTAATTAATGCGTTAACGCAATGATGTTGCATTAACTTGCCCAGCCCTAAAAATTATACTTGAAATAGAACAGAATTCTTTTCTACAGTACTTTGTTATACAATGGAATTCTCTGTAGGCCAGACTGAGGAATATTGAATTCACATTGAGGAGACCTTTGAGTTCATAAAGGCTCAATGACTATTATTGGGGTAATAATAGGGTAATGAAAAATGAAAGCCTCACCAGCTATCCTTCTATATAAAAGCGGTCGGGATTGTCCTTCCGTCCCGTGAGTGCTACGCAGGCGCGGAGTTTCACACACGCCCCGTCCATTTTGCAATGCACGATGGGATTTGTAGTTTCGTTTTTCCAGGTAAAAGATGATTTTCTACTCCAGACTGTGCGAGTAGCGAGGAGTTTCACACATGCCCCATCCATTTTGCAATGCACGATGGGATATGTAGTTTCATTTTTCCCGGTAAAAGATGATTTTCTACTCCAGACTGTGCAAAATCTTCTTCTTCTTTCTTACGATATAAAAGCGGTCGGGATTGTCCTTCCATCCCGTGAGTGGAAAGCGTAGCGGTATTCCGCTTATTACAGACTTACTACTTGCAGCTTGCGGTACGAAGCGACATGATGTGAGCAGAGTTCTGGTGCTCCCATCGTTCCCTTGGTTTTGTGCGCGATGCGCTGGAAAAATAGACAAAATTATGTCTCTGGAAATAATTAATGTTGATGGAGTACAAATGCCTCACCGCGTAGTAAATATCAGGGGGGTTCAAAAGGGCGACCTCAATATAGAAAAAAAGTTTACATTTCATCACAAAAATAACAGAAACTACGAGTATTAAAGTAATACCGCTCAAATGCAATATAACCAAATTAATGAGTTTGTATAAAATATCAAATTGATCTACATATTGAATTGTCTTAAGAAGTGGTCAACTTAAAAGTCGGTCGCTTGGCGGGTTAGCCTAGTAGTAAATAATCTCGGAGAAATCCTCATAAATAACTCATTTCTCCTCTAGGAAGAACATAAACCTAAAGTCTAGTTTATTTTTAAAAACTCTCAATTTTTGTTCTCCAACAATAAGTCCTGATTGTAGATATTTAGAATTTGCCATTGCTTCTGTACTGATTTTACTTTTTGATTATTTTGTTAGTTTTTAAATATGTGGTTGCTTAAACAAGATGTTACTTTATAATATGTTACTTTTCCTTTTAATTTCATCCTTTACATGTGTTACTTTTTTTAGCACATTGTGCAGTGTGTGCTTTATGATTGCTATGGCAGATGCTATGTTAAGCATTTCTGGATTTTAAGCCTACCTCTGCAACAGTGGGCACAAGGTAAAAAACAACAATGAACAGAACTCCAGTCCATTGCAGGGCACAAACACATACACATCCCTACTGGAACCAATTTATGGTAGCCAATTAAAAAAACCTGCAAGTTTTAGGAGATAAAAGTAATGACAGAACACCTAGAAGGAAAACCAACTCAGAATGTGCAGACTCTATACAGACAACAACTGGACACAAGGCTCAAATACTGGATGCTGGAAATGTTTTAAACCACAAAGTGAACTAATTTGAAACAGAAAGTAATGAAAGATACTTTGGCGACACCTAAAACATTGTTTTTTGGGCACCTTCAAAGAGAAGCATATGAAGAGTTAAGATGATGCCTGGTTTAAATGTCTCCTTGTATGTGCAGGAAGGAGTTTTCTTACAGGAAAACTAGAGATTTGTCACAAAAAGCTGGAAGGGTGAAATTTCATTGTAAGGAGAAAAACCCTTTAGGTGGGCAAAGAAACAGAATGTAAACTCTGTCCAGGTAGTGCATGGATTAAGAATGAAAGCTATATGTCTGGAATGGTGTGGCTGCCACATTACAGTATGCACTTTTCCATAAGGTCAGATTTTATGCCATTTTTTTCCTAATATAACTTATATTATATTGGTACAATAACTTTTTTATCCACTTTCTTTAATGAGGCTAAAGCCCTATTTGGACAAGATTAGTTTTACACCAGGAGGTGGGGTTAAAGTAATTATTACCAGTGGACCTCTATGTTAATGGTAAAATCACATAAGTTTTTGTTTAATTTGAATAGAACGTAAGTTTCACATAGCTTCAGAGATAATGAAAGATTCTGTTTTACCTCCTATAAGCTAAAATGTTAATGGAATGCTCTTAATGTTCTGTTATATACAAGAGAATGATTTCAGATTGTTAAACAGACAGCTAGACAGAAATATGAACTGTTAGATTGAAAGGTATAAAGGCGTATAGTTTTCTGACTGTGCATGCATATATTATGTACCTAGGTCTTATTTTATATGATAACATTTAGAAACTGTAAGAAATGTAACCAAGATTCTTAAGTCTTAAACGAAGCATCATAGACACTTTATTGTGTGTATATTACAAACTTTCTTCTGTATTTTTGTGTAAACTGTTTGCTTTGAATTTCACTAAAATATTTAAAAGGAAGACACTTGGACGGTGGAATTTGTTTTATACATAAGTCATGCTAATTGCTCAAATCTGTCTACTAGATGCATTTTGAACTAGCTGGAAACCTTCAACAAATGCAACTATAAGCTTTATTCAGATAGAATTAGTTTCACACCAGGAGGTGGGGTAAAATCTGTGCTTGAAGTTTGTCTGTACACACCATTACTCTGCACAGACATTTCCTTGTTCTTGCCTTATGAGTAAATGTAGTTAGTGTATGTTTACAGGTGCATAAAGCCAGTTCCGACCACATTAGCAGCCCTTATTTATAACAACAATAGGTCCATTTGCTCTTCCAAGAATGACCCCATTCCTAAACATTTTGATATAAATTGTGCATATCAGAATGACCCCATCCCTGTGTTTTTCAGCAGGCACAAGGAGTACCAGTGCAATTCTTTATTTTCCACTTCTAGCACTGGGTAATGCAATTATTACTGGAGGATTTCTATAATTTTAGTCCTGTCCAAATCTCTCATATGATGGTTTTATGGACATGTCAGTTCTCACAGGACTAGTTTAACCCAGGGTTATTTTCCACTGCCTTTTTATAGAAGGTTAAAGGCTCCCTAACTTTACAGAGACATAAATGCACATTTCATTATTAAAAGTTACAGACATGAGAGATTCAGATGGGACTAACATTCCAGAGGCCCTCCAGTAAATGTAACTTTACCATATCTCCCGGAGTACGACTAATCTGATCTGAGCAGTGCCTAAGTCTGTTATGAGATGGAAGATTTGTTTAATAATGAGGTACCTTATGTCATGGTCATCCCAGAAATTGCTCACAGTGTTTAACTTACTGCTGTAAGAAACTCAGATTCTACTTGTTTTCACACCATTTAGTGCACAGAAGCTTATATTAGCTTACTCTTTTTGTTAAGATTTAATTAATTGTTTTTCTTTAAACAAATAGTTTATGAAAGCTAACTAGTAAGTTCAGTATCATCTGCATCTGTTACTTTTCATCATGAAAGAGCTGTTTAAATAAAGCATTTACAAAAAATAGCACAAAAAGTAAAAGATGAATGGGTACTAATCCAGCGGAATACATTTTGTTGATTTTCTTAGGAATATATGATTCACATTGGTAGCAATTTCTGATGTGGCAGAAGAAAGGCCACATCACGTCCCATTAACAGCATGAACTGGCTTTTAATTAAGCAACTGGTCAAAATTAAATCCTTTAGCCAATGCAGTACTCAAGGACCAAGATTGCCTACCCCAATCTAAACAAATGCATGTACACTGCAATCTGACAGCAATTTTGGTGCACAGATTTCATCTGAATACACTTTATGGTTTTACGCATTGTGATGTTTAGCTGGTTTCTCTTTGGTTTCAAATCTCAAGTTAAATTTCCACATCTGTCACAGCTTACAATAACACACCTCCTGCACTCACACAGTTAATGAATCTTGGTATTATATTGCACCGTCACTCATTCCTACTGGAAATACATAATTAGAGAAGAAATGTAGGCCTGTGCAACATTTTTAGGATTGACAGAATTTCTAGTAACTTATTTATGTCAACCAGAAGCTCTTGTGAACACAGTCGTGCGGTCTTGTGGTCAAAGATGTATTTAGAAATTCATAATAGCTTTCATCTGGAACACTAGAAATGGTGAGCGAATCCAATGGAAAAAATATTAACATCCAAAATGAGATGCCCATAGCAGAGCCTCAAATAACAAGAAGTTAGTTATTTTGGTTTAGTGATTTGATCCTGTTACAGTAAGTCACATGTGCTACTAAGGAATCAAGTGCCAAATATAAAATTTCTTAATATTGTTAGAATATGTGCTACTTCATGTACATTCAGTTCTTCTATAATATCACCATTCTTTCTGTAGGTCCTGGACTAATGAAATATTTCATATGCTCATCTCGTTCTAGCAACTAGATTTAGCTGTCCTTGCATCTTTCAATCCTTCCAACCAATTAATTCAAAATGTGCTGTAGGTGACAGAGACAATACAAGAAGCAAAGTAGGGAAACACTCTGAATGGGATGATAGTCATTGCTAATGTGCAAAGAAAAATTAGATGCTTAATCTGAACTATGTAAATGAGCATGTCTAGTTAAAATACCTAACCATTTCATTTTTAATTTACCCAGCAAAATGATGATTTACAAATATATGGTGATCTTTCATTAGCTCATCTAGTTATTTGTTGTTTTTTCCATTAATTAAACTTCAGTTACATGCACATTGAGGTAACTCAATCCACTGCCCCTTTCCGCTCATTGGCCCCCGTGACTTTTTGTCTTGTTGGGACCAAATTGATCACTTCTGAACACAAGTGCACACCTCCCTTCAATTGTAGGAAACGGAAAAAAGCAGAGATAAGCATGTGCCTTGTTAAACCTATTGTTTACTATCCTATACAGAAATAAAGTACAGTCTATGATCATTATTGATATTAATTCCAAACAAAAAAAAAATATAACAAATTTTTGTGCGCTGATCATGTTGGATTGTGTGATATGAAATGTAACTGGGATGTCTGTGCACAAGCCGCACTTTGCTTCTATTTCCAGCTGTTCTAATAGGCTTGTTACAGTTATCAGCTGCTTCCCACTTTAAAAAAAATGCTAGATATTTATACAATAATTGTTTCTCACAATGCATGACGTTTTCTGCCTATCAACTCAATTGCATTGTGACCAAGCACAAAATAGTAAAACTATGGGCATCCTTGAGAGTGCATCTTCATGTCTACATGTGTGTCATCTCACTCTGAGTGGAACATTAGAGTAACCAATTTTGGCAGTGCCAGTTGAGCTCAGTCGGGTCGGGTCTACTGAAACAGCTGAAAGAATTTCATTCGGCAATACACCTTTCTAAAGAATAGTGCCAAAGCATTGCTGGGTATGATCAAAGAGTCTGATGCTAATTCAGTGTTTACAGCACCAATCATTTCATTTATGTCATATAGCCTGTATCAATAACAATTGCTGAACAATATTTTTCAAGCCAAATTCAATTAAGGCCAAACACAGAACTCTATGTGGTCAAAAAACGACTCTCAAATTTTCTGATTCTGTCCATGCAGAAAGATATCACTTGTGAATGAGAGTTGGAGTCCTGGAGGATGTCCAGTTTAACAACATTATTCTAAGGATGAAAAATGGGCGTGATTTTGCCAAGAAAAAAATACAATCATGGGTTCACAAGGTAATTTTCATAGATGGTTCAGGAATGAATGCTGTCTTGCAGTAATCGTTCGATTTATACATTGCTGGGACCGGAAGGGACAGGGCTTCACATAAGCTGGAAATGACCTCAGCAGTTCTTCAAAGTTTTCTCCTTCTCCTCTCTAAGGAAACAGACAAAACAAAAGCTAGCAGTGGTATCACACCTAATTCCTTCTCCATACTTGCACAGCACAAGCCCATAAAGCAAACTCCTGTCAGTCATGGAGAATCCACTGCATCCACTGAACAGTGTCATCTCCAGGCAGAGGAGTAGCTTCAGTGACAGACTGCTTTCACTGTCCTGCTCCACTGACAGACTGAGGAGATTGTTTCTCCCCCACACTATGTGACTCTTCAATTCCACCCGGGGGAGTAAATGCTAACATTATTCAAAGTTATTGTCCGCTTTTACATGCATTTTTATTACTCTTTAATTTTATATTGTTTTTTGTATCAGTATACTGCTGCTGGATTATGTGAATTTCCCCTTGGGATTAATAAAGTATCTATCTATCTATCTATCTATCTATCTATCTATCTATCAGGTCCCAATGTCAATGTGTCTGACACTATTAACAGAGATGAAAACATTGTAGTTTAATTAAAACATGGGATCACAAAGTAAGATTTTACTATAAATTGCAGAAGTGGAGAACACCTAGAAAGCAAAATGATTTTATAATTTTTGTTTTGCTTTTATTACATCTTGTCTGAAGAAGGGGCCCGAGTTGCCTCAAAAACTTGCATATTGTAATCTTTTTAGTTAGCCAATAAAAGGTGTCATTTTGCTTGGCTTTTCATTACTGAGAGACCTTAATAGATATAGTATAGATACATTTTTTTTTACATGGTACTTAATGGTTCTGGATCATATTTTTAATAATCCTTGTTGATAGTCTAACGTACAAAAATGAATTGCGGTCTCTGGTTACAGATGATCAGTTCTGGTGGTTTTTTGAATATCTAAGCAACAATAGGCAGCTTACAGAGGAAAAAAAATCTGGATTTCTATTCTACGATGTTAACTCTTGCTGTTAAAATCTATTTGGTATTTCATGCAATCGAAATTGTTGTATTTGCTCTTTCTTCTTGTTAAGACATGTTACATTATAAAAGTAAAGTACATGTGCATTAAAGAAGGTGTAGGTTTTTTCTGATTATCTAACATAGTCAGTGATCACTGTCAAATGTCTTTGACAAAGTTTTAAATATGTATTGCTTCCAAATTGCCCATTAAATTAAATTGAAAGAAATACAAGTGGGAACTAATCCTTTCCTGTAAAGTGTCTTTTCTCCCCTTTTGATCCACTGTCCACCAAAAGGTCTGTGCATGTCACTCATTTGATTATTTTTTTTTCTAGTAAGTTTGACCAGGCAGATTGAATAACGTAACCCCTGCTTCAGTAGCATGCTCACAAGGTAAAGGCACGTAACTGACTGGAGTATGAAGCCAAATCATCATGGATCACACTCAATTAGGGCAACTTAGAAACTGTTATACAGAAGTCACAGTAGTTAATTATTCCTATTTAAATAACATCAATATAATAAATATTTATTGACCTCTGATTTCATGAATATGCAAATTTTCCGACTGCTTGGAGGAAGTGTGGCATCAGTGCATTGGGTGATCAGTCTGTCATTACAAATTCTTCAGTCTTGCTTTGACGTTTCTTCTTCGATCTTTTTGCACTGACTTAAGCTTCATTCAGCACTTATGGCAGATGGTGTATCCCTTCTATCCTCTTTTCCCTATCATCCTCTTTTCTTTCTTGCTAGTTCCTTTTCTCCCGTCAGAAATCCTGTCTCATCTCTTTACTCCCTGCTATGTAAGGCTTCCTAAAAATCCCCTACCCTGCCTCTCTCAGTGGACTCAGGGCCTCACAGTATTGTCTACTCTATGCAGGGATATGGCTTTGAAAAATATAACATTTTCATAAAAAAACACCTTCAGTTTAATTAATTAAAATCTGTCGACGGATTATATTTTACTTTGTATAAGCTACATTTAATGATCCTCAACCCTCTGTCCCATTTGCCCTGTGATACCCCAGGGACATTTATGCATATGTATTGATTTTGTTGTCCTGTTCTGGCTTTCTGTTCTCAATTCTTTTGCTCACTCTCTTCAATGCTGTTAGTTACCATTCTTCTCTTGCTACAGATTCTTACACTCTTAATCCTTTCAGGCCTTTCTCAGTCGGCACACTAGACTAAATTCTTATGTCTGGGCACTGTAGCTACTAAACATCTTCCTGCCTTTAGGTGGAAGACCCCTGATCTAATTACGCTGAAAAACTAGCCAACTACCTTTAACAACTTGAGTCTTTTGGAGTTGCTTGAATCACAAATTAATAGGGCATCCAGCAAATCCATTCAAAACTGGGATTTTGCTTCTTCCACAGTTAAGTCTTTTATGTGCAGTGACGTGTAGTGCAGGTTGAGTGTGCTGGTGAGGTTGGTTGGCACTGCTGCAGATCCTGGGGGCATGGCACAGGGTAGGAGGGGTGGGAAAGAGGTGTCATGTGGGTATATTTCACAACAGATTGTTTCCTATTTTGTTTTTTTAGACTTAATTAATTAATCAAAAAATGAATATGCAAGGTTAGTGTACACATTTTTATACATTCAGGAAAAAAAATATTAATGATAAGATTGGTGTTTCAGATTAGTATGGAAAATTATTTCTTTCAGTTTAACATATAAAACAACTTAAATTTGCTTATGTGTTGAAGTCTTACCACTTATATTGACAACTGAGATAAAATGTGCTGATCTGATTAAACATTGATCTTACTGTAGGTTGCTACATATTTATAGTTACCAACCACAAGAGTCATGTGTCTTTGCCAGACCAAGCCAAGCCCAATAGTGTTTTTATGATTTCCCAAACTCTGGCCAGATTAAAATTAACAAGCAAGAGGCGAGCAGAATGAGAATGCTGCTACACTACTAAAACCTGCCTGTGTCAAAACTATGACGTCCTCGCTAAAGGTTTCCTGCTTCTTTTAGGAGTTGTTTTGCATTTCATCTTAAATCAGCTGCCTGTTGTGAGAAAAAAAGCAGAGCGAAAGAGGATCTTAAAGGGAAAAGAATTTAATCCAGCGCCACAGAGTCGGAAAGGTACATCTGCTGTTTTGTTTTAATCTTAGACTGCCTTATGGAAGCTATGAAAACTGAAAAAAAATAGTTTCAATTTCTAAAAAAAAAAAAAAATGTTAACTAAGCTTTAACAAAATGAAGTTTTCAGAGCTATTTTTTTTCTTTTGAAAGCATTTCTTTTTTTTTTAATGAACTCATTCCATTCTGGTGTTCAGCGCATGGGTAGGGAGGCTAAAAATCTTAGTCTGGGATCCAATTGGCCTAACTTGCCATAAAATGGCAGCACGCCACAAACTGATATAGTTTCTCTGTATGAAATGATTCTAGAAGAACACATTAAAAGATTGTATGTGATCTAGGAAAATTGTAACATTACTCCAATGTGAAAAATCAATAAATTACTTAAGAATCGTTTACTGTTGGGAGATTGGACTCTGTAGCCCATAACTATTATGTGTCCCAAGTCATAACTGTGACATTCATTCTGGCTGCCTGCTATTAACTATTGTCACACACGTGCGATTAGGAGGCAGTCAACAAACCCAGATGTGAGCGATTTATTAATAGATGGTGGGGTTGTTTTATGGTACTGATGCCTCTCTTTCTCACCTTATAGAATCAAAGAAGACAAATAATTCAAACATACCTGTAATAACCCACATCTCTGAAAATGGCGTTTCAACTACTTCCTCATCCTGGACGTCACTTTCCGGCCTCTGATGATGACGTCACTTCCGGTCCATCAATGATGACGTCACTTCCGTGTCCCCCACGATGACATCACTTCCTCTTTAATCATGTCTGGCTGCTATTTTCATGTATAAAAAGCCACCATTACAATCCTCTTGTGTCGAATGTTTGCTGTTTTTGTATTTTTGACCACTTTTGCTACAAAGCAATATGCGGGGCAGCTCCCCAACTCTTTATTATCTTTTGTGAAAGTTATTTTTCCACACTATATATATATATAAATGAACTGAATTCAAAAGGAAAATAACATATGTGATTAGATGGAAGCCACACTACAAGAATTTAAACAGTACAAAATGACAATTAGACACTCCCAATACTAGATAGAATAGAAATGACAACTAAAGAATGTGCCCTGAATATGCCTTACACCCTAAGCTGCTCACTGTGGCCAGTTCTGTCATAATGATTAGTGCTGCCTCAGAGTCTCACAAGACTTGGTTCAAATCCTGACCTGGCCTGTCTGTATAGTATGCATGTTCCCACAATTTCTACATGTTTTTAACTCCAGATAGTACAGTTTTATGTAATTGATGTGCATGTAGAGCTGTTGCGCCACTTGAAAGTGGATGGTATGAGCAGAATTGTAACTTGTAATTAAGAAGCTTGTAAGATCATTTCCACCTTCTCAAAATCCCATGTTCTGATTATTATGCATTATAAATATAGGCTCTATGAGGTTCTTACTAAGAAATTTTACTTGAACAAGTGGTGGCTTCTGCAGGACAATTCAGAAACATTTT
Organism: Polypterus bichir lapradei; assembly: GCA_026402145.1. Lineage (NCBI taxonomy): Eukaryota > Metazoa > Chordata > Cladistia > Polypteriformes > Polypteridae > Polypterus > Polypterus bichir. The sequence continues at coordinate 48,233,985 of JANRMT010062817.1, forward strand.
GCTACCAAAGTACTACAAAATGTAACATAATATTGACTTCTCATCTCCTTTTGCGGTTTAAAATAATAAAACAAAAACACATCAGAGTAGTAATGAATGGTATTTGTTTTGTGTTTGTGTTGTATCTGTATGGCTATAATATTCTCATACTGCATTCCTTTTTCTATGTTTTAACAAGAAGAGCTAATGTGAATTTCCCCTTGGGATTAATAAAGTATCTATCTATCTATCTATCTATCTATCTATCTATCTATCTATCTAATGTTTACATTATGTTGGTATGGATTAAGCAGAAAATCAACAACAGCTTGTTGACTCGTAAAAAGCAGACCAGAAATTCATGTGTATCAGACAAAATGGGAAGATGTGGCATAAGAAATTGTATCACACAAATGGTAACTCTGAAAATTCTCATAGCATGTGAATGTAGAATAAGCTGATTTAAGAACAGAGGAACTGGCTGATTCATTTAATTGGTTAGGTGGATGGATGGCATATAATATTACATGGTTGTACTCAACTTGAGAATAGTGGAACTGTCTTCAACAATTTATATCACATACTGCAAGTTTTATCCAGATGATAAAATATTCATGCAGATTCCTTCAAAACATTGTCTAAAGGTGCATGGATATATATTCACATACAGAATTGAATTCCATTCAAGTCACTTACCAGTCAAAACGTGATTTTGTCTCGATTAATGGCTCAAGTGTTGAGTTCACTGGTTTAAAATCATGTCAAAATCTCATTATATACAGAAAAATAATGTCTAATAGGAGTGCCATGGAGACACAGTGGTTGTGCAGCTGTCTCACTGTAAGGAGACAGGGGTTCACATCCTTGCTGTTGTGATGGTGCAGGTCCAGCTCCATGCTCTCTCTCCCGTATTGGGAGCCTGTTGAACCTGACACCGTCAATAATGTAACTCGATGAGTGTGGCAGATGAGGACAAAACACTTCAGGCAACGGGATGGTGAAAAGTGTTCAAGTGCTTTTATTAAACAAATCAAAAGGTTTAAAAATAAAGTGCAGTTCTTCAAAAATTCATCCTCTTATAAAATATTCTACTGTGGCTATCCATTTGTCTGTCCAGGATTTTAAATCACCTGTAGCTCACAAACCGTTTGAACTATTGACCTGGAATTTGGTACACATATACTAAGTGACATCTACTATCCACTTTCAGGGTGATGACTGACCTCCAAGATTATTCCTCTTTTTATATTTATTTTATTTTATTGTAGAATCAACTCTCGCCAGTGGCCAACAGGGCACCGTTCTCATCCCTACCACCTTCGCCATCACTTTCCTTACCTCTTCATATCTTAAATCATTCTTGAGGCAGATTGAAGACTTAAGTGCCAGCTAAAGTGAAAGTTTAAAGAAAACATACTAAGTAATTGCAACACAAACACTGACTTAGTCTGTTTTAACGTAAAAAGATGCCAACGAAGCGGGCCACTAGGGTGGAGAAAAAAAGAGCTGCTCACGAAGCAGCAAACACATCATCCTCTGAGTAAACGAATGCTAAACGTACAGAGAAAGAGTATGAAAACTATGAATGCTCAAGTCAAGTGTATTCACTGGATGTTATTGTGCAGTGTGCTGTTACTGGTAAATAAATAATCCATAAAAACAGGTGAACAACCAGGGGCCTCATTCATAATGACGTGCGTAGAATTCGCACTATAACATGACGTAAGCACAAAAGCCGAAATGTGCTTACGCACAGAAAAATCCAGACACAGGAATCTGTGCGTACTCCAACTTCCACGTAATTCCACTACATAAATCCCGGTTTGTGTGACAAGTAACGCACGTGCTGTCCCGCCCCAATTCCTCCCAGAATTAGGCCTGTTTGAATATGCAAATCAATATAAATAGCCCTTAAGCTCAGCATTCTGTGAAAAGACAATGGTAAAAGCATGGGGGAAAATATAAGAATTTCAGCGAATACCAAGTGGAGGCAAAGGAAAAACATACTATTTGTTGATTTAAACAGTGGTATAATCAACAAAAGCAATTTAAACAAGTGACATAGCGTGTTGAAGAAACTTGAAAGCTCAAGTTCACAAAGTCGCACAGTGCCCGAAATAAAAAGGAAGTCACATTTCAAAGTCGCCATGAAAAGGCAAGTTGTAGCCTACCGTCTGAGTGTCATATGAAAGCTTATTAGGGTACAGAGGAAAAAAAAAAATAGGGACACAGTGTGGAAAAAGCATGAAATGTCAACTTTAATCTTGAAATTTCCACTTTAATCACGTGGTTTATTTTGTCATTAAAGTAGAACATCATAAACTTCATCTTAAAATCGTTTAATTTACTAGTTTCTCAAATCCCATCGTAACTAAAGTAGCGAGTTAAATGCTTTGTTTTGTATTTGATCTTCTATGTGCTCTATGTGTGTGAATTACTACGTGCTTCCCTTCTTTCTCTTTCTCTGACAGGACACAGAATCCATTACATTCGTGATATTACAGCTCTCTGAATAATTAAAATACTGAGAAGTATACATGATATCATTTTCATGATGATTGGAATGAAAGCATGTTATTACACATAGGAACACAGTGGCGCAGTGATTGTTCATGTCTCACACAAGATGCTGCTGTGCCAGGCGCGACCGTCGATGAAATGATTTATTGTAGCAGTACTGTCTCTTTCAAACATACTAATCTCCAATTCCTGTTCTTACTTTTCTTTCTCCAAATACCCAATTGCCACACAATCAGCTCTGCAATAGACGTTAAGCCATCTGTAAGCTTACAATGACGATTCTTCAAACCTTTTAAGGAACATTGAAATATCTTCATAGTACGTGTTTAATTATTCTATCCGTCTATCCTTCCAGTGTGGCGCCAGCCTCAGCAAATATACAGCGCGATGCAGCAACAATACATGAACTTGCTAGCACCGTGTCCTCACATGTTTAATTATTAACAACACAGATTATTTAAATGAAGTTAAAGTTTTATCTGATATAATATAATCAACATTTTTTGCTGCATTTCATCTTAAAAATGATATTGTCATCATATGTAAATATGCGCTTTATAAAGGAGCTCAGGTTGTGTAATATTATAACTGTAGTGCAAGTTACAGTGGGGTAATTGTAGTTATAAGTACAAACAGTTCTACAAGGAGCAATTGATTGAGTGCGTTTATAGTTCTTGGGATGAAACTGTTTCTGAACCGCGAGGTCCGTACAGGAAAGGCTTTGAAACGTTTTGCCGTGGCTGATGCAGAGTGTGCTTGATGCTGTATACCGATAATTCTCTTTCCGATCAGCTGCTGCTGTGATTCCCCACTCAGATACAGTGATAAAAATACTGCGAGTGGTGCAGTGACAGTAGTATGGAAAAAATGATCCGCTCTGGAAACCCTTAATGGGAGCAACTGAAAGAAAAAGAAGGTGCAGTGAGAGTAACAACGCTAAAGCAGTTATGGCATTTGGAATACTATGGCTATTCCCTGGACCATTATATTGTTACAGGTTAATTACAATCAGATGCATTACACTAATAAGCAATATGCAGTTAGGTTCAGTGTATTTATAAAGCCGCATCAGGAATGTGGATCTAAGAAAGAAAGGAAAAACACACAGGAACAGTAGCACTGCTTTGACGCTGGGTGCCGCCAGTCTGCAAAACCGAGTGGAGAACTTGCGTACGACAGGATATGAGGTACCGTGGAAGTGCAAGTTTAGGTTTTATACATCGCGATTTGAACGTGGAAACGTTCTTACGCAACATTTCTGTGCGTACGCACCGTTTATACATGAGGCCCCAGGTGATTAAAAACAAGGCTAAAAACGAGAATAAAAACTAACAGCAATCATTAGGTCAAACAAGCCGAGCCCAACTCCTTCCAAGTCTCCCCAGCTCACCCATTGCTCACTCAGCTGGCAGAGACTTCAGCAGTCACGGTCCTCTCCATCCCGATCACCATCTTGGCTGCCTCCATGGGCCTCTGCCAGACTACTCGGGGGGTCGGTTGTCCTCTTGTCATCCTTCTCACTCATGCATTCATCCCTAGGATCCCTGAAGAGGACAACACCTGGATAACTCACTCTCCACTGCACAATCAGTGGGGATGATCCATCCCTTGAGTGCCGATCCTTTGCTTCATCGTGGGACCTCTGACCGTGCTGCCTTTCTTTATTCTCTAGCTTGCTGGCTTGTTCTTTCTCTCTGACCCCAATGCTGCACTCTTGCTCTACATGTCTTTCTCTCTGTTTTTCTGTCCTTTTTTCTGTGCTGTTCCATATATGGCTCCATGTGCGAAGTGTTTCAATTACCCACTGCAGGAAGCTGATTAAGCAATTGGGAAAGATCGCACCCCCATTTGCAAGTGTGACCATGGTGACTAACACGGCTAACAGATTATTTAATAGAAACAGCCATTCTTTCAGAGCCGCGGACCTGCTATACCACAAGTGTTCCCTGCAAGGAGTTTGCATGTTCTCTCTTTGCCTGTGTAGGTTTCCTCTGGGTGCTCTGGTTTCCTCACACAGTCCAAAGACATACAGGTCAGGTGAATTGATGTCGCTAATTTGGCCCTAGTGTGTGTTTGTGTGTGTATGTTTGCCCTGTGATGGACTGGCACCCTGGCCATGTGTTGTTCTGCCTTGCACCCTATTATTGCTTTCATAGGCTCCAGCTGCCCCATAAACCTACCCTAGATAAGCAGGACATGAAAATAGATGGATAGTTGGATGCTTATTTGTCTAATACTTCACTGTGCAGTTAGAGTTAAGCACTAGACCAATAGTCCACAATTTTTTAAGGACTGGGCCAACTAATAAATAATTGACACAAATAGCAGATAAAAATGTTAAAGACAGAACGTTGAGGTTTAAGCCTTGTTGGAATATTACAGGTAAAGAAGCTGCACAGAAACGTCAGGTGAGAGAGTCTGAGACAACCATAAAGGTGAACAAAAATTATGTAAAATGATTTTTTGACATGGAAAATGTTGGTCTCAGTTCACCTCAGGCATGTAAGAGGATTACATGAATTTCAGTATGGTTAGAAGATAACTTTGTGCGTTAAATGAGTTTTGAAGATTTTTTACTATCAGACTACATGGAACTGTAGTGATTCCTGTCAGACATAGTGATGTGACTGTTTTACTTGGTGGGAATCTGCTATCTAGTCACAGCATTCTGGATCTTTTGAAATATTTTATTGCTCAATTCATGGCCTAATATACATGTGTGCAAATTATTATGACATCACAGTGTGAGAGGCAATGTTGGGATGTGGTAGTGAATTTGTAGTCAATTAGAAGAAGAATCATCCACAAGTAAAAGTTTCAAGTTCAAGCTTTTGTCATATGTACAGTCATGGCCAAATCTTTGAGAATTATACAAATATTAATTTTCATACATTTTTTGTCTCAATTTTTATGATGGCAATTTGTATATACTCAAGAATGTTATGAAGAGTGACTGGATAAATTGCAATTAATTGCAAAGTCCCTCTTTGCCATGAAAATGAACTTAATCCCAAAAAACCCATTTCAACTGCTGTTGTGAAGAAGATTTTAGGGCACCCAAGAGAGTCCAGCAAGTGCCAGTTGATTCAGCTGTGGAATCGGGGCACCGCCGGTGCAGAGCTTGCTCAGGAATGGCAGCAGGAAGGTGTGAGTGCATCTGCACGCACAGTGAGGCGAAGACTTTTGGAGGATGGCCTGGTGTCAAGAAGGGCAGCAAAGCAGCCTCTTCTCATGAGGAACAGATTGATATTCTGAAAAAGGTACAGGAATTGGATTGCTGAGGACTAGGGTAATGTCATTTTCTCTGATGAATCCCCTTTACAATTGCTTGGGGCATCTGGAAAAAAAATAGTCCGGCGAAGACAGCATGAGCAATACCATCAGTCCTGTGTCATGCCACCAGTAAAACATCCTGAGACCATTCATGTGTGGGGTTGCTTCTCAGCCAAGGGAGTGGGCTCACTCACAATTTTGCCTAAGAACACAGCCATGAATAAAGAATGGTACTACTGTAAAACATCCTCCAAGAGCAACTTCTCCCAACCATCCAAGAACAGCTTGGTGACAAACAATGCCATTTCCAGCATGAGGGAGCACCGTGCCATAAGGCAAAAGTGATAACTAAGTGGCTCGGGGAAGAAAACATCAAAGTTTTGGGTCCATGGCCAGGAAATGCCATTTAGAACTTGTGGTCAAACCTCAAGAGGCAGGTGGACAAACAAAATCCCACAAATTCTGACAAATTTCCCCCTCTTTTTCTCTCTCTGTATCTTTACTTATACTGTACAGTCCATCCACCTTTGCTTTGCTCTCCCTTTTCTTCTCCTTCCCAACATCAACATCTAATCTCGTCATGCTCTCGCCTACAGAGTTGTCATCTCTTCTCATAACATGGCCATACTACTGCAGCCTTTTCTTTTGGATCTCCTGTGAGATTTCCACAATTTATGCTGTTTTCCTTAAACCTCTCATTTTTGATTTTATCCGCTTTTGTCACTCCACACATCCACCTCAACATCCCATCTCTGTACTTGTAGCTTTCTCTGTTGGGTCCTCTTCAGGATTGTCTTTCAGCTCTAGATATCATCGCTGGTCTGACTAGTGCCTTACAGAGTCATCCCTTTATCATAATAGTTATCCTTTTATCACAGAACACACTACACAGCTGTCTAAACTGCTTGAATTCTATGGTGAACCTCACTATCTAATCCACCATTTACTGTCACACACCAAGATATGTAAATGCATTAACCTTTTAACATTTTTCTTAAATTCATTAAACCTAATTAATCTTTCTGACAACAATGAATACAGCACCATAATTTAAGTATATTGTTAGAGGTTAGATAAAAGAAGCACACATCAGGTACAGTCATCCAGCTGGCAGTACCTACGACTGTTGAGTAGTCTTATGGCTGAAATGGAGCTTGAATCTATTGCTTTGCTAATAGTATTATTTGCCACAATGGAGGAAATAAAATAATAAGTGTGTAGAATGGCTTGGGTTTTTAATGATATCATTTGCCTTTCTAAGACAGTGGGCATTTAAATAACCTAAATAGAAAACAACTGTATCTTAGCAATATTCTGAGGAACATCACCACTGTCTCTAGTGCTTTTCAGCCTAAGGTGAACAGCTACCATTTCAAGATATTATAAAGCCAGTGAGAATATATTCTACTGAGCACCTATGCTTATTGGTAAACATAGACAGAGACATCTGGACATTCCTCAGACTTCTGAGGAAGTAAATGTTGTGTCACATTGTTTCCTCATTTCCTCGCGGAACTGCTGAAATTGGTCAATGTCTGGGTCCAAACCATAATGCTTATTGTACTCTGTGTTATTTTCTATGTTGTATTTTAATGGGGCAGAAGACATAGACAATATGTAAATCTGAAGCACACAGTCAATCAATCAATCAATCAACATTTATTTATATAGCACATTTTCATACAAAAAAATGTAGCTCAAAGTGCTTTACAAAATGAATAGAAAAATAAAAGACACAATAAAAAAAAAAATAAACATAAGTCATCATTAATTAACATAGAATAAGTAAGGTCCGATGGCCAGGGTGGACAGAAAAAACAAAAAAAACTCCAAAAGCTGGAGAAAAAAAAAAAAAAAATCTGTAGGGGTTCCAGACCAAGAGACCGCCCAGTCCCCTCTGGGCAATCTACCTAACATAAATCAAACAGTCCTCTTTGTATTTAGGGTACTCATGGAAGGACTTGATGATGATGGTCAGTCCATCAATGTTGGTGCATCATGATGCTTTGGGTAGATGGTGGTGGCGCTGGCCGCCACCACAAAGAAACCGGAAAAAGAAGCAGAAGAGAGAGTAGGGGTCAGTATGGATTTTGGAGCCACTGTGAATAGTTATTATGAAGAATTGAACATACAGAGTATCAGTATTACGTTAAAGTGAAGTTATAAAAAGGCCATGTTAAAGTAATGTGTTTTCAGCAGTATTTTAAAGTGCTCCACTGTATTAGCCTGGTGAATTCCTATTGGCAGGCTATTCCAGATTTTAGGTGCATAACAGCAGAAGGCCGCCTCACCACTTCTTTTAAGTTTAGCTTTTGGAATTATAAGGAGACACTCATTTGAAGATCTAAGGTTACGATTTGGAATATAACGTGTCAGGCATTCCGATATATAAGATGGAGCGAGATTATTTAAGGCTTTATAAACCATAAGCAGTATTTTAAAGTCAATCCTGAATGACACAGGTAACCAGTGTAGTAACATCAAAACTGGAGAAATGTGTTCGGATTTTCTTTTCCTGGTTAGGGTTCTAGCAGCTGCATTCTGCACTCGTTGCAATTGATTTATGTCTTTTTTGGGTAGTCCTGAGAGGAGTGCGTTACAGTAATCTAATCTACTGAAAACAAAAGCGTGAATTAATTTCTCAGCATCTTTCAATGATATAAGAGGTCTAACTTTTGCTATGTTTCTTAAGTGAAAAAATGCTGTCCTAGTGGTCTGATGAATATGCGATTTAAAATTCAGATTACAGTCAACGGTTACCCCTAAGTTTTTTACTTCCGTCTTAACTTTTAATCCTAGTGCATCAAGTTTATTTCTGATAACCTCATTGAATCCATTATTGCCAATTACTAAAATTTCAGTTTTCTCTTTATTTAGTTTGAGAAAATTACTATTCATCCATTCAGAAATACCAGTAAGACATTGTGTTAGTGTATCGAAAGAGTCAGAGTCATCAGGTGCTATTGATAAGTAATGAAACAAGGATGCTAGCAGGGTTATCAGCTCGACTAGAGTGGGAAGTGACAGATTGTGTCCACACCACTTCCACTGCTGCAGTTGTGCTCATCAAGACTTGCTCCGTCCTTGAACTTAGATGGTGCTTTCATATTTTAAAGCCCATGTTGAAACATTCCTCCCTTTGATTTTTGCTATTTTGTATTTGGTTTGCAGACATTATGTGCCCGATGAAAGCACTTCCGGCTTGCACGGAAGTCCATAATAGGGAGCTTGTCTTCCTACAGCGCCCTCTTGTGGCACCCAGTGACCCCAGCAGGGCTGATCTGCCAGACTACATATCCCCTGTTGGTTCCATGCTATGCACCGACCTCCGGGGCTGCTGCCATCTAGTATGTTGGGGGAATATAGTGTATATATATATATATATTATGCTATATACATAGCATGCCTGCATGCATATCAAGTGCATTCACATGGTGGTAGTAAAGTAAGCATGACAGCACCAGCACCTGTGGAAGTGCAGTCACTAACAACTTCTCTTTTTCCATCCACAGACCAGAAGACAAGTCCAACAACTAGCCCTGATGCCACTTCCAGTTTTCATTTCTTAACCAGATGGCAAGGAGAACAGATCTCTGAAGCAGCAAGCAAATTTGTCTTATCCTGAGATAGGCACTTAAAGATACATGATATCCACAATCTAATTTTTAGAAATTTCTTTTTTGTTTAGCTTTTTTTGCATTAAACAGAGTTCTGTTGGTTTCCATTCCTGCTCCCAGGATAAATGAAACACTGCCTCAGAAACTGTGACTTACGTATTAACCATTTCAATGTCCTCCCATTCTGGGCTGGCTGAACTAAGAAGAAAAGTAGTTGTTACCACATGGAGCAAGACATCATATTTCTAATGTCACACACTTCTAATTGGTCAAAACAAGCTTTTAACTCTGGAGTTAATCTGGTTTCCCTGTTTGGGACTATACACTTTATATATTTATAATTTGGCTAGATAAATTATTTTATATTTGCAAAAATTCAATGAAGTTGTCTGTTTGGCACCCTGTAATTTATATTTGCTAAATGGACAGCAGTTCTCTCTTTTGTATTCATAAGGCCTGGTTTTATAACATGTTGGAAAGTTGTATTCCAGACAAACTATTTACCATGGCATATAATTTCAAATGTTATGTTTTTTTTTAAACATGATGTAATATTTTCAGACCTGTTTATACCAACTGAGGCTTGTGTGGTACAGCAGTCTATACCAGTGTCACTGGGTCTGAGACGAGAACACATTTTGAATGAATTTCCAGTCCTTTGCAGAGACTATTTTAAAATGAATTCTTTAATAAAAAATCAGTTTTATATTATATGCAAAATATCACAGTGTATACTAGCTTGACTAATTTAAAAAGCAAATAATTTTACTATTTAGAAGAATCAAACAATACACGAGTACAGTGAAAGGAGAAATTTTACATCAGTATCTTCACTAATGCTGCATTTGTCAAGATCAGAGGAACTGGTGTTATTAGAAACATTCCAATGTTCTACCTAAAGATTGCCAGTCAGATATCATTTTGTTTAAATGCTCCTGTACCTCCCATGAAGAGAAAACCACGTTAACAACTTCATTTAACATTTTGATGGGGTAAAACAATAAACTTGTATTTTTCTAAGATACTTTGCTCAGGGCGATGATCATCAGCCAATCCGAAAGTCATGCTCAAGCAGGAAGCATTCATCCTGACACTTTGCCTTCTCAGCAAATTTTGTTCCCAGTTTTTACTTTGACAGTCCTGCCCCGGGAGTTATTTAGACAGCACAGAAGAGGAAATGAGAATTGTGAAGCTAAATGACAGATGATCCATGTAACACCAACATCCACTTAATGAAAAACTAAAGACAAAAAGAAAATAAATGGCTACTCTATTCAATGAGCAATGGGTTTCAACCTGGAATAGTGACTTACAACTCACACTATAATTCAAAACATCAGACTGACTGTATTTTAGAAAGGGGGAGAAAAAATTAAAATTTATATTGTAGAAATTAAGTATTGTAATTTTGCATAATCTACTGTACATTAGTCAAAGCCTTTGCATAACAGAGAAACAATTACAATTCGTTAAGTGTTTCCAGTACTTAAGTGGGCCCTACAATGCTAAACAGCATTAAAAAGCTTAAGAATGCAATGTTACTTTCATTTAAAAATTTAAATTACTTGCTAATGAGTTTTTATTTTTAAGCTATTCGAATTACATAATTAAATGTCATAAAACATCTTCTGTGCCTATTACAATTGCAGAAATCATAGGTCACAAGTATGTATTTTGGTAGTATCAGAAAAGGGAGCAAATAATACTTGCCTATAATAGGGTACTCTAATGCACACCCTCACAATTCATCTTTATATGTATAAAATTCAATGTCTGTCTGTCTATCTGTATGTCTGTCCGCTTTTCACGAGAGAACTACTTAAAAGATTTAGATTGGGTTTTTTCTATAATTTGCTTGAACATCCTAGTTGATTTTGCAACTTCTCTCATCATGCTAAGTATCATAGTTCACTTGCGGTATCCATTTATTTGCACGGAGGGGTCTCCTCACTCACGCACCAGCATTGGGGCGTATTTTATATATGCTTAGCTAGTGAATGAGAGAACTGCTTAATAGATTTAGGTTGGGTTTTTTTTATAAAATTTGCTTGAACATTCCGGTTTATTTTGTGACTTCTCTCATCACACTAAGAATCATAGTTCGCTTGCAGGAGTGATATATTCATGGTAATCCAAGACAGAGGCTACAGGCCGAGGGGAGGGGGAAGTGTGACATCAGGAGTGGGGAGTCGCTCTACCTCTGTGTTTTGGAGCGTAACTTGCCTCAGCTTAGCTAGTGATACCTTTCTGTTTATTGATCTTTAAAGTTTGTCTTGTTTCACTACTACGTGGGCGGAGCCACGGGGAATGGCTAGTATAAGTATAACTGGAAAATGCCAGGCTAATATGCCTGTCCTTGACATGTGCTTGAAAATTGTTGGCATACATTAAGATAACCGGTGGGAGCACAGACAGAGCATGGGACAGGGCTATGACTTAAGGCCAGGGACCTGAAGCTGTAAGGCAATAGTACAAACAATGTCCATGTCCATGTAGACATAGAGAAAAAGGTGCAGACTGTAAGTGGGCAACAACTGAGCACAGGAATTTAACTCAGGATGCTTGGTTCAAGCCCTGTGAGATGTGTGAGGCTGCCCAATAACCACCTCACTGCCCTTAAATGACAATACACAGAAAATATAACTACATTCAATATTATTCTACAATAGGAAGCTTGTTTAGAATAAGAAAGAGAAGACAATGCTGTAGATTCTGCAATGGGCTAAAATGTAATGGTCTAATTTCAACCTCTAGAATAGAAGAGAATTATTATTTAGAAAAGAAACTGTGCACTTAAATAGACTGCGTGACAAGAAGAAAAAATTAGACCAAGTGAAGAACAGAAAATTAAGTGTTAAACTAATACCATTAATTCACAATTTTATGTAGGATAGCTTTGCTCCAGTCGTTTGTATATTGTCAAAAACTAGACCTCTCCTCCACTGGACAAGTCAACACTTAGCCACTCAGTAGTACAGTATATAATGGTGTTTGAAGGTGGGCACCTGGCTGTTCACGAGACAAACTGCATTGAATGATCTGGGACAGCCTGGAAGAGATGAGGAACGACTTAAGAACATTTATGTTATGTATAATGCCCATTGAAGGCTGGGTGGTCTTTTGGTCCTGGAACCCCTGCACATTTTATTTTATTCTCCATTTGACCTTATCATCAGACTCATCTTTACAAAAAATTAAAATTCCATACTATATATAAGTATTCTACTTTTCTTCTAATCATATATCCTGAGAGAGCATTGATTTATTTTTTGTTATTTATTCATTATTAATCTTACCTAATTTTTGTTTTTCATTTCTAGTAACTATTTCTTTGACAATTTGTAAAGTACCTTGAACTACATCCTGTGTAGGAGAATGTGTTGTAGAAATAAGCATTTTTGCTGCCATTATTAATTTTTTATCATGTTGTTTTTATAAGGGATCACCCATCAAGAGTACAGTAGCGATCATGAATCTTGATCATTCCGACTCTACCAGTAAAACAGTCAAAGAGAAAAGGTAGAAAAAACATCTCAAGAATTTTTCAGTTATCATCCCTTGATTCTAAATGTGATGCAATACTGATAACACTCTAATGGCATAATCATTTTATAATTCTACTAAAGTTTTGACATCCTTCCAAATAAAATTTAAGAGTAGATTCAGACTTAGTTTATAATTAGTTTGTGTACAGTTTAATTTCAGCCTACAGCATGTGTGGCATGGTTCAAATGTCAGCCAGTATCTTGTTTATTTGAAGTATGCACGTTAACACTCCAGTTAGTTCTTTCTTTTTTTCTCAGCACTGCTACAATAAACAAATGCATCTTGTAAATTTCTAAGGGAATAACAATTGGTAGACAGCTGTAACAAATATGTGCAGCACCTAGCAATTTCTTTGTTATCTCCTACACTGCACCTGATGTTACTCGAACAGACTCAAGCTCCCTGCAGCCCACAATTGGACTGAAATGATTCTGAAAACTGATGAATTGATGGCTGCTTCTTAATCTTAAACACACTGTACAACAAGCCAAACCAAATAAGTGTCCTATATAGTTTTCTTAAATTACAAGTCTCAAATTATCCAGCTGTCATGCCTCTTACTTTTAAGCTCTTGTGTTGATATTGTTAAATTGGCCATGAAACATCTCAACATGGTTCTGCTTACACTTAATTTAAATATTTAAGGCAATATACTCTTCCAGCTTTTAAGAAAAAAGCCATTAAACCATCTGTTTTTCATTACAACCTTTCGATTGAGTTTTGGAAACATATTTCCACTAACTTCACTCACAATAATTATTTATAGGCAAATTTAATGCCATTAAAACTAATGGATTATGGATCAAATTTACCTAAATAAGTAATATATATATATATTATATATATTTATATATAATATATAAATATATATATATATATATATATATATATATATATATATAATTATAATTTGGCTACTGCTTAAACATACAAAGTCCTGAGCTCCTGCAATATTCTAGAAGCTACATTGGATTCAGAAATAATTCAAACCATTTCAATTTCTGCGACTTTATAGTGTTCTTTCCTTTTATTTTAAATATATAATTTTGTCATTTTTACCAATCAATCTACATTCAATAACCCATAAGGACAAACGAAAAGCATGTTTTCAGAAAGGATTATAAAATGTATTAAATACTGTATAAAGAAAGGACTACATAATTCATTAAATATAAAAAAACCTGAAATCTCTCATTCATAAAAGTGTCCAGACCTTTAATTCAGTGCATTACAGAATCCCCTTTGGCAGCAGTTGCAGCTTCAGACCTTCTTGGGTACATCTCTATAAGCTTTGCACATTTTTCTTCATGCTTTCAGAGTCCTACATATCCCATTTGGCAAGACTGGCTTTCGTCTAGCTACTCAATCATAAATGTCTAATACATGGAGTGCTTCTGAGACTGTTGTTCTTCTAACAGGTTCTCTCATATCAGCAGAGGACTACTGAATCTCTATTCGAGTGATCACTGGGTTGTTAGTCACTACCCTTGGCCATGACCCTTCTTGCCTAGTTAATCAGTTTGGCTTGGCAGCTAACTCTAGGAAGAGCCCTGTTAGTTTAAAACTTCTACCATTTCACAATTATTCAGGCCACCATGTTCCAGGGCAACACAAATAGCTTTAGAAATGGTTTTATGCCATGTCCATGCCATTGCTCTTCCACGGTTTTATCATGGAGTTCTTCAAAAAGTCAATGTCCAGTCATTTCAGTTTGTCAAAGATGGACTCCATTCAAGTTCTAGACACATCTCAAGGAGTATTAAAGCAAACAGGATGCACCTGACCACAATTTGGAGTGTCACAGCTAAGGGTCTAAATACTTATATGAATGACAGTTTTCAATTTTTGATTTTTAATAAATTTGCCAACCTTTCTGGAAACATGTTTGACTTTGCCATCAGGGGTTATTGAGAGTAGGGTAGTTTTCAGAAATTCTAAATTTGTCCATTAAAAATTAAAACTACAACACAATAAAGTGTGCAGAAAGTAAATTGACCTCAATACTTTCTGAAGCCGCTATACATAACGCAATAACAAAGTAGTTTGTACTATTGTATTGTATGTCTGAGGTGGCAGTGACTGACTGGCCATCAAGCTCAGTGTAGAGGTTTAATTGTATTCTATTTTGTGGATTGTACGTATTTTCCCATTTTTTGACACCCACTGCACACCCAACCTACTTGGAAGGGGGTCTCTCACTGAATCGCCATTCCCAAAAATGCCTCCATTTTTTCACCCAACAGGTTTTTTTTTTATACTCTTAGAAAGTCAAAGCTAAAGGGGCTGTCACAAATCATCACCTGTTAAAGCCCACTGTGGCACTCCATGTGTGATGCCGGGCTTTTCAAGAAATACATTGTTGACATTTTATACAAAGAGAAAATTGTGATTATTTCTGTTCTTTTCCTCAGAGTACAATGAGGTACAAATCTCTGCCCACCACAGAAAAGCCTGATCTGGTTCTTTTAATTCAGGCTATCACCCTTCTATTTGGCCTATCATGGTTCATTATAGAACTGTCAGCAGGTAAATAACATGGAAAGTAATTGTGAATAGCTGCATCATCCATCCATCCATTATCCAACCCGCTACATCCTAACTACAGGGTCACGGGGCTCTGCTGGAGCCAATCCCAGTCAACACAGGGCACAAGGCAGGAAACAAACCCTGGGCAGGGCACACACACACCAAGCACACACTAGGGACAATTTAGGATCGCCAATGCACCTAACCTACATGTCTTTGGAGTGTAGGAGGAAACTGGAGCACCCGGAGGAAACCCACGCAGACACGGGGAGAACATGCAAACTTCACGCAGGGAGGACCCTGGAAGCGAACCCAGGTCTCCTTACTGAGAGCCAGCAGCGCTATCACTGCGCCACCGCACCACCCCAGCTACATCATTCAGTTAAAAAAATCAGTCAAATGCATCCTAAACTATCAACACTGTTACAAACTTTAAATTTTAATTTAATTAAACCTTGCCTTAAAACTCACGAGAAAAGGGCAAAAAATAGCTTGGAAGAGAGAAGACTTAAGCTCTTTTTTCTGATTAATACATCATTAACCAATACAGAACAGACTTGGACACTCAGCAAGATATACAACATAACATTTTCAAACCCAATTATTTTAATTTGGGATCACAGAAGTACCAGAACCTATTTAGGCAGCACAGGTTACAAAGCAGGAAATAACTCTGCAAAGGATGTCAGTTCATTGCAGTGCCTGTTATTTTTTAATCTACAATGCATATTCATTTTGTTTGTCAAATACATAATTACATGTTTGGGATAAGTAGCATTGTGGTTTCAGTGTTGGCAACTCTGCCTCAAATTGTTAGGGACGTGGTTTTAAATTCTGACTTTGTCAATGTGCAATTTAGTCTTTCAACCTGTGAATTTTTACCTAAGTATAATTTCCTTCTGCTTTACAAACACGTTACCCAAAAAGCCAAGACAAGTTTTAGGTTTCTCAATTCAGCATGGAAATAAGCAGGTTTGAGAAATGGATGGAAAGATCAATAATTTTCTGGATCTCTTCAGTGATTTTTTTATTTGCTTTCCACAACATTTTCCAAAATGGGCTGGAATCTGGCTCCATTGTGTGGCACATAACTCAATAGTTAACTGGATAAGAGAGAAATGTATTTGAAAAAAAAGACAGAAATGAGAGGAGAAGCAATAGGATCAATTCATTCAACCCATACATGAACAATAATTATGGCTCCTTGTCTTTCCTCTTTTCATTGGCTGTTCTTCATATGCAGCTGTTTATAGATAGATAGATAGATAGATAGATAGATAGATAGATAGATAGATAGATAGATAGATATTCGAAAGTTTAAAGTCATCCAAGTGAAATAAGGCATATTATTTGGGCTTTAAAAATGTGACTCTTACATGCCTTCATACTTTTTCTTGATTTGCTTAGACGTTTACTGAGCAGCAGTAAGTTGGGATTTATCATGGCAGCTTTGGGCACAAGGAATGTGCCATGCCTGTATAGAATAACATGCTTTGATTTTTAAATAATAATATATAAATATTATTATTACTATCCACAATATCTTTCAAAGACAGGTAATAGAATAATTAAAAAATCCTCCCACCTCCCTTTATGCCGGAAAAAATATTGATCAGTTTCAAGGACTTAGACAGCATCTCTGCAATATATAAAACCATTTTACAGTCCCTCCATTTCAAAGATCCCAGAGTACAGTGGGAAAAGGATCTCTCCCTCAACATATCAGAAAAGGAGTGGAAGGTAGCAATGCAGAGAATTCATTCGAGCTCCATATGTGCAAAGCATACAATTATTCAACTCAAAATTACATCTGAGTACATCTGTCTCGCTTAAAATTGTCCAAAATGACTCCAGGGCAAGATCCATCCTGCGAACGCTGCAATCAAGTTCCAGCTTCACTGGATCACATGTTTTGGGCCTGTACCAAATCAACATCATTCTGGACCAAAATCCTTAAATGCCTATCAGACAGCCTCGGTGTCACACTCTCTCCTATCCCATTAACAGCTGTGTTTGGTGTACTTCCAGGTTGGCTTAAAGAAGAAGGGCAAACGAACTATGATTGCCTTTACTACACTACTGGCACACAGACTTATCTTGCTTAACTGGAAGAATCCTAACTCTCTTCTTTTAAGTCAGTGGGTAACCAATGTTATATACTATTTAAAATTGGAAAAAAATCAAATTCTCACTTAGAGGATCTGTGCAGAAATGTTTCAAAGCCTGGCAGGATCTAATCAATAACATTTTAGAATAATCTTTTAAAGCACTGAGGAAGCAGATTCTCTCCCTATTCCTTTTGTTTTTCTTCTCCATTTATCTATATTCACTTATTAATTTATCTATTTACTTATTTTTACTAGGTTTAAGTTTTATTCTGCTGCCCATGCTCTCTTTCTCAGGTGTGGGTTTTTTTTGTTTTCAATCCTATTCTTGTAAAATTGATCTATTTGTATGGAATGTTGTGTGATTTCAATAAAATCAATAAAATAAAAAAAAAGAATAATTAAAAAATATTTGCCAACTCTTGTCTTACAGGTACCGTCAGTGCTTTTCCTCTGTATTTCTGTATCTCTTAACCAGCACTCACACGCTAAAGCACATATTGTATCCATCAAAACTGCTTTTCAGACTCTAATAATTCTTTCAAGTTACTTTTCTCACCACCTGTCCAGTTTTACACTTGCTGTCTTTAAATGTGGCTTTCTTAGCGTGCCTCGTACTTTCTTTTTCATTGTATCATTAGTAAAGCCAAACTAATCAATGAGGTTGCTCAGAGGGAATGGATACACAGACCTTAGTGTTTTATTATATAGTAGATAACATTCTGGCAATAGATTGAGGCCTTGTCCATTTCTGTTTCCCACTTTTTGCCCATTACTGTATAGTTTCTTTTAATCTGCAAAGGACTAAGGGGTTTTACAAACGTTATGTTATGATATTTTAACATTGAAATCCATATCCATCAAAATGTAATTTACTTTCAAGTTATATTTATCTAAAAACCTAGCAATTGAAATGAAACAAAGAAAATAAAGGTAAAAGTATAAAATATCAATTTCGGGTAAATAAGATTTATAGATGAACAAAATCAAATGTTTTCTTTAAGAAGTGCAGCTATACTGGAAGTAATAAATACCCCTGCCAAGTGTCCACAGCAGAAATACTAAAACAAAAAAAAAATTAGGTTGCTAAAGAAAACATATACTTGCTAAGTTAGCCACCTCAGTCACTTTGTTGTCATATCATCACAAAATTCAGATTTAATATATAAATGCGTTAGCCCTTAGATAAAAAGTCTCTTCTGTTCTTTGATTAGTTTTACTAAAAAGTCTAGCTTTCTACATAAATACCAGTCCTTCTAAGTGAATTTATACTGGTGAACACCAAGACTGGCATACAGCTATTGTATTTCAGTATCCTTGAAGCTTGGAGATTCCAAAGCATTGCATTTTTCATTAATTTCTTTATGTTAGCTCCATTTAAGTTGGTAATGCAGTTTAGATCAAAGACTACAGCAACATTTAGATTATATGTTATTACACTGCCTATAAAGAGTATTCACCCCATTGGATGAGGCAATTTTGAAATTAATAAAAAGTAAAAGACTCTTAAATGTCAAAGTGTAAACAGATCCCTGCATGAGGATCAGAATTAGTAGCACAAAACAATCTGCTGTGATTCAGTGTTAAAGAACAATAGAATGAGAAAACGTCCAAGGAGTGAATACTTTTCACAGGCACTGTACTGTATTTGGCTACACCCCAAACTTAATTAAAAAAATGTTAACTGTTTTATACTTAATATCTGATACAATGCCCTCTTTTTAATTAGGAGCAAAATGCAATTAAAGTTGTCTGTTACTTTCCACTTTTTGTTTTTTGACATTCTATAAATGATCATGTTTATGAGTTATGCAATTTAAATGTATATGATGTGTGATAGATGGCCAGGAACCCTGCCCCGGTGGGATGCCTGGAGGAAGGACGGACTGGGAGAGTGACATCATTCTTCCCTGGGCGCTTGGACGGTCCTTGAACCCTGGAGGACTGCGCTTCCAGTACACCAGGAAGTGCTGACGGACCAGGGATGGCATATGCCCGGAGTGCTTCCGGGTGCATGGGCAGCACTTCCGCCCCACTGGGGAGTGCTGCAGGAAGGTCGTCATTGTGTACCTGAAGCATATCTGGGGCAAGATAAAAGGGGGTGCCTCACTCCAAACGGGGAGCCGGAGTCGGGTGGAAGAGGACGGAGGTTGCAAGAGAGGAGTGGAGGCGGCCGAAAGGAACAAGGACTGAGCTAACCACTGTAAATATTGTAAATAGGATGAATAAAATGTGTGTGTGTTTTGGACATCTGGAATCGTGTCTGTCTGTGGCTGGGCTATGTTTTACAGATGTATTGTATACTATACAATATGGGTGTGTGAGACATGTGGTTTTTGTGTGTGTGAGTCAATCTTGAGTCATTCAGGTCTTGAAAAACATTAATAATTTGATTTTAATTAAAGTGTTTCATTTTAGTAGTTTGTTTTTTTTCTACGTGTGTGGATGGCCAGACTGATCTGTTTTAATTGACATTTTTTGAATGACTACCTTTTTATCTTATCATTTGTTTTGTTTGTAAGCATGCATCTAACTGACCTGGTGCCTCAATGAAAAATCCTTGGTTGCCATAATAGTGATCTATCATCCCCTATGGATTAATATCATCATTTATCAGTGTTCTGCCTTCTCAAATGCTCTGTTGAATTTGACAGGTTGCACTAATCATTGATATAAGTAGTCTTTCTGGTAGCCTGCTTTCTTTTGAAATAGGTCCTTGGATGATTTGCTACTTTCTGCTTAAACAGTTAGCACATCTCAACACTGAGCCTTCTGACAAATGCTGATTTGCTCATTTCTGGAACTTGTTCTCTAGTATTTATTCATCTGAGACTCAAACGAGAAACCAGATTCTAAACATTAACTACAGTATGTCTCTGAGGGCCTAACCAACTTGATGCGTGACATCCAACAATGGGCAATGCCAAACAACAAACTACTACAGCAAAACCAAATATTAAGTAATAACCTTGTTTATTTATTTATTAATTTTTAAAGTGTTTGGTCTTGCATTAAGACGAAGGTGAAAAGAAAAATCCTTAGCTTAAATTCATGAATAGTAATTAGGTGTGAAGCTACAGGATTACTTGGTTCTTAGCTATGCTGACCTTGGACAGCAAGACTTGGTTGCAATCTTTCACGTATCCGGATCTTTTCCTCTTGGCTTTCAGCTGCTGATTTTGTTTCCTTTGAGATTTATGTAATTTGAATGCTATTTCAATTTAACAATAACTTCCAACTTCTGACACTTTGGCATTGATTTCTACTCCACTTCCTGACTCTATCTGTATTCAGTAATTGCTTCATTATTAAATACAGAAGTGAGAGACACAGCCCTTGATTCAGAAAAGAGGCTTCTTTCAATTTCATTCATCTATTTCCTAACCTGCTTATCCAGTTACAATTACTACAGCACTGGAAAAAGTGGGAAGCAACAGCAGACTATTGTTGGACACACTAACAAATACACCGACACACACATATACACACTCTTACCAAATTAGACTCTCCAAACTAAACCTAACATGTACATATTTGCAATTCAAAAAATAATTGACACAGACAGACATCAGGCTCAAGTTCAGCACTGCACACAACACATGTTTACTATAAGTGGGGAAGCGTTTCTCCCTCACTTCCTACAGCAACACAGTACAATAAGCACTAATAAGTACAAGTCACAGCACTTTCTTTGCCTTCTTCTGTTTTCTTTCTTTCTTTCTTTCTTTCTTTCTTTCTTTCTTTCTTTCTTT
>JANRMT010062817.1:48255312-48332143 GCA_026402145.1 Polypterus bichir lapradei
TTTCTTTCTTTCTTTCTTTCTTTCTTTCTTTCTTTCTTTCTTTCTTTCATTTGCCTCCGCTCCTTCTCTGGCAAGCTTTGTCCTCTCCCTCCCAACTCTGGCTCCTGGAGTAGTGGCTGCTGGCTCCTTTTATAGAGCACCCAGAAGTGCTCCAGGTGTCAGATGAGCTGCTTCCAGGTGTGGCAGCATTCCTTCCAACGAAGGAACTGTCCCTGGTGGCATCCATGGAACTCAAAAGGGCTGCAGGGAACTCAAAATCCAAGTGTGCTCTGTGGGAAACCATGGAGCTACTGCATGGTTTCTGTCCTCTACCGTCTTGTGGAGGATAATGCCCTAACTACATTCTCTCCCCTGGTCCTCCATTCTCCTGGTATATGAGATATATTATTATAGCAATTCTCAATTATTTCCCACTCATTACATTTTTTAAAGCAATTAGCAGGGTTCTCAAACGTCAGTCCTGGAGGGCCACATGGACTGCAGGTTTTCATTCTAACCCTTTTCCTAATAAGTAACCTGTAATTATTTCTTTTTCCTTAATTATCTGTCAGACAATAATGAGATGTGAAATGAGCCAAAACATGACCAGTAAACTGTGTCCATCATACAGTATGTGAAAATAAAGAAAGATGATGGTCTCAGGAATGTCGATCTGCCCAGGTCCACAAAACATTGTAACAGAAAAGAGAAAATCAACAATTTCAGAAATGTATGCTTTTGCACAATAAGAGCAACAACAAGCCATGGAATTAAAGAATGGCTTTAATTAACAACAAAAATCAGCGCCAAATTAAGCAACTGGTTGGAGTGAAATTGGTTGAAGTTTGAGGCCCTGACTTATTTGGTCTTCTGTTGGCTCGTTTCACATTTCATTTCTGTTTGGCTGTCATTTAAGGAAAGAAATGAAGCAATTCAGGGGAACAATGAAGAAATGCAGGGAAACAAATCTTAAAAAACAATTCAATTGAAATTAATTCAAAAGAAGTTAATTAGCAGCAAAAACATTAAGAGAAGGGTTAGAATGAAAACTTGCAGCCACTGTGGCCTTTCAGGACTGGAATTTGAGAACCCTGGTCTAAAGAAATCAAACTTATCCTGGTTTCAATGGCCACAAAGCAAGACATAGGTCTGGATGGGACGCTGATTCTGTATGTCCCAGAACACACTCATGTACACACCCACACTGGGGGAACTTATGCAGAGATGCAAATAAATGTAACATGGATGTCTTTAAGATCAGGATGCAGAATTAGAACCTTTAGGTAAAACCTATGTTGATGCAGGAAAAAAACTCAACTCAACAGTGATATGGCTGAGAATGGAGTATTGATCTTTATTTTATACACAGCCTTCCCAAAGTTTTTTTACAATGATGATTTTTCACAGAAGAAAAAACAGCCTACAAAAATAATAATGAAATAATGTTGTTTGCCTTATATTTCAAGTATGTGTAGATAGTTCAGTTTCATTACAGTTAGTACAAAAGAGTCAACAAAATATGAAGTACAGTATGTGTTATTAAAAAGCTAAATTAGGTTTAGTAAATACTTTCAAAAAGATTATTTGCAATAGTGAGAATGTAGTATATAAGGGGGACAGCTGAATCTTTTTTAGATGAGCTAGTGAAACACCATCAGTAAGAAGTACAAATTGACATCAATGTCATACTTATTGGTATTTTCTATTTCCAATAAAAAGAAACCTAGTCCTATATATAATGGGTCATACACAGTGCATAAATACAAGAGGATGGATAGACAAAAGAAGCTATTTAACATTTTCTAACCCTCTTCATTAATGATGAATATAGGTTTTTGGTCTCTGGAATTCTGTATCATACATCGTTGGATTAATTATATGAATTTTTCTTGTTGTTTATTCTTTTTGTCATTATCCTATTTTGCTTTGGTTGCTGCTTTTCATGATGAGCTTTACATGGCCATGACCATATTGTTTTCTGTTTCAATGCAAGATAGTTATGTGTCATATTATGTCCTTCCTTTAAAACACGTTAGTGTCCATTTCTCTGATTCCAAGTGTTCAGGGGACACTCTAAACATTCAGGCTGACAGATGCCAGGTGATAGGCCTTTAACCTGAAGTCTTGTCAAGCTGAAAGAGAGTGAAGTGCATGTTGGGAAGTTGGATCATGGATTTCAGAGTTTTTTGCCTTAAGTCCCACACCCTTGAGTCAGGTGTGGGAAGAGTTTTTTTTTTTTTCTTTGCTTATTGATAATGATGCCTGTAACATTTTCTGTTTTTTCATACATACTTTCAATGTATTTTAGGATACTGTGAAGTGTCAAAGTGTCTTCATGCAGTGATGGAAATCTGCTGGTAAATAAGCTGTTGTATATGAGTTCATTGGGTAAGAAGGTAGGGGGACAGCAACTGCCTTTTATTTTTACAAAAACTAACACTTTCAGAGACCTCTCTCTGTCTCTTTTTTGTTTGGAGTGAGAACACATGCTTTGTAACTAAAGAAAATTAACCACTTGTATTTTCAAAAGTGTCTTGCTGTTGCTGAGCAGACTGCAAGCAGATTTAACCCACCCAATTTGTATGATTCTATGTATTCCTTTAAATTTGCATTACTGGTTTTGATGCAAATATATGTCATTTTGAGTGATAGTTTAAAGCAAATGTCTCTGTTTGACTGCTAAAAGCATGCCACGAGGTTTATATTGTTCATCCCTTGTCTAATTGGTGGCCTTTAACAGCACTAGGGAACATCCTTGTGAGGGCCTCTATTTGATAGTAAACTGGGCTGAAGTAAAGGTTTGGAAGTAAAGACAGCAGTAGTCAGTGACCAGCTTGCTTTAGAGCTCCTGAAGATAAAACATGCTGGGTGCAACACAGAAAGTAAGACAGGTAAGAGGTTAAAGGTGACAGTTACATGGCTGGTTCTGACATTTCTTCCTATCCCCCATCTACAAAATAACCTAAGAGATTAGGTGGTTCCTTTTAGATTAACTGCATTGAATTGGTGATCTGATAACATAATTAAACACCATGCTTTGAATTTCCAATGAGAAAATACTACTTATAAGTGCTCTAAGGGCTTAGAGTTAGTATATGGGTGATGAATTTTTGACTGCTCTTTATTTAATATTTCTGGTTTTCACAATTGTGTTTATAATAGACATTTTCTAGATATTTTGACCCCTACAAATTCCTAAACAAAGGTTTTTACGTTTTAATTCTTCATTCTTCAATTCTTAGCCTCTTCAAGCACACATAATTCTCAGTGTCCATAGCACAGAGATGGGCAAAGTACAGCTCAAGGGCCGTATATGGCCCGGCAACTTTTTTATCTGGCCCTCTGAGCTGCTTGTTTGTTTTTGTCTTTTTTATATAAAGAAATGGCTCCTAAGTTGCCCCTTTAATTAGTACCTGCTCAATTGGTGTTTGGTGACGTCATGCGGGGCGGGAACTTTAAACCGGGAAGCGAAGTCGGAGAAGACGAACGAGCACCGGAGACAACCGCGGGCTCGCACAGACGGGTGAGTATCCAAAAGTGGGTTTCTGCATAGGTGTGATTACCTCCCTGTGTCCGTTTTGAAGCAGACACAGGGAAGTTCCCTCCTCTTTAAGTCACCATGCATTTGGGACAGTTGCTCATTTGCGCTATAAGCACGTTACTATTTTCCAACTGTCATATAGTGTCACTGCAGGTGTTATCTGCCCTCAGTGACCAGGAATATTTAACTTCTTTGCAGAATCCCAAAATGAGCGGGTCAAAGAAAAGAAAACTGGACAGTGAATGCAGAGTGTTTAAGAAGGAGTGGACAGCAAAATATTTTTTCACTGAAGTCCGATCAATGGCTGTATGTCTGATATGCCAGGAAACTGTTGCAGTTTTCAAAGAATATAATATCAGCCGTCACTTTGCCACGAAGCATGCTAACTATGCTAGCAAGCAGTCACCCCAAGAGCGGCTCAGAGATTGATGGCTAAATTACAGGCTTAGCAAAATTTATTGCACAGACAAACTGCGATTCAAGAGTCAAGTACCAAAGCACGTTTTATGCTGTCATTCAAATTAGCAAAAGCTAGCAAACCCCTCTCTGAAGGTGAGTTTTTGAAAGAATGCATGATAGAGACAGCAGGTCTTTTGCATCCTGAGAGCAAAGACAAGTTTGAAAAACTCAGTTTATCACGCAGGACAGTGACTCGCCTTGTGGAACTGATTGATGAAGACATAGCCAGCAAGTTAAATAATACAGCAGAGTCCTTTAAATTATATTCGTTAGCACTGGACGAAAGTACAGACATAAAAGACATAGCTCAGCTCTTAATTTTTATCCAAGGGATTAGCGACCGTTTTGAAATAACGGAGGAGTTTTTGGCCATGGAGCCACTTAAAGGAAAAACACGAGGACAGGATCAGGTATGATCAGGTGTCTACTGTCATCGAGAGTATGAAGCTACCTTGGAGTAAACTTGCCAATGTCACTATGGATGGATCTCCAAATTTAACTGGAAAAAATGTGGGACTGCTAAAAAGAATTCAGGATAAAGTGAAAGAGGAAAACCCTGATGAAGATGTTATTTTCCTTCACTGCATCATACACCAAGAATCTTTGTGTAAATCTATATTACAGCTTAATCATGTTGTGAATCCAGTTGTAAAACTTGTTAACTGCATACGAGCAAAGGGACTTCAGCACCGTCAGTTCATTACATTTCTGGAGGAAACCGATGCAGACCACCAAGACTTGCTTTACCACTCTGGTGTCCGCTGGATGAGTTTGGGCAAAGTGTTTAAACGAGTGTGGGATCTCAAAGAAGAGATTGGTACATTTTTGGAGTTAAAGGGGAAGTCTGACGACTTTCCAGAGCTGAGCGACAAGAATTGGCTGTGTGACTTTGCGTTTGCTGTAGACATTTTTTCTCACATGAATGAGCTAAACGTCAAGCTACGGGGAAAAGACCAGTATGTGCACGACATGTATACTAATGTGAATGCCTTCAAATCCAAGCTGTCTTTCTTTTCCAGGCAAATTTCAAAGAAACACTTCTCTCATTTTCCCACACTAGCCACACAGAAAGAGGCCATCCAAAATGTGAATAAGTAGAGCAAATCACTGAACGACCTGCATGAAGAATTCTGCCGTTGGTTTTCAGATTTTGAAAAAATTTAAAAGTCACTTCATCTGGTGGCCTGTCCCCGTCACAAGACCCAGAAACAGCACCACAAGAAGTACAATTGGAACTAATCGATCTTCAATATGACGCCGTCTTAAAGGTGAACTTCCACTCTCTTGCACTAAAAGAATTCTATGCCTCACTTAAAGAAGCCACTTTTCCAAACCTCCGGGGGATGGCACAGAAGATGCTGGCCTTGTTTGGCTTGACCTACGTGTGTGAGCAGATGTTCATCGTCATGAACATCAACAAATCCTGTCACAGATCCCAGTTAACTGACCAACACCTTAGATGTATCCTGAGAATTGCAACAACAAAGCTAACTCCAGACTTTGATGCCTTAGCAAAAAAGGGAGACCAACAACACTGTTCCCACTAAAACTGAAGGTTAGTTATACATACTATGTTATGAAAGAAATATATTGTGCAAAACGTTTTGTACGATAACTCTTTTTATGCTTTTCTACCTTGAATTAAACTAAACCTTTAATGTTACGAAATTTAAATTTATTTTTATTAGTTCACAGAAACGCCCCATCCATCTACTCTTGGTCCGGCCCCCCGGTCCAATATATGAACCCATTGTGGCCCACAAGTCAAAAAGTTTGCCCATCCTTGCCATAGCATCACCCAGTTCAGATACCTATCCTCAGAATTAACTGTGAAAAAACTGAGTACAGGAATTTCGTTTTTAAAATACATGAAAAGAAAAGCTGGGTCTTCAGTGTTCATTAGGTCTTCAGTCTAAAAAGGTTTTGTGGATGGACTTAGGTAGTGAATAGGAACAACAAAACGATGTAAGTATGGTACAGGAAGCTATAAGAAGGCAAAATCACAAGTTATTATGTTTGCACAGGATATGCTTTATAGACTCTTTGTTGGGTGTTTGAATTCAGAAATTTTTGTAGGTAAATGGAATACTCTAGGATTATTTAAAATGAAGGGCATCTGTTCTGTTGCAAGTGGTAAGGTGAAACAGAAAGTCTTTCACAGTGTATTTTGGTGAATTCTTCACTCATTTTACAATCCCACTTACTGAATTACAGGGTCGACATATTCTTGTCATGTAGTCTTGGACTCTAGTCCATACTAATGCACACACATTTACAATATGAAGACAAACAATGGGCCACTTTGGAGTCATCAGTCTTACCTAGGAAAGACATCTGAAGAGACATGGAGAGAGAATACTAATTTCATAACAGAGAATGTTTTGATTCAAAAGCATGACAGCGCTATGGCACAGTGACTAACAGAACCAGTGTAAACTGGGCACTGTGTGTGTGTGAGTGGGAGTGTGTGTGTGTGAATGTATACTATGATTGACGTACACTCTATCCAGAATCATTTCCCGTAGTGACAGAAATGTTTTTGAAGCCAAGAAGCCAATAGAGCTAACTGCAATGCTGTGCTTGGAAAATCATTATGTTTTTAAATTTGTGGCAAACACGTTTAAAATTTTACATAAATTATGTCCAAAGTTGCCAGAAAAGGAGAATTAGAAAAATGTCATTATACATTTGTTTAATATAACTGGCTGCTTAATTTGAGACGGGGTCAAAACTGTAGCATCACATTTAGGAAACACTGGACTGCTGAAACTTCTAAAAGTGGACTTGCATTAGTTGAACAAAGAGGCAATGAAGCTGTAAATTGAGAAATAATAAAATCTTGGGATATTTCTATTAGGATATCATACACAGTAAGCGATCCATCATTTTTGGACTACTTACTTGTGGCAGGAGAAGGTGAATGCCATTCATCCATCCATTATCCATCCATCCATTATCCAACCCGCTATAATTTAACTACAGGGTCACAGGGGTCTGCTGGAGCCAATCCCAGCCAACACAGGGTACAAGGCAGGAAACAAACCCTGGGCAGGGCAAGAAGGTGAATGTTAGTGAAGAAATAGCTTTTATATACTTTGAGGACTAAGCATTTTGCACGAAAAGACACATTAAAGAGAACTGCTTTTAAGTTTTTGCAGATCACAGATAAATTAGAATTAATCGTCTGCTATCCAATCCTCTGTGACTCAGAAAGGGTGCTAGGAGAAAAGTACTTACCATATAACATTTTTGAAATAAAAATACTTGGAAGTTCTTGACTCCTTATTCTTTCTGTTTTTGGCCCAAATACAACTGAATGACATAGAAGAGATGACAACTATATATATAAGTGCAGTTCAGTTCAGTACTAAAGCTGGAAAAATACTCAAGAGCAAGAAAGACAGACTGTAGACAAAGAGAAGGGCCTGCTTTCTTCACAAAGAATGAAATATGAAGCATATCTCATCGCCTCTGACTGAGACGGATCTCTTGCTGTGTTGGCTGTATGAGAAACAATGAAAAATCGTATACGATGATTGGAATAATATATTTACAGAACACCCTGAGCAGATGTTGTCTGGAGTGGCATATTTTAAATGGAAAGACAAACTTGAGACACAACAAAAACAAATGCAAAGAGGAAGTTTAGTTTTTAGGCTTTATTTAGATGTGGGACTTCCTGAACACATCTGCATTAAAATCCAGGGTTGACAATTAAGGTTATTATTATTAATGTTTTTATGAAAACTTTGGGAAAAAGAGAAAAACTTGTGTAAGCTAAATTATGAAAGACGTTAGGAAAAAGAATTACAAAAATGAATACAAGGCTATTGACAGGTACTCTGAATGAGGTAGTGTATAGTTACCTGAGCCCGGTGTACGTGGATTAAATGTGGGCAACACAATCAAAGGTTAAGGGATTATATAAAAATATGTGATGCTGATGTGTAAGAAGAAGCAGCTGAAAGTCAAGACGTGGAGAATTAAGTCAGATTTTTTTCAAAAAAAAAAAAAAAATAGGACTTTGCTAACCCAATCAGATTTTCAATAGTATTGTAAATATTGTTCAGGCCTCTTCCAATTAAATTAATTAAATGGATATTACTTTCACCTCAGGTTAACTAATTGTGAATGCAACTGTAGCATTTATTTTTTTTAATTCTGGAATTTTGTACCATCATATAAGCATTATGAATCAATTTGTAATAACTTTTAATATGACATCTTCCATAGGAAGATGAAAGCACTTTTCAAAGTAATTCATGGTATATTACGCGTTAAGCTTTACCAGGCAAACTAGAGATAAGGGGGAAATTAATATATAACTGGCAGTACAGCACAATAATGAATAATTTAAGTAAGGACAATTACAGTATTTGAAACATCCAAGTGAAAATAGCTAATAGATTCACCCAGCTCGTGAAGGCACCACAAGAGAATCAACTTTAAGTGGGATTTTAGTTGAAATTTAAATATAGTTTGTCAATTGGATTCCTTTCCTGCATTTAATCAAATGATCTCAAGATTTTGTTAGTGTTTTGCAAAACTCCAACATGCCACATTATCTGCCCACACTGCTTATACTGTACACATCTATTATCTAGCTGAAATTCTACAATTATTATATTAACTATACTGGGGCCAATGATAAGCAAAGCAAGCAAGTTTTGTAAAACTGACACTAAAATTAATTTCATAGGAAATTTAAAAATGAGAAACTCACTAAAAAGTTTTTTTGGGCTTTAAATACATTTTTTTTGGTGGAAAACAAAGAATATTTCTCCCTAAAACCATTGTGTGCTGGTCTCTGCCTGAATGACAGCTTTTATTCTGGCAGTTTTAGCAAGTTAAGCTCTCTTAAATCCACTTGAAGTTAGATGTAGTAACTGATACAATGATTTTACGACTACTCCGAAGAGTAGAACCAAAATTATGTCACTCTGAGTTCTTAAAACACATTCTTAAACCCTTATGTAAATTTAATTTCTTTATTTATTTCTTGTTTTAAGGTTGTTGATTTATTTTTACAATCTCCCACAATGCCATCCTGTTTAACATAGGTGTCGTTGTTGTTACAACTCAGTATCCATGGTGTTGCTATGGTAGTGCAAGTTTCGTGAAACATGAGGCACATGACATCATCATTTAAGGGTCAGCATTGGGATGACCAATATCAGATGAACCAAAAGACTTTCAAGTGCAGTTTTCTTTGCTTGTTTCCCTGGTTACAAAATTTTGTGAGTGAATTTCTGAACAAGATTTTTGTTTGGTGTTTTGGTGTTCTTTAGTATGAATATGACTTGTTATTTGACTAACATTTCATTTCCTTTTTTGTATCTTTTAGTCAAACTTGACAAAACTAAATTCAATTCAACCCCCACCCATGAGAAAGAGAGGAAGTCCAACGGCCAGAGTAAAACTTTTAAGAGTAGTAAAGAGAGAAAGGATTCTTTACCCCCAATATAAATGCTTATTCTAAAATGTTATTGATTAGACCCTGCCAGGTTTTTTCTTAACAGATCCTCTAAGTGAAAATTAGATTTTTTTCCAATTTCAAATAGTATATGACATCAGTTTTCCATTGACTTAAAACAGATGGGCTAGGATTCTTCCAGTTGAGCAAGTTAAATCTACGTGCCAATAGTGAAGTAAAGGCAATTACAGTTTGTTAGTCCTTCTTCACTTTAAGTCCATCTGGGAGAACACCAAACACAGTTGTTAGTGGATTAGGAGGGAGTGTGACACCAAAGCTGTACGAAAGCCATTTAAAAATATTCATTCAGAATGATGTTAATTTGGTACATGGCCAAAATATATGACCTTGTGAGGCTGGAGCTCGATTGCAACATTCGCAGGTTGGATCTTGACCTGGAAACATTTTTTAAATGAGACAGATGTGCTCAATAAAACATTTTAAGTTGAATAATTGAATGCTTTGCGCATGTGGAGCTAGATTGAATTATACGAGTGCATGGCTGCCTTCAACTCCTTTTCTGAAATGCTGAGTAAGAGATCCTTTTCCCACTGTACTCTGGGATCTTTAAAAGGAAGGGACATTAAAATGGTTTTATATATTGAGTATAACATTTAATTTCCTGATCCCTTTAATAAAATAATTCTGCTTTGGTGGTAGGACATGGTTTGTATTTCTTAAACAGCTATTCTAATTTGCCAATGTGCAACAGACCAGTCTGGTTAGTTAATTGCAATACATTCACAAGCATGTCATTTTTTGGGTAAAGCAGTGCTCCTCTGAAATGTGAACACTTCTGTTATCATCGTATCAGCAGCCTCCTTCACTTTCCACTTTTCACTGTCACACTTTTCTGCAGCACTGAGACCGAAGTAATCAGTAATGACCACGTGAAACTTATATAATATAAATGCATAAAATAATGTATAATAAAACTAGAAGATGAGCAAGTATTAAAAAACTGGCGCTTGTTCAACTTGAAACTCTGCTCAGTTATATGTTTTGGGTATATATGGTTATGTGTAAATGAACCAATGCAACATTGCACCATTGAGTTTTTAGCTATCTCCACTCATACAAAAAAAATGTATACCTGCAGTTTGTACCCTCACAATAATGCACTTTAGTAAACTATCTTCAAGTTTAATACCTTTGTGGATCCAAAGTCGTTAACTGAAAAATAAGACTTTTATGGTTTGAAAAGAAAGTGTAGAATGTAAACCTGGTTAGCACTTCTTTTTTACATTTAAGGTAATGGACAAAATCAATCCAGGAAATAAAATCAAAAACACAAAAACAAATGTAGCACAGAAAGCAAAAAGAGACATTATAATATACAGTATATACTGTAGTTTACTATACTGTTACTATTGCAGCTTTCATCACAGTGATATCACTAGTGACCAGAGAAACTGTGTACAGATACATTAAAATTCATTTTGCAGCCAGTTTTCCATCCATCCATTATCCAACCCGCTATATCCTAACTACAGGGTCACGGGGGTCTGCTGGAGCCAATCCCAGTCAATACAGGGAGCAAGGCAGGAAACACCCGCAGGGCGAGCCAGTTTTTCAACTGCAAAATAAGAAACTCACTAAAAGGTTTTTTTGGAAGTTTTAAGGTTTTTTGTGGGGGTAAAAACAAGGAATATTGCTTCCTAAAACCTCATTTGCATTTCTGTGTTTACCTGTTGTTCTTTTCTGTAGCTGTGTAACACATGTAATCCATACCACAACAGTAAAATCAGTGCTGTTGATACTTGTCATTCAGATCACAATAGAAGGGTGTTGTAGCTTTTTTAAAAACATGACTAGATATATATTTTCCACATGAAGACACACCAGAATACCCCGTTGTACATATATCTGTGTTTTCTCCACACACCATTTTCACTACATGCCAAGCCTCCGCTCCCCGCCATTTCCTAATAATCACCTTCTCCAAGTAGAGGATCAGACTTTTGGTGATTTTTTTTCACTAGAGATCTTTATTTAAATATTAAATGACAGACTGACATGTACAAAATGAATACATGTAAATGTTCCCAGAAAGGAAATAAATACCTTCTTGTGGAAATTGTGTCAAATTCGGGTCAACTGGAGCCAAGTTTGAGTATTCATTTTGTAAGCTGTTTGTATTACCCTTAGAGTTTCCTGACCATTTTGACTTTATTTTGATTTCTCCAAAGCTATTGTATCTCCTGGTTCCTGTTTTGTCTGAATAACCTTGCAGTTCTGTGACTCTTATGTTCTGCTCTCCAGATATGCATGCTTGCAATCCAAGTGTCAGATTCTAAACTAATATAGAGAACTGGCTAAATTAATGAAGAGCACATTTAATTATCTAAAATTGCCTTTGTTATTTAAGGACAATCAAACAGTTCACACCTCACAATAACTAGCTCAAAGTTTAGTTCACACTGATTAAAATGAATAAATTCACGTTCATAGTTCACCATTTCAGTTTTGAACTAGTTCATGTTCAGTTCATTTTGTATTTTTTAAGGAGTGAGAATAAATGAGTTTACTTTTTTCAATTTTGCATGCCTTATATTAGGCTATTACAGTGTTCTTGAATAAAATACAATAATTATGAAGACTTTTTTACTTAAATACACTTTATTGAGTTATACCCAGCAACAAAAATGTATAACCATATATGCTAATATCCTTCAAGTCAAAAAATAAATTAAATAGATGTAAGTATAAATATAATTTAATGCTCTATTTCCAACCATGTGACACAAATGGTGACTGTGGAACCAGCGTGTAGGTGAACTAACTGATTAGACTGCCGGTCAGATTATGCTGCCGGTCAAAATTCGCGTCACATATTGCATGTCCAACAGGGAAAAATATAAAGTGGCCTCGCAAAGTACGTTTTCCTAAAAGCGAAAGCGGAGCTTCACCACGGGCTTGTGTCAGCCGGGGTGCAGCTTAAGCACAATCAGGCAGACACAGATAGTGCTTATTTGATTTTGTTATTTTTTCCAAGTACAAATAAATGGCAAAAAATTTGTACAAAATGAATATTCGTAAAAATCCACTATTTGCACTTATCCGAATGCCGTATTCAGATTTAGCTCCACCCCTACATTACAGGGTAAAGAAAAACATTTAATCTGGACCTAAACCAGATCTAGAATGTCACATGAAACTGAACTAGCTCACACTGAAGATCTTCATTTGCAAATAACATCACGTTAATTTCACCGTTCTTGGAAAAATGAGCTTGTTCAATGAACGCGCTCTTTTGAACTAGTTCATGCACAACAATGCAATCAAAACATTTTACTACAAATATTTGTGGGTAGTTTGCAGAACTATTATGTACAGAGCAACACAACATTTATTCTTAAAAGTGTAATCTCTTCATATGTCAAAATCCTACTACTGCATATTTACAGTGTTTGTATAAAATTATAAACATATATCCCAAAATGCTTCTTTGCATTTGATATGGTAAAGGTGTTGTTATAATTATATTTGTTATAAAATGTGTTATAATTAACTTCTAATGTAACCTCTCCTTATTTATAAAAATTGATTACTGGGATTAAACCTCGCCACTTCAAAGGGTTCTCCCAGTTCAGGTGTGGTTTTCCAGAGTTTATGTTGTCTTGTTGAGAGTTGACTTTTCAATACTTAACAACTATGGAGTGATCAAGTCATGACACCTATTTATGTGACTTTGAACAAGTCACAGATATAACTGTGTGATGGATTCGATGAGTGGGCATATAAAATGTATTGTTGCAAACAATTTAGTGTCCAAGTTTTGCATTTCAGCAGTAGAGGAGGGTAAAAGATACTTCTGGGAAGAATATATTGCTCGGTGTTTTCTGCTGTGCTTTATCGACTTCAGATTTTGCTTTTTATTTTTAGATTCTGTATAAAACCTTTTCAAACTATTATGTTCATTTTATTTACTCATCTTATGGTATTTTATGAGCATGTCTGTTTCTTTTCCAGGAACATATATACGCTTCAGATTCAATTAAAGTTGCTGCTGAAAGAAGTGCTACTACATACTACTGAAATGGGAGGTAAACTAAGTTTTCTGCATATGGCTTGTGCATTTTGGGTTAGTTTTAGTGGAGTATAAAAGGTCAAAGAAGCATCTGCTAGGTGTTGTTTGTCTTTGTAAGGTGAGATTTATTTAACTTTACAATATGGTAAGTACTGCTTAATTTGTAGTTACATTATGCTCTGATATATGAAACCAAAGAAATATAATAGGGTGTACTTACTTTTTCACATGACTGAAAACAGATGGAAAAAGGGAGAGTGAAGCAGGGTATGCACCTAGTTTTCTTCCTTCATTTGGTCACCTTACATGACTAGAATAATTCAAACCATTTGGCAAAAATAAAATAAATTAATGGCCCAAGAAATAGAAAATTCCCTCAGCTGTAGCTCTTACAAGTTTGCAGGCTGTGTTTGTAGAGTTCAGCCACCCTGTCTGACATTATTAGTTGAATACAAACACTCAAAATGTCATTCAATAGTCACCGTGAGTCGTTAACATATAATTTATGACCAGTGAAAACATAAAATTACCTGATTTTGTAGTCTCTTTTGATAATAATCCATGTTTTCATGTACTTATTGTGTGTTTTCAGTGAAATGTTCAATACACAAACACTGTCAGTTCAGTGTGCCTTTCAGACTATAATTACAGCATTTCATCCTGTTCTGTAAATCATTTCAAAACTGCAGTAAGAAAAACACAGCGATGCAAAACCTTGAATATAATTAGGGTCATGCTGCAGGATTTGGGAGGGGTGCATTGTCCTGGCAGTGATCCATTTATCCAGTGCTAATTTATTGCTGTCAGATTTCCATATCCTTCCCACAGGCCTGATGAAAACTGCAAAGTGATATTTCTAGCTTTTCCAGAACAAACAGCATGGGGGAAATTCTGCTGGAAAACCTGTGGAGCTAGGTTGTAAATTTTAGCTATTTTTGAAACAACCTTTCTAAGTTAGAGGAAATTAAAATTGTTTAAAAAGAGGATGGGGCATGTCCCATTTGTCACACAGATGCCATATGTTTTCCTCCTGAACTAAGTCAACAACAAGGACATTTATTAATTTATGGTTTCTTTTCATTTCATGAGAGCTTGAATCTGAGTGGTACTGTGGGTTTTTTTCTGCTTTATACGCAATGGTCAAAGCAAATCTCATCATGCTTTATAGTGCACAAGTAAAGTGATCTTGATTTTCAGTTTTGGTGAAGGGCTCTAAAATGTTCCATTTTGCACCCTTTCATTTTCTAATTTTTCCTTTATGGGAGATGGAATCTCCCAAAAAAAGTGTCAGTGGCATTGAAGGAGCCGGCCCTTGGAAGGACACCATTCCATCACAGGCCAACTTTTCTTTGCCCATTGAATAGTGCAGGATATTGCAGTCAAGGATGTTTTCTGAAATTTCCTACTTAATCTCTGTAAAATGGAAGAAGTTTACCAACACCTGCAAAGTGAGTTTCCTCAAATGTTGAAAGTAATGGAAATTACAAACCTAATGCAAAACTTGTTGAACATGCATACAAAGTTTCAGATCACCTTTTTTACAAGGGAGAGAATTAAAATGGATCACTACAACATTACAAAAATACAATTTGTAATCACATTTGACAGTGCATGTTTTTCACTTGTCGGCATAACTGTTAGGATCAGCATTTTCTGATTTGTGCCCTATAATGTATCACTCTGAAGTAAGAACCCATTTAACTCTATCAGATGAGTATGAAGATGCAGAACATTCTCAATGAATAGCTGCTTACAAGACAGCATATTAAAGAAAACTCCTAGTACAACTGCACTCTAACCTGTAAAAATCAATAAGTGCACATAACTATGAGCATAATGAAAGTGCATAACCTGTGACTTTGGCTGTTTTTGGTGTTGTGTTACCTTTTGTTTCTCTTATTATTTAATCTGCTTTTATTTTCTAAAGAGTGTCTGAGGAGAAGCATTTGTACAATTGCAGGTACAAAACAAGAGGTTAGGAGCACGACTGATACAGCGCATTGCTGCACCCACCACAAACCAACTCAGGATCCTAGATTAGGACCCACGTGCAGCCATGCAACAGGTGACACCTTAGCACCACACTAGTTCAGATGGAATGGAACCAATGTGAGGTTTTTTATAGGGGCTGGAGTGCCAATTCTACCACCAACCCCCAGGTTTTTCCCTGCAGGTTGGAGGGCCTACATGCAGGGCTGGATGCAGATTAACATCATACCCAGGACAGAGTAACTGCAGGTTAAGGGCCTTGCTCAAGGGCCCAATGAAGTAGAGTCACTTTTGGTGTTTATGGGATTCGAACCAGCAACCTTCCTATTCCCAGTGCAAATCCCTAGCCTCAGAGCCAACACTCCGCCTGTACAAAACAAGAGTCTACAATATAAGTTTCACAATTTACAAAAAAATGATATATGTCAAAATAGCCATGCTAGAAGCCTGAGTGGTTTTAAAATTGAAAAATTTTTCAAATACCTCATTATTAAACAATCAGGAAAGCTAATAGAGTGTAAGGTTATTTATCACGATGTGTCGGGTACAAGTCAACAGACGTTATGCTTAAGTTATATAACACACTAGTGTAAGGTAGTGTAGATTTACAAAGGAAAAGTGTGTGGAACTCTGCTTACGCATAGTTTTATGTATCTGAATTTTTTGTGCGTATGCACATTTCTGTTTTTGTCCATATGCCATGTTTTAGTCTGAATTCTATGCATGGCGTTATACCTCTGGTGTTTTTTTTTCATTCAGTTATTAACTATTGCTAGTTAAGAAAGCAAAAAACAATTGAAACCTAAATGCAACTGATTAAACCAAAAATAAGCAATTAAGGGTTCTAAATTGTAACAAGTGAGCTAACTAGAATTAAGCCCATTTGCTTTAACAAATAAATGGGTTCTAATTAAGAAACTGACAAAAGTGAAAACCTGCATCCACTGCAGGCTTCCAGGACTATGAGTGAAGATCTCTGCTCTTCAATGTAATTAAAATTTGTCCTGAATGAATTAATGCACTAAAAAGCAATATTGTTAAATACTAAGTGTCATTATCACCAAGGAAGGTCTTCTGATTAATAAACAGGTTGGAACAAAAACCTTGAGCCACTGAGGCCCACCAGGACTGTGAGTGAAGATCCCTGTGTAAAAAAACATACTAGGTATGATGCTCTATATTTATTAATGGCCACCACAGCATTGAAGAAAGAGTCTCAACTGGTTAGAGAATGATGGAAGTCATTCACAGCCTTAGATCACATTGCCTTCATTTCCATAACAATATGAGGAAATTAAATCAAATGTATATCATTTGATTTGGTAACGTTTATACAAATAAAACATCAATACAAGCATACCTGATAATGGCAACAGTAACTGACATTATCCAGCAGGAAGCAACCAACAAATTTAACATAGACACAGTCAGATATATATTTATTGAACTATTACATAAGACTTAAAGTCAAAATGTTAAGTCTATGCATTTCACTACTTGTTGAAAAGTACTGTTAAGAAATGCAGAAGTTCTGGTTTTGACTGACCTAAACGAAAGACGATTGTGGGCAGGCTGCAACAGTTTGAATATGATATAAATGGCTTTAATATCCATCACATGCGTTATAAACCACAGTAAGTACAGTGAAGGTAATGATGACCACTGCCTATATTGACAGATACTGAGTAACATCCTGGAAAGGAGACCAATCTTAACCTGCTTCATCAGAGATGTCAGAAGGGCAGAGAGTCAAAAGAGTTCCTTATATTCTTTTTCCAAGGACAAAAATATAATGGATGGACAGTAGAGAATGCACAACAGAGGTTTATATATTCCCAGCCTTAATAAATGGTGCCAGAAAGAGGCTGCTGTAGAGGCCCCTGCATGGTTGCTTACTCTTTTAGTAAAAGTTGGCCAGCAGCCTAGCAGGGAGCAGTGAATAGATGACGCCCCAGGGGCTTTGTATGGCTTCAGAGGAGATTAGAAGCAACCTCAGAAGTGCTCTCTGGATAAGACTTAATAGAGGCCAATCTTCATAAGTCAAGGGACCTTCGATCAGCAGAGTGGAGTTGCATGAGGGCTTGTTTGATGGGTGGAAGAGTGGCCAAGGTTGTTGTACAGGAGTTAGAGGAAGTCAATGAGGAGTTGCCTTAGTTTTCATAGGGGTAGTGGATCAGTCACCCAACAGGCTGGAAAGAGTAACAACTGTTTTATAAGGCAGGCCCAGAGAGGCTCTAGTCTTTTGTTATTATTATTTTTACTCCTGTGTGTGTTATAGCTAATTAAACAAGCCTTCTTTGCTTATCTCGGTGTCCCTGGTAGATTTCTGAACTGAAGGTATGCTGTACTGCCCCCTCCAGTTGGCAGTATTCACACATTAACAATTAAGAATTATTACAGTATAGCCTGTACTCATTACACTGCAAAAAAATGAAATCTAAGCAAGTGGAAAAGTATTTATATCATGACATTAAATTTTGTTTTTTCCTTATTGTAAGAATTATTGACTTATCAAAAAAAATTGTATTTACGATTATTTAGGTTACTTTAACAAATCTTGTCAAGTACATTTTGTTTACCCCATTGGCAGATTTATTTTGGTAAATACCTCCCATTTAAAGTTTTTTTTGTTTAGTTTTTACATATGCATTTTTTGCAATATATCCATGATTTATTATACTGTATATTGTTTCAAATTCCACCACTGATTCAAAATGTGACCAAAGTTTCTGGCTGAATAAAAACTATTTACCTTTGTGCTTTGTAACTTTCTTGGGATTAATGCATTACCTAAATGTGTACCCACCTGTTCATTAGTTTATTTTCCCAAACCCACCACACTGACTTTAAGGCTATGGGAAGCTAGTATTTATTCTGGCAGCATCAGGCACAGGATAGGAATAAACCAATGACATAATGGCAGCCCATCACAGGGGACACTCTAACATTCCTACACCAGGCTAACTTAAGGCACATATTATACAAATGCATGAGTCCTTGGGACAGGGGAGGAAACCAGGGAACCCAGGGAAAACCCATATAGAACATGCATACTCCAAAGAGATAATGACTAGCTTGGGAAATGTACATATTAGTGTTTCCAGAGTCAAGCAGCAACACTGTCACTCATCTAAAAATGTTCCTAAGTCTAAATAAAAACTATTGTTTTGGTTATTATGGGCAAATTAATGAACAACAATTTTTTAACTCTGTGAGGCTTTCTCAGTACACTCACTGAACAAATTATTAGGAACAGCTGTACACCTGCTTATCCATGCAATCATCTGTTCAGCCAATCATGTGGCAGCAGCACAATGCATCAGATCATACAGCTCAGGAGCTTTAATTAATGCCTTCATCAAACTCCAAAAAGGGGAAAAATTGTGATCTCAGTGATTTCGACCATGGCTTGATTGCGGGTGCCAGATGGGCTGGTTTGAGTATTTCTGTAACTGCTGATCTTCTAAGACTTTCACCCACAACAGTCCTTACAGCAGTGGTGCCAAACCCCAATCCTGGAAGGCCGCAGTGGCCGCAGGTTTTCATTCCAACCATTTTCTTAATTAATAACTAGTTTCTGCTGCTGATTAGCTTCATTTAGTTCTTTTGCAGTTTAAGATTCATATTCTTTAAATCAGGGATGACCAATGTTGGTACTGGAGGGCCACAGTGACTACACATTTTTGTTCCAAGTTCTATTGCTTCATGACAAATCATTTATTGCCAATGAAGCACTTTTTGCTCAAGTGATATTTTCCTACTTCATTTTATTTCTCTTACTTGTTAAAATTTTGAACCCTTAGTTGCTTATATCAGTCTTAAGCAGTTGCATTTATTGTTTTTAATTGTTTCTTATTAGCAATAAGATGCAAATGACAGCTAGTTTCAGTTTAAACCTTTGTGTTTTCATCATGCACTATTTACACGGCTGTCTTAAAGTATGGGCACAATGCGCACCGGCTGGGGGCCCCAGGAGCATACAGGCCCATGATGTTTCTAATGCCTTTGTATGTTTCTGTTTTGCTATCAAAACAGGGGTCCCAGTGCACTACTTTGCCCGGGGACCTATGATGCTGGTAAGATGGCCCTGACTTTTTGATTTACTAAAGTACTCAGAAGGAAACTGAAGAGAAAATGAAGAAATGAAAATCACTTATCTGTTTTAGACTTCAAATAATTTTGATTGGTATCATTAGAATGATAAGATGATAAGAATGACCTAACATAATGCAGAGTTAAAACACTACCAAGTCATGATATTAAATAAGACCTGTTATTGGCAAGGATTATTTTCTAATTAAGCAACTAGGTTGGAGCAAAAACCTAAAGTCCACGACTGACTATGATCACCCTTGCTCTAGAATTTCCTCAGAATAGTGTAAAAAAAAAAAAAAAAAAAATCCAGTAAGTGGCAGTACTGAGGTACATAGATGGTAGGGTCAGAATTTAGTGCCAACATAATGAATCCATACCCTCAACCAGCATTATATCAACAGTCCCAGCTGGTGGAGGCAGTGTAATGGGGATGAAAATGTTTTCTTGATATACTTTGGGCCCATTTTTTATCAATCAATCATTGATTAAATGCCACAGCCTATTTGGGTATTGCTGTCCAAGTCTGTGAACCTGTCCAATCCCTCTGTTAACCACTTAACCAACTTGCTCCAATTGCATTTATTTTCCACACACGGTTATCTAATTCATGGTTGTGAGGGAATCACATTTATTCTGGCATTATCTCATTTAGGGCAAAATCTAGACATGGTTGGAGTGCTAGTCCATCCAGGACCTACTTAAAAATTTGCATACTCTATCATTATACTAAGAAAAAAACATCATTAACACTAGTTTATGAGCATGAATCAGCCATTTGTCCACATAAAAAGAGAAAGTGGACAGCAGTGAGATTCCGCGTTACCTTATCTTTTACACAATAATAGTTTTTAATTTTTTAAATAGATTACACAGGCATTTGTTCCATTTTTAGTTCTTTACTCCTATAAGTAATTCTGTTTGAATTCTTCACTGAGTTATAAGCTGAAACGGATGTTAATTTGGGCTTCCCTTGAGTGGCAAGGAGTGGGTGTGAGACGGTACATGTTTTTTCCATTACTTAAAGTATATTCCTTTGTCCATAGTCTCTATCCACTTATTCCAATTCAGAATTTCAGACACAATGGATACAGGGATAGAATAAACCCTTTGACAGATTGCCATGACACCTCACTCTTAAAGCACCACTTTAGAGTAAGCAGTCAACCAAACAGTGCATTTTTAGCATGTACAAGGAATCTAGAGTACCCAGAGAAAATCCACGCAGACCCACGAAAGTTTTCACAAAGCAGGGTAACATTTAAACCTAGTCTTTAAAAATGTGAGAGA
Source organism: Polypterus bichir lapradei (assembly GCA_026402145.1). Classification (NCBI taxonomy): domain Eukaryota; kingdom Metazoa; phylum Chordata; class Cladistia; order Polypteriformes; family Polypteridae; genus Polypterus; species Polypterus bichir. The sequence goes on from JANRMT010062817.1 coordinate 48,276,166, forward strand.
GCAGGGCTAGCTACCATGTACACAATATACAGTCCATCCTTGCATCCATTTTCTAAACCCAATTACTCCAATTTTGGAGGAGCCAAGCCCTATCTTACTAACATCAAAAACAAAGCAGAAAAACGAGCTTTAATAGAGAGCTTGTCCTTCTTAGGACACATTTAATTGCTAGTGATGTATGCAAAACAATTTATGAAACACATGGTCACTAATCACAAGTAGATGCAGATGTCCTAGTGGTCTGGGGCCTGCCAGGACCAAATGTTGTAATGAGAGGCAATAAAGATGAAAGAGTACATAAATATTCTTAAACATAAGAAAAACAATAATATCTTAAACATATCAACTAAATAGTAAATGAACAAAACAACATTAATATAAATAATCCAAACTATAAACCAAATTTAAAAAACTGAATTTAAACACAAGCCAGGGAAGCAACTCCTTACTTTCTATTTTTTGTCAATACAGCACTATTTATATAGAATCTTCTTTGCCATTGTCTTTAAGCCACAGGTTTACAGTTAATTTCTCTCTTGTACAGCACTTTGATATATTTTGGAACATTTCTTGCTATTTCTGAATTCTAAAAGCTAGTTCTCCCAATTTGGGGCCTACTAAAGTGGGACTAGCTGAACTCTGGTGAGCCTCTCCTGAACTGTGTTCAAATGTTTTGTGGCTCTTTGTGGAGGCCTGAATACCCTTTTACCATTTACATAATTTACATGACCTTATTTGGCTGCAGCTTTTGTCAAAGGTAATTTATAATATTTGAAGTACAATTGGAGTACAAGTAGGTGAAATCACACTTTTTCAGTAGTTGGGGATTTGAAGTCCAAATATTTGACCACTACAACACACTGCCGGCACGCTGGGACTCTTCACCACATAATTTTCATCTGCCACCTTCTTCTCCATCTTTAAGAGCACGACAAAGTTATTCTGGTGCAGATCATGGAAAGATGGCTGCAGCTGGTCAGCACTACTTCTTACATATTTCCCAAATGGTAAAATACAATGAACTGGGTTTGTGGATGCTAGTGAGCCTCCATATGGCTCCTAGCTTGAATCAGCTTATAGAATTGGGGAACGTGAGGACAGATGAAGTGAACTCTGACTCCAAGCAAGCAGTGCAAGGCAGAACTGGCATTGTGAATGTACAGACATGACCTCGATGAGACTGCGTGGAACTACATGTAAGGAACCCAGGAAAGTTGAATGCAGCCAAGGGAGGAAAAAGTGTCTTTAGCAGCGATCCTTAAGGAGCAATACTACTTGCTTTCCACCCCTAAAAAAAAAAAACAAATTTTCAGTGAATTTGACATTTTACCCTTGAAAAATAGCTTGAGAATCAAATATTAGGGTCAGTTTTGCAAAACTGTCTGCAAAACTGAACTCTGCTGTTTCACTCACCACTACCAATGTTCCACCCACACTGAGAGAATTTAATCTTCTCAATTAATCTAGCATGTAAATCTTTGGGATGTGAGAGGAAAATTAGAAAACCCAGTGAAAGACTCAAACAGTCTTAATATATTAATATGTTAATATATACATTATGAATACCAAAAATGTATTATTATTAAAATCAATAATTCATATATGGCTAGTTACTATGACATAATAAATAAGAACTGATGGTGTAAAGACCTCTTCACTTTTACTTAACTATAGGTGCCCTTTAAAGACATGCAAAAAAAATGTTTAAAAATTGTATAGCTTCAGCCGCTCTCTGATGACTGCATATTAGTAACATGTTTTACTTTGGAAACAGCCAGATGTATTACAGTGACAGTCTCAGCTTAGCTGGCATTTTTCATTGCAGTATATTCTGCCAGTCCTGTACTGTATGCACTTAATGGATTTCACTTTCAGCAAAGCATAATTTCTTATTCACTTTAGCTTTAAACGAACAACAAAAGAATCTTTCTACCACACATTTCCTTTATTAGGGTTTCAGCTTTATTTGTATTGCTCGACAGTCATATTATGCTTTGCTCCCAGGGGAGAGAAGCCTGCTGTGTTTTTCTCCGAAGATTCTCCTAATACTTCTAGACTGTTACCAGTACACAGAGTGTACAATACATTATTCATACAACAAGTGCACACACTGCAACTCTTTCTTTCCTGCCAGATTATAAAGAAATAAATATTTGCAAAAAATTAAACAAACACATTCATTCTCTCAATCCTGAGGACTGCAGTGCATATTCTTGGCAGATGTCTAAACACCGTGTTTATTTTCAGATATCAGGAGGCCTAATTGTGCAGCCTCATCTTGGGGCTGTTGAGGAAAGTGTCAGTCTTAATGTTCTCTTCAGCACATCTTGCTTATAGGATATGTCAAGGCTAGCAGCTTATAATGACAAATTGGAGGATTTTAGGTAAAATTCCACTTGAAACACTTTGTAGGACATGTAACAGATTGCTAAATATTTGAAATTCCTCATCTATAAACACCATCTTATGTCTAATACAAAAGTACCTCAGTTGTTTTCTTAGTGTGAGTTGTAGATCTGCATGAACGTAACTCTTATTGTATTGCTAAAAATTATGCTCACATTATATAGTGTCCTGACATGTTGTTTAGCGCTGCTCCACTGTTGGTCCAGCATCCTGTGTTTGATTTTGCAATTAACACTTTCTGTGTGGAGTTTTAATGTCGTCTGTGTGAATCTTTCCCAAGATACCTTGGTCTTCTTCCCACAATCAAAACACATGCGCGTCTGGTGGAGTCCTGAAGCATCTTTTATGTCACTGGTGCATGTACTCCACATTTTCCTCTCAATATTCTGGTTTCTTGTCACATTCCATTTGAATATATGAACTTATTCTATTTTTGTTAAAATTAAATAAAAGGACTACTAATAAATTTAAGGAAGCTGTTCACTGTAAGAATAGAGGCTTACAATCATGGTTACGAAAATGATGTGCATCTACAAGTTGCCTCGAAAGCTTGCACATTGTAATCTTTTTAGTTAGCCAATAAAAGGTGTAATTTTGCTTGACTTCTCACTACTTGCATAATGGCTAACACAGTACAACACCCTAGTACTACAAGTAGCACAAAGTCAAGCTGGCCATGCACAAGGTTTAGTTGTGTCTGTTGATGTAAGAATATACAGTATAAAATGTTTGCGACAGCTTGAGCGTACTCCTCAGGTAGCTTTTGGAGTTCACATTGTAAACTGTGTGTATTTATCTTTCATTCAGTGGCTGAGACCTTGGTAATTAGTGATAAAATGATTAATTCATTGGGAGTCAATGTGACAACTTGACATGTTCACTATTTAGCTTTTTATTTCAGATGAGTTTTGTATGGTGCTCTTCACTGACTGCTGCTGTGACAAGTTCACAAGTAGATACATATATAAACTTTAAAAATTAATTGATTAAATAAATAACAATGACAGTGATTGTGAAGCGCCCCCCCCCCCCCAGGGTGATATGTGATTACACTATTATCTTAGGTTAATTGGTGATTATTATATTTCAGATTGACTGTATGCAGAAAATGAATCTTTAGTAACATGTTGCACTTCATGGTTTTGTATGCTTGAAGCACAGATGTTCCTGATGTAGTTTTTGTGCTATATATGCATACATATAAAATGAGAAGGAGGAGGTTGGGAGCATGAGAAGAAACCAAAAAACAGGTGATTGTAATAAAATGGTTCATGATTGGAAAATGTAAAAATGATTTTTGTGATCAGCCGGCTAAAGTCCAAATGGGAAAAGCGATCAGGAAGCACAATCATCATTGTCCATTGTAATGCAAATCTCAGTAAATGCTTTGCCAGGTTAAGCATTTCTAAATGGAGATGGAAGGGGTTACCAGTTGGTTCAGTAAGCACCTACTGCTCATTCCTGTGGAACTGATAAAAACACATAAAAGTCATTGTGATAGATTGGCTGGATGAATGGATAGATGGATACATGCTGCTTGATTTAGTCATTTTTATAGTACCCTATTTGTTCTTGACAATCTTATGAAAAAAGTTAAAAATACTGAAAAATTTTGTTGGTTGTAATAATTGACAAGAAGGAACTTTGTTCTTAAAAGTTTTTTTTTTTTTTTTAAATATCTGTGCCCATTAAAAAAATCTCCCCTTCTGTTAGATTACAGGTATATTGTTCTTGCTGGAAGCTATAAAACTCTTTTGAAGACAATTATTTTGGAGGATGGATTGTGTTTTAATACCCTGTTTGCATTAGCAAAATCTCTCCTTTATTTCCTCACATGTTCATTACATCCTGTAGTGTTACTTGAACTACTATTTAACTGCTTGTACTTTAACTCAGGAAGTGAAGTAGTTAGTATAGTACAGTCAGTACAAGGAAACATGAGCTGAAAAATAGTTTAAATCAAAAGCTTTTTTGTAAACTTATTTATCATTTCTATTCTTATTTTTTTCCATTGTATGGTAGGTCACAGCAGATGGCCAGCGTGTGAAAGAAGAAACCAAATCTCTCTGACACCTGGAAAATGTAGATGAGGTAAAAGATATGGAAGAGAAGCCCACCTCACAACGATGTGCAGAAAAACAGATTTTTACAAAGAAGACAGGCAGGAAATTATTTCTAAATGAGGACTTTTGCTGCTTATTTTTAATTATTTCCTTTAAGGACTATTTCATTTGCAACTTTTATTTTCTTCTGTTATCACATTATATGTTTTTGCATTACATTGTTTACACGTCTGTGACTTTTATAAAAATCTGATATTCTGTATACATTGTGCAGTTATATGTAATATGTCCTGAATTGACTTTGTAACATTATATTATATTGTATTTTGCTTTAAATCTAAAAATCACAGACATATATGTGACAAATTTAAACATATACAGTATGAATGTGTATTGACACTTCTTAGGGCTTGCAGTCAGTAGGGATGGATTGATTGGAGCTTTTGATCCTGGTAAAAAAAAATTACTTTAACTGCTTCTCCAGCAAAAAGGATTTCAGTTCTCCTGAATGAACTGTCATAATTATAGGAAGGGTGCAGACCAACGTGGACCAGCAAAGTCTGAAAGTATACCTTACATAGAACATTGCATGTTTGATCATTTAGTTAATATAAGCATATGCAATGTATTGTGCATAAGTACTTGGATACTAGTACTTAGATTTTAATGATAATGATTAGACTATCAGAACATTTACATGGATTACACAGCCTTCACTATTCCCCACCGATTTTCTGGGTTAACCCGGGTAGGCTAGATAAAAAAAAAAAAAATAAAGTAAAAACAAACGTTGCCTAAGCTGAACTTTTTGACACCCACTGCATACCCAACCTACCTGGAAAGGGGTCTCTCTTTGAACTGCCTTTCCCAAGGTTTCTTCCATTTTTTCCCTACAAGGGTTTTTTATTTTTTTTTTGGGAGTTTTTAATTGTCTTCTTTGAGAGTCAAGGCTGGGGGGCTGTCAAAAGGTAGGGCCTGTTAAAGCCCATTGCAGCACTTCTTGTGTGATTTTGGACTATACAAAAATAAATTGTATTGTATTATATACCAGGATCCACCTATGGAGACAGACCTAGGGTTTGCATTTGCTAAAAATATTACCTGCAGTTACCTGTACTACTTGATCAGGATTATCTCCAACAAACCACTTGGAGCTAACATGTAAGTTCACCAGCCAACAGGAAAAGAGTGATCACAAACTGAAATGGCTGCCAGGGAACAACCTAGGCCTTGGTAATGATAACTGGTTCTTCACTATGGCTAAATTACTGGCCTTTCAGGGTTAAAACTACACACAGTATCTTCACTATACCTGCCATTTCAATTTATGATGATCTCACTCTCCTACTTTGGAGTTGCCTGTTGACAGTGGTGTTATGATGTTAGACAAGACATCACCTCTTAACATATGACTTTCGTTTGGGAGTATAAACCTAGCAATTATTTGGAGTACTCTACATGCAACATTCATAGGAGAGTTTCAGAATATGACTGTGAAGTACTGTTGCCCTGATGATGGCAGTGTCCCAAGATAAGTATTACTGTCAGTTGAGTTTGGTGACGCTAAAGACAATTATTTTTGGTGGTATCAGGCAAGTGTTTATAAGACATTTATAATACAAAATTGTTATTTGGCTAGTGTGGTGGATAAATGTTATGTTCTAAAGGCAATATTGTAAGGAGATGGAAGGAGAATTTCATCACTATGTGGCATGTATTTAAAATGGCTGCTTTCTGAAGTTTTATGAATTTGTATTGACTTGTAGATAGATACAGTAGATAGATAGATAGATAGACAGATACTTTATTAATCCCAAGGGGAAATTCACATACTCCAGCATCAGCATACTGATAAAAAACAATATTAAATTATATGTAATGTCTGTAGGCTTTTGTGTAATGTATGTGGGTTTTTGGATTCAAAAGTGGGTACAATGATCATCTTGTCCATTTTCCACAAGCAGCACATTTCTTCTTTTAGTTCTATGTACTTCTTCATTATTATTATTATTATTATTATTAAAACTTCCCAAAGAAATAATAACTACATAATAAACATTTTGCTAAGCACAGACATTTCAGCCCATACATAGATACCTGTGAGTGGACTCAGACACTGCAGTGGATGGGCTGCCTTACGCTCAGTACTGCCAAGGATAGCCTCTAATCCTTTGGATCAAACAAGTCAAGAATATTATATTATTATAATCTAATCTAATCTAATCTATTTGAAACTAACCCATACTAGCACTATGTTAATTTGACAAAAAAAAACAAAAACACTTTAGAGGACAAACAAGATTTCAATGCTTTATTGTTTTTTTCAATGTCATCAATTACCTACCATCAATTATCAATTATGTTTTGGGAATGCCCTACATCCTAAACAATTTTATGCAAAGTTTTGCATATTTTTCAAATAGTATTGGACTTAAAACCACATGTAATTCCTTAACGATGATCTTTGTAGTAATCAGAGAGTAATCAGTAATCATATGTAAAAATCATTTGTAATATCCTACAGTACACTACACTATTTTAATGAACACTTACTTTTCAGTTGAAATCTACCCTCTGTAACTCAGTGTGAAAGTGATACCCTATATTATCTTAAATCAAATTCTCTTTGTGAGGACCTGTTCATAATTTCGTCAGAACTTAGAAAAAAATCATTAACATAATTTGAAAGTAAACATGCCAGGTCTGGGCTCAGCCTTTTATCTTTTCTTGTTGTTTTATCATATGATGTACAAAGGACTATTTTAGATGGGGCTCTCTATACATATACTGTGACTCTCTTTTTCAGGTGGGGGTTGAGTGCTGAGTTATATGCATACTCTTTTACTCTGCTTGATTGGGCTGTGTACAGTTAAAATGTTTTCAACACTGTTACATTTAAATTCTATTTCAGGTCAAAAAAAGCAAATTCTTCCTGCTTTGTAATCTCTACAGTACCTTGCTCAAAGGGACACAACTCTATCTACCACATAAGCGCCTGATGTTTCCGTGCACAGTCTTAGTAGGAGGAGCCTCCACCAAACATGTTAAAGGGGCTCCTGTATGCATTCATCTCAACTTTTTTTTTACTGGTCAGGATATTGGAAGTCTAAGCCTATCCCAGAGGCAGTGGGCACGAGACCTTAACCAGTGCTAGATGAAATGGAAGTCCATCACAAGAAATGTAAAGAAACACATTGTTTCATTATACATATCTGCATTCCATTATTAATTCATTTTACAATTATTTTGTTTTGTTTGTGTGGCTAAAACTTGAAAAAAATTAACCTTCCTACACAAGGATTCACTTTTGTTTTCTTCTAGCAAAGAGAAGAAAAGTGCTGAATAAGTATTTTAGAAAACAAAATGGGGCTCAACTCACAAAGCACCATTAATAATGCAATTTCTTCTATATTTGCTTTTTAAGTAAGTATAATAAACACACGAGGGGAACAAGACAACAGGTAAAGTAATCAATAATATCCATTTAAATCTCTGTTTTTGCAAAAAAAAATCAGGCAGGTTAGAAAGTGACTCTCGCATCTCCCCTGTAAGGCATTAATAAGAGATCTCGTGCGCCTCTAAAAGCGCCTTCTGGAAGGACACACTTCAATATTGATGGGATCAGTGCAGAGAGCCTTTGTTGTGTCACTCAACGGCGGAACTGATGGAGCTGATTAGGACTAGCGGGGTGACATCCTTCTGACCCAGTATGGATTTTAGCACATAGAGGACATTTCTGTGGTGCTCTTGTTTGCATTAAACAATTCTACAACAGACTTAACTGTCAAAAAGCACAAATGCATTATTTAACAGTGAATAATCAATACCATAAGAGCAGCTCTCAATATCGATGCGCATTCTTTACTCAGAGTGATAAGCAGAATTCAGCTACAGTTTTGTTGTCAGCAATTGATTTTTAAAGAGCTGAGTTTATAAAATCACTTATTTAAAGTTTCCTGGCATAGGCTCAACCTATTTGTTCATAAAGTTTGCCCTTTATTAGTCTTCTGTTTTGTTTTCTTCAGGGGCTTTCTGAGAAGGCATATTAAATAGCAAGGAGCCATTCCTTTAATTGTAAAGGGCAGCAGCAGTGGTAGCTCTCAAGCAGAAGTAAGGCCATTTTCTCTTTCTTAGGTCTAGTGCTGAATTGAGCCATGAAATATTTATGAATGCAATATTGCTCCTAAGCAAGCGCACCCTTTAGGGACCTGCTGACCCTCAGAGCTCAGTTCACTGTTAACAGCTCTCTCTGTCACTCACTCTTAATTTGGAAACTATACAAGTTAATGCCCCTGAGTGCAGTATTTTCTCCCAAAAGAAAGATATGTGGCCAGATTGGGAATCTTTTTCTTCAAGTCAAAAAGGGGATGAGGTGTTGCAGAAAAACAAAACATATGGAGCTGGTAAGCATTGCAACGTGAATGTAATACAGGAACAGAATTCATTCAATGCAGGAAAAAGAGGAGAGTGCAGTTTTTCAGGTTATTAAATTCAACTGGCCAAGCAAGAATCAAATCAGAAGCTTACATATAGTCATCCAAAAAGAAGCCACATGATCCAGTAAGTTATATACCATGCCAAGTCAAGAGAACCATCTGCTTAGAACAGCAGTAGAGACAGAGTAGACAAGGCTGACTTCAGAACACAGGTAATTTACAAGCAATATAAGAACTGCCTGGGGCTCCTAAATATAGTGCAAATTATTTACTAAAACCAATGCAATACAAGAGAATGACAAAAAAACCATCCTGACTAAAATTTCAAAAAGACAGAAGTCGTTATTAAATATAGTAGGAGCATCACACTATGCATTGTATAGGAGAGACTTTTCTTGACAAGTTTGCTGACCACATATCTTAGAGAAAGTTGAGGTACCGCTAGACAGTATATTTTCTGTATTCTGGTATGCAAATGATGTCCAGTATCTTTAAGAATATGAATTTGTGCCCTGCAATTCAAAAAGTCTTGGAAAAAATGGGATAGTTGAGTGGTTCTCCATCTACCTAATAATCTTTAATGCAGTTTTTACAAACAAGAACAAATAAAGAAATAATGGGGTGTAAGATTTATATCAGGTCAGAACATACCACTGTTTTAATGGCTTCACACTTTTGAAAACAACTTTTATGTTTTACTGTTTTTCTTTGATTTATTTTCTATTGGTTAGTTAGCTGAGCAACCTGGAGGTTCAGTTCTTAGTGTTTGTGCCTTACAGCTTCAAATTCAGTTGTTTGAATCCCCAGCCAGGTCATTATCTGTGTGGAGTTATCCCAGTGTTTGCATGGAGTTTTCTCCTAGAACGCCAGTTTCCCATCACACATTACTTTAGGTATCCATTATTAAGCAGCTATCAACAATTTATAAGCATTTTATTAAATATGCTTTTAACAATAACAAATTATAAATGATGGATTTTAATAATGTAATATTATTAAACTCATCAGAAACTTCAAAAGACTTTGTTGGACAGTTATCTTATCAAAAGATCTTGACTATACATTGTTCTCCTCTCTTGCTAAATAAATCTTAGCTTGGAGAGGTCTGTATTAATTTTTTACATTTAAGATGACCCATGTAAAGATTTTCCAATGCTGCATCTGTCCTAGAGTCTGTATAAACTGAGGGAATTCCAGTTTCCGTATTACATCTTGCCTGAAGAAGGGGCATGAGTTGCCTCGAAAGGTTACATCTTATATATAAATGTGTATGCGTGGAAGTGTGTGTGTCTGGTTTGGATAAAGGTTTCACCTCTGATGAAACAGACAACTCGCTTAGCCACTAATAACACAAGCGAGGCCAGCACTTCAGCAAAATGAAACCTCAGAAGAAAGACAAAGTCGCTTAGCTGCTAACATCGGCAAAACGGTATCCCTTTTACTTTTCCTCCCGCTGCTAATGCACAAGCGATGTGAGCATGTCGGCAAAACGAATCCTCCTAGGAGAGAGACACCCAGAGTAGTTCCTTTCAATTATCTGTCATCTTTACATTTTAGTTTTTTTTCTGACAATTTCAATAGTTTCTAGGACCCCAAGCTATTTACAGCACGGGCTTACACAGCTAGTATTGTAATTTTTTAAGTTAGCCAGTAAAATGTGTAATTTTGCTTATATGATATTATAATATTACTTCTCTATTTCATTGTTTTAAATCCTGGCAAAAAGGTGTTATGTTGTGAAACACGCAGGCTGTTAAAAGGAGGTTCTGGTGTTTCATGTTCAGTAGTTTGAAAGCAGAATCAAAAAAAGAAAGATTTTATAACCTCCTCATCTCCACGCTAAATGTACTAGCACATGGACACTTTGTTATACAGAAAAGAAGAGAGAAAATGTCCTCTATAAAAATTCCAACTAAATCCCAACGTTGACCATGTTAGGTTAATGAGCGACTTCACAGAAAACAAAATTCATTAATTTAAAATTTTAAGCTTAGAATCTTCTCTACCCATTTGCTGCTTGTCTAAAGGTTTGTAGCTAAGTTTGGTGATTGCAGTCTGTGGGGAAATAATCAATTCTGTTGTTCTTATGTTGTATATGTTTTATACATCCCTCCATTTTTTAATTCTCTTATTAAGGTCAGATTGTATTCCAACAGCACTAGCTTGAAGGACTAGGACAAGGCACTAGCCTATTTCACGGCACATTACCTCATATTGGACTATTTTAGAGCTGGCAATTGACTTAATAACTTAAACTCAACTTGCCTTTGGGAAGTTGAAGGAAAACTGGAGTGCCTTGAGAACATTTTTCTGGGATGGGGAAAGTACTTACAAACTCCACATGGGCAGTGTCTGGGTGAGATTTGAACCTAGAACTATATATTAGCTCTGTGTGAAGTTATCTGCATTCCTTTTGGAGGGTTCGTGCCGCATATCATGTGCTGTATTTGAGTATTTATTTTGTCAATAACATTCATTTCATACAGAAATTATGTAAATCCACATGGACATAAACAATTCTATGCTGTTTAGTATTCAGTTAGACAAAAATTGTAATTCCATACAAAAATAAAAGACATATGAAGAAATAAACCTCAGAACAATTTGTGATTTCCTATTTACTGCTATCCCGTACAGAGTTGTTTCTTGCTTTCAAAAATCAGTAAAAGGGCAGATGAATTTGACGTGCGTGTTCCTGCATATCCTTCCAACAAACTCTAAACTTGAAATGGCTGCTAATATTCAAATCCACTAACCTTTCGTCTAAGTGTTGGAGCTCGAAACCTTACATTTCTCTATGCTGTAGGTCCTTTGGGACCCATTTCGGATAAGGGTGGTAAAAATGTTTCACAGGTTTACTTGCATTCACATAGTGACTAAAGCTGGCAGTGACTCTTCTGGCACCACCCTACACTCATGATCATCTGGAACAAACACCTCCTTTTTCATAAACATTAAGCCATTACTTATGGGGAAACATCAAGAAGGCCACAGTATTGATGTATGTTAATCATTTTTTACTGCTCAGCTGCAACTGTAAGCAATATATTCTGCCTTGGTTCACTCACTGTAAATCTTTTACAAAGTGATGACAAAGTCTAGGTGATGTCATCCTAGTTATGCATTCACCCATGTATCCTTGGCTTTCTTTGTGCTAAAAACCTCTAACAAAGTTTGTCTAGTTTTAAAACAGAATCTATCCTACTTCAGCTTTCCATTTATAGGATTTTTTTGATACCCATGAGACTCTATAGAATTCACCTTCTTGTGTGTGCCTGTGGCGCCACCATTGCTTTTCTTTCCTTTTCCTGCATATTTGTTAGTCACACCTGCTGAAAAATGACCCAAATTACAGAATGTCAAACCACACTTGGCTAAACGTGTGATAACAAAGACAGGAAAAAGGGTCTAGACATCAAATGAGTCATACTGTAGCTCACTTTGTGCTATTTGCCCCCAGTTTTTAGTAATAAATATTCCTGTGTGAAAAGGACAACTATTGGGTTCAAATATGAAGAACATCCGAACATTCTCAAGTTGGTTTTGAGTTCTGGTTGTTATTTTAATTTTCCTTAGTTATTAAATATGCCATTCAGGGGTGACTTTCCATAATTTTTTATGTAAAATAATCTATTAAGCTCACAACAGCAAAGTACAGGGTTGGCACCACTGCTATCCTACACTACGGACTTTGGTTTGATTGCCAGTCTAATTAGAGTTGAGTTTGTCTTTTCAACATACTTTCATGCTCGTTTTCTCCTGATATTCTGGTTTCCTCTAGCACTGGATCTGATTTCATCAGGTTGTTGTTCCTGTAACTACATCAAAGTTGTCATTCCAGGACATATATTACATACAGAATTTCAAGTTAACTATCGAATCATTTGGCAGGAAATGAATGAGAATTAGCATTGCAAGAAAAAACAAGCCTTCCTTGGTCTGTGATAAAATTGTGAAAAGTCCTCTGAGTCTGGAAGAAAAACATGTGTCATTACTGAACTTTGTATGACAAGCTGATTTTTTAACTGTTATTACTAGACCAACTAAAGTAGGCAGCATTGCCCAGGTATATTTGTGCAATGGGTTAAAGAAAGAAAGCAAATATTAATGTGCTTTGTAAATGTTAACCTTTTTATCAGTGTTTGCTGAAATGCAAATGTCTCATCCTTCATCTACACAATTCTCTTTCAATTTCTCAGCTCTCATGAGTTGAGAATTAGTTCTTTTACTGTTTGATTGTATTCCATAATTGCCGTAACTTCTTGCTGGGTTGGAACCATTAGTGCTACTTTTTTATTTCCAGGTTTAATGTGGTTTCATGAATAGATGTTTAATTACACATCAATAAACTGGATGGCTTGTTGAATAACTGAATCCACGGATTGGGGTACACAGATGTCGCTACAGTTCTTGCATTATTACAGGAGACAGCACCAAATATGAGTCAAAGTTAATTCATTCAATATTGATTTAAAATTGCTACAAATCATGACACAGCATTGGAATCAGTCTGAGATTAAAAGTGCCTCATCAGAAAACAGCCCTAAATAAATGTATCCCATTAAGAAACAGTAAAAGTTATTAACACCGCTGTCAGGTATTCACTTTCTACCATATTTTGATCAGCAACCCGCCGTGTATCAAAAATTACGCTTCATTATGTTTCATTGTGGCTTAGCTTAGTAGCAATATGAAGGTGTATAATAGCATTGGCTAATTCAAGTTTTTGCTTTGATAAAAATACATATAGTTGAAATCCTGCAGTACATCTTCATATTCTTTGCTTTCTACCCCAATAAATGCAAGTTATCGCCAATATACTAACAACCCAATTGTGCTTCATTCACTCAGAATATGGAACAAATGTAGAAAGCATTTTAAGATAAAGAAGCTTTTAACTGTGGCACCTCTGCATGAGAATCACCTTTTTCCACCCTCTCAAACATATGCCGTTTTTAATGTCTGGAAAACATTTGGGATTAAATCACTTAGAGATCTGTACATAGACATGTCTTTGTATCCTACGAACAATTACATTCCAAATTTAACTTCCCAGTAACACATTTCTTTCACTACCTTCAAATCAGAAACTTTGTTAAACAGAACCTGCTCAATTTTCCTCACCTCCCACCTCCCTCTATGCCGGAAAAAATATTGATCAGTCTTAAGGACTCAGGCAGCATTTCTGTAATATATAAAACCATTTTACAGTCCCTCCCTTTCAAAGATCCAAGAGGACAGTGGGAAAAGGATCTCCCACTCAATATTTCAGAAAAGGAGTGGAAGATAACAATGCAGAGAATGTGCAAAGCATACAATTATTCAACTCAAAATTATATATCGAGCACATCTGTCTCGCTAAAAATTGTCCAAAATGTCTCTGGGGCAAGATCCAACCTGCGAACGTTGCAAGCAAGTTCCAGCCTCACTGGGCCACATGTTCTGGACCTGCACCAAATTAACATCATTCTGGACCAAAATCTTTAATTGCCTATCAGACAGCCTTGGTGTCACAATCTCTCCTAACCCATTAACAGCTGTGTTTGGTGTACTCCCAGAAGGGCTTAAAGTGGAGAAGGACAAACAAACTCTAATTGCCTTTACTATACTACTAGCATGTAGACTTATCTTGCTCAACTGGGAGAATCCTAACTCTCCTATTCTATGTCAGTGGGTAACTGATGTTATATATTATTTGAAACTGGAAAAAAATAAATTCTCACTTAGAGGATCTGTGCAGAACTTTTTCAGAACCTGGCAGGATCTAATCAATAACATTTTAGAATAAGCTTTTATTAATTTGTCTATTTACTTATTTTTACTAGCCTTAAGTTTTACTCTGCTGGCTTAGCTCTCAGGGCTGGGGTTTGATTTGTTTTCGATCGTATGTTTAAATGATTATGATTTATTTGTATGGAATGATGTGTGATTTTAATTAAATCAATAAAATCGAAAAAAAAAATACATACAGTCATCACTTCATTTCAGAGTACTTGTCACAACTGGCCAGTATAATGAAATTCCTGCCTTCATGTTTGTCCAACACGGACCAGGATGCCACTATCCAATCTTGCTATATTGGTTATGTATAATATAACATCACAAAATAATAGTCAGTGGCAAGTGAAATAGTTGTGTTTCCTTTCACATACAGCTTTGTGCAATTGATGCTAAAGTTGTTCTCACATGTAATTTTGTAGTTTTGCAGTTTTTAAAGTTTTTTGTAGGGATCAAAAGAAAGGCACATCGCTTCTTAAGGGTTTGGTAACACCGTACAGTCCTTTTGGACCTGTACTTTTCACAGAAAATGATCTAGATAAAAATAATAAGTTAAAAACTGTCTTTTGGAAATTCAACATAGCTAAACACAACCTACAAAGATACACAATGACATACTGTTAGACGAAAGCTGTAATGCAGAGTGAATATAAAATTGTTTTACAAAAAACACTGTGGCTATGGTCTTAGATAAAGTCCTGCTTTGGTTACTATAAACCATTGGGTGTGCTGGTAACAGTGTCAACCTATCAAGCCCCATGCTCTATTGCTGACCTATTAGGAACTGTAATCCTTACATCTGCATTGTTTTTTTTTTTGGTTGTCACCCCCCATTTTAACCCCTCTTCCTGATACACAATATAGCCTGTATTTAAAGTTGGACCAATAGCAATGCACAAGCAACAAGATAAACAGACAAACAGATTACAATTTTATTTACATAGATGTAAAATTCTTAGGGAGTCAAGTGGTGTTGTCAAAAAACAAGCCCTGCTAAAACCCACTGAAACATTCCTTGTGCGATTTGGGCTATACTGTACAAGAAATAAATTGTTGCTGTTCTGTGCCTTTGTCCATATACTTCCTGTTTTATGATTTCAAAAACTAACTTTAAAGCTAATTTGTATAAGATAAATGATTTTCCTGGACCTATAACAATGATGTAGTTGCTTGAACGACCGTAGAAAATTAGATCAACCATCCTCCTACAGTCTAAAGAGATGCACTTAGGTTAGCGGGGCACTGGCATGTCCGGGTATGTTGTTGATTTTTATTTTATTTAGGGTTCATTCGAAATTTATGTCTAATGCTTCAAAGGGTTTAGCTTTGTGTAACCCTATGCTCATGTAAACAGAGTCAGAAATAGAAAGATGGATGGATGTAAGGTGGTTTAAGAAAATTCATTAATCTATACTTCTACAATTTTTTTGTTTTTAATTTTTATTTATATCTTTACTTGACACTTAATCTACATCATATTGAAAGTGCATTGTTTCATATTTCTGCAACTAGAATACTTGTGACATGTTTAGGATCTTTCAATGAATTACCCTTGCAGACTAAACTATTGAATACTTTGGCCATCAAGTTACTTTGCATTTTAAGCCAACTATTCTTTCTTTTGAATTATAAAAAAGGTGCTTTATAAACTTAAAATGGTTTGAAAATCATGGATATCAAAACTGTGCTGCAGCTTCACAGCTAAATTCAATACAATTCACATTATTTTCTATTGGATAACCTACTGTATGTACAGTAATTCTACAGTGAATATTTTATGAAATAAATGTTTTATAATTTATCTTTGTGTTATAATACAAACACTGATATTCCCAGGTAATTGCACCAAACACTTTATGAAGTGGTCTCATTTCTATTCATTTGGCAGGTACATTAATAGCATGCATTCATTTCTACTTTTGGGACAATTAAACTAGTGTATGATAATAAGTATCATGTTTAATAGTGAAGGTAAGTATCTATCTTTCTTTTTGTATTTTACTTTACTTTAGCATTGTGAATTATATGAGTGCATGGAGAATTATAATGGGACATTGGTATTATATGTTGCATATAAGAATGCTCCATTCTGTTCTTTGTAGGGCTTTGTTTCAGTCTAGTTCAATATGACATGTGTCTAGGAACCAAAAGCTGCATGACGCTTTGGTTGACTAGTGAGAGTTTAAAACAGAAAGAAATAAAAACAAAGAAATATTATAGGCTGACATTTCTTTCCTGTTGAACTGGAAAATGTATTAAAAGCATAACAAAAACCTTCTAAGCCAAAGGAGTAATTGCTAGGCCATTTTTCAACCTAGGCAAGTGAGTTCTGGTTTATACACCATTGGATTTAAGACATTAGCCATGGCAGAGTAACGTAACATGAGATTTTTTTCCAATGTAAAGCTTGCACTGTTCACCCAGGAAAACAAAAGCAGCTTTAGTTTGAAAAAAAAAATCAGTCCATTTTGTTCTTTGCAAAGAAATGATTTGTCATCTTTTCCCTGAAGTCACTCCTTTCCAGCAGCATAGATAAGCTGCCATTGTTAGGGTAGAAGAAAAAGCATGGTGTTCTCTGGAAGATATGGGTTCAAGGAAACAAAAAATATTAGAGTTAGTTTTAAATGCTCATAGCTAGATACATTTCTTCAATAGTCTAATCTACAGGTGCCGGTCATAAAATTAGAATATCATGACAAAGTTGATTTATTTCAGTAATTCCATTCAAAAAGTGAAACTTGTATATTAGATTCATTCATTACACACAGACTGATGTATTTCAAATGTTTATTTCTTTTAATTTTGATGATTATAACTGACAACTAATGAAAGTCCCAAATTCAGTATCTCGGAAAATTAGAATATCAATTAAGACCAATGCAAAAAAAGGATTTTTAGAAGTGCTGGCCAACTGAAAGGTATGAACATGAAAAGTATGAGCATGTACAGCACTCAATATTTAGTTTGGGGCTCCTTTGGCCTAGATTAGTGCAGCAATGCGACGTGGCATGGAGTCGATCAGTCTGTGGCACTGCTCAGGTGTTATGAGAGCCCATGTTGCTCTGATAGTGGCCTTCAGCTCTTCTGAATTGTTGGGTCTGGCGTATTGCATCTTCCTCTTCACAATACCCCATAGATTTTCTATGGGGTTAAGGTCAGGCGAGTTTGCTGGCCAATCAAGAACAGGGATACCATGGTCCTTAAACCAGGTACTGGTAGTTTTGGCACTCTGTGCAGGTGACAGGTCCTGTTGGAAAATGAAATCTGCATCTCCATAAAGTTTGTCAGCAGCAGGAAGCATGAAGTGCTCTAAAACTTCCTGGTAGACGGCTGCGTTGACCTTGGACCTCAGAAAACACAATGGACCAACACCAGCAGATGACATGGCACCCCAAACCATCACTGACTGTGGAAACATTACTCTGGACCTCAAGCAACATGGATTCTGTGCCTCTCCTCTCTTCCTCCAGACTCTGGGACCTTATTTCTAAAGGAAATGCAAAATTTACTTTCATCAGAGAACATAACTTTGGACCACTCAGCAGCAGTCCAGTCGAGACGCTTCTGACGCTGTCTCTTGTTCAAAAGTGGCTTGACACAAGGAATGCGACAGCTGAAACCCATGTCTTGCATACATCTGTGCGTGGTGGTTCTTGAAGCACCGACTCCAGCTGCAGTCCACTCTTTGTGAATCTCCCCCACAGTTTTGAATGGGTTTTGTTTCACAATCCTCTCCAGGGTGCGGTTATCCCTATTGCTTGTACACTTTTTTCTACCACATCTTGTCCTTCCCTTCGCCTCTCTATTAATGTGCTTGGACACAGAGCTCTGTGAACAGCCAGCCTCTTTAGCAATGACCTTTTGTGTCTTGCCCTCCTTGTGCAAGGTGTCAATGGTTGTCTTTTGGACAACTGTCAAGTCAGCAGTCTTCCCCATGATTGTGTAGCCTACAGAACTAGACTGAGAGACCATTTAAAGGCTTTTGCAGGTGTTTTGAGTTAATTAGCTGATTAGAGTGTGGCACCAGGTGTCTTCAATATTGAACCTTTTCACAATATTCTAATTTTCCAAGATACTGAATTTGGGACTTTCATTAGTTGTCAGTTATAATCATCAAAATTAAAAGAAATTAACATTTGAAATACATCAGTCTGTGTGTAATAAATGAATCTAATATACAAGTTTCACTTTTTGAATGGAATTACTGAAATAAATCAACTTTGTCATGATATTCTAATTTTATGACCGGCACCTGTATTAAATACTAAAATATCTACAATGTAACTGCAGTATAATAGCTGCAGTCCGGCCATTTACTGGTAAACACTTACTGTGTGATTTTTTATTCTTTTACCAACCAATAAATACCATTAGCTGAGTCAAATGTGCTGAGTAATCGTTAGAACCTACCTGGGAGAAATGAACACTGAAAGTCAAACAAGGTACTGCGTAAGATGGATCCATAATGGTAGATGTAACTACATGGCATGAAAGGAATGACAGAATAACAGTTAGGGATCTCGACAAAAAGAAACTGTATTAAAAATCAAGCAGAAAACAGAGGGTTTGGCTCCACCATCCAGTATATTACTTTCTAGTGTAAGAGAAGGACAAGACAATGATAAAGAGTTGGGGTATCACACTGGTCACCCTATATAACAGGTCAAATCAAAATCAGAAAAAAGAAAAACATACAATAATTGCAGAGATCTCTTTTTACAAAGATGGCACAGCTCCCTGTTTTGAGTCCTTCTGGCAGGAAGAGGTGGATCCAGGTGGACAGATACCAGAAGTGACATCAGAGGTGTTTTAGCTATTAATTATCCAGTCTGCAGGGCGTGAAGAAGAGTAAAGACATTAAAACACAGCGTTAACCCCTGTAGTGGTGGTAGAAATACAGTCACTACAGCCCTTCAGCTATTGCCTGTGCTCTTCTGAGGTCCATCATCTCCACAGACTGGTTTCTGAATGAACACCAACATCCAGGTTTGTCTCTGTTGATATAGCTGGTGGGATGTAAGGTGAGAGATTTCTGGGTTCATACAAGGAGTGATGTCACTTTTCCTCCTGTGCCTCATCTTCTGGTCTATGGAGAAAATGGAGAACACAGAGGCAAAAATTGCCCTCTGCAACTGGGTTCCATATCTTCGCATAGCAGTGCAGGCATTCACCAAGTATCAGTGCTGGACACTGGATAAGCAGAAACTTGTTAATAATCAGAAATGTAAATCATAGTCATTGAACAGGTAAAATAGTCAATAAACCTGCAAACATAATATGCAGTAAGAACTGCTGAGACATGAGTAAGGGAATGCAGGCACACAGCTGGGTGTAATCAAATACCAAAGGATACATGAAGAAGAGTTGGAAACCCCTTTTTAATAGCTGGGTTAGGGCTAAAGTGGAAGATAAGAGACAAAATATATCAGTTTGGAACACAGACATGTGTCTTCTTGATGTGCTGGTCACAGACTGATGGTGACTTCTTGCCTCAGGTGGAATATAACCATGTCCGACCAGAAGGGACCAGAAGTCAAGTTTCTTGTAACAGGTTATAGTCTTTCTGTCAGAGGACAAAAAGTGGAATTGGGTAAGCGACTGTGCAGCTTTTAAATCCTCCCCCATTGTACCATTAAGATCTTTCTCGTAAGAGTCACATACATATGACAAGGGTCTTAAACAAAATGAGACTTGCTCTGACCTCACTTATTTTTAGTTGTCCCAATTAGAGAACATTTGAGACTCTGCAGACGACAGTTTGGAAGGTGAATCCATTCCTTTAAATAGAATGAAAAAAAATGAGGTGTAGACAATTCCTTTGACAGGGAGTGATTCCTCTTGCAGGTAATTCAGCAGCAAGAAATTTTGTTGTCTCATTGTATTCTACTGTATCTGTCTGACTCCATGCCATTTCCTCAATTGTTTGGGCTGTAAATATGGAAATGAATATAGAATGCTTGCTCATTTTTTTATTTTTTCTTTTCAGGTTCATGTTATAATCTAACATTTAAATTTACTTTTTTACAACTGTTCCTTGGTCTTTAAAAATTATTTGGGTATGGTTTTCAGGGTTTCTAAGTCTAAGGAATGTAGTCTTTATATTCATCTTTTGCCTCTTTGTGTTTTTAAGATTGTTAAAAACGATTTACTTTCTCCCTCAGCATCATTTTGTTTTCCTCACATGCACCACCATGCTGGAGACAGGATGATAGGACGTGAGGCCCTGTTGTTGGGAAGCATTTACCAGAAGTTGCACAACACTTCAAAAAGCAAGCACCATGTGTACAAAATCATCCAAAATTTTGATTTGTGAAAGAAAAAACTTTGGATCATTTCATATTGTAAGTTCTTATATTTACTAGTTAAGACATTTTGTCTGCCTTCTGATTACGACTTACAGTATGCCTTGTGTTTCTTGGCTCTGCTTACAAGTACCCTTTTTGCCTCATAACTTACAGTGCTGTTCACTGACCACTACAAGTCATCTTCTTCTTCTTCTTCTTTCGGCTGCTCCCGTTAGGGGTTGCCACAGCGGATCATCTTCTTCCATATTTTCTGTCCTCTGTATCTTGTTCTGTTACACCCATCACCTGAAGCCTTGTTATTTAATTATTGTCTTTATAGCTACAACCTCTGAGTGCATTCTAATTTCTCTGTGCTCTCTCCTGATTACATTTTCTTTAAAAACTGCTTTCGCCTTGCTCAACCAGTACGCATGCGTCCATTATACAGGTGACAATTCTCAGTTTTAGCTTACATGGAAAGATGATAATGTTTAGCTTTTCACTTTTACAGGAATCTGTTTTCTGAAAGAGACAACAGAGAGTTGTGGGAAAAATGAAGCATTTATCAATTCAAATGCTACTGTATCAAAATGTGTTGTTTGTTTATGTAACACAATCCAAATTTGTTTAAAAAGGATAACCTGCATCAATCTCTTGAATTCCAACAATTCTCACCTTAAACCAAGAAATGCCAGTCATTAATTGTTGTTAAATGATTAATGTGCAAGTGTCCTCTCTGTCTTCTGTACACATTTATTGGAATGATTAATGGCAGGTACCTGCCATTGTGGTCACTTTATTCACATAAGGCTAACTAGTGCAAACACAATATATTGCACTGGATTAGAACTTTGCATCAGTTTTTCGGGATGGTTTTAATAATAATTTAAACTTATATTAAACATGGGTTTAGCTGGGTTTTTTTTAACAGACAAGGAGTCTGAACTCCATGGCACAGTTGCATTCAAAAAAAGTGATAAGATACTATGAAGAGAAATAAAGTCTCTTACAGTATATACATGGCATCCCTTTTTAAGAAACTGTCCTATTTGTTGTAATAAATTGGCACAACAAATTTTCTTTATGTCCCAGTTAATTTCATAAATGGTGCTTATTTGCATGTGGAATGCTATGGCATTTTGTTCATTTTATTTAAATTTCTCTAAATATTCTAATTGGCTTTTTCTTTATTAATGTTCCTGATATACAACATAAACTGTTTCACTTTATTAGAAAACTATTTTAAAAGCTTTTACTTTTAATCTGATACTGTTATCTTTCTATCCGGTTCTTTCAGCTTACAGTGTGTTAAGGAAAATTCTTTGGAAGGTGTTATTGATTTGTGGACTTGTGTAGTAGCTTTCTAATTACTTCAAACTCATAATTTCAACATTTTTTTTGTGAAACATCAATAGTACATTTGATAAACGTGAAATACAATGCATGATATAATGGCTTGATGAAATCAGTTTCAGAATCTTAACCTTTCATCAATATTTTCTGTGTAAAATAATGTCTAAAAGTGTCTAAAAGCACATAGCCAACATGCGAAAATCTCATTTCATTCCTAAACCCGCTTGAATTCCGCATCATGTGGCAAGAGCCTATCTTGAAAATGCTAAGTGTAAGACAGAAAAAACCCTGGACATGGTATGTATTGCATTCTTAAGTCCACACACAGTGGACTAATTTGGAATCACCGATTTATCCAACCTTCAAATCTTAGATAGATAGAGTAAAAAACAGGAATAACACATAAACATGAAAAGAACATGCAAGCACCATATTCATAAGGTCTGGGAAAAGGACTCAGATCCAAGATCTTTGATTCATAAGGTGGCAGCGCTACACAGACCACTGGCGTGCCGCCATATACAGTATATAATGTAATGTAATTATTATTTTTATTAATGAAGTGGACAATGCTAGACATTTCTCATACCATTTCGAAGTCATTGATGTCATTCTGCAAGGCAAAATACTGTTTAGATTGAATCACTTCTCCATTGGAGCTGCCATTTCCCTAATACTTAGATTAATCTGTTTCCATTAATTAATATTTAGGAAGGTGAAGAATCTGCATGTTGGACGGACATGCACTCTGCATATGTGACACTGTTGCTACTGCTGTGTCTGAATTTCACTATTTTCTAAGGAATATTACATTTTATAATCTGTCAAATGGTTACTGATTTCGGATTTTTCACTTTATCTGGCTCAGCTAGACTGGCCGCTTTCACCTCTGAAAGTCTACAGTTAGAAAATAGAAGTGTCAGAGCCAGTGCCCCACTCTTACATGACAGCCAGGGTTTATTCACTGGTACTGCATATACCTGTTTTTGGTGTTATTGTTTTTTTTTTTGTTATATTTGAATTATTAATCTGCATGTTGTGGTGTTACGATGTATTTCTATTATTTTTGTTTATGTTTTCTTTATTATATACAATGTCTTTAAATGTGTTGCCATTTCTTTTGTTTTGATGGTGGGAGCCAAAGCTTCTGGGTCCTCCCTCTAACTTTATGTCTCATATGTTTTGTTGTTTTTGCACTACTTTCTACCTACAAAAATATTAATTAATTTAGTCCATAAACCCAATATAAGCTGAATGCACAATTGATCATACATAGGAATATTTTTAAAGAAATTGCAAAAGAAAGTGATGTCACATATATTTAATGCTTTTGTCTGTCACACATTAAAGGAAATGTACCTGCAATGTAAACATGTTTTTGCAAAAATACTTAAAAAAAGTTAATGAATAACAGCTATGTGCCACTCACAACTGCCTCTGTTGTATCATGCCTAACATAGCATATTATTTTTCACTTCAAACAACACAATCAAACAACATTCCATAAAAGCCAGATTTTACAAAACTAGGTTCAAATCAAGTCGACCCCCACCCATGAAAAGAGTTTTTTTTAAACCAGACATCACCCATAATCCCTAATTTAACCCTAGTTATTCTCAGTCATCTTGTATTAGCAATACTTATAATGTTCATATTTCTGTTTAGGATTTGTCTTGTTAAAGAAGATTCTTTTACACTGAAGGTGAAAAACCAATGAAATCAAAACCAAGAAATGTTTTTTGATTAGTGAAAGGCTAAGTTCAATAAGCACTTAATTGAGTTGCTTCATTTTTGTTGTTTTCAAAATCACTTTGTGACAGTGTGGGTCCAGCTCCCAGCTCTCTCTTCCATATTCGGTAGCCTCTTGAACGCAACACAGTCAATAGCGTAACAGGATGAGTGTGGCAGATGGGGACAAAACTCTCCAGGCAAGGAGATGGTGGAAAATGTTCAAGTGCTTTTATTGAACAATAAAAGAATCTAAGCAGTTACTGCCTAAAAGTGCAGTGATTCCAATAAATAATTAAATAATCCTTAAAACAGTGAAAAACCTGGTGATTAAAAAAGGCTAAAAACGAGAGTCAAAACCAACAGTCACTGGGTCAAACGAGCCAAGTCTCTCCAGCTCACCCATCGCTCGCTCACCTGGCGTTGACTTCAGCAGTCACTGTCCTCTCCGTCCCAATCCCCTTCTTGGCTGCCTCCGTCGGCATCTTCCAGGCCACTTGGAGTCAGTTTTTCTCTCATCATCCTTCATGCTTACACAGTCATCCCTCGGATACCTGAAGAGGATGCCACCTTGATTGCTACCATTCCGCTGCACAATCAGTGGGAGTGATCCGTTCCTTGAGCACCAATCCTTCACTCCATTGCAGGACCTCTGACTACACTGCCTTTTCCCTCTCTAGCCGCTGGCTCATTCTCTCTCTCCGTCCCAATATCACACTCTCGCTCTACATGCTTTTCTCTTTCTCTTCTTTTTTTTTCTGTTCCTGTGCCGGCCCGTACTTGTACGGCTCTGTGGGTGCAGCTTCTCAATCACGCACCACAGAAAGCCGATGAAGCAATTGAGAGAGAGCGCACCTTCACGTGCAGGTGTGACGCACCCCAATTACCTCTCCAACTCCCCGCAGCTGAGCAAATGACATGGCCAATAGATTATTTAAAAAAACTGGCCATTCTTTTGGAGTCGCGGACCCACTATACCACACACTTCCATTAATAGGAACCACACCACTTGGGTGTACATACCAAAAGAGGTGCCACAGTGTGATACATATCGGTGACATAATTGCACATATGAAGTATGGGGAAAATATAAGGAAAATTAATTATACAATATACACAATACACCTTTGCTCACTTTTGGTATACTAGCTTGCAACAACCAGAGATTATCAGCTGACCCATTTTTACAGACAAGCATCACTCTTCATTTTATTTTAAAAACTGGTCATCAATGGTAACTGTGGTTTCTCAGCCTAAATAAACATTTTCAAATCTTATTAATCCAATTCAGAGTCACAATAGATCAGAGTATATCCCAGCAATAGCAGCAGAAGCATGGACAAGGTAAGAACTGCCACGGAAAAATCTTTCCTCTGTCTTCAAAGAAGGCAGTCACAGAGCCCAGATGAGAATGCAGAAAATTTCTTTATTTGCACAGAGTTATGCACAAATGTATCAGTCCATGGGGTGAGCAATCAGAAAAACAATTAATCTGCTTTTATACTTTTACTAATTACATCTCCTTACCCAATCATGTCATCTGACTCTTAATATGCAAGACTTTACTGCTACTCCAATGAACTAATACCACCAGTAAATTCGGACTTATGTCGATTCTCCCATTATTCAGATATTGGGTTGTTTTGCACATTGTCCCATTGATCTCATCACCGCTTCTTAGGAGGGGTGTTTGGGTTTTCCCATTAGTTTATCATCTTTTTCTAAAGGGGTGATCGTTACTCATTTACCTCTTTCTAACCCTGGAAAATCAAGTTGGTAGCTTTTCAAAGATGAGGCATTCCTCACATGCTTTAAGCTACATTTAGTTAACCCTTGAGTTATCTTCAGTCCTTTTCCTTATGTTTAATAATTCATTCTGTTATAGCTTCATATATATACTTGAAATATATTGTAAAAGATTATTACATATTAACTAAACATTCCATAGAATCAACCCTGGAGAGGGTGTTAGTTTATTGTTGGGCCTGCTTGGACACAGACACACACATTCACACAAGGCCAATTTTGAATTACTAAATAACTTTGTCTTTATGACATGAACGAATATCCACACAAACATTGTTCAGAAATTGTTCAAAACTGAAACAGAACCTTGTGCTAGGCCTATATGTAATAAAGCTAACTGATGCAAAAGGTTTTTCTTTGTTGATTATCTATTTGAAGGATAACATAGACCGGGGCTGCCATTGAATTTATTCCATCACATCCTAGAGACGTAACAAATACGATGATCCTGGTCACATGACCAATTTCCTGTGTTATTTAACTCTTTGAGGCCTGAATATTTTTTCCAAAAAACTCAGTTTTCTGAAAAGCACACAAAGCGATGGTTTCACACATAAGTCAACATAAAATGTCTGTTGCTATTTGTTGTGGCTCCTGTTGGCACATGTTCGGCATTTCTGGTGGCAGTGGCTGCGTGGGGGCACCTCGATAGTCAGCAGGAATGCACGGTGAACCAGCTGCCTGGCTGTCTTCACATAGCAGGTGAGTGGCAGTAGTGGTCTCAGTGTGACGCAATAAGGTTTGTACCTCTTGTCATCATAAGTGGTGGTCCTCCCAGGCACATCAGCTACACGAAAGTGTTCAGCACCACGATCAGCTGGGGACCTATCAGATGATGCTGGTACCTCACTATCATTTTTGATATCAATCTCCAGATCACTTGCATCAAACTCGGAGTCTGACAAGTCAGAATCCTGTTCACCGGAATTACATAAAACATCCATGGAGTATTTTGCTTTGCACATTTGCTTTGGTCTCTCGCCAGATGTTGGTGCCATTTTAGAGGTTGTTTGCTCTTTGCTACTCAGGCACGTGTAGGGAATCGAGGTTCAATCAACAAAGCTATGTAATTTTCCTTCTAGAAAAGAGAGTCGAACTAAAACGTAAGGGTGAGTTTCGTTGCAGTTTACAGCTGATTACCGTCCTCTACTCCTGAATTTTGACAAAAGTCGACATCAGCCCTGAAAGAGTTAAATAAAGGAATGTAAATAAAAGTAAAAATATAATTAAGATTTACTATGACACGTGGAGCTGGACTATATTTTGGGAACTTTGCTTATATTTTTGAAGCTAAGAGTACTTTGGCATGGTGTAGGACAAAGCCAGCCACTGGAATGGAAGCTAAGCCGTCTTCAAGTGGAAATTCTAGCCTTCTTGCCTGGTTATTCTTTGAGGCCTCACACCCCTTTGGCCATTTTGGGTGAGTGGATTACAAAAGAAAGATGGATGAGTAGATTTTTACAATAGTAAAAATATTTCAGAATAGATACAATAGTGAAATAGATACTTTATATTTCTATGCTGAGGTTGAAAGTCCAACATATAAAAGCAAATGTAATTACAGATTCAATTAATGACTTATAAAAACATGATTAATCTATAAAGCAATGTAGGTCTTTCAAAATTGCATTATGGAACATGATTTACAGTTGCAAATCTCTCCCAAAGTGTGGGCTTGGAGAAAAATGTTAAAAAGAATGTCTTTCCCTGAAATCTATTAATATGATTACTTATTTTATGTCAAACTAGCCATCCCCTGCAGCTCTACCTGCTAAATAGTGAAACAGGACTGTGAGGAGTGCCCTGCCCGGCTCCCCATGCTTTCCACTCACCTCGACCCGAGGCTTCTGTCTCAGATTGGTCAACAACATGGTCAACATAGGATATTAGAAATCACTATTACCATCTAGACTTTGGCCCTTTTCTTCTGAACCCAGAAGCGAACTATGATTCTTAGCGCAATGACAGAAGTAGCTAAATCAACCGGAATATTCAAGCAAATTATAGAAAAAAACCTGATCTAAATCTGTTACGTAGTTCTCTCATGAAAAGCAGACAGACATACAGACAGACATTGGATTTTGCTAGCTAAGCAGAGGTAAGGAACGCCCCGGGGCTGGTGTGTGAGTGAGAAGGGACCCTCCCACCTCCCCTCAGCCCACTGGGTGCTTCTTGGATTCACACAAATAAATTGGTACTGCAAGCAAACTATGATACTTAGTGTGATGAGAGAAGTCACAAAATCAACTTGAATGTTCAAGCAAATTATAGAAAAAAACCCAATCTAAATCCGTTACGTAGTTCTCTCATGAAAAGCGGACAGACATACAGACAGACATTGGATTTTATATATATAAAGATGTCAGCATTTCCCTTCCTCATTGCAACTATTCCTAAAGTGCATGGCAAAATAAGACTTAAGTTATAGTTATAACTTATAGTTAGGGGTCTTCAGCCAGGAGCAACATTATATAGCATTCTAAGAGGCACAGGGAATTTTATTTTATTCCTGGATTTCCAAGGGTATATTTAAGACATTGGCCTGTGTATGCATCAAGCCATCATGGGCTACAGTGTATTTCTATAACTCAGTCCCAAAGTGCTGACACTATAATACTTGTATTTACTGCAGAAATTATCCAATAATTTTAAAAACCTGGAATCAGTGCAGACAATTGGTAACTCAGGAAGTGCATAAAAATAATTTGTTTTACTCCTTCATTCATGTTGATTAATTAAATATTCACTATTTGCAGAAGCCTTATACTGGAGTTCTGTTTTTTATGGACTGAATATATTACCACTCACATTTTTTATGCTGTTCTATAGATGCTAATTTATGTTCTACATAGCTGTGCTAAACTGTTAACTACCACTAAAGATTTACTTGATCCGTAGGAATGCAATACATATTTCTATATTTAAAAAATCCTCACAGAGAATTTTTTGTTTGCCTTTCTGAAGAAAAGACAGAGACTGTGGAATTACAATAACTGCTAGATTGCTGTGCCACCTTTTGTCAAAAGATAATCTCACTTAGAAACATTCTATTTGCAAAGTTGCAACAGGTTCAGGTTTAAGCAGAACACTGTGTAAACATTAATTTTGTAGTTTCTTCATGGGTGGCTTGAGTCTGAATGAAAGAAAGCTTAAAAAAACATTCAGGCTAATCAAAAATGTATGGGAAAAATTTTCAAATTACTGCTAAAATACCAGAATTTGTTTATGGAAATCTTGGCCAAATCCCAGAATCTCAATGGTTACAAAATAATTCTGTGACTCCTCGGGATTTATACCTAACACAAAATATTACAGTTCAGCATGATGATGTGTGGAACAAAATAATAGGCAGCATATGTGTGTTCATTTTTTCAAAGACACTTCTTGAACTTGAAACCTGGCTCATTGTCAATTACTCCTACAGTTACTTTTTGTCAATTGACAAATCTATTCCCACAATTAAATACAGAATCAATACTTTTAAAATATTCTTAACTTTTATTTAAGGCTGTAGTGGTCCACTGCTTGAAAACAGGGTAGAAATTTAATACTTATTTTCCTGGATGAAAAGTCCTGAGAGTTTTCTGAGGAAACCTTGTATGGTTTGTTTCTCAAATGTATATAATATGAAATGATGAAGCATGTTTTTATGGGCTTTAATAAGATGTTTTCTTTTTCAAGTGTAAACACCTAAACTACAAAAGACTAAGAAAACAAAGTCTTTTATATAAGACTAGCCGTTCCCCATGGCTCCACCCAAGTAGTAGTAAAACAGGACAAACTTTAAAAATTATAGCTACATTTTCAAATGACACATTCAGATGTACCAGAGTTCATCCATCCATCCATCCATTTTCCAACCCGCTGAATCCGAACACAGGGTCACGGGGGTCTGCTGGAGCCAATCCCAGCCAACACAGGGCACAAGGCAGGAACCAATCCCGGGCAGGATGCCAACCCACTGCAGGACACACACAAACACACCAAGCACACACTAGGGCCAATTTAGAATCGCCAATCCACCTAACCTGCATGTCTTTAGACTGTAGGAGGAAACCGGAGTGCCCGGAGGAAACCCACGCAGACACGGGGAGAACATGCAAACTCCATGCAGGAAGGACCTGGGAAACAAACCTGGGTCTCCTAACTGTGAGGCAGCAGCGCTACCACTGCGCCACCTTGCCGCCCTACCAGAGTTCAGACTGTCCAAAAATATTTTTTAAAGTTCTTGTACACTATGTAAATTTAGGTGAATCATTATTTTGTACAGTGCCCTGCGATGGGCTGTCGCCCTGCCCAGGGTTTGTTTCCTGCCTTGCACCCTGTGTTGGCTGGGATTGGCTCCAGCAGACCCCCGTGACCCTGTAGTTAGGATATAGCGGGTTGGATAATGGATGGATGGATGATTTTGTACAACTGTTTAATATTAAAACATAGCTACATGTACCTGGAACTGAATTGTAGTGAAATAGTGAAAGTGAAAATTTCACCAGTTTCTCCCAAAATGAAATGAATCTTTAGGTCTAACAAAAGAAAATTACCTTATAAATTATAACAAATGCCACCAAACAGTAAGTTTTTAGGAAAAATTGTCTGCAATTATATAAATACCTATTTACTGGAAAACAGATATTGATTTAATTAATTAACAAAAAAACTCTACCCTATAGGAGTTTAAGTTCTTCTTTGTAAAATTATTTGATGCACCTAATAAAGAGAATACTGTCTAAGGCAGGGGAGTCGAACTCCAGTCCTGGAGGGCTGCAGTGGCTGCATGTTTTCATTCTAACCATCTTCTTCATTCGTGACCAGTTTTTGCTGCTAATTAATTTATTTTGTCTTAGTTTTAATTAACTTGACTCAGTCTCGTAGTTGTTTATTTCCTTAACTAGCAGCCAAACAATAATGAGACACAAAACAAGGTGCCACATGACCAGCTCACCTGTGCCCATCATACAATATCTGAAAATAAAGGAAGGTGAAGGTCTCAATAAGGTTGATCTCTTAGGTCACCAAAACATTTTCACAGTGTTTTTAGAAAAAAACAGAAAATCAACAGTTTTGGAAATGTCTGCTGTGGCAGAAGGAGAGCACCAACAAGCTGTGGAATTAAATAACGGGTTTAATTACCATCAAAAACTGACTTCTCATTAAGAAACTGGTTGGAGTTTGAGGAGTTTGAGGCCCCAATTTAGCAGGTCATCTGTTGGATCGTTTCATGTCTCATTTCTGTTTGGCTATCATTTAATGAAGAAAAGAATCAATTCAGAAGACTGAATCCTTAAAAAACAGGGCTATTAAAATGAAGGGAAAAGAAGTTAATTAGCATTGAAACCTGCTCACTGATTAGAAAAAGGGTTAGAATGAAAACCTGCAGCCACTGCGGCCTTTCAGGCCTGGACTTCGACTCCCCGGGTCTAAGGTTTTGGTGTTAGTTAAATCATCTCTCTGTATCTCCTTGTTTGGCACAGAAAACTTTTAGTTTTTTTTTTTATCGTAATACATGAATCAAGAAAAATCCAAATATCCTAGTACTATCTTTTAATATATAGCATATTCCATATATTAATGTTTTCTGTAATAAATGCATTAACTAAATTGCAATTTACATTTGTCTTGTGTTCCCTAGTATGGCTGACATATGTCACTAAATTAATTAATCATGTCTCAACAGTTAACTTTGCCTAACAAAACAGGTATGTCTGAATGACTACAACTGGTGGTGGCTTGTAATGAAGTGCCTTGAGCGGCTGCTGCTGAACTATTTCACATAGTCATGATCACCTTCGTTTCATACATCATCACTGACAACAATAATTAACCAGTACTTCATAGTATATGGTATTGTATAGTGAGTTTAAAGGCTTCTTAAAGCAGATGCCCATGTACCATACTCTACTGTACACGCGTCTCATGATGATCAATGCATGTCTTCTTAATCTGTAGCAATTGTTCTAGTGCTCATGCCCTGATCTGCTGTTGCACTTGTTTCTTTTTTAGCATATTTGATATTTTTTGACTTTTGTGTGTATTAAATTACATTGACAGTTTACATTGTTGAAAAACAAACAAATTGTAAATGACTTATTTTAGTATTGACAGGAACTTTGTAACTTCTATGTAGACGTCTATATTAGAGGGCAATGTGGGTATTTCTCCTCTTTTGGATATATCATCCATAGTCATACAAGAAGATTGAATTACATTTACATATTAGAATTTAACGTACCATTGCTGAACAAAATATATGAAAAACCTACAACTGGCTAATTTCTTTTGCAGAAGGTAGGAATTTTTGGCAACAAAAGAGCAGCACTCCTACTAGTTTTCTGGCTTAGCATATTCTACCTATTTGTCATATGAACAAAATACTTTAGTATGCACACAAACATCTGTATTTATTAATCAAATATAGAGTCAGTACAATTATATTCAGTACTTTACGTACGTAATAAAAAAGAGACTGGAAGTGTAAGAAAAACGTTGTAGTACAGAAAGCCCTTTAGGAAAAACAAAAAGTAGATGTATGAAGGCAATACTCTGAAGTAAGCTGACTTTCAGGTCCTAAATGCCCAATTAGTAAATGATGCTGAACACGCAGTGCATTTCAAATGCATAATGGCTGCATTTTTCATATATTGTAATACAGAGCAGATGTTTTTAGAATTCACAGCTGTTCAAGAAAGTACATTTATTAAGTCACACCTTTCTGTTGAGGAATTTTCACATGTACAACAAAAAAAGCTAATGTCGTATTGGGGTGTTTATTTTAAACTATCCAGATTATGCTTGACATAAAGCTTATGAGATATGACCTGCTGTCTTCAGTCACTCACCACACATCCTTTTACAATTATTATAAATATGATTTACTAAAGCAGGTACAATGTTATTATCTAAGCCTGAAAGCCAAAGAAAAATATTATTTACTGAGGGAAAGTAGTTGCAATTACAAGAATGAGAGTGGTGCAATGTGGCCCACCACAGTGTCCTGGGAGATTCTTTTTAGTAGAAAGAAAAAAGTGCAAAAAAAGGCAACTAAGCACAATGAAAGGTTAGTTTCTTTAACTGGATGGTTTTTCATAAACTAAAGTGCAGGTTTTTGCTTTTATTCTGTCTTTATATTTCTTTGTGTACTTTGATTTATTTTCTACACTCATATATATTTGCAGGATCCAGATGTTTATTATTATATACTAGTTATGTAGCTATATATACAAGCTGACAGAGATGGGAGTAGATTCACACCTGGTGGCATGGATCATGGACTATCTTACATAAAGACCTCAGTATGTGAGTCTCGGGAACTGCAGGTCTGACATTGTGGTCAGCAACACAGGAGCGCCACAGGGGACTGTACTTTCTCCGGTCCTGTTCAGCCTACAGTACAGGCCAAAAGTTTGGACACACCTCCTCATTCAATGTGTTTTCTTTATTTTAATGACTGAAGGCATCAAAACTATGAATGAACACATGTGGAGTTATGTACTTAACAAAAAAAGGTGAAATAACTGAAAACATGTTTTATATTCTAGTTTCTTCAAAATAGCCACCCTTTGCTCTGATTACTGCTTTGCACACTCTTGGCATTCTCTCGATGAGCTTCAACAGGTAGTCACCTGAAATGGTTTTCACTTCACAGGTGTGCCTTATCAGGGTTATTTAGTGGAATTTCTTGCTTTATCAATGGGGTTGGGACCAGCAGTTGTGTTGTGCAGAAGTCAGGTTAGTTGGACGATCATTTATTTTTCAACAGGACAATGACCCCAAACACACCCCCAGGCTGTGTAAGGGCTATTTGACCAAGAAGGAGAGCGATGGAGTGCTGTAAATGGTCATGAAAATAAAGAAAACACATTGAATGAGGAGGTGTGTCCAAACTTTTGGCCTGTACTGTATATACATCGGACTTCCAAAAACAACTCGGAGTCCTGCCATGTGCAAAAGGTTTGCAGACGACACTGCTATCGTGGGCTGCATCAGGAGTGGGCAGGAGGAGGATATAGGAGGCTAATTAAAGACTTTGTTAAATGGTGCAACTCAAACCACTTACACCTGAACACCAGCAAGACCAAGGGACTGGAGGTGGATTTTAGGAGGCCGAGGCCCCTCATGGACCCCGTGATCATCAGAGGAGACTGTGTGCAGAGGGTACAGACCTATAAATACCTGGGAGTGCAGCTGGATGACAAATTGGACTGGACTGCCAATACTGATGCTCTGTGTAAGAAAGGTCAGAGCCGACTACACTTCCTTAGAAGGTTGGCGTCCTTCAACATCTGCAATAAGATGCTGCAGATGTTCTACCAGACAGTTGTGGCGAGTGCCCTCTTCTACGCGGTAGTGTGCTGGGGAGGCAGCATAAAGAAGAAGGACGTTTCACGCCTGGACAAACTTGTTAGGAAGGCAGGCTCTATTGTAGGAATGAAGCTGGACAGTTTAACATCAGTAGCAGAGTGACGGGTGCTAAGCAAACTCCTGTCAATCATGGAGAATTCACTGCATCCACTGAACAGTGTCATCTCCAGGCAGAGGAGCAGCTTCAGTGACAGACTGCTGTCACTGTCCTGCTCCACTGACAGACTGAGGAGATCGTTCCTCCCCCACACTATGCGACTCTTCAATTCCACCCGTGGGACTAAATGCTAACATTATTCAAAGTTATTGTCTGCTTTTACATGCATTTTTATTACTCTTTAATTTAATATTGTTTTTTGTATCAGTATACTGCTCCTGGATTATGTGAATTTCCCCTTGGGTTTAATAAAGTATCTATCTATCTATCTATCTATCTATCTATCTATCTATCTATCTATCTATCTATCTATCTATCTATCTATCTATATAAAGGAAGATAAAGGAAAATGAAAATCATTTAATCATTCATTCAAACCAATTAGTATGTAGAAAAGTGTGAATATGATGGAAGAAAGTATAGCTGCAGCTACAGTTCCCGATCTTCCGCTGATATTTAAATTTCCTGTTACAGATGCATCCATTTACCCAGCAAAGCGAAAAGTAAGTGACATTAACTTTTCAAACACAAATCATACTCAACGCAACCATTTATTTACTTTCTAAATGTGCTTATTTCAGTACAAGGTAACCTGCTTATTCTAATCCAAGATAATGGAGAGTCACAGCCTATTGCCAGTTTGGATTGAATGTCAGAAATCATCTTTGGCATGGCATTGGGTCATCACAGAGCACTCTTACACACATTTATATACACAGGAGCAATTAAGTGGTGTTCATCAACGTTTCCTGAATATCTTGGTAATAAGGTCAGAAACAGAAATACTGATAAAAGTCCACGGAGACACAAGGAGAACATGCAAACTACATGCACTCAGGAGCTCCAACAAGACTTGAACCTAGCAGTCTGAACTGTGAGCCAGCTGTGAGTTGGAGCTTTGTACATCCCATAATGTGACCAAGTGATATCAAAGGACAAAGAGATGTGAATCCCCCACAATACACGCAAAGCATGTCTAATCACTGTGCCAACAACAGTTGTTGAATAAGATTAGCTGTTTCTTAAGCTGATTATATAAATTTGCCATTTGTAGTATTTGTAGCATGAAAGTGTTTTATGTAAGAGACATTATGCCACAGTAAAATAGCTAAATATATCATATAGATTTTCAGCACAAAATATGCTGGAATTCAAATTAATTCAGTACATTTATTTAACTCCCTTGACAATAATTTTTCATTGGTCTCAGAGTACATGGGATACTTATGAATATTGGGAAGAGAACAATACATGACTATGAGCATACATTTATTAACTGCCAAGGGCATCCTTGCATGGAGTTTGCATTTTATTGTCAGTATTGTTCAGTGGTTGAAGTAACACATACTGTATAAAAAAAGATGACATAATAAACAGGTTGAAAGGATAGCACTGCATATTTAAATAAAAAAAAATAAACACAGAGGCTAAGCATATATTTTAGAAAACGGTATATTTTCTATTTTTTAACAAGAATTCCATTATACTATAGTTTTGTTAATTGAAAGGGTGAGGTGCCTTGTTCTTGGATCTTGGAACAGGAATTGAGTGGAGCCAGATGAATTGTAGTTAAGACACCCTAGGGGCAGGGGCTTCTCATAGGAGGTGTCCACAGCATGGTCTATGGAAGAAGGCCTAGATGTAGACTCAGGATGACTAGGAGGGATTATATTTCTTGTTTATTCTTGGAGCACCTGGGTATTCTCAATAAGGTCTATTTGTTGGGAAGAAGAAGGCCTAATCAGACTAGTTCAAAATGTTACTACTGTCATCCTAACCAGAAAACATGGAAAGAAAATAATGATAAAGTGGAAAGAAATGTTCTAAATTACACTAGTTATACAGATAAACCAAAGAAGGATGACGAACATACTCAGAATAACACTTGTAATATTTGTAAGATGGAATCATTCAGTCATATCATGGATGTTTTACCTCCAATTCCATTTTGTAACAAGATTGCAACATTTGGTTTGCTACAAACATGCTTTATTCAGAATGCAATTCCAGTTGTTGAGATCATCTTATATCTATTGTCAGTTTAAGGATGTAATGAGAAGTCAAGCAAGACAAGCTTGCTTAAAGAAGGGGTCTGAGTTGCCTTGAAAGCTTGCATATTGTAATCTTTTTAGTTAGCCAATAAAGGGTGTCATTTTGCTTGACTACTCATTACATCCATAATGGCTAAAATGGTACAGCACACTAGTACTTCAGTTTAAGGATGAAATTGATGCAGTACAAGTTGATAAACATGACAATGAAAATTTGAATACATAAATATATAGAGTGTAATATTTTGACAAATTTTTTACATTGACAGGGTCATTTTTGTTACATGGACAGATTGCAGTGAAACTCTTACTTGCATGTGCTAATCAACATGCAACACGTCACTAATTTCCAGCTCTATGGATTGTGAGTATAACAATATTATTGTGAAACAAGTGTCTTCTTTACCTTAAAATGTCTGTCTTATGTGCTGAGCTGGGCAGAGAGTGATCAGTCCTTCTGTGCCTAACTGTCATTAGTCTTTCTTATTACTAGCATTTCAATGGTTTGGCCTCTTTCCAGGGTTGTTCCCTGCCTTATTCTCAGTTCTACCAGGATTGGGCCTGCCCACCTGAACTGAATTCTGAACTGGATTAAGCAGCTGTGAGAATGTTATGTTAAGTAAATTTAATAAAGATGAGAGGAAAGAGAGCTTGCACATTCAAATTAGAAATAAGAGAAACTGATTTATAAAATTACAACAATACTCAAGTACCCATAATCCAAACAAACTGGGAGCGATGACTGAACAGAAACAAATATCCTCCAGAGCCCCCGTGGATCGAATTCCAATTGTCACACCTACTCTGTCCCTCACACATATGGGTTCTCACTCTCTTTCTCTATCTTTCGTCTAAATTCTTTGCCTTGTGTCACTGCGGGTCCTTCTCCATGCTCCCTTCTCTTCTGAGAGCCTCTTGAACCCAACACCATTGGTAATGTAACCAAGATGAGCTGGAAAATGAGGACACCAAATGAAGCAAGGGGATGGTGTAAAGTGCAGAAGTGCTTTTATTAAAAACAAAACCAAAAACAAACAGTGTTCAAAACAATAGTGCAGTTCTCAAAACATCAACAAATAAAAAATCCATAAAACCAGGGTGAAATGTGCAGGTTAAAATACTCCAATAAATAAATCCATTAAAACGAGATTAAAAATAAGTAATGGCTGGAAGCCGTTCTTTAAAAAAACCCGGAGCCTTCGTTAGCTGGCGGCTCCCCGGCTTCTGCCATCTGGGCCCTGCAACAAGGGAGTCGTCCTACCTG
The DNA here is from genome assembly GCA_026402145.1 of Polypterus bichir lapradei. Lineage (NCBI taxonomy): Eukaryota > Metazoa > Chordata > Cladistia > Polypteriformes > Polypteridae > Polypterus > Polypterus bichir. The sequence continues at coordinate 48,313,850 of JANRMT010062817.1, forward strand.
CAGCTGACCTTTTCCTGCTGGTCTGGTAGTTTTCCAACCCCTGGCTTCGTACGGCTCCATCAGACCGAGACTCGGGTTCCCCAGCCAACAAGGTGCTCACGCTGGGTCTTGAACCTCCCAAGCCTCCAACTCCCGCTGCCTTCCGAAGCCTTATGCGACAAGCGTCCTCGATTGTGGTCACTCTTGTTCCTTTGAAAAACTCAGCAGGACTGACCCAATATATCTGCCCCAAAATTGCCGGCCAAACACCCCTCTAGTGCTCGCTTCCCAGCTGCCAGACATTATTACAGCGAGCCTGCTCTTGCTCGCTCCCTCCCTCCCACACCAGCTCCTTCTTCCTTAACCTCCGTCCTTCTCTTTTCTTCTCTCTTTCCCTCCGCACTGGTGCTTCTCCTGTTTATAATGGTGATGTGGCACAGGTGCAGCGATTAGCAGCTCCAGGCATCAGTTACGGATACAGGTGATCCCATACCTGTGCACTTCAGTGTGGAAACACCGAAGCCCGCCTCGTGCCCAGTAACACTACCTCTTTAAGCCACGATTATTTATTTAAAACTAGCCATCCATTTTGAGCTGTAGCACCACAATATCATGTGCCTACATGTCGTACAGCCTTTGTCCAGCACACTTTATTATTCTAGAGTTATTTTAACACTCATACAGAGAAACCTTTCAACTCTAAGGAGTGCTATTTCCAGGCCATGGTCTGCAGTTAATTCAAGAGTCAGGATCAAACCACTAAATGTACAGAACTAAAGGTCAGAGCACTATCTGGGACCTTTGTTATTTTGTGACACCTGAAAAGCCTCAAAGAGAAACTCCTCCTAGGCAGCTTGTGCCCTACCTTCTCTTTCTTCTTTCCCATCAGTTCTTGTGGTCTCATGTGAGCCTCACCCCCCTCTCGCTTTTTCCCTCTTTCAGGGTGTAAGGAAGTAGACAATGTCCGGCTCTGCTTATCTGCTTCACTGAAGTGGAATTCTGGAAAGCTGGAATTCTGTTGCCTGTTTCTGACATTGCTCAGAAGGACAACTAAAACTAACACAACTTCAAAGCTTTTCAAAAACTTTTGTTAGCATGCTACATTTCAATGTTGCAAGATAACAGAACAAGTTAAAGACATTACCAGCACATGTGTGGAAAAATATGAAGAATCAACATTTAAACAAAGAAAGTGAAACGCTCAAAAATAGTGAACGATTAGAAGATGTATTAGACAAAATATGTTTCTACTAGTAGAAAAAGAACACCTGTAACATCCATTATTTATCCTCTTCCTGAACATTTCCCTTTCCGTTATATAACCACTTTGGAGTAGATCCTAAAGACACAGGGGGTAAAGTATGCAGCAGCCCTGGATGAGATGCCAGCCCTTCACACAAGCCAAATGTATTGAAGTCAAAGCTAAAACTAGTTCAAAAGCAGATTCATATTCAGAAATCGGTCAGATGAAATGGCAAATCTCCAAATAAAAGTGAATCTATTTAAAATTAAACTGATTAAAAGTGTTATTTTATAAAACAAAGTTTTAAAAGTCTAGATCATGTGCCTTAGTAAAATACTATAGTGTAACTCAAACCTGCTTTTTCAAATTCATGGCCTGGTCCATGAATAGGTGCAAGTCCTTCATAGGACCCTCTTGTGCATTCAAGGGATCAATTCAGAATCAGCAATTCACCTAACACATATCTCTTTGGAGATGTGACAGGAAAGCCAGAGTAGCTGGAGGAAAATCCATGCAGACATTAAGAGAACATATTGACCCTGAATTAAATTCTGAAGCGTTTGAAAATGTATGTACTGTATATATGTAAAACATCTGAAGATCAGAATGTAACTTACCATTCTTTATCCCACCAGATAAAGAAAAATGCAGTAAGAATTAAAAGTGTTAAAACAAATACAGGCATCCCATATCCCATGCATATTTTTCCTGACTCTTACAAGTGATTTTATAATCTGGAAATCTCTCTCCGCTTTCATATTACAGAAGGAATGCCCCCCCAAAAAAATAAATGCAATAAGGTTTTTTACGAGCGTCATTCAAATATAAACAGGAATTTATGAGTTACATTTATTTATTGAATAAATCAAATAACTTATACACTATTTTTCTATGTAGTCTCCTGCCACTGCAATACACTTGTTCCAGCGCTCAGGAAGTGTCATGATCCCACAAGAGAAGAAGTCTTTTGAGTGCATGTTGACCCATTCTTGCACAGCGTCAATAACCTCGTCATTTGACTTGAATTTCTTCCCTCCTAAAAATTCCTTAAGTGGAGCGAAGAGTTGATAGTCACCCTCTGAATGACTTGCACCAATCATACACTCTAGTTTGAGAGAGACGCTTATCTTCAAATTGATTTTTAAGTCTTGAATAAATGTGAGATGGAATGACTTCTTCATTTGTCAAAAATGTAGCAATAATTTTCGGTGCCACACTACTGTGTACATCCTGCTCCGACATGTTGATTACAACTGACAGGAATAGGGGAAAGAGCAGCTATCACTACTAACGACAAGTTGATATATGCGTGTGTTTGTCCAATGAGTCAAGTCCACCTTGCATTCTTTATAAGAACAGAGTATGAAAATTCCTGTTTATCACTGAACACCCCTCGTTTTATATAGGTTTGATTTTTTTTTTTATGGCAAACCCCATCTTCCTGAATTCAGTCAAAGATGGAAGAGCTCAAAGAAATCCATTCTAAAAGCCAACATTTACCCAAGACATTAGTAACTATGTATGCATAAAGCCTTACGGTAGCTACATACATACTACAGAAATATTAATAAACTTAATTATAAAAGAAATGAAAAAGATAGCATTGTGAATGTGTTAGCATGTAGTCAACATGGATTAACATATTGTGCTTCATTAATGTACTAGAGTTTTACAAGAAAACAACAAAGGTATTGATTGTAGTGGAGTGTAAGTTGTATTGACTTTCAAAAAGCTGTTGAAAAGATATTTAAGAAAGGCTAGTTACAAACGCCCTGTCTGCACTACTACTTTTTCATTAAAAAACGCAGACCACAGACATTAGTCTCTGTTTTCACCTTTCGACCACAACTTTTCAGCATTGTCAAACCCTGAAAATGGAAACTTCTGAAAATGCTCTTAGGAGCCGTAAACGTCAAAAACATGGTTTTCCAAAAAGGCAGACTCTAATCGCACTCTGATTTGTTTGTGCTTATTACGCTGCCCTTCCCTGATTGGATTCTATTCATTACAACATCTCACTCCCTGATCAGTCATCCTTCACAGAAGAAAAACGCATTCTAACACAGTTGCATTGTGTTGTTCACCTCTATGCATCTAAATTGTGTTTTGTACAGTTTGAATGATTCATACATATACAAAATGAAAATAATTTACTGATCACTACAGTTTTGCAATAAATCCTGTGGCCGGTGGCATTGCCATCCCTTCAAGGATCACCGTTTAAGACGTCTATGCTGTAAGCAAGCCCAGCGCAGCAGGACAACTGTGTCATATGCATTTTTGTTTGTTTTAGTGTGGACTGAGATACTTTTGTCAACAATATGAAAATGCTTAGTGTGGAAGGAGCTTGTTTTCATTTAAAAACTCATTTTCAAGTGAAAATGTAGTAATGTGGATGTACCCAGAGACTCCCAAAGTGCAATGTTTGCAGCTGCATGACGAGGTAGTTTAATCCTAGAAAACAGAAAAATCACTGTTCAACGTACTTTTTGTGAATTAAGAGAGGTTGAAAGCTTAGTCCCATGAGGCTCAGTGCTGGGCCTGTGTAATGAAGTGATTATATGCTTCCTGGAAAAACAGATTATTTATTTAGCAGCATAATGCTAACTAAAAAACAAACCCACGCACACCTCAAAACTGTCCAACTTTTAATGTTGACTAGCAAAATACCCGTGCTTTGCAGCGGAGAAGTAGTGTGTTAAAGAAGTAATGAAAAAGAAAAGGAAACATTTTGAAAATAACGCCACATGATTGTCAATGTAATTGTTCTGTCACTGTTATGAGTGTTGCTGTCACATATATATATATATATATATATATATACACACACACACACATACATCCACATATATATACACTAGCAAAATACCCGCGCTTCGCAGCGGTGAAGTACTGCCTTAAAATTTTTATTAAGAAGAAAATTAAACCTTTTTAAACTGAGGGAAAATATGCCAATAATTATTTGTTAAAGATCTCTTTGTATACCACATTGTGAGTTCGGCCCTCCGGTTGTAATATGACCAAGCTGTGCGCTGAGCTTACTCTTGAGCATGCAATGTACAGTCGGCCATGTGAAAAGTAATCTTGTCCCAAATCTCACAGCTTGGATTGCTGCTGTCATAATCGGTGTGAGTTTCATGGTTTGTTTCAATTATGACAGTATTTGCAGGACCTGTGTTGAAGTGACATTCGGCATCTGTCAAGCGTTGTAAGCATATAACCGGTTTCATCGATAACTTCGCATCCAGCTTTGAGAGTTTAAACATTCATAAACATCAAAGTGTCCACTACTCAAATCGTCACCTGTGAATCTAAGATGTTCAAGAGGCATTGGCGGTTGTCCAAAGGTGTAAAATATTTGCCCATTTCAGTACACTTGAAAGCGACAACCGAACACTTCAGCGGCAGCCATCAACTCACATGCAGAATCATAGGTGAAGGGCTTAAGCATTTCACTCTTCTAGTGCTCCTGCGTAGTATAATTATCTCCTGTACCGTCATCAGTTCACACCTTGAACCTGTCCCAGTCATTCAATACATAAGACACAATGTTCCTCCGGATATCAAGAGTGAGCCTGATATGGCCGTGCAATATGGAACAAAGAGAATGGAAAAGGTAGCTGCCATCTCCGGGCATGGAAACCACTCGGTAAGTGACAGTTCTTTGATCGATGGTGATCACCTTGATAGACATGGTAATGGGGGCACGGTTGGAATGATAAAGGAAATGGGTACCTGAGCAACGTAAAGTAAGTCTAAAATACCTACACAATAACTATAATCGTAATAAACGAACAATAAAACAGCGGTGAAGCCGTGGATTAAATAAAAAGGCTGTAGTTATCAGTAGGGAGACGTGAATCCCGTGGCGAAGCAAGGAAGGGAATGTAGAGAGCGACGGACGGCCTTATATAGGCAGGCAGCCAACAACGTGGGAGGCGTTGGGATGAGGGACCCAACACCGCCTCACACGGTGACTGAGCTGCAGGCTATGGACGTATATATGCACGTAAGTAGGATTCAGTTAGCGTTGGGAACCCGTGTACCAAATTTCTTGAAGATGGGCCCATAAGCAACAAAGACTGTTGAAAAGTTCAATATGGCGGCTGACAGTGGCATCATACCACCGAAATAAGTACGTACATTGGTTTCGGTTAGCGCAGGGAAGCCGCCTACCAAATTTCGTGAAGATGGGGCCATAAATAAGAAAGTTCAACATGGAGGATGTTGTCGACTGTTACAACCGTTACGTGTAGAAGTTCGAAATGAAACCTTCTCAACTTTTGTAAGTAAGCTGTAAGGAATGAGCCTGCCAAATTTCTGCCTTCTACCTACACGGGAAGTTGGAGAATTAGTGACATTGGAAAGTTCAATATGGTGGCTGACAGTGGCATCATACCACCGAAATAAGTACATGCATTGGTTTCGGTTAGCTCAGGGAAGCCGCCTACCAAATTTCGTGAAGATGGGGCCATAAATAAGAAAGTTCAACATGGCGGACGTTGTTGACCGTTATGACCGTCATGTGTAGAATTTCGAAATGAAACCTGCTTAACTTTTGTAAGTAAGCTGTAAGGAATAAGCCTGCCAAATTTCAGTCTTCTACCTACACAGGAAGTTGGAGAATTAGTGACGTTGGAAAGTTCAATTTGGCGGCCGACAGTGGCGTCATACCAACGATATAAGTACGTACATCGGTTTCCATTAGCGCAGGGAAGCCGCCTACCAAATTTCATGAAGATGGGGTCAGCCTTCTACCTACACGGGAAGTTGGAGAATTAGTGACGTTGGAAAGTTCAATATGGCGGCCGACAGTGGCGTTATACCATCGAAATAAGTACGTACATCGGTTTCGGTTAGCGCAGGGAAGCCGCCTACCAAATTTCGTGAAGATGGGGCCATAAATAAGAAAGTTCAACATGGTGGACGTTGTTGACCGTTATCGACCGTTATGACCGTTATGTGTAGAATTTCAAAATGAAGCCTGCTTAACTTTTGTAAGTAAGCTGTAACGAATAAGCCAGCCAAATTTCAGCCTTCTACCTACACGGGAAGTTGGAGAATTAGTGATGAGTGAGTGAGTGAGTCAGTCAGTCAGTCAGTCAGTCAGTGAGGGCTTTGCCTTTTATTAGTATAGATTTAATATCTTGAAACAAACAGGTGTGAAGGCCTAACATCAGGGTCATCAAAGAAAAATCTCTGATACGACAGAAACATGTTTCTTCTCTGAGGCTGATGTTTTGCCTGTCCAGCTGGTTCCAGGTAGCTTGGTTCAGAGATAAAATTTACAAAGACTTGATAGATCAATGACTTCCAAAAACATTCCACTTAGAAGTTAAACAATCAAGACACAGTAGACAGTGTCACGAGGCTGTGAGACCTGCAACCATTTTAACATCTTATTCAAACAGTATTTAAAACCTGTATCCAAGAAACAATACAATTCCATATACAGCACACCCTTTTCTCCCCATCTCTGTAACCTATGTAAAAAATTCTAGCAATTTCAAGGCCTTCAAACTGAGAGCTTGTTCTCTAATCTACCACTGAATGTTCACATTTGAAAAGGGCCTTTTTCTGCTGCTCACATAGTATCTCTTATTCTAAGTATAAGCTAAAACACACATATGAGTGTGTAAAGTGTTTATGGAAAAATGTCATATTTGTCTGCATAACCCTTTAAGTTATAAATCAGCGACATAATAATTTTCATATTAGATTTGCTACACACTATATGGCCACTGCTATTTTCCATCCATTCATCTATCTGTTTAATCCATTTTTCTAAGATCAGGGCTTTGAGGGAATTAGTAAATATCTTTTAGTTTGTTTAAATGATTTAGTTAAAAAATGTAACTAACCTTCATTAAGTTATTGATTTATTTTACCAAAATGGGTTGCAGATATGTAATTCGTCTGTATTAGCCTTGTAAAAGCATCAGCCTCAACACACGAAAAAAGGTTTAGGGCAGCCACCCATATATTGTCCCTGGCTGAAACTGGGTAATAGTAAGATAAGCCAAGTTGCTCAGTTGAGTTCCCAGATTGAACTGTCTACATAGTGAAATGATGGCAGCTTTAAAAGCCAAAACCGTAAGTGACGTCATCTGTGCCGGGAACCGGAAGTTACATCTTTCGTGGCACTGGAACCAGAAGTGACATCATCTGTGGCGGGAACCGGACATTACTGATGGGGCGTCTGGTAGGTTTTCCCGTATCTGGCCTGCCGAGATAACAGAAGTAGGATTAGTGCACCCCGCCACCCCATGGCCTGGTGGGTAATAACCTCCACTGGGTCCACTCAGCTTCCTCCTACTTGCACATGTGTGACAGCCTATACTAGTGGTTTCCTGAATTCAGTTCTGGGAGACCGCTGTGGCTTCAGGTTTTCATATCAGCAAACTTTACTTTTAATTGGACTCCTAGCTTCATTAAACAAGCTGTTATTTCCCAGTTTCTGTATTTACAAAAAATAAGCAAACTGGATTAAGTAAATGTTATTAGTAAGCATGTCTGTATGTTACATGTTGATACTTTAATGTTGTTATCTTTATTTTCAAGATTTTCATCATCCTTATCATGATTTTCATTCAAGTTTTCCAAGTCTCCTGGCCATTTATTACTAATGAGCACACACTAGTGGGCCTGATACTGAAGTAGCTGCAGCTTTTCACCACTTTCTTTTTTTGTCTATCCTGATGTCTACTTCATTCATTGTTAATTGTCATTATTAGAGGGAAATTAGGGGAGAAAAAGGGGTGAATTAATAGTATCATGACAGAAAAGAGGTAAATACCAAGACAAATATTTAGATTTTTTTTATTATATAAATTTATTATAGGCATAAATTTCACAATACTGTGATTTTTTAAAGGCCAAATAAGAGAAGAAATAAATAAATAAAAGACTAAAAAATAAGATCAATTCAAAATAAAATGACCTATTGGTTGGGACAAAAACCTGCATCCACAGTGGCCCTCCAGGACTGAAATTGGGACCCACTGGCCTACACTGCATTACTAGTATGCAGACTTATTTTGCTCAAAAGGAAGAATCTTAACCCACCTCCTTGTAAAATGGAGGTAAGCAATGTTCTATATTATCTCAAATTGGACAAAATCTAATTCTCTTTTAGAGGATATGTCCAGCACTTTATAAAACATGGCAAGAATCCACTAATATTACTTTGTAATAAGCATACTTAGCCGGCGATTGACTCTTTTATTGTTATTAATTATCATATTTTTAAAAATGAATTTTTTTTTGGTTGTGTCCCTCTTCTTTTTCTCTTTTTCATGATTGGTTGAATTTTGTTTTGTTTTGCTTTTTTTCTCCTGTGTATTCAATTTGAAGTAAAAGACAGCATCTGTTAAGTTAAACTTATTTATTTGATTAAGTAGCATGCTATTGAATTGTTCTGGATTTCAGAATAAATTAAATCAGTAAAATACTACAGTTTCAAAATGTTTAATTATTATTACGTCAATGCCACAACAATTTTCCCCGACTGGATACGCAAGCAATGTTTCTGAGCTTTTTTTCTTAGGGTAGGAGCCCACAAATGTTGCACTATGCCACTGGATGTACAGTATTCTGCATTCTCTGAGGGAGGCTGTAATGCTGTAGGCTTCAAAAAGAAAAGTGTTAAACAAACTCCTTCCAAATATGTATTTTCTTATATTTGTCCTTAAATTGTTAGATAGTTTATGTGTGTTAGTATCTTAAAGGTTAAACATTCAATTCATTTTAACAAACAGAATGAAGTCATACTGTAGGTGTAGGTCTTTAAAATTAAATAACACAATTATGTTGCTTGGATATTATAAATAACTCATCCGCCTCAGCACCTGTTTTACTAAATATACAGGCTGAATTCTTAATCTACTAAATGTGGGAAAATGCATTAATCTTTGCATTACAACACACAGAGACATGTCAGTGTTTATCACACGCGTTATGTTGTCTGGCACAGACTTGATGGGCTGATGAAAAATGACTGTAATAGTGCTGATTTCAGTAGTTGAGTAATTGTTACAAGTGCACAAAGGAATGTGCTCTTAGGATAACAGGAGCACCCAGCACATGGCAGAAAGACCTCCCCTCCTACTTTCAGGCTGCCCACACATTTCTCTTCATGATGGATGGGAGAATTTATAGTAGGAGACCCAGACACTGCATGCAGTACAAGTTTTAGGGATTTACTGACAGATTTGTGTAAATGTAGCTCATCTTGTCTTATGCAGTTCTGTTTTATATACATTTTAATATAAAATATAATGCAATATAATTAATAATAATTGAATATTTTAATGTAAGGCAGGAAAACTAGGATTTTTTTTGTGTTTTTCATTTTCCACATTGTAACACAATAAATGCCACTTCATTAAGTTATTGAAATAAAAAAATAAGTGCATTATTGTGCAAACATTACCAAATTTAAATGATTTTTCTCTGTGCTTTTTAATGAAAATAAGAACTGAATCTTTTTTCGACTATGCAACATATTCTACAGTGTTGTAGTTGACAATTATTTTTTTCTCTAGGCCAAAACACTTAATCGTCTCATTATGAGACCTTGGGATGGCGGCCCTCCTAAATTCTTCAGTGGAGCCTGATTATGGAGGTCAAGGTCAATGTCATCCTTCATCCTGCAAAACAGCACTAAAAAAAAGCTGTTGTTAGCTCTTCACTGCGGTCACAGAGTTTGCTTTATCCATTTACTATAACATCTGCTCAACATATTGATAGGCCCTTATCACATTTAGGATGATCATTGTTTGCACCCTATCACTGAGTCATGCACACAGAAATTAGACCAATCAATCAATGTAATTACTCTAGGAGAAGACTGAAACAACAATGAAGAAACCAGTGGGAACATTTGAACTCTGCTTCGGACAAATTGCTTTTCTGAATAAAAAAAAGATGAATGAGAGAAGGTAAATTCAGTCCTGCTTTTATAAAGAATAGACAGATACTGTACAGTCAATCAGTGGCTGTAACTTAGTAGATATAGCATGCAGATATGGTCAAGCGTTTTAGATGTTGTCCAACCAAATGTTAAATGAGCTTCTACTGTATATACAACACCAAATTACAAAGAAATCCTAAACAACTTTATATCTAAAACTCAGACTAGAAAATATTGTTAAGCACACATGATCACAACCTTATTGTATAACAGTGAACTATTCTAAACTGTTTATTTTGAGTATTCTCTTGGTTCTATTAAGTGGTTGACTTTCAGTACTCTCTCTGTCTAATGCAGTTGCTAAGATGTTCTTGTTCTCCCCTTGATGATTTTCTCTTATTACATCTTTCTATGTGTTTTTGGTATTGTTGCAGTGCAATAATCAGTTTTAGATGTCAAAGTCAATATCTGCCAGAACACCATTACGATAAGGAACAAGTTGAAAGCAGAAAAAAAAACTATGGGATGAAGCAGATAGAGGTCCAGATGCCTCAAACAACGTTCTTCCGTCTATGCAGGAAGGAACAATAAACATTAATGGGCAGACACATCCCAGAAAGGAACCAAAGGTGGGATTGCTTCATCCATGAGAGTCGTTGGACAGTGCAGCACTTCCACTCTTGAAGCATTTCAGTTTGCTTCCAGCAATGAAAGTTCCACCGAAAATTCCAAATTCATCAATACAGCACTTCTCGAGAACTGATCTCTAGCCCTATTAACTAGGGATTGAAACAAGGAAGGCTGGTGAAACTACTTATAAAAGAACTTGGCAGTTGGAATTTTACTTTATGGGAGCTCTTTTAGTTTACTCGGGAATTAGTGACTAGGACTCAGAAAAACTCTACAGGCAATCTCTTGTTGCATCCTTGTCTCTTTGGGATGGAAAATGTATTGAAGGAGTGTATGTACTGGTGGGTTGAGCTCCCCTGTATTGTCTTAACACACACACACACACGCAAACAATAATTTATAGAGGACCAATTAACATTTGTCATAAGCAGATCAAGTATATCCACAAAAGGTTTCTCTGTTGATTTGATGTGCTATTCTTTAACATTCACTCTATGTGCTCAGTCTAAATAAATGCAGAATTAACATAAAATAACACTTAAACCCCCTTATCCCAATTGAGAGTTGCAGGGGGAGAGAGCCTAACCCAGCAATACCTAGCTGAAGGCTGGAAACTGCCCTGGACTACGCCCATTCACTCAAAGTTCTACACAGGGAACAAAATAGAATCATAAATCAACCTAATCTGCACATCTTTGGGAATGCGGGAAGAAACCCCCACAGATTTAAGGAGAGAAGGACAACATTAAGGAGAAAGAAGTGTTACCATACAAAACACAGTTTTAATGACAGAAAAAATGTCAGTTCACTAATTTTCTGAAATGTCTTTAGTCATGGGTGGCATGGTGGCACAGTGGTAGCGCTGCTGCCTCGCAGTTAGGAGACCCGGGTTTGCTTCCCAGATCCTCCCTGCATGTGTGGGTTTCCTCTGGGCGCTCCGATTTCTTCCCACAGTCCAAAGACATACAGGATTGCATGGATTGGCGATTCTAAATTGGCCCTAGTGTGTGTTTGTGTGTGTCCTGTGGTGGGCTGGCACCCTGCCTGGGATTGGTTCCTGTGTTGGCTGGGATTGACTCCAGCAGACCCCTGTGACCCTGTGTTTGGATTCAGCGGGTTGGAAAATGGATGGATGGTCTTTATTCATGTCATTTGTCACAGTGAGCAGCACACAACTCTCACACCCACACACTTGCATGTGGGCAACAGAATGTGAGGTCTTTGGACTGTGAGTCAAAATTGAAGTCAGCAGAAGAAAGGAGATATCTTTAGGATTAAGTGTGTAATGCGATGAGATATTTTTAAAGAATTTGGATATTTTCTACTAGCCCGTGCTCCACAAATGCACCACTTGCTATTGGTGCAATACATTACTTATGGCATTCGTCTGTCTTGCATGATTTTATGCTCCTGGTTTACTCCACCATTGCTCTAGAGCAGGGATGGCCAGCTCCAGTACTGGTGGGCCACAGTAGCTGCAGGTTTACATTTTAACCCTTTTCCTAATCAGCGAGCAGTTTTCACTGCTAATTAACTCCTTTTCCCTTCATTTTAATAGCCATGTTTTTAAAGGATTCAGTGCTCTGAATTAGCTTGTTTCCTCAATAAATGGCAGCCAAACAGAAACGAACCAACAGATAACCAGCTAAAATGGACCATCAAACTCTAGTCAATTTCACTCCAACCATTCTTGAGAAGCCAATTTTTGCTGTTAATTAAAGCCGTTATTCAATATCATGACTTGTTGCTGCTCTCATTTTGCCACAGCTGACTGTTGACTTTGTGTTTTTTCTAAGACCACCGTCAAGATGTTTTGGTGACCTGAACAGAACAACATGACCGAGACCTTTACCTTTCTTTATTTTCAGGAAAGCTGGTTATATGGCAGCTTGTTTTGTGCCTCATTATTGTTTGGCTGCTCATTAAGGAAAAAGAAACAACTAAGGGGTCTGAGTCACGACAATTTAAGGCAAAACAAGTTAATCAACAGCAAAAGCGGCTCACTAATTAAGAAGATGGTTAGAATGAAAACCTGCAGCCACTGTGGCCCCCCTGGACCGGAGTTGGACACCCCTGCTCTAGCAGTGATTCCTAAACTCGATCCCAGGGAGCCACCACTGTGGCTGCAGGTTTTTGTTCCAACCAGCTTCCGTTTTTCATTGGACTCAGCCTAATTAAGTGAGTCATTATTTTCCAGTTTCTGTGTTTTGGAGGGGGTGGCACGGTGGCGCAGTGGTAGCACTGCTGCCTCGCAGTTAGGAGACCTGGGTTCACTTCCCAGGTTCTCCCTGCGTGGAGCTTGCATGTTCTCCCTGTGTCTGTGTGGGTTTCCTCCCACAGTCCAAAGACATGCAGGTTAGGTGCATTGGTGATTCTAAATTGTCCTTGGTGTGTGTGCACCCTACCCAGGATTTGTTTCCTGTGTTGGCTGGGATTGGTTCCAGCAGACCCCCATGACCCTGTAGTTAGGATATAGCAGGATGGATGGATGTGTTTTGGACCCAATGTAGAAATTACAAACTAAGTTTGGTAGATTTTTATTAAAATGTAATAAGCAGTTATATTGGGAATGCATATTTTTTTAAGTCATTGACAGTATTTTCGACCTAATTTTCATTCTGCTTTTCCAGGTGATCTGGTTATTTACTTGATTATTTAATAATTAGCGAGTCTGACACTGAAGTCCTTGCTGCTTTCATCATCATAGTGTCTGTTGTGTTGGTTGTTAATTGTCACTATTGGGGTTAAAAGAAGGAAGCAAACTAGACAGGAAAAGGAGAAAATAATAAGAAAACAACAAGAGAGAGTTAAGCATTTAGAGCTTTAGAAAAAAATAAGAGATGAGAAAAAAAAACAGCTAATTAAATGAGATCAGTTGTTATCAATTATTAACACCGATTTTGAATCTGGTTGGAACAAAAATCTGCAGCCACAGTGGGTCCCCAGGATTGAGTTTGGGAACCACTGCTCAGAGGCTTCACTTCACTTGTACACCATGTGTCCTGGTGATGGACCACTCTATCCTCAGGAACCTCTTTCAGCTCCTTGTAATTCCAAGATGCTCCAATGGCAGTTGAGAGATACAAGTATAATCCCTTTGTCTTTTTCTAGTGGGCCATGTCTGGTACACATCCTGAGTGTGACAGCAGGGGCACCTTAAGTTGTTCCAACTTAAGTGGATACTTTCAATCCAGAAAAGCAGTAGTTCTTTTCAACCTTCTTTCATATTGCTGAGTAATCTTAAAATTAGTCAGGCAGTATCATTTAGGAAATATATATGAGGGTCGAGATTGCAGAGATCTGGAAAATCCAAGACATATGTCCAGCCTCATGTTAAAATAACCTAGGAAAAAGAAAAACATGCATGGACACCTACTGGTTGAGGTTCTGGCAGTACATGGGGGTCCATATGAACAGCAAACTGAACTGATCTGAAAAACATAATGGCACTTGTTACGAAGGGCCACAGCAGACTATACTTCCTGAGGAGACCCAGGTATTTTGATGTGTGCAGCAAGCTGCTGGAAATGCTTGATGAGTCCACTATACCCAGCGTGTTGTTCTATGCAGTGGTCTCCTGGGGAAGCAACGGACAACAGGCAGGGAGTGGAGTACAGGCAATGCAAAAAAACTCAGCAAACTTAAACAATTTTTCCTGCACCTTCCAGGTGATAATTTATTGTATTAATTATATTTATTGTATTAAATGTTTTTATTTTATAATCTTATATTTTACTTTGAGCCAGTATCAGCGTATTTTCTACTTTTTGTTTTGCTGTGCTATGCATTTGACTTTCCCCTTGGAGATTAACAAAGTATATCTAATCTAATGTAACAACTCATCCTCCACCTCATACTAATGAATGTTTAGACCAATGATTTGGCGTTTTCCAAGTCAGAAATGCAGTATGTTAGAAATGAGTGCATGAAATTAATATGCACAGCAACAATCCCATTTTCATAACTGATATACCTACAAACAAATGAACAAAATAGTAAATAAAGATACTATTTCATTGCTATATGGTATTGCATGTTGTCTGAACATATTTCTGTTTTGTTAATTAAATTCTGTGTGTGTTTTTTATCAGATTAAAAAGAATAATAAAATAGGTCACTGAGAAATTATTCACACCTGTGCTGCATGGCATATGAGTTTTAATTTAAACATTTCTCTTTAAAAGACATTCTTTAATTGCAAGAGTCAAACCAAGTCCCCTGGCCTTCATTTGCAGGCTATAATGCAGCTAGGATCCTGGGTAATGTAATTCCTGGAATACTGTGGGCCCTTCATATTTACTGTCTCCACTTGGCCCCAAGGGTGCACTGTGCCAGTGGCGCCATATTCAAACAAAAGCGTTATTTAAATGATAAGAAGTGAAAAGGTAATGAAGAAATAAAATGCTAATATGGTGCTAATTTATGTGACTTATTGTTCAACTGCAGTCTGAGGTCAGAGCTGAAGTCATTGTCAGAGGATTTCTGGAGAGTATTTTGCATGGTAGTGCCTTTTTTTATTATTCAGGCAAGCCCAGAATTCACAGAGATGAGAAGTATCGCCTTCTACCCAAATGAGAATGGAAAGATTAATTTATGTGCGGGCCACAAAAATTGGTTAAACTAAAGAAAATGGAAAATATCCTGTATGTGTTTAATTTCATGTAAATGTTTTATAAAGGTGATGCTATAAACACTGATGTTTCAGAGATTCAGGAGAATTGGTTTGAATTTCCCCATGGTCACTGTCTGTGAGGAGTTTGTACCATTTTCCTATGTCAATATAGTTTGTCATAGACACTGTGGTTTTTGCCCCCATTTATTAAAGGCAGACAGATTAGAGTAATTAGTGGCTCCAAATCATCTTAGAGTAAATGAGTGTGAGTGTAGGTGTGACCCATGATGGACTGGCAGCCTGTATAGCATTAGGAATGCTTTGTATTCAAAACTGGTAGGATGGGCTGCAGTTCCCAACACTCTGAATTGTATTAAATCCACCTTTAAAAAGGCTGGATTTATGAAAGGACAAATGGCTGGATTATTTTAATCTCACTATGATTAGGCTACAGCAGCTTGATTTTAAGTTGGGGAACCTTCAGTGTGAAGTTTACATGTTGTTCTGAGGCTTGTAATGATTTTTTAAATCATTCTGCTGCAAAGATTTACAGTTATGTATTCTCTGAATGTATGTAGCCTGGAGTTCACTCACACTGGGATCCTGGTTGCGGTTGTTTGCTCTGACCAGGATTTCTGGGATGAGAATATGGGTTTAGATATGTTTTTTATTAAAATAATTTACTGCACAGTGTGGACAATATTTATTTTGTCTGCCTAGTTTTTTAAATAAGACTCATGATGAAATGTCATTTTTGTCCATATTTACTGTTTACTATTACGTTTTTAAAAAATGTTTTTAAAGTATTTTACACATATTCACCTTCCATGTTTGATTTTTTAACACCCTTTAAATACACCACTACTTGATATTTTATATTTTTTTTTTGGTTAGTAGATATTTCTATCCAAAGTGATTTACAAAAAAGGTCAACATAAGTGAGTAAATATCAGTCTGTGGACAGTTTTGGAACAGTTGTTACAAGACCAGATTACAAAATTGATCATCACAAGTGACAAGCTCAGAACAAAATACAAGCTAGTTACACTTTCTTTCTTACAGCACCTATTGAGGCTATGAGACAGAAATTCACAAAACAAGTAAGTTTTCAAACAGTTCTTACACGCATTGAGGGAGTCAGCAGTTCAATTGGGGGTAGACAGCTTATTCCAACAGCTAGGAGCTACTGTACAAATGAAAATCTATGGATTGAGATTTAATGTCATGCAAAGGTGGTATCACAAGATGCCATTCATCACCAGACCTGACTGGGCAAGAAAGAGCTTAAGACCTCACAAGTGTCTCCATATATATACAGGTAGTCCCCAGGTTACGGACATCTGACCTGTGACTTACGAACGGGGGCCGCAGCTGTGACACATGCACCTATGTAACTGCCGCTCCATCATCTTCGGCCTGGAGATGCTGCAAGCGGTGGCTGGATGGAGGCTGAAGGGGAGCGATTTCGCTGCTCGCGTAGTGTAGTGTCCCTCGGGCGGCTCCTGGCGGCAAGCGGTGACCTGTGGGCCGTAGTCACCGGGGCCACAGCTATCGCTCGTGTGCAGGATGGAGACTTGATGGGGTGGTTCGCTACCTGCCCACTACACCGCTGTAGCTACTTCTCCTGACTGGACGCAGGCTGGATGGAGCGGAGGGGGGCATTTCACTGCCCGCCACACACGGCTGCCCCGTTTGTTTTTGGAGGGCAGCTGGTAATGCTGCAAGCGGTGACCCGGTTGTGGCTGAACAGAGCCCATTGAGGGTGAACGGGGCGGCGGGGGGTAGCATTGTAGTGTGCCTCAGGTGGCTGCCTGTTGAATGGGGGCGGTGGTGGGCGATTCACTACCTGCCTTTGGCCGCACCGTGGTCGTTCTCTGTGGGCGGATACTGCAGGCAGCATACTGTAGTGGAGGTGACTGTGTGGTGAACCACCCCTCGCTGCCCCCATTCATTCTCAATAGCTTGCCTGCTTGTACTGTTACGCACATAGCAGGAAGTTGTCTCTCGTTCAGTACATCAGATGTGCTGATGACAGGTGCCTTCCTGCTGTGATAGCGTGCACAGTGCTGTGCAGAAGAGCTCGTCTCAACCTTTTGTCTTCACCCTTCAACAAAGTCTCTGAAACACAAATCTGATGCAAGTGCTGGTGATATAGTAAAGATGAGAAAAAACATCACCATTGAAAATAAAGTAGAAATAATAAAAAGGTCAGAGAGAGGTGAAACTCCATCATTCATTGGCAGAGCACTTGGTTACAGTTGGTCAACAATAGCATTTATTAAAATAATGTACCTGTTCCGACTTACATACAAATTCAACTTAAGTACAAACCTACAGTCCCTATCTCGTACGTAACCCGGGGACTGCCTGTATATATATATATATATATACACACACTCACCTAAAGGATTTTTAGGAACACCTGTTCAATTTTCATTAATGCAATTATCTAATCAACCAATTACATGGCAGTTGCTTCA
Organism: Polypterus bichir lapradei; assembly: GCA_026402145.1. NCBI lineage: Eukaryota > Metazoa > Chordata > Cladistia > Polypteriformes > Polypteridae > Polypterus > Polypterus bichir. The sequence continues at coordinate 48,331,705 of JANRMT010062817.1, forward strand.
ATGCATTTAGGGGTGTGGTCCTGGTCAAGACAATCTCCTGAACTCCAAACGGAATGTCAGAATGGGAAAGATAGGTGATTTAAGCAAAGTTACTGGGATTTTCACGCACAACCATTTCTAGGGTTTACAAAGAATGGTGTGAAAAGGGAAAAACATCCAGTATGTGGCAGTCCTGTGGGCGAAAATGCCTTGTTGATGCTAGAGGTCAGAGGAGAATAGGCCGACTGATTCAAGCTGATTGAAAAGCAACTTTGACTGAAATAACCACTTGTTACAACCGAGGTATGCAGCAAAGCATTTGTGAAGCCACAACACGCACAGCCTTGAGGCGGATGGGCTACAACAGCAGAAGACCCCACCGGGTACCACTCATCTCCACTACAAATAGGAACAAGAGGCTACAATTTGCACAAGCTCACCAAAATTGGACAGTTGAAGA
>JANRMT010062817.1:48332543-48382957 GCA_026402145.1 Polypterus bichir lapradei
TATATATGTATATAGATAGATAGATAGATAGATAGATGCTGACCCACTGACTACTCTGTGGGCTAGCATTAAGGATTTGAACTTAATACAGGTATATAGTGCAAAAGGAAGAAAATGTAGTGATCTGAAAAGTGGAGTGACATGCATTCGCCTCAGACTTAATGAGGCAAACCAAAATTCAATCTCTGCCCAAGAGAAAGAGAGGAGCACCAATAACAAAATGCTACTCTATAAAAGAAACAAGAAAGGAATGGCATCCTTTTCCCTGAAATGTAAAGTTATTCTAAAATATTAATAATTAGATCCTGCCAAATTTAGTGAGAACTTGATTTTTTCTAATTTCAGGTTGTACAGAACATCAGTTACTCACTGACATAAAAGTGGTGGAGTTGCATCCTTACAGTTGAGCAAGATAAGCTGGTAGTGTAGTAAAGACAATTACAGTTTATTTGACCTTCTTCACTTTAAGCTGCCTAGAAGTACACCAAACACAGCTGTTAATGGGTTCGGAGTGATTGTGACACCAAGGATGTCTGAACATGTGGCCTAGTGAGGCTGGAGCTGGATTGCAACGTTTGCAGGTTGAGTTTTGCCCTGAAACATTTTGGACAATTTTAAACAAAATAAATGCACTTGATAAAAGATTTTAAGTTGAATTATTGACTGCTTTGCACATATGGAACTCGAGTATATTCTCTGCATGGCTGCCTTCCACTCCTTTTCTGGAATATTAAGTTACAGATCCTTTCCCCAATGAACTCTGGGGTCTTTGAAAAGAAGGGACTTTAAAACATTTTGTAAATTGCAGAGATGCTATCTGAGTCTTCAAGACTGATCAATTCTTCTGGAATAGAACAAGGTATGAGGTGAGGGAAATTGGGCAGGTTCTTTTTCTAGCTTGAAAGTAGTGGAAGAATTGTGTTGATGAGAAGTTGAAATTGAAGCAAAATTGTTCATAGGATGCAAAGACATTATCTATGTACAAGTCTCTAAGTGTTTTAATCCCTGATATTTTCCAGACATTAAATAGTGTATATGTTTGAGAGGGTAGAAAAAAGGTGGTTGTATGAGTGAAACAGATAAAAGCTTCTCTGTTTGAAGTGCTTCTTACATTGGTTCTATATTCTGAGAAAGGCAATTGGATTATTAGTGTATTTACGGTAATTTGTATTAACTGGGGCACAAAGAAAGGAATATAAAGAAGTACTGCAACTGTATTTCTATTGCAGACCAGGCTTATGTATATTCATTGATTTGTCTTGATGTCAAGGTCTTTATAGCTTGTATATTTGCCACCCAGTAATAAAACTGAATGTTACTTAGTGCCGTACCCCCTTCCACTTTAGTTTGTTGTAGAGTCGCCTTTTGGATGTGTGGATGTTTCTAATTCCAAATAAAAGAAGTCATGATTATATCTAATTTCTTAAAAAATGATTTGTTAATGTGTATGGGGTGCTTTGAAATAGAAAGTGAAGCTTGAGAAGAATGGTCATCTTAACAATGTTGATTCTCCATGCTAATAAAAGATGGAGGGTAGACCATCTATTCACATCTTTTTTCCATGTAGACAGCAAAATTTGGTATGGAAAAGAGCTTTGAATAAAAGTGTGCTTTTTCCAGTGAATTCTCTAGCACACAATATCAGACTGGGCACCTTCTCGTTTATCTTAGCAGATCAATTTACAGTAAATATCTAGGGGCAAATATCATAAGCAGTTATTTTAAGGCTTGATATTGAATTTGATTTTGCTCTACATTTAGTAATGTTTAGGCAAACCGTCTACTTGTTTAAGTATAAAATTACCAATATTTGCTATTCATGTAATCAGATAGCAAATTAACTAGAGGATCATTGAGAGAGTTCCATTTGTCAGTCAGTCAGTCCTTCCCAAACCTGATTAATGAAATGTGGGGTCACAGGGGTGACACAGGTAATCCTAGCAGCATTAAGCACAAGACAGGAGGCAGCCCTGAATGGTGACCGTGTCCACTGCATTTCCCATCATGCACACACTATAGTCAATTTAGAGTTGCCCAGGTTGTGGAGATGCAGTAAGAGTGTGTAAATTCCCACTCCCAAAACTCTGGCCTGAGCTGTAACCCTACCAGGGATTTTTACTGACAAGCTTTTTTGAGTACTCCAATAACAACTAAGTCTCTAATGAATTGAATGTGTATATGTGCTGTAATGGGAGAGCGGGAGACTCTAATTCTGACGGAAGGACTTCTTCTGACCCTTCTCTCATGAATATTTCTGCCAAAAATGAATAAACTAAAAAATAAATAAATATGCAAATAAATAAATGCATTGTGAAATGTAACAATAACAAGATAATCATACGAGAGCATAAATAATTAAATATGAAATATGTTTCTATGGCTTATTTCTTTATGCATTTATTTAATTATTTCTTATTACACAACCTGAAATAATATGCCTTGAAACGAAATGGTCATTTTCACCCATCAAAACTGAGATGGTGGGCTCTAGTGAATAGTGTGATTCTAGTGAATTCTAGTTCACTATTCTAGTGAATAGTGTGTTTTGATTTGTGAATTGTTAGTGAAGCATATGGTTAAAGTTGTGACTGTACATGTCTGTGGTGGATGTGAATGCAAGAATAAGTTGCCCAGAATTACTGTGTGAAGTGCTACTGTAATTTAAGAAGCTCTGAAATCATCATTGGGAGTTTGCATTTGAAGTGTCCACTGTAATTGTCGCCCTTGATGGCCGAAGAATTGCATCCCCTCTGTTGACGATATCCTTAAGAGCTCACCGTCTCAACTATGACAAGTGAAAATGATAGTTTTAATGTAATTGTGTGTTTCATGTTGTGTGTAGAGTTCACTGAAATAAATGAAGAAATAATTTTTATTTTTTCAAATAAATTCAGTAACTTATTTTTAAATAATTTTTGAAGCCAGCTCCCCATTTTCTGGCTTGAGCAGGCCGCTGCCTGCCAGTAGTGGTTTGGGACTGCCTGCCTGTGGTGAAGCCATCCCTAAGCAGTTTGGTGAAGGTCCTGACTTCATTTGTGGGACTTTTAGGAGGCCTCATACCCTTTTGCTATTTTTGTGTCTCCATTACACAGCTTATCTCATGTTTTTTTCCAGCTGTGCTTCACGTTTAGTGTTCCTCACACAGCTTTCATAAACTTTAGCCAGGAAGACTCCTTTACAATTCACAACAAGGGATTGCTCCAAGAATTTCATCTATACACCTCTCCACCTGGCTATCACTGCTGTGCCTGCACCTCTAACTGAAATCAACATATCACCTAAAAACCAGAACTTCCCTACTTTCTCCAAAACAACTCTATTGTCAGTGTCTTGATTTTGTGATAGTGATGTAGGTGGTGACCAGAAAATAGCATGAAAGATTACCAGGGGAGGTCTTGTATGCCAATGATCTAGTTTTGATAGCAAAAAATGAAGCAGAATTAGATGAATAGATACTGGAAGCAAAATGGCTTAAGGTAAATGTAAATGCAAGAAAGGCTAAAGTGATGGTTGGAGGCGAAGTAACAAGAGGAAAAGAAGAGGCAGTTGCATTGTCATAGTGTGTGTGGTAAACTTGTTAAGACAATACTCATATGGAAAAAAAATGTTGAATATAATTTGATCTTGGCCAGTTCCAGGTTCAAAGTAGGACACTTCAGCAAAATTAATTCTTTTGCTAAAATTGGCTTGTGGTTAAGACAAAAAGGAGATGTATCCTTGATAAATTGCAGCATTGCATAATATAGTATTCTTAGTGTGTGAGGGGCCTGAGCAGCAAACAACTTTGGATGAGGTGTACTGCATTACAGGGCCCACTTATGCATACACCCACACTCACACTAGGACAATTTAAATTCAACAGTCTTCCTAACAGACACATCTTTCACATGTGGGAGGTATAATGATGATAATAATAACAATAATAGACTTTATATATAGATTGACCCTTACATAAATAGTCTTTTCCTGCCTTTTACTCAATGCTGAGCAGCACATTTAAAAATTGAACATTAGCCATAGTTTTGGACTATAAGAACTCAGTTCATCTGTCACTCACATATTTGCAATGCAAAATTAAACTAGACCACATGCAAGCAGAATTCAACACCGACACAGGGTGTCTTGTGTGTGCAGATTTCATAAAGACAATGACCAGGCATGGGATTTAAACATAAGATGACAAATAATCTTACCCTGCACATCCCTAAACTGTAACCAAATTCAAATTAATTTGTTTCTACTACAGCATGCCTGTTTCACACTTTTCAGTAAAAGGAAAGATGGAAAATATAACAGTGATGAATAAAATCATTTTATTGACATACAATTTTACAATCTCTACTCAGGCTTGCAATTTTATCACTCTTTATACCATTTTTTAAATAATGGCAAACAAAAAACAAACAAAAAATGCTGTCTAGAATTAGATCACTTCACAAGGAAAAAAACATTGCAAGTGAAGTCTTTAATGCCTAGAGTGTCTGCATCTGCCATCTGTTTGCAAAGCACTAAGTAGCTTGGTGCCCTGTAGCAGAGCTTCAAGAACTAATTTGATATAGGAAATAATATTCAGACATTTTAAAGGGAAATTTCATCGATTGATCATATCAATAAATGGAATGTGTTTCCTTTCCATTGGTGATGGCACTTACTACACACAGTGCCTATAAAAAGTATTCGCCCCCTAGAAGATTTCACATTATATTGTTATAAAACACTGAAACAGAGTGGATTTAAATTGGCTTTTTTGACACTGATCAAAAGAAAAATACTCTTCAATGTCAAAGTGAAAACTTATCTAGTTAACAAATATAAAGCACAAAATAATTGATTGCATAAATATTCAGCATTTAGTAGCCATAACAGTCTTGAGTCTGTGTGCACAGGTCTTTGTTAGCTTTGCACAGCTGGACACTGCCATTTTCCCCATTCTTCCAGAAGAAAGGTGAGAACGAAAAGGAGTTAAAAACCCACCTGAAATTAATTTAACTATTGCTAAAGTTGTTTAGTTATGTGAGTCCACTGAAGGACAGTGAATGAAGGCAGTGCCACTGTATTTATATTATCATATCTTTTGACATTACTAGTGCAATCAAATAGGTCACATGACACGACATAGAGCATAAATAATGAAAACAAGACATTAATAAAATAAAACATTTTCAATTCAAATCAAAACAAAAGTCATAAAAATAGAATCCTCATCATCAAAATCCATAAGCTGACTAAAATTATATGTATAAAAAGCCCAAATGTTACTACATTGTTTAGGGCAATTGCAGCAGACACCTCACAAATGTTTGGGGAAATAATTTGTGTATAGTTTGGCCTAATATTTGTTTTTCTTTTGTATACTGTATGTTACTCTTGTTTTATTCATTGTCTTTTGTCTTTGTTTTGACTTAATATACCATTTGGTTTCTTTTGGGTTAGGGAAGATCAGCGGTGCATCCCTTCTGGTCACATGGTGACAACCTCTTCTGAATCTGGCAGTCTGTGGCTTGATAATGAATGAACACATACCAGGCCAAACATGCAAGAACTAATTTTTTACAGAATATATCTGAAATCTTCCATTATTATTATGGCAGTTTTACATTTATTCCTCTTATGCTGGGAGCTAATCAGACCATATGAATTTTAGGCTGATGTTACACCCTCTGAATCACCTCTGTGTTATGTTTGGCTAGATTTCCGAACTACACAATGATACCACTCACCAGGATAATTACTATAGTACAATGGTAAAAAGTCAAATAAAACTGCTTGTTTATTAGACATTTCATTCAATGTCTCAGAAATGAAAGGCACCTTTCTCAACAGAGTGGCTAATTTCTAGGTTAGAGTTAAGTCTTCTGAAATTTGTAATACCTGCAGTTTTTACTGAAGCTCCGTTGGTTCCCCTCAGAGTGCATCTCCCTGAGGGCTGTCAGAATTATGCACAGGTTAAATAAAGTTTTTTGTTCCCACCTGCAATAAAGACACAAAATGTGAATGGCAGCTACACTGTATCATTTTGTTCAGATACAAGGCAGCCAGGTTATAAAAGAGCATTTTGTAGTTTTAAGGACATCTGAAATTCTTAATATGAATGGAAAACATTACCAAAAGATTTCAGTCATAGTGGAAACCTTTTTAATTCAGATTCTGGTTTCACCTTTATTCTGACTTTTAACTATGACTTTAGTTTTGTCTTTTGGTTGCTTCTTCAAGACTCTAGTGCACCAATATGTGCTTCATCAGACAATCCTTTGGTTTGTTCTTATTGAGAAACAAAACGTAGATGTCTGCCACTCACTTTTATAAAGTTCTTAACAGGCATGAAAGATGAGACTAAACAGAGATACAGAAAACAATGTATGATGCACAAAAAAGTCTATAAAAAGCCCTAAACACTGACCTGAAGAAAAGAACGAAGACAAAGCTTCCTTTATTTGAATCCACACATACTTGCTTCACCTCATTTTTCCTCATATGTTCAGACTGAGTATCTGTGTTGACTATCTCCTAAAGAGCACCAAATTACCACACTGAAGGAACTGCAAAGAAAGCAACAAAATAGTTACAAAATGCTAAAAATACAATATGCAAAAGCACAAGGAATGACATTATTTAGATACAAATAGCTAATCAAAAATTTGCATCAAAATGATGAAAATATGTCTTTACTAAATAGATAAGAAGAACTGGCTGTCTGCAAGCTTCATTTTATAAGGAAAAATGGCTGCTGTGACATCGCATGGCAATATATGTTCCTACACAAAAAATGTCATGTGGTCAAAACATGTAATGTCACAATGTTGTAGACATATTGGATTCAGCAAAAGATCTCCAGCCAAACAAAATAATTTTAAAATTCAAATACATAATCAAAAATAAAAATAACCACACAAAAATGTCCTTAACTGGATGTGGATCCAGACAATATTGCATGACTGGCAGACAACGTTGCTTAACGAGGTTCTCACCTTACTGTCAGTCAACCACAAAATGACAGATTTCTGAATTTCCATTGTAACAGACATACTTATATAAGTCAGATGCAATATACAGTATGTGCCTTTTAGGGTTCATTTTCTTAGTTGGGTATAGCTTGCAGGCTATGCAATAAATGAGCTATACATTTTCTGAACATTTTGTTGTTTCTAGAAGACATAATCTGTCTTTAAACCAGTATATCCTATACAAAAATAATACATGGAAAATAAAAAAAATACATGGAAATATCTTTGAGTAATTAAATGTGAAAAAAGCATTATGTGGATGTCTGAAAAGTAAAATCTTATGAGAAAGGAAATTTAAGAGACTGGACTAGATGGAAAAAGTAAACTGCACAGAGAACAAATTAAACATTTAAACTTCTGGCCCTGAATTTGCTGCTTATGTAAAATGCAAACAACCAGCAGGGTGTCTAACAGAAGCAGAATGAAAGCACTGATTTGATTGACAAACCAAATGTAACAGATTCAAAAAGGCCTAGCACTGGAGGGAATTTTGCATTGGATTCCCATCCACTCTTAATTAGTCACACATAAACCTGTAACCCAAGCTCGAGCTGAAAGAATTTTAATTGCTACATAATAGCAAGCTTAATACAATTGAGGAGCAATTATGTTTGGTATTTGGTGCAGGGCACTTTATAATCCCAAGATTCACGCGTTTATTTTTGCAGCTCTGAGCACACTGCTGTTCTTCTTTTCCGTTTCAGGTTTCTGCACACAGATGTGCTCTTCTGCTTAGCATATGGGACTCGCACTATCAAAACAAACTCCAGTGTTGCCCTTCACTCTGTACCTTTTCTGTGGAAATAGACCAATTAGAATTAATGACTTTATCTTTTCTGGTAATTTGCATGCTTGTTGCACTGATCTGTGGTGACAGCAATTGCTTTCTGTGTTTGCTTTCAAGAGGGCTATTCACTTACATTTAAAATTGGGGCACACATTTTGCCTGCTTTCTCAATTGGAGCCAAAAGGCTGCTTTTCATATATGGATGTTTACTGTCAGACCTCAAACCAATCACCCAAGAGAACAGTAATTCAAAATGAGGAAGTAGGGCATGACAAAGATAATGAAGCAAGTTACATTGGACAGGTTTGTTATTAACTGCAATAAAAATAAAACTAAATGGGAGGATGGAAGAGGGCAGACACGATAGGTTATTTTTAGAGTATTTCTGCATAACATTAATAGTAACACACAATAGAATAATGAAATAGCTGTCTCAGTAAATCAAGTTACAAATCAAAACAAATACATAATGAAATGACTAACATATTGAAGGATGCCAGCAAATGTTACTGGGGAGCTCACAGTTTAATGGAGTATAAGGAATACACTTGTATTTCAAAAATCTTAATTGAATAAATAACTTATATCATTGTTAAATAATCTCTGTTAGAGGTTTTTGATCTTTATTTTACCCACCTAGCAGTACTCGCTACAGGATTGTAACTGTTGCGGAAAAAACTAAATAAAAATGAGTCTTGGGCCATTGTTATATGTGAAATTCAAACATGGTCGTCCTTTATTTACACCTGCAGGTAGAGTAACCATATGGTCTTGTTAATAAAGCATGGCAAACTGAAGAGGTCTAACAGAAACCTTCTTTTTATCGGTGAGGTTCATTTACATAACACCATTTAATTTTCACCAATCAGCTTTAGATAAATGGTATACACCCCCATGAATTAAGTATCATGTAAAGTTTCAAACTATTTAAACATATTAAAACTCCCAAGTATAAGAAATACGACTTCTCATATGTAAACTGTTATCACAGAACAGAGTATAAAGTTAAATGTTATGTATGATTTCATTTTCTAATCTAAAATGTTCTGGTACAAATGAAGTCGGGATGTTCTAGTTTAACAGGCATGCAGTTTCAAGCACTCTCTTTCTTCTTCTCTTACAACATACACACACTTTAAAATTAATATTGATTACACATTTAAAATCAACTTACATTGATTTAATGAATATGTTTACTGATTGTGGCAATGTTTTCATTTAATTTTCTTTTATCTCTCTTTCATGTAATAAGATAAATCTTTTTAAGGTGTAAGAATGGTAACATGAGACATGAGAAGGACTGGGGCACTACAGAAATAACTCAATTTAATGGCAGGTTTTCTGCCAATAAAAGGACAAAAATGAAGAAGTTAGTTCCAGGGCACTGCCAGAGAAAAATGTCTTATGCGGACGCAAGTCCATTATAGCTGTCTACCTCTGGTGGTTCATTGTTTCAAGTAAGTCCAAGGTGGAAGAAGCAAAACCTCTGGAGAAAGAGCAGAAGAGACATCAGAAGTCCTCTAGCCTGCAATCATTTGATGTGATAACACAAGAGAGAAAGACATGAGTGACAGAATCAACATATGTTCTGAGGTGGAATTACGGTTAACACCGAAGCCCTTAAGATGCTCCTAAGCATGAGTGTGTGACACAGTATATATTTTTTAAAGTCTAGGTGGGTAGTTTAGTGATTAATGGATCCAAAGTCCTGAATCCAGTTGTTCATATGGAATTTGCTTGTTTTATTCTGCCCAAGTGGGTTTTCCTCAAGGTACACTGGTCCAAGCAAAGTGGGTTAATTAGAAATTTAAATTGACTCCTGTTTGGGTGTGTGCTTGAGTCATCCCTGCAATGGTGCGTCATTCTGGCCAGAGCTCTTTCCTCCTTCTGCTCAGTGCTACTAGGAATTGCTCAGGACCCAGTGATCCTCAATTGGATGAAGTGAGTTTGAAAATTCCACAATATAAAGTTATACAGGTTACAATTTCAGGTTAGCAAATAATAAAGGTCACCTAAATATTTACTTCTTTTTGCAGATAACAAAACTCTTTTGCTTATTATTACTTGCTGAAAAATCTTCAACTAAAAAAAATCCTTTGGTTCTGATCTTTACTCATATTTTTTTACTTCAAATTTTGTCTTACATTTTGGCATTGATGCTCATACATTTTTAGGTATACTGATTTTAAACCCTTCAACTCAAACTGAAGCTTTTGGACTGGTATACAGTAGTTTGATCCATGCACAAATGTTTGGGCCAAACCCAAATTTCTCCAATGTAGTGAAAAGGTAGGTCCATTCAACCATATCAAATGCTTTTTCTGCATCCAATGATAATAATATCTCTGGGATATTAGACTTTGTGGGTTAATATAGTACATTAAACAGGGGTTGAAAATTGGAAGCTAAGTGTCTGCTTTAAATAAATCCAGTTTGTTCTTGTGCTATTACCGAAGGAAGCACTTTTTCAATCCTTCTGGCTAGGACTTTGGAGAGTATCTTAACATCATTATTCAGAAGTGAGATTGTGTCTATATGATGCACATTGTAATTAGTCCTTATTTTGCTTAGGAAAGATGGTAATTAATGCTTGGCAGGAAGTTTGAGGTAGACTTTTACTGTCTCTAGCTTCTGTAAATGTTGCTAATAAAAAGGGAATTAACTTAATTGAATTTTTTTTATAAAATTTGGTAGGGTAGCCATCAGGGCCTCCTGCTTTACTATTCTGAATTGAGTTTATAACATCTAGTAATTCTGATAGTGCCAGATGTTTATCCAATTCCTCTGCACTAAGAGTATCTAGATGTGGTATCTTTGATGCATCCAAAAGCACATTAAGTTGTGTATTGTCTTCTTTAAACTGAGTACAATATAAGGACTTATAGTAATATGTAAATGTGTGCATTATATTTTTATGGTCAATGATTTTGCCTCCATCTGTGTTAGTAACTGTTGGGATTGCATTGTAAATTTCCTTGCGTGTGGATTTGTTGAACTAAGATCTTATTAGCTTTCTCTCCATGTTCATAGTAAAGATGTCTTGATTTGTAAATGAGTTTTTCTGTTTCTTTAGGTGTCAAACGGTTGAGTTCTGTATGCAGAGCCTGTCTTTTCCTATGAAGTGCCTCATTTGGACACCTGGCATGTTCTTGATCTATTCTGGTAATTTCACTTATTATCTCTGACACCCTCTAGGTTTCCAATTTATTTGTGTGGGAAACATATGAAATAATCTGTCCTCTTAAGAAAGCCTTTAGAGTTTACCACAGTATTCCTGCAGAGACCTCTGAGGATGTATTTGTCTCTAAATAAAATCTATTTGCTTGGATATAAATTCTGTACAGTTCTTGTCTACTAATAAAAGTGGGTTAAGAAGGCAGCTGTGAGATGCGAATGTGGGGCATAGTGATGATCAAAGGTGTGTGGCCGGACATAACAGTAGCGTCGTACTTACAAGATTTAATCATAGGCAAAAAATTGTTATCTTTAAAGAAATAATCAATTCTTGAGTAAAAGTGATGCACTGGTGAGTAGAAGGAATATGCTCTTGAGTTTGGGTTTAGAAATCTGCAGGGGTCTCATAAGTTGTGATCAGTTAAAAACTGTGTAATTGTTTTTGAAGTGAGGCATGAGACCTATCTAGCTCTGGATTTAAAACACAATTAAAGTCCCCACATTGGAAATGGATGCAAATACGTTTTGGATGAAGTTCCTATCATTCACATTGGGTGTGTAGATATTTATCAAGATCACTTTACAGTTAAATAATTTACCCATGACGATCACATATCTCCCTTTAGGATCAGATACTACATCTGATACAACAAATGAGATTGTTCTTTGTATAAGAATTCCCACACCTCTAGGTTTCTTTATAAAGCTGGAATGGAATGTTTCGCCAGTCCAGTCTCTGTGCAGATGAAACTGATCCTTGCTTAATAAGTGGGTCCCCTGTAAAAATACTATTTTAGTGTTTAGACCTGTTAGATGAGAGAATACTTTCTCTTTAATTTGTGATTGAAACCTTTAACATTCCAGCTCAAAACATTGTTAACTGCTTGGTCATGGAGACATTGCTTCTGAACATTTTTTGTTATTTTGTAGTCTAAGATAAGACAGCTTTGGCCTTAAATTCCAATTTTTCCAGGAGTTATTCCCATAAAGCCTATTGTTACATTGGCATGTAAGCTTAAAGATTAAAAGGATAGATTAGAAATAGCTTGTTCGTTTTTTCTGCCCCCACCCCATTTTGCCTCCTCACATGAGGCTAAACTTCACAAAGTCCCAGTCCTCTGACATACAGAACCTAGACACAGAGCATGTCCAAAAGAAAACAAGCCCCCCAGCAGCGGCGTATGAGAATTAAAATAGAATGATATCTATTGACAATACAGTCCAAATACTGTAAGCATAAAATTTAATCTTAAACAGTCTTGGGAGAGTAAACCCAGGGAATGATGTTAAACAGCAGCCCTGGATAAGCATAGTAAGCCTATTTGATTCTAATAAGAACTTAGCAGTTAGCATACTGATTAATAGTGGGAGACAAATTTCAGTATCAATTTATTTACTGATCAATCTGTAATGAAATAATCAACATTTCTTAGCAACATTTATTTTTATGACATCACTATTTTAGGTTTCATTATAAATGTAGCTGAGTCTGTGTATAGAATGTAGGTAACTGAACATGCCGATTAGTTTGAGGAACTGCATTCAGGCTGCTGCTTGCACCTTTCCATTGCAGCTTCTTAACCAGTATTTCTCATCTGCAGTCTTTTTCTCCATGTGCAGAATACTGAGAAAATGTACTCTGGTGCTGAATACGGAAAAGGGGGTGCAGATAGAAAGCTTGTAACTCCCACACATTTTGGGGAACTTCTTTCCTGCTAAAATCTATCGGCCTGGGTACATGGCCACCACCAGCCTCTGGAAGAATCCTGGCTTGGAATAACCATTAGGGAGAAACATTCCTTATTTTTCACCCCAAACAACTTTAAAACCCACAAAAATCATTTTATTGAGATTAATGTCTTGTAGTTGTAAAATTTCATTCAAAATGAATTTTTGGGGCAATTTTGCAAATCTGTCAGTCTAAAGAATCCCTCATTAATAGATGTACTGCAAATATCTTCAAGTAAATAACTAGAAATAAATGCATTAAGCAGCTTGAGTAATACTTCATCATAGTAACCAATGCAATGGTTACTATGCAATGCAATGCAATACATTTTGGGGATGTGTCACTGACAGTGTTTCCTATAACTGACATTTGGATATCAACATTTTGCTGTATATGATATTTTCCCCTCTGTGGTATGGTGAATGGGGCGGCACGGTGGCACAGTGGTAGTGCTGCTGCCTCGCTGTTAGGAGACCCGGGTTCACTTCCCGGGTCCTCCCTGCGTGGAGTTTGCATGTTCTCCCCGTGTCTGCGTGGGTTTCCTCCCACAGTCCAAAGACATGCAGGTTAGGTGGATTGGCGATTCTAAATTGTCCCTAGTGTGTGTGGGTGTGTGTGTCCTGCGGTGGGTTGGCGCCCTGCCCAGGATTGGCTCCTGCCTTGCGCCCTGTGTTGGCTGGGATTGGCTCCAGCAGACCCCCCGTGACCCTGTGTTCGGATTCAACAGGTTGGAAAATGGATGGTATTGTGAATATCTCTAATGAAGATCAAGAACACCTAGGCAGAGTGGGGTGCACTGCTTCTAATAATAGTGGGTTGTGCCCCTCCTGTGAATTCATCCTTCTCTTCCAGACAAAAACATAAAGCCTTACCAACTTGTTACACCCCACCTATCCTCTGCCTGCTGTCTTCTTTGTGGAAAACAAAGTCTATCGTGACTAGGCTTGCCCAGGTCATTCAGTTCTTACCCAGTGAGATGCTTCTTCTCCTTACAGTCTGCTGCAATCCAGCGTTCTGTTTTGTCGACTGTATAAATTGGAACAGGTGTCTGGTTGATAAATATGTCTTTTTTGGGTTAGTTGTTTGGGGATTTTTAGAGAATTGATGATTGTTGCATAAATTAAAAATGGTACACTATTTTTAGGTTTATGGGGTCATTATTGTCATGTGAACAGAGTATAGTGAAATTCTTTCTTGCATGTTCTGTACTTATCAACAAGCAACACCTTGCCATTCTCCAGCACCATGATTAGTAATGTACTTGTTTAAGTCTTTTTTGAATTAGTTATTTGACAGTTGTTGGGGAATTATTACTTTTGGACTTATGTTGGAGAACTGCATTAATGCTGTATTTGTACAAGTGTCACCAAATCAAATTAAAAATGACACTGTTATGCTAAGAAAGCAAAATAAATCAATAATTAGACAACAAAAAGACAGACTATGCTTTCCCTCCTCTTTGGGCCTGAACTGTACATAAATATTAAGGATTTACTTGCTGACCCCCTGCTTCAGCCTACATAAGCATTTCCTTTTTCTAGTTTTAGTAAATCATTCTGGTTAATGTTTTGCTTTGCAACAGAGGGCTTTTGCTCTTTACATTTCATTAAATCATATGAGAACTGACAGGCAGTTACAAAATGATGAAAACTTGCAAAAATAAAATTGCCAAAATATTGGGATTTGTATTGTAACAAATAAATAGGCAGGTCATCACAAATGTAGACAATTTTCATCTAGTTTGACATTTGAGATCATCTACTCGATGGATATTAGAGTGACTTTGCATCAACAACAGTTTGAATAATTTAGGAAATTCATGTCTAGTTTCTACATGCTTTTTTTCATTGGTCTAGTCCAGGATTTCTTAAACTTTTTTTTCTTCCTACTCAATCTTGCTTGCCCTTTTTATTGTCTTCAAGACACAGTCCATGACAACCATCAGATTAGAGCATTGCTGCCGATGGCCATAGCAGGGGTCCCACTTGGAGAATCGCCTTAGAGCTGAGCAATATCGATTGCTTAAACAACCTGTGACAACCCATCATCAGACACTTTGCATTCCCTTAAATACAATGGTGAGTCGCAACCCAACTGTGTTAACATGCAAACCGTAATTTAAGAAACTATGGTCTAATCCATATAAGCCCATATTCAGGAAGTAGCTGTTTTCTTTGGACAGTTTTATTATTTCTTCATAGAATCTTACAAAGGATTCATCTGCTGAGGCATAAGACCTCCAGACAACAATATATATGTTCTCAGGGTTATTGCTTTTGCATTTTTCTTTTACTTCAGACATTTAATGAATTTTCTGTCCCTTTAATTTACTCTGCTATGTTACATATTTTGTTTTAATAAAAGAAACATTGCCAGAGCATATATGGTTTCTCCAATTTTCTTAATACACCAGATTCATTCAGTTAACCGGTAATTTTGTCAGTTAGCAGATCAGTTCAGACATTCAGTTATTTAGGGCTGAATGTGATGTTTTTATTCTGGAGATATCTAACCTACCAGAATCATTCTGGAGAGTTGCCACTAGGGAAATTTTCTTCAATTTGAATGCTTAGTATTACTGAGATAAAGCTGGAGTACTAGATGACCTTGACATACACTTAGGATAAACCCTCTCATGTTATAGTGTTATAGGAATGTACAAGCATAACAGTTAATTCTTGACATTTCATGTATTAAATAAAGAATTATCCACATCCATGGAAGAGAGCCAAAATATTTAAAAATATTTTTTTTTGTTTTTGTTGCAATGAAATACTGCAGACCAGATTTGCTGTCAGGTCCAACATTATGAAATGCAGACTTGATTAGCCATGTTAAAAGAACTTTAGTACTACTAGATTACCCAAAGTCTCCCAATCCCAGACTCGTTATCTGTACTGCAACGCATTTTTACTGATGCAGCATACCCTCCACCAGAACATAAAGGATAAATTTGGCATCTTCCCCAGCACTACTGTTTACAGTCATTGTAATATGTTCTAGAAAAGACCTTTATTGATAGATACAGTAGTGGTTCACTAAAGAATACACATTTCTGGTCCATCCATCTTCTTCCACTTATCCGAGATCGGGTCATGGGGGCAGCAGCTTGAGCAGAGATGCCCAGACTTCCATCTCCTCGGCCACTTCTTCTAACTCTTCCGGGGGAATCCCGAGACATTCCCAGGCCAGTCAGGAGATATAGTCCCTCCAGCGTGTCCTGGGTCTTCCCCGGGGCCTCCTCCTGGTTGGACATACCCGGAACACCTCACCAGGGAGTCCTGAACAGATGCCTGAGCCACCTCATCTGACTCCTCTTGATGTGGAGGAGCAGCGGCTCTAATCTGAGCCCCTCCCGGATGACTGAGCTTCTCACCCTATCTTTAAGGGAAAGCCCAGACACCCTGCAGAGGAAACTCATTTCAGCCGCTTGTATTCACAATCTCGTTCTTTTGGTCACTACCCATAACTCATGACCATAGGTGAGGGTAGGAACATAGATTGACTGGTAAATTGAGAGCTTTGCCTTACAGCTCAGCTCCTTTTTCACCACGACAGACCAATGCAGAGCCTGTATCACTGCGGACACCGCACCAATCGGCCTGTCGATCTCACACTCCATTCTTCCCTCATTCGTGAACAAGACCCCGAGATACTCCTCCACTTGGGGCAGGATCTCGCTCCCAACCCTGAGAGGGCACTCCACCCTTTTCTGGCTGAGGACCATGGTCTCGGATTTGGAGGTGTTGATTCCCAACCCAGCCGCTTCACACTCAGTTGCGAACCAATCCAGAGAGAGCTGAAGATCACAGCCTGATGAAGCAAACAGGACAACATCATCTGAAAAATGCAGTGACCCAATCCTGAGTCCACCAAACCAGACCCCCTCAACAACTGGCTGCGCCTAGAAATTCTGTCCATAAAAGTTATGAACAGAATCGGTGACAAAGGGCAGCCCTGGTGGAGTCCAACTCTCACTGGAAACGGGTTCGACTTACTGCTGGCAATGCGGACCAAGCTCTGACACCGGTTGTACAGGGACCGAACAGTCTTTATCAGGGGGTCCGGTACCCCATACTCCCAGAGCACCCCCCACAGGATTCCCTGAGGGACACGGTCGAATACCTTTTCCAAGTCCACAAAACACATGTAGACTGGTTGGGCAAACTCCCATGTACCCTCCAGGACCCTGCTAAGGGTGTAGAGCTGGTCTACTGTTCCGTGAACAGGACGAAAACCACACTGTTCCTCCTGAATCCAAGGTTCAACTATCTGATGGACCCTCCTCTCCAGGACCCCTGAATAGACTTTTCCAGGGAGGCTGAGGAGTGTGATCCCTCTGTAGTTGGAACACACCCTCCGGTCCCCCTTCTTAAAGATGGGGACCACCACCCCAGTCTGTCAATCCAGAGGCACTGTCCCCGATGTCCATGCGATGTTGCATGGACTTGTCAACCAAGACAGTCCTACAACATCCAGAGCCTTGAGGAACTCCGGGTGTATCTCATCCACCCCCTGGGCCCTGCTACCAAGGAGTTTTTTGACCACCTCGGTGATCTCAGCCCCAGAGATGGGGGAGCCCACCTCCGAGTCCCCAGGCTCTGCTGCCTCATTGGAAGGCATGTTAGTGGGATTGAGGAGGTCTTCAAAGTACTCCCCCCACCGACCCAAAACGTCCGGAGTCGAGGTCAGAAGCGCAGAAGTGTTGACACTGGATTGCTTCCCCCTCCTGACACGCCGGATGGTGGACCAGAATCTCCTTGAAGCCATCCAAAAGTCGTTCTCCATGGCCTCCCCAAACTCCTCCCACGACTGTGTTTTTGCCTCAGCAACCATCGAAGCTGCATTCCGCTTGGCCTGCCGGTACCTATTAGCTGCCTTCAGAGTCCCATAGGACAAAAGGGTCCTGTAGGACTCCTTCTTCAGCTTGACGGCATCCCTCACCGGCGGTGTCCACCAATGGGTTCAGGGATTACCGCCACAACAGGCACTGACTACCTTAAGGCAACAGCTTCGGTCAGCCACCTCAACAATAGAGTCACGGAACATGGCCCATTCAGACTCAATGTCCCCCACCTCTCTCGGGACGTGGTCGAAGTTCTGCCGGAGGTGGGAGTTGAAGCTGCTTCTGACAGGGGACTCTGCCAGATGTTCCCAGCAGACCCTCACAACACCTTTTGCCCTACCAGGCCTGACCGGCATCTTCCCCCACCATCGAAGCCTACTCATCACCAGGTGGTGATCACTTGACAGCTCCGCCCCTTTCTTCACCCGAGTGTCCTAGACATGTGGCCGCAAGTCTGACGACACGACCACAAAGTCGATCATCGAACTGAGGCCATTTCTGGTGTAAATACATATTTGCTAGAATTGTAAAAAATTAATTTTGACTTCAAAAATACCAAACTTCTACTTTAATTTCAAGATAGCAGAACTTTGGATGTTTTACTAGCGCAAATTCAATATCATTTGTTCTTACATAGCACTCTTTGATAAATGTCATCACAGATTTATAAGTCAAAAACAATAATTCAAAAATATAACCATGTATGAAGGATGGTGTGAAAATGGAGTTTTCAATGTGTACTGGTGAGAAGAGCCAAGACAGTTCTATGGTGAGAGGAACAGGCACCTCGTGCTGCTTGGGAGAATCGTTCCTATACAGCACCAGGGCCCTGACAGGTGTGAAATGAATAGCCTCGACACACGAAAAATGTTTGGGGCAGCCACCTGTATACTTGAACTTGGCTGCAAAAAGGCAAAGTTTTAAGCACTTCTGAATACAGTGTTGAGTTCAAAACAGAACTGATCAACGGAAGGAACATGTCGGGTTTAAAAGGCACGTCAAGGGATGTGACGTCGTCGGGGCTGGAACTGGAAGTGATGTCTTTGGACAGAGACTCCTGTGTCTGGTCTGCAGAGATAAAACAGGAAGGTTTAGTGCACCTCGCCACCCCCTGGCCTGGCATGGAATTATCTTCTTTTGGTGCTTTTGGCTGACTCCCATGCAAACTTGTGTGACACAGGTCATTGCATAACCTGACAGTGGCTGTGATGGGTTACGTTGAAGTAATGGTGGCCCCAGGCAATAACCTCTTGTATCCACCTGGTTTGTAAGGTTAGAGGTGGCAGGTTAGACTTGGGCTCAAGTGCAAGGAGAAGAGAAGACCAGAGGTTAGAAGGACAGCATGAGGCACTTTTACAAATAAGTAATTGAAAAAGCTACTCCACAGGTTGGTCAGGGATCTCCCTTATTTAATTTAGGGTGTACCTATCTATACATTTTGTCCTGCTGTATTTATCCCCTTGTTTCCTAGTAAATCTCTCTTTTCTTTGGTCACCATTTGAGGTTGGGAACAACTCTCAATCGCCCCCAATTGTCTAAACATGAAATAACTGTGTTTAAGCAGAGAAGCTTACATATTTATTCAAATCAACAAAAAAAAGTAAACTTTTGACTAACATTGAACAGAAATAAAAATCACAGAAGATTTGTGTAGATGACATATATACATTTATTACAGTATTTAGGGATTTACCTCAGTGATTAAAAAGAACAATTGCCAAGTAGGGCCTATGCTGCTCTTTAGGGACAACATAACACCACAGCTGCAAAAAGCTATATGCACCACCCAGCCTGGAAATAGGAGCTAAACGTCTTGAACATATCTACAAAAACACCTGGACATTTGGAGTTTTACTTGCAGGTGAGCAAATAAACTACATAAGGTTGATGCATTTGAATTTAAGGTCATAATCATGAGGGGTTATTAGTGTGCACTCTTCTGAGATTTTGACATTTACTTGTCTATGACATTAAGATCATCTGTATTTGCGAATAAAAGGCTTTACTAACTCATTGAAGACAATGATTTTAATTTGTCTGACACCTCATTATCACCTAAGCAGTTCACAAAGCCTTGTTATGCCCTTTATGCTGAATATTAGTGCTTACATAGGAATTACATAAAGTATAATTTCATTGAAGGCTTGTGCTACATTAAAAATCATAAAAATCAGACAAACTTCAAAGAGTTGTTTCACTTCAAAGCTACTGTCTTTGAAAACAGGCTGAAATTCTCCTACAGTATTTTTTCTTTTCTAACTTTGTGATCCTTAAGGCCATCTAAAAATGATATAGTGTGTGTTCCTTGCAAGTTGACAATATGGAGTCCATTGCATGCCCAATCTTATTTAATTTACAAATCGGATGTGGTATATTTTAGGAGGAACCGAACAAAGTACTTCATTTCTTGCATTTCCTTATGTCATTGAGAAAAGAGTAGTTTAAAAGAATTAATAGCTTCTCACAAAGTTTTGTGCATTTTTCACATCAATAGAAAGAAATGTAGACTAACTCTCAGGTTTTTTTTTAAAGTTCAAGAGTAATTAACTAGTTTGTTTAAATTTAAATTGTAAAAATGCTACTGTTAGTAAAACAGGCTGATCATTGATGACTAATGTTTCTAAATGAATGCTTCCTTTTTCCTCTGCATTTTACTTAGGCCATTGAGTTGTAAATTACATGCCAACTCAATGTAAACCTTTTAATCCATATAAATACAACTGGTGCACTTGTCTTGGTTTGTTTATTTATAGTCACATATCCCTGTTTCCTTGAGAAAAGAAAGCCTTTTTTAAGCTAGTCTTCATGTTGCTGGACCGGCACTGATAGCTATTATTCTTCTGGCATGTAGTACAGCTGTTTGTTTTCAGTTTTCTGACAGGTTTCATCAAAAATCAGCTTTTGTGGAATCCATGAAGCAAATGAAATTCTACCATGGCTTACCTCTGACATTTAAAATTGTCCTAATGGAATGAAGCAAATGTTAATGTGTGGTAATGGTTAGCCTGTAAAGATTTCTTCTGTTGCCATGAAGTTTACAAATCATTGTGCAATCTTCATTTCATACTTTCGGATATTTTTAGGTCCAGGAAGCTGAGACAAATTGTAAAAAGCACAACACAACTGATGCTAATGTATATTATACGGCAGTATATCTCAAATCTGATTATGCACACATAACTTATAGACTTTTGCCTTTGTCAGAGTCAATAATGTGCTGATATAAGCTAATTCATTTTCAGTAATTGTCTCTGCCTCCAGTGGAGAGTTCCATGGCTGGAACTGGTACACAAGAAAAACCTTTGTGGAGCAAACTTTGGAAGAAATGTCTGTGCAAAACTTTGCAAAGATATAGAGAGGGAAATCATTCCAGCTGTTATGATTAGGATTAGAGTGATTGGATTTTGCAAGTTTTATTTTTTTAAATTATAATAGTAAAGGATAGTAACAATGATCATTTTTTGGCAAAGGATACCTAAGCATACCTAAGCATTATTCCTGTGAGATAAGGGTATGTGTCATAGCAGGTGACTAAAACAGGTTGCCATCATGAAGAATATCCCACCGCAAAAATATCCAACCCAGATAAACATGGAAAATGGCCACTAAACAGGTTAAGAAAGAGAGAGAAAGAGGGGGAGCCTTTCTAAGTATTGCTGCTGACTATTTGCATCCGTTTTTAGCCACTGTCTACCCCTTCTTAAATAGAAATTTCTGTTATCAACCCCACCATCTTAAATTGGTTCCACACAAATGTCAGTGACTGCTGTTTTTCCAATGGCCTGCACAGTCCCCAGATCTCAATCAAACAGAGTATTTTTGGGATGATGTAATACATAACATTCACAGCACAAATGCGTGGCCCAAAAACCCTGCAAAAATTGCATGATGCTGTTGAATCATGGATCTTGGATCAAAATCCTTAAGCAATGTTTCAAACACCTTGTTAGAGAAACTGAAGCTATTCTGAAGGCAAAAACAGTTCTGCACAGTATTATTAAAATGTATCTTTCCTACAAAATCTAGATTAATTAAACATTTTTGACTTGTAATATTTGCAGTTATTGGGCTTTCAAAAGAACTGATTTGGTGAAATCAAAAAGAAACCAAATGGTTTAATTTATGATTCAGTTTTGATATTACTCACAATCATTGAGAAAGTGTAAAAAGTATTAAATGAGAATCAAAGAACTGTACATGACTACTACAATTGAATTAAATGAATTGAATCTGCGCTACCACAACCTAATCAAATCACTGTGATGTCCCTACATTGATGGATTAAAGGCCAGAAGTCCACATGACCGTCATCATCAAGTTCTTCCATGAGAACCCTGAATACAATCAGGACTGATTGAGGTCATTTATGTTAGATAGAATGCATAAAGGGGGCAGGGCGGTCTCATGGCCTCTCAACTATGTTAATTAGTGTTCCCTTATTTTATTCTTACTTATTGTGTCTTTTTTTCTCTTCCTTCATCATGTAAAGCACTTTGAGCTACATTATTTGTATGAAAATGTGCTGTATAAATAAATGTTGTTGTTGTACAAAAAAAGAAGTACTTTACGTGTTTTACACTATAATTAATCATGGGTGAATTTAGAGCTAAAAAATCAGCTAAGTGCTATCTACATTTTGAGAATGCTATTAAATGCATTAAAAAAATTAATCTGAAATTTAAAATGTAATAATTCTGCTGGGTTTCTATGTAGCATGCATGTTCCATATATCAGCATGGACAGACTGACTAAAAAGAACGTAAATGTAAAATGTAAAAAATATGTGAGGAGCTTTGAAATATTAAGAATTTTCCACTGCAGTCATCTGAACACAGAAATACAGTTTAGGAATGTTCTTGATGATTGCAGAGTATTACCAACAAAATATAAAACACTGGTAATTTGTCCATCTTCTATTTTTATCTTCCTCCTTATTTGCTTTCATATATGTCAACTATTTCATTTTAATGGATGCAAATACTACTGCACTGTCCTTGTGCACCAAAAAGATTCAGTAAGTAGTAATGATAACTGAAGCCATTAACTGAAATAAGATGATTGCCACTTTTGAATGATTGTTAAACATACAATTTGAATTGAAGACAGCATCAAATCCTAGGTGGAGTTCTTGAAATGCGTGTATTGAAATGAATGCAAGAAAACAAGTAAAACAATATCTGCCATTTTGAAATACCATGTCAACATTGGAGGTTTAAAACTGAAAAAGGACATGCTGCTGACAATGTTTTGCTGAATACTCTGACCTCTGAAACCAATTAAAGGCAATAGCTAAGTTCATATAATATTACTTTCATGTTCCAAATAAACCCTGGAAATGTCTAGAGATCATCATTAAGGGCAGTCTTTAATTTTAAAAATTGAAAACATAGAACTGGTAGGATTTGATTAGCTGCCCTGTGTGATGAAGAAACCAATGTTGCAAAAAATGAAGCAATCAATAATTGTGTCCATTCGGTTATTCAATATAATTCAGAAGCATCCCTGGGCGCTTATAGATTTACATTGTAGTAAATAATTACAAAATAAAATATGGTAAGAAAGACAGAGAAAGAGCTACAGGAGTTCTTGCCCAGCAGGCCATGCCCAAGGCAAAACATTATGTTATTTTACAGAGGTCTTGCTTATTTATTTATTTTTCTATGGAATGCCAGGAGAGAGTAACAGGAAACAATATTATTTTTTTAATCTTTTTTTTTTAAGAAACTCCAAAAAAGCATTTGTAAGTATAAGGTGTTATATTTAACATATATTATGCTGTATATTATTTTATTTGCAGAAATATTGGTTGGATAATCAGTTCTCTGGTAAACTTTTTAAATCATGGTTATGAATGATTTTGCCTCATGGACCATAGTGAACTCAATTCTGGGAAAGGCTAAATGTTTATGATACAACAGAACATTTTAGGTTATGTGCCCAAATTCATCTCACACTTCCCTATAAGAGTCCTCAAGAATTAATCTATACTTTTTTTGTTGATATTTTTTGTAGTCACAGTATATACAGGACCGTCTTAATAGCATTATAGGCTCCTGGGCGAAGCAGTGCACTGGGGCTCCTACCTACACAACCACTCACAGGAATAAAAGTGTAAACTAAATAAAAAATGAAACATATACCGTAGATCCCGGAATATAAACCGACTCGGTATATAAGCCGACCCCCTTATCTACCTAGTAAATTACATGTATTTGCCGATGACCGGTATTTAAGACAACCCCCTTCTCCAAGCAAAATTTTCAAAATTTCCTTAAAAGTGTCTCTTCAGGTATAGTTATCATGTTTATCGGCGAGAATTTGAGACTGCCGGCATTTTTGATGGAAACCAGGAAGTGATTGCGGAGAAGTTTGGTAAAATGAAACCTTTGTGTTGAAACTATATACGCAAATATAGTACATTGGCGGGTGGATTTCCGGAGACTCGTTGTAATTTGATTAACTTAAATACACAATAAAGTGGACCCTTGACTTACGAGCTTAATTCGTTCGCGAGGGCTGGTTGTAGCTCAAGTTGGTTGTAAGTCAAGACTATTTTTCCCCATAAGAAATAATGGAAATACCCATAATGCGTTCCGAACCTCCCACTGCAACACTTACTTAACCTTTTCATAATAAAAAAGGGTTGTATAATGTGCATAATTTACCAAAACATCAATAATTTTTCTAATTTACTAACAAAAAAGTTATAAAAAGTGCCTAGCTTACCAGAAGTAGGCTAGGTTAAGCTAGGAGCATGGCGGCGCGCATTCCTTTTCAGTGCACTTTTTTGTTGTTTTTGTACTTTTTTTTTTTTGCTTGTTTGTGCACGATCGGTTCGGCGAACATCCGTTACACTCGTCAGAACCTTATAGACATTGGTGTCCAGAGCCAGACATTTGTTTCGAGTGTTTTTCATCACACGCACAACATCCCAGACAACATAGCGAGACCAGCGGGCTCTCCGTGGATTGTTGTCGGGTCTAGGAGACGACGCAGACGGAGGAGGTTAAAGGAAGCAGATGCGGGGCCGCAGATCCGGTGTTATGATAAGGCTAAAGAAACAACCATAAAAGCCCTATACAGAACTTTTTTTTTGCAACTTCTTTGCATCTTTTCGCACCATTTGTTTATTTGTTTATATACTTGTGTTCTACACATATGAATCTGAAACGATACTCGTTGTATAAGCCGACCCCCAAACTCCAAGCCAAAAATCTAGGACAAAATTCTCGGCTTATATTCTGGAATCTACAGTATTTATTGTATTGGTACTTCCAACAAAATCAGCGTTTAAACATTAAAAACATGCTGTACAGCAAAAGATTAATCAAGGCAAATGTTTGAACAATATAATATGAGCCTTGAAAAACACAAAAATTTCAACATATAAATGATACTCAATTGGTAAACCAGTATGAAATTACTATGAATTATTTATTATTAATCATTTGTGAAATTTCTTTGCAGAGAATTGAGTTGAAGTGACATTAACATATACGCTTTTACATTATGTAGTGCATGAAATCCATATACATACATGCAAGTGAAGTTGCAGAGGTGACCGTGATACTAAATCAGAGGCGAATGGCAATGTCCACTTGTAACACAATAGAAAATATTTATAGTTTAATATAGTATAGTATTTCTTTATTGACAGGAAGTCACAACATACATAGATTAGCATGAGGCCCCTATGCTCATAGGGCTCCCGGGCAACTGCCCAGTGTGCCCATGTGTTAAGACGGCCCTGAGTATATAGACATATTGACAAGTAAAACTGACTGTTCATGAAACACTCAACCTTTTTTTGATACTTCTTGTTTCATTGTGGATCACAGGGAGCTGGAGCCTTACACTGTGATATCAGACACATGGTACTCTTCAGCCTTGAATGGAATAAAAGTCCTTTACATGAAATACTTACACATACTTTGCTTTATATCTCCTATGCATGTCTTTTGTTTACAATACCCAGGGAAAACCATAAAGACACAGGAAAATTTGTGTAAATTATATACTGTATTCTGACATTGAAGCTGAAGTAATATACTATATTGGTAAACTGTAAAATATACAAATATAGCTAATAATAAATATTTTCCAAGGGAGAGCATGTGCCATTTACTCTCCTACATGTATGAATACTAGCTGTGTAAGCCCATGCTGTAAAAAGCCCAGGCTCCTAGAAAATACTGAAATCATCAGAAAAAAATTGAAATGCAGAGTTGGCGGTTTCATTTTGCAGACATGCTCGCCCCCCTTGTCTATCAGTGGCTAAGCGAGTTTCTCTCTCGTTTGTCTTTCGTTGGTGGTTTCACTTTGGCGATGGAGTCACTTTCTTTCAGCTTTATGCTGTAGCCTCGTCCTTCTTTCTTCTTCCGACTCGTTAACTTGGGGCTGCCTTGCCGGCTCTTTGAGCTTCATGCTGTAGCCTTACACTTCTGGGCCACCTCGCACTTCTGGGCCAGACAGACAGACACACACACTTCCACGTGTTGATGTTTTTATATAAGATTGCAAACAATGTAATATAAATACTACTTTCCTGTTATCATAAATATAAAATTAAGGGCTTTTATTATTTCCTACATTAGATTCTATTTGATAATTTCACTGCATTATACATTGAAATGTATAATTTATAATAAGCAATATGTATGTATACTTCATCAGTAATCAGAAGCAACTTGTTGGTCAGTTTTCACCCAAAAACCCAGTGTATCTGTTATGGAATTTAGATTGATTATCCCCATAGTTTATTTTTTTCCCTGATGCTTGTGGATTTAACATAGCGATTCTGTATCTGTTGTGGTGTTTATCCATTGCTACTTTTTATCTAGTTCTATATTTATTTGGTAGGTTTATAGGAGCTTTCCTGTATACTGTATACCGTATTTTGGTTTTAGATTGCATTTTCTTACCCTTTTGCTTTAAATTGTATTTTTCTCTGAACTGTGATGGTGTAGCTTGATAAAAAAAATATTGTCATTGCCCTTTTCTAATAGGAAAGTCTGCTGTCCATACTTTGGTCTACATCAGGCCCATTCTCTATCTCAGTACACTGATTTGTGTTTGAACTCTCTGAATATTTGATGGGGGAACAACACTAAAAATAGGAAAGTCCTACACTGCTCTGGCAATGCAGACACACCAAGACAGAAAGACACCTAGTGCAAGGCTCTGCAGTTTAGCTTCATCATTTTATACTGACAGTTACTGTACATATCCAAAATAAATTAATATGAAACTCCTCTTCAATAAAACTTTTGTGTACAAAATATAGAGAAAAGCATAACTTCTTATAAGTACAGGTGCAAAAATGGAAGCAAAGATCAGCAGATAGAGATGCTCTTTTTTTAAAATTTGAATGCCTTCAGCAATAACAAACTAAAATGTTTCTCTTGTGAAAAATGCTTAGGCAGAACTCCACTTCATTTGAGTCCCAGGTGGTTCAGATGCTATAGGCAAATAGCAGGAAAAAGTGGACTGAAAGCAGCAACTTGCAAGTTGAATTTCTGCATTGTGCAGCGGATAGTGGTTTGGGATTAATGGAATACCATACAGTGAAAAACCACTTTTGTTTCTCGCCTACTCATATTGTACAAAATTCATTAATTATGAGTCTTTTCTCTTTTTGGTATTTGTGAACAACTCAGTTAAATAGATCAAAAGTTTCATGGCAAGAATAACCTTGGGTATCAAACAGTAAATCTGGGTTTTCTTCTGTTTAGTTTAAAATACTAACTGGCAAAGTATTCAGATCAGATTTTTAAATAATTACAGATTGGCCAAAAATCTCCTCAAAATGAAACTTCATAATTGTGACAGCTTAGCTCCAAGGTACCTGGCAAAGATCTGTAGGGACCTCCTACAACAACAAAAAATGCATTCATGTTCATTTTGATCCTTTTGATCATTTTAAGCTCAATTGGCAAACAGACTCTTATGATGTTCAATCAATGACAAAAGGCAGCCATTAATTTATTCTATGCAAAGTCACAAAAGGATCACTTCCGGGTCAGGAGATGTAAAAGGACCATGGGAACTCCATGGGAGTGGAGGATTGATTATTGTAGTTATTGTATTAATTAATAAGTAGTGTGGAGTGGAGGGTGCTTGGTGCACATTATTATAATAAAAACAAGAATTATTGGACTTTTACCTGGTGTTTGGAGTGGTACCTGAGGGTTCAAGGGAGCTGTCTGTTATCACCATGACTAGATCAAAAGAGCTCGCTGAGACATTCCGAAAGAAGGTTATACATGCCTATGAATTTAGGAAGGGATTTAGAAAATCTCCAAACAATGGGACATCAAGTATTTCACTGTCTAGAAGATCATCTACAAGTGGACAATATTTCCTACAATTGTCAGCTTGTCCAGATGAGGGTGTCTCAGCAAGTTCAACCCAAGAGCAAAATGCAAGACACTAAATAAAGTCTTTAAGAATCCCAGAATTACATCATGGGACCTACAGATATGTTTTGCCATTGTTGATGTCTACTATTAGAAAAGTGCTTCATATACTAGATCTACATGAAGGGTATACCAGGAGAAAACCTTTGCTCTCCAGAAAGAAGATCAGGGCAAAACTAAAGTTTTCTTTTGAACACCTAAGCACAGACCAGGAATTCTGGAACAATGTGCTTTGAACAGATGAGGCAAAGACAGGGTTGTTTGGCCACAATTCCAGAAGACATAATTGACGAAAACCAAAAACAGCATTAGACTAGGAGAACCTGATGCCAAATGTAAAGTATCCTGGTGGCAATTTTATGCTTTGGAGCTGTTTTGCTGCATCAGAGACTGGTCAGCTGACTATCATAGAATCCATTATTAAATCTTCAGTGTACCGGAGACTGCTTGAGAATAATGTGAGATTATCTGCTAGACAATTGAAGCTAAACCAAAAGTGGACTTTGCAACATGACAATGACCCAGAAACACCCATAAAACCACAAAGGAATGCCTGAAAAAAAAAATAGAAATTGAAGGTTCTGGAATGGTCAAGTCGAAGTCCTGATCTAAATTCCCTCAAGATGTTGTGGGAAGATTTGAAATGGGCTGTGCGTAAAAGACATCCCTAAAACATTGCACAGCTGAAAGAATTTTGCATGGAAGAGTGAGAGAAACTTCCTCCCAGTCAAAAGTGTCCACATTTGTGATGAGTAAACACCACTGAATTCACTTTTTGCCTCAAGTTATAAGAAATACGTGATAGGTTCACCAAACTCAATGAAAGGCATTAAAGTGAATAGTGACAAAGAATATGAACTAGTTTTAATGGTGAAATGGTCTTTTAAGAGTCTCCAGGGGCTAGAGCAGTGTCTGCCAACTATGCAGGACCAATTATTGTGGTCAAAATTGTGACCTGAGTTGTGAGGCAGCAGAGCAAACTGCGCCACCATTCCTCATGGAGATAAAATGAATAGAATTAAATTTCATGACAACTTTTTTTGCAAACAGTGGCAACAGGAGCAGGAAGATTGAATTCAGTGAGGCTTGGCCCCTCCAGATGTAATAGCAGGTACTCACCTATCTTGAACCAAAAAGTATTTTTTTTACCCATGAAATGCTTGTTTGCTTACTCCCACTGCTACCAAATAACCATAATGGTAACACATGTGCAGTCTCCTACTCCTACTCCTTCCTGTTTGCATCACCTGCACAGTAACACTGTTAAAGAAATAAGCGCAGTTTTACACACGGGTCCCATACTGTACAAGTCCATATAAAAGGACATCACATTTAAGACACAAATACACCAACACATTTCCAGTTTCCTCATGCACTAGTGCTTCATGCTTAAATGTTTTCACAAGTTTTCAAATATTTTTTAACCCACTAAAGGGGTTGTCCCATCCAGCATTGGTTTCTGTAGCTTAGTGATGTCATCCTGGCCTCATAAACCAGCAAATTCACTGTGAAAAATGCATTAACACTATTCTGTGTGCTAAAAATGAAAAAAAAAAAAACATTTCATAGGTTGTACTTACTTTTTTGCATGCCTGTAGCTTCACCACAGTTTAATACGTCTTCAAAACACAACTGTAAGGATTCATTAGTCAGTTTCAAGATCACCTTTACCCTCACTCAGTAATTTAACTCCTCTACTCCCACTATTTTAGGAAGACTGTAATTAATACATTTTATTGGTCATAAGTGGAGATTTAGCTCGAACAACAACACCTACCCTCAAACACATACAAGAATTACAAAAATGAAAGAAAAAACTCTGACTTGGCTAAAGATAGAGTAGGAGAACACATACAATGAGGCATTATACGGAATAATAATGAGCTTATAATGACCTGAAATTTGGAGATGCTAATTCTCATCTTGACTGCATCACGGTGAACTAGCTGCAAAACACTCCATTGTGTACCAGAGATTGCAGTCTGATGAGGCCAAGAGAATAAAGTCATTGACAACCAGCCAAGTCCTCATCAGCTCATTGGTATTCTGTCCAAGGAAAATTAAAAAAAACAGGAGAGAAGACATGGCACACTATTGGGGAAGCCCCAAGTCTACTTTGAAAGAGTTCAACTGAATATCATGCAGCTAGCATCTCTAAAATGGCAAATTATATTATAACATTCTTCACAAAACACCATTCTCCTGTATTTGTCTGCTTTATTTAATTTCTTGTGGGGGTTAGGGGGTAGAAAAGCATTTATATACTGTACAGTGCTATATTAGCATTTCATATGTATTGCTGCATGCAGGATGCCAACTTAACAACATGAGCTACAAATCATAATTATAGTATACACTTAATCTAACATCAGTCTACCATGAAACATGCATATATTTTAACATCTATAATATAAGCAAGTTCAAGAAATTTAATGTCAAACAATTTTTATTTTTATGGCACAATTAAAAAGTGATATATAATGTATGTAAAGCTCAATGCAAATGAAAACAACTACAGTTACAGAATGTAAAATAGTTAATTCAAATCTGTTAATTTAATATATAGTAAAGTTATTCAAACCTTACTAAACATTTCCCATTTTTCAGTAAATTGTTGTTTTATATACTGACATTTACAGTTTATTTATTTTACTTTATTTATTAGTTAACTGCATTGATGTGAGATATATAATGGGATACTTAATCATTTTGATGATTCCAAAACATTGTAGGAAAAACTCTTGCAGACTAACTCACTCACTCATTCTCTCATTCACTCACATAAAGTCAATCAACAAACTAATGCAACTGTCTTTGGCATATGAAAGACAGCCACAGGGTCCAGGAAGAAATCCAAGCAGACATTGTAAGAATGTGTAATCTCCACAGAAACACTCAATGGGTCACTGAAGATTATATTGTTATATGCAATTTATCTTCATCCATCTTTATTCTAAACATCATTGTGTTTCTCAGCCTTTCTAGTATCATGATCTACTTTTTCATATGTGTCATCACGACCCACCAAGGACTCCCATTCCCCTTTGGTGAATCAAATGGGATTGTCGGAGCAGAGGGAGGAGGTCCCATCCTCCTTGGTGAGAGTGTTCTTCTTGGTGAATTGAACATGATCATCTAAGCAGTGTCCCCTTTGATTAGCAGAGCATGGTCATCAGGAGCCATCCCATAGTGAGTTGAGTGTGATTATCAGAACCGGGGGAGGGGGGAATTAATATAATTGTCAATGCCCATTCATGACCCACCATTTCACAACTGTCTTCACCCAGTGGTTGAAAAACACTGATTTATAGCATTGGTTTTGCAGAGGGGAAATCTATGTTGCCAGTATCTAATACAAGGCAGGAACCATTTCCAGAATGAAAAACCAGTTCACTATAGGATATACTCACATACACAGAGTAAACTAATGTATAAAAAGACTAGAGTGAAAATTCAATCTTGGTCCTTGCACTATCCTAACCACTGTGTCACCTGATCAATATAAACAAGAAGGACTTGAAGCTGTGCAGAATAGAGCAACCAAGTGCATCTTAGGACTTAAGGATATCCCATAATTTGACAAACTCAGGGAATTAAACCTGTTCAGATTTGAGCAAAGCAGACTGCGTGGTGACCTAATGCAGATCTTCAAAATCCTCAAAGGCACTGATAAAGTAGATCCAGCAGAATTCTTTCAGTCTAAGAGTGAATCAAGAACATGGAAATTAAGGGGTAGTGCATTTAGGACTGAAGCCATGAAGCTCTTCTTTATATAAAGAGTTGTGAGAATCTAGAACAAACTACCAAGACATGTAGTTGAAACAGAAACCTAGACAATCTTTAAGATGTGTGTGGATGGGATTTTGGGACAGCTTAGCTATTGCTAAGCAAGCAAACTTGATGGACTGAATGAACTCCTCCTATTTGTTACATTTTTTATGTTTTTATAAAGCCAGTGTTTTTGATAGATTCTTCTCATGTATGTTTCTGTAAATGAAATTGTTTAAAATAATTAAATCTAGAAATTCTAAAAATATACTGTACCTTTAGTTTCATTCCATGATACTTTATAAAGAGCATATCATGTTAATTGTGTCTAGGCTGTCTAGACGATGGGCCGTTCTCCCCTTATCAGTGACCAAAACTTATGTCTGGACTTCTGTTACTGCATTCTGTCCCTGATGCCCTCAAATAATTTCCTCTGTGGGATCTACTGTCAGCTGTGTGTTCACTCCAACACATATTTTTCCTGTACATTTTTTGGGCTGCTGGTATCACCTGGTCTTAAAACTCTAACTGGGGCTTTCTTTAAGCCCGGACTAGAATTATTGGTGCATATCTAAGGTCTCAGGCCACCAAACCACAGTCACCTGGTATCTTTTAAAACTCCTTTCCCTTCGCCTTAAAGGGTTATGTTACTGTTTTCACACCTGATGCTCTGGAATTGTGTGATGATGTTGTAAATGCTTAGCTCCAAAAAACTGAAAAAAGTTTCAAATCAAAAACTAGGCCTTAAATCTCCAATGAAGCCTACAAACATTAATTAAAGCTGGTCCTATAATACAAGAAAAGGCCTATTGCTTGGAAACAAACACAAACAAGGCCAGGCTGTCAAACTCAAAAAGAGAAAGGAGAACCATGAAACTCCTAATTGAGAATTCATAATTTTTAAAAATAAAAATAATTATTAACAGGTATTTCGTAAAATAAAACAAGTAGAAAATTATCAAAAAGGTTGCCTGCAAAAGGTAACACAAAAGAGAATAAAGGCAGTAATCCAAAGAAATTCCTAATTTTGGATTATTATTTTTCATGTGTTTTTTTATTTTGATGTAATTTCATTATTATTGTTTTATTTAAATGCCATTTAGTAAAATTATGTATTTTGTATATGTGGTCCCATAGATGCATTTCTAGTGTTTTATGGGTGAACAACCCAATAGGTGAGGCCATCCTGACATCACTGCTGAAAGCCCATACTTAGCCATGGTACAGTATTTAGATTAAAGAGATTATCCTTCAGAGAGTGAGTAACAGTGGTTATTGTTTTGGATTTATTCCGACTGTTGGACTGTGGTTTCTGATTTTAGATTTTGATATTTGAATTACCCAACTAACTTTGTTTATTGTGGGGTTATAATTTTAGGCAAACTGGTTCTTGCTTTTATCTTGTTTTTCTTTACTAAAGTATGAAAGTATATAGAAACGTTGTTTTGTTTTGCCTGAAACCCAGAGGTTTGTGGTTTTCCTCTCCTTTGCAGGTCAGTTTTGTATAAATAAACATTTTTGAACTTTTAAAGCCATAACCCCATTTTGGAGCCTGCCTTTTGAGTTTGGGGCCTATTTCAGATGCTCAGACTTAGTGAAGTTTTGGTGATATTTTGAGAGCTGCCTTCCCCTTTTTGCCTTTTTGGTGTCCTTATATCATAATAAAAGCATTTACAGAAATCAGGGATGCCATAAAATCAGCAGAACAACACAAGGACTAAGGTTTCTGAGATCCTATGTAGGGTGAGGGCGAGCCCTCAGCTGCATTGGTAGGGGGCCCATTACGTCAGGCTCAACGCAGAAAAATCAAGGAATATACGAAATTATACTAAACTGAAGTTCATAACAATTACAAAATTCTAAAAAATGAAGAATAATAAAATGCAAACAAGAAAACAAAAACATTTTTAGAAACATAAAACACAAAATCCATTAGGAAATCAAAAAACAAGTAAATACAAAGGAAAAAGACTAAAGCCAAGGACATATCCCTGTTCAAACTATGGCTGGTAACACCTAACATGAAAATTATTGGCTTCATTTTAAAAAAGCAGCATGGCTCCATATCTCTAAACCTAGGACCATATGCTGCCTTCTATTGCCATCTCTTTTCAAAATTTCAAGGTTTCCTTGTCATTTTATACAGAGATTGATTCAGGCATCTCTGGTACTTGATAAGTTGCCTACCCACTAACTTCATCCCAGATGGCAAATCTGTTGCACTCCTTAACTCCTTTCTCCCTTTATATTCCAACAGTATTCACACACATAAGGCACACTGTCCATCTTTTGACTGTGGCGTAACTGTGTGTGCCACCACTGCCAATGCACACTTTCCCCTCTTTTCTATGCCCCTTTCTTATGGCATGCTTTTTTCCTGACATGCAAATGTCCACATTATGTGACATGATATTTTGACCCAGAAGTCATAATTCTTGTTTATCCTAAAGTAGAAGTTTTTTTTTCACAAATTCACTTCAAGCACTAAGCTAACACAGTGCTGGAACTTTCAAACTGTACAGAGGTGCATATTTGAATTGTCAGTAGTGCTATGGATAATTAATTAATTTTCTACTTGCCATCTAGAGAAGTTTGCAGTACCTTATTCTTATCTTTAGCTTGCAGAGGCTGAAATCAGTTGTCTCATTTCCATATTATCTGGCTTGCACGTGTGCATCACCCGCAATTCTTGTAATGCAACTGGATACATTTGACAGAATGGAATCCAAAGCCTGTGGTCCTTAATTTAACAGATTTGGTATGTTTTGAAAATTAGTGCTTTTAAACCACCAATAACAAGCCTATATTTACTATTGGAGTATTCTTGTGGGTTTATTTGTCTTTATTATTTGATTTCAGTTTCAGTTGTGTGCTGTGTAATGAATTATTTAATGTGTCAGTTACTGCTTTCAGAAGTTGGACAGTTTATAAGTAAAGCATGGTTTTCAAAAATACAGTATTTTTATTGCTACAGTACATCCCCAGGAATGCAGAGTCTTCTTATTAAATGAATTCCTATGATTTATTTATACTGTAGGATTTCACGAGCACTGTGTCCTTGGATTGATAAAAGAAGGTGAATAGGCTCATTGGGGAGTGGTACATATTTAACATGCAGGACTATGCCTTATGCACTCACCTGACACAAATAAGAATGGACTGTTAAATTATTTGCCATTATACATAATGAAGCAACGCATTTTTCCTATAGTAAAAAAATTACACTTGTTAGAACAGCATTTCAAGGTCACGTTCGAGTTGTGGTTTAACTTGATTTTCTAAACCTGTGTCTCAGAAAACCTTTGTGGCACATTTTTGTTATTTTGACTCATACCATTATAACTCCCTATAATGGAAAATATGGAAGTGTGGAAGAGAGAAAGTGTGCTGAAGGACCTAATGTAGAATATTTATGAACAGGAGAAAATGCCAGAGGAGTGAATGAACATTGTGTTCTGTCAAAGGCTCACACAAACACCACGAGCCTTTTCAGTTCTCAGATTTGCACTGTAACTAACAGGTACCCATCCACAATCTCTGGATTCTAACAGCCTTCGAAATCAGCCTTCTTGTCAGCTTGAGCTGATGGAGCAACTCTTTTATCTTTAGGGGCAAGGACAGGCTGGAAGTGGAGCGCTTCCTGATAATGTTAGCTAGGCTTTCTCTCTCAGCCAGCCCCCACACTACTGCACAAGTCTGCTCTAACACCACAGTGTGATTGTACTCATTGCTAAGGAGAAGGGAGATTTTCAGAATTGTGGCAACTATAGAGGGATAAAGCTGATATCACACACAATGAAAATCTGGAAAAGGGTTATAGAGAGAATAATTAGGGATGAGACCACCACAGGGCGGTAGAGGTCTCGTTGTATGCCAGGTGGAAGAATGATGCCGTTTTCGCATTGAGACAGCTCATAGATAAGCATCAAGAAAAATAGAAAAGCTTTCATATTGTGTTTATTGATTTATAGAAGATTTATGATAGGGTTATTTCTGTAGGTGCATGAGGGAGAAAGGAGTGCCAGGGAAGGAAGTGAAGATTACTCAGGATATGTATGAGGATCGGAGGACTCAGGTTAAAAGCAGTGTTGGGGTAATGGACAAAATTGTAGTTAGGGCCGGTCTGCACCAGGGATCTTCTATATGTCCTTACCTCTTTGATTGGGTTATGGGTGTGTTGACTCATTGGATAGAAGTCCAATCCCCCCTAAATAACTTTTTATTGGTGACAATATGTTGTGTAACACCAAAAAGGTGGATGTAAACAGGAATTTGGAAAAATGGAGAAGGGATTTGGAAAATAGAGATATGAAGATAAATAAGAAGACTGACTATTTGAAGTTTAATTGCAGTTGGGACTCAGAGGTTACCCTGCAAGGAGAACTACTGAAAATAATGCACGTGTTTAAATAGCTAGGATCAGTGGTAGCATAAGAAGGAGAATTGGATTCAGAGATAACCAGTGTGAATTGAATATTTATAAGGTATCAGGAGTATTCTACTATCGAAGAATTAAGGCAATGGTTACAGGAAAGGTTTTTAAAGAATGGTAAGACTAGCAATGATGCATAGAGTGAGGCAAGGGCAGTAAAGGGAGACTAGGAGAAGAAGTTAGATGTGGCAGAAATGAGAATATTGAGGTGGATGTGTGGAGCTATGAAGAAGAATGAGATAGAATAAGAAATGAGACAATCAGATGTACAACAAAAGTAGCAGCAATTTCTAAGAAAGTGCAGGAAAGTAGGTCGAAGTGGTATGGACATGTGATGAGGAGTGACAATGAATATCATGGGGGTCTGCTGGGGTCCAATCCCAGCCAACACCGGGCAGGAAATAAACCCCAGGCAGGGCACCAGCCCACCGTAGAGCACACACACACCAAGCACAATTTAGAATCAACAATGCACCTAACCTGCATGTCTTTGGACTGTGGGAGGAAACCGGAGCACCCAGAGGAAACCCATGCAGACACGGGGAGAACATGCAAACTCCATGCAGGGAGGACCCGGGAAGTGAACCTGGGTCTCCTAACTGCAAGGCAGCAGCGCTACCCACTGCGCCACCATGCCGCCCATAAATACGAGGTGTGGCAGAAAAGTAATGAGACTGATTTTTTATTTACCAAAGTTTTTATTTTTTTCAAACATCAATGTTATCCCCTTCAAAGTAGTTCACTTGGGCAGCTACACACCGATGGAGACGTTGTTCCCACTGTTGGTAGCAGCGCTGGAAGTCTTCAACCGGTATGGTCTTCAGCATGTCCGTTACACTCTTTTGGATGTTTTCTAAAGTCCCGAAATGACGTCCTTTGAGGACATTTTTCAGTTTAGGAAAAAGGAAAAAGTCACACGGACTGAGGTCAGGTGAATAAGGGGGCTGGGGAACCACAGGAATGCGTTTTTTCGATTGTCCTTCTGCTCAATTGTGAGGTTTTTCGGCACCATTTTGGCACAGACCTTTGGCATGTGCAAATGTTCAGTCAAAATTTGATGAACGGTAAATCTGTTCAAATTTAATTGTTCACTCAACATTCTTAATGTTAAACGACGGTCTGATCTCACAAGAGTGTTCACACGTTCGATGTTTTCATTGGTTTTCGAAGTTGAAGGCCTCCCTAAAAAACTTGAGCTTGGGATAAAGAATGTTCCCCATAGGCCTGTTTTAACCTTTCAAACGTCACACTTGCCGATTCTCCAAGCTTAACACAAAATTTAATGGCACAACGTTGCTCCAAATTCCGCTGTTCCATTTTGCGTGACGCACAACCAAAAACACAACTTCGCTAATAGCAGTCACAAAAATCACGTAGTTAACGGAAGGAGTTGAAACTCGCACTGAGCTATGGGAGGGTACTGATACACGTGCTCTATCAAGGACAACAGCGCAGCGTTGCCAGATCGCTTGCAGTGTTGCCAGTCTCATTACTTTTCTGCCATACCTCGTATAACATTAATGATACAAATCACAGTTTTTAAGACACATATTTCTGTTTCAGGTCATATGCACCAAAAGAGTAGTCACTCAGAGTGCAGGCTGGGGGAAACTCTTCTGTCACATAAGAAGCTTTGTCAGCAGAACAGTGAAACCGTATTTGGGATGTGACAGCTTAAATAAGCAATGTGAAAAGGGCGGTAAACCTTGAGATTTAAAATTCATTAAATTATCACTGGGAATATGAGACATGTTGAAATAATTTTCTTTTTTTTCTTCATAAGAAAATAAACCAGTTTCTGATTACTTGCCGTGATATTCGAACATTTTAGTGTACAATAGCCATAAGTCAGGCATTTCAGGTCTAATCTGATACTCAAGCAGCACAGTCCCTAGGCAGCAACATTTACAATACACATAAAACTAATAATTGATCCAAAAACGTCAAACAATCTAAAAATGTGTGGGTTTTATTTTATCGGTTATCTGACTTATGACACAGTGTGGAAAAAACAAAACAAATGTACAACATTTTGTTGGGATTTTGGAACCCCCAGAGAACCCTACTTAGTGCTGCAGGTGCAAGATGTGATGTTGGTTGTGTGGTGAAGTGGACGGGTATAAGATGAAGCCTTTAGAAAGTAAATGAGAGTGCTATTAGTAAATCAGGGCTATACATCACTCTACTGTAATGAGCATTCGAAATTAAGTGACTTGGTACAAGAATTGCTAGTAAGAATACATGCATTGTTGATAATAAAACATATTCAGTTAAAGCATATAACAACCAACCTCAAAGAACATTTGAACATAACGTGACTGATTTTGTGATGGCTAGCTGCAGACCAGTATAACTGTATCAATGGGGGGTGTCATATTTCATGACTAGCAGAGACACAGGCATGTAACTTTGCATGATTCAAAAAGATTATGTAAATGAAGTCTACAACTGAAAATTGCTAGAAAAGCTGTGTAAGGTAACATTGGCCTAACAGTGTCTATAAAAAGTGTTGATCCACTTGGAATATTTCATGTCTTATTCTTATACAATGAATTATAGTGCATTTAATTTGGCTGTTTTGACACTGATCAACAGAAAATAATCTATCATGTTAATGATAAAACAGACCTCTGCAAAGTGATATAAATTAATTACAAATATAAAACATAGAACAATTTATTGTATTTACCCTACTTCAAGTCAGTATTTCTAGATGCACCTTTGGCACCCATTCCTGTCTTGAGTCTGCATGCACAGTCTGTATCAGCTTGGCACATCTGGGCACTGCAACTTTCCCCTCATTTTTCTTTACAAACCTGCTCAAGCTCTGTTGTGTTGCGTGGGAATCATGAGTGAACAGCCTTTTTCAAGTCCAGCCACACATTCACACCTGGATTAACATCCGGACTCTGACTCAATCACTCCAGTCATTACTGTGTAGCTATGGCTTTAAGCTTGGGTTTGCTGTCTTGCTGGAAAACAAATCTTCTTCCGAGGTGCAGGTTTCTGGCAGACAGGTCCAATCCATTTTTACTTTGACCTTAAAGTGTCATGTTCAGCTGACCAGAGTCAAAAAAATCCAAAGTTTAATTCAATGATGTATAAAAATAAAAATCTAAAAATTTCTAAGGGAGAAAATAATTTTAATAAGCACTGCTGATGTAGCTATAAAAAGAGAGAGAGAGAAGTTGGGAGCATGCACTGTTGATACAGCGCATTGCCGCATCCACTACATGACAAACCACCTCAGGATCCCAGATTAGAAAATATAGATAGAATTTGCACATTTACACTTTCCTTCATTGGTGTATGCTTGTAATTTGTATTTTTCACATTGCCCTGAACCTGATTGTACTTCAGCAACCATGAAGATGCTGACCATTCTTGCCACCAAAATCTCTGATTTGTACTTCTTTGGAAATTTGTGTAGATACAATCTCCTCCATCTGAAATAATCAGGCCTTCGTGTAATACCTACTTATATGTATTCATTGTATGTATTTTCTTCATAAATGACTTTCCTCTTATTCCTTTATTTTTATCAAATATTTACTGAAAAAAATAATGAACTAATGCAAATTAAACTAAAAAAGGTGAACAGTATACACAATTATTTGTGAAAAGGACACCATGATACCCACATCCCTACCTAGAGCCCTTGTGAGATAAAACATTTCTGCATCTGAGGGAAAAGGGCACTGCAAGTCTCTGCAACCCCACGTCTATCTTGGGCAACACTCTACTTAAATGAGAGGCTAAAAATCTTTTTCTGAATCTTAACCACCAACTGGTTCCATTCCCAAAGATGGATCCAGAGGAGCAATTTATTTTTAACACTGATAAGTCTGA
Source organism: Polypterus bichir lapradei (assembly GCA_026402145.1). Lineage (NCBI taxonomy): Eukaryota > Metazoa > Chordata > Cladistia > Polypteriformes > Polypteridae > Polypterus > Polypterus bichir. Next base: position 48,372,548 of record JANRMT010062817.1, read on the forward strand.
GGCATATTAGATTGAAAAAGGAAATTTACCAAGTGGAGAATCAAAGAGAATCAATTGAATTCCTGCATGATATTAGGGCAGATGTACAAGAGATTGTCCCAAAGCAGAACAACTTTTACTGAATATAGGTGCATGGAAAGAAAGAGAGATCTAATAACAAAAAGATGTGGGAAAAAATGGAACATTAAAAGGAAAGATTGAGGAAGGGAAGGAAAGACTGGAAAACTTCTGTATTGTCTGCATACGGTTGTCTGTCACTCTAATTCATCTGTTATGTGCCATTTCTTGATTTCTTTACATCTTTGCCATTATGGTGTGCAGTTTCCCTTTGTCCACTTCATGCAGAGTGAGGATCTCTTAACATCACACATCTTTGCCCAGTACATTTGTATGCACATGTTTTAATTTTCATTCATATCTATTTTTCTGTTCTTCAATGATGACTGCTAACCTAACAATTACACCCCAATAATTTGACATGTTCTGCATATTTGGAGAAAATGTTTCTAATTGCCCATTGCATCTTTCCTGTTTTGTCACAGAATCGGTAATTTTTTTTATTTATTAATTTTATTACAATCCATACAAAGCAATTAAGTTTTTACAAAGAGAAAAAATTAAGAACAGATCGATCCCCACCCCTGAGAGAGAGAGCAAGCCAAACGGCGTTAAATTTAAGGCTTGTAAACATACCTAAATTAATAAATTCTCTGTGCCTTATGAACTTATTTTTAAATATTACTGATTAGATCCTGCCATGTTTTGAAAAAAGTCTGTACGGATCCTCTAACTGAGTATTTGATTTTTTCCAACTTCAAATAATATAACACATCGGTTTCCCACTGACTTAAAAGAGGAGAGTTTGGGTTTTTCCAGTTTATGAGAATAAGTCTACGTGCCAAAAGTGTAGTGAATGCAATCACAATTTGTTTGTCTTTCTCCGCTTTAAACCCATCTGGAAGAACACCAAACACAGCTTTTAATGGGTTTGGAGGGATTGTGAGTCCAAGGCTATCTGAAAGGTAATTAAAAATGTTTGTCCAGAATAATGTTAATTTGGTGCAGGACCAGAACATGTGACCTAGTGAGGCTGGGACTTGGTTGCAACGTTCGTAGGTTGGATCATGCCCTGGGAACATTTTGGAAAGTTTTAGTCGAGACAGATGTGCTCGATATATAATTTTGAGTTGTATGATTGTATGCTTTGCGCATATGGAGCTCGAGTGAATTCTCTGCATTGCTACTTTCCACTCCTTTTCTGATATATTAATTGAAAGATCTTTTTCCCAGTGTCTTCTTGGATCTTTGAAAGGGAGGGATTGTAAAATGATTTTATATATTGTAGAGATGGTCTAAGTCCTTGAGATTGAGCAATATTTTTTCCAGCATGGATGAGGGTGCAAGATGAGGAAAATCTGGAAGGTTTTGTTTAACAAAGTTTCTGATTTGAAGATAGTGAAAAAAATGTGTAGCTGGAATGTTAAATTTGGAATGTAATTGTTCATAGGATGCAAAAACGTTGTCTATATAAAGATCTCTAAGCAAGTTAATTCCAAATTTTTTCCAAATATTAAAAACTGCATATGTTTGTGAAGGATGAAAGAGGTGGTTCTCTTGCAGGGGTGCCACAGATAGAAGCTTCTCCGTCTTAAAATGCTTTCTACATTGGTTCCAGATTCTAAGTGAGTGGAGCACAATTGGGTTATTAGTGTATTGCCGATAACGTGTGTTTATTGAAGCACAGAGCAAGGAATACAAAGAAGTACTGCAGGATTTTACTTCTATTGCGGACCAAGCCTGTGTATGTTCTTCTATTTGTGTCCAGGTTCTTATCGCCTGTATATTTGCTGCCCAGTAATAAAACTGGAAGTTAGGAAGAGCCATGCCGCCTTCTGCCTTTTGTCTTTGTAAGGTCGCTCTTTTGATGCGTGGATGTTTTGAATTCCAAATAAATGAGGTTATTGTCGAAACTAATTGCCTAAAAAATGATTTATTAATGTATATTGGGATGTTTTGAAATAAAAAAAGGAGTTTAGGAAGAATATTCATCTTAACAGTGTTAATTCTTCCAGCTAGTGTGAGATGAAGGGTTGACCATCTATGCAAGTCTTGTTTAATTTTTTCCATGCAAACGGCGAAATTTTGTTGATATAGAGCTTTATGTTTACTTGTGATGTTTACCCCTAGGTATTTAAACTGTTCTGCAATGATAAAAGGTAGGGTATCTAATCTAATATTATATGCTTGAGAGTTCACTGGAAAGAGTACACTTTTATTCAGATTAATTCTGAGACCAGAGATCTTTTGAAATTCTGTGAGTGCTGCTAAGACTGCAGGCACGGAATTTTCTGGGTCTGATATATACAGTACCATGTCATCTGCATATAATGAAATTTTCTGTTCCAGTCCTTCTCTGCTAATCCCCTTTATCTGATCAGTATTTCGACAATGTATTGCCAGTGGTTCAATGGCAATCGCAAACAGCAGCGGTGACAAGGGGCATCCTTGTCTAGTGCCACGTTCTAGTTTAAAGTAGTCTGAGCAAATGTTGTTGATGCAAACTGAAGCTTCTGGGTTAGTATACAGTAATTTAATCCATGCACAGATGTTTGGGCCAAACCCAAACTTCTCCAATATAGTAAAAAGGTATTTCCATTCAATCATGTCGAATGCTTTTTCTGCATCCAATGATAATAATATTTCTGGGGTGTTTGATTTAGTTGGTGAGTATATTACATTAAACAGGCGTCGAAGATTGGAAGATAAGTGCCGGCCCCTAATAAATCCAGTTTGGTCTTGTGATATTACCGAGGGGAGCATCCTTCTGGTTAAGATTTTAGAGAGTATTTTAACGTCGTTATTCAGAAGTGAAATTGGTCTGTATGATGCACATTGTAATAAGTCCTTATTTTGTTTTGGAAAGACAGTGATTAGTGCTTGGCGAAAGGTTTGTGGAAGAGATTGGTTATCTCTGGCTTCTGTAAATGTTGCTAATAAGAGGGGAGCTAGCTGAGCGGAGAATTTCTTGTAAAATTCTGCAGGGTAACCATCAGGGCCTGCTGCTTTCCCGCCTTGGAGTGATTTTATAGCATCTAATAATTCTGATAACGTCAGAGGTTTATCAAGTTCCTCCGCACTAAAAGCGTCTATTTGTGGTATCTGTAATGTATCTAGAAATGTATTAGATTGTGTATTGTCTTCTTTAAACTCAGTAGTATATAGGGATTTATAGTAGTCTCTGAAAGTATGCATTATATTTTTGTGTTCGACGATTTTATCTCCGTTCGTGCTAGTGATTACCGAGATTGCGTTGCGCACTTCTTGCTTGTGAATTTGTTGAGCTAAAAGCTTATTAGCTTTCTCCCCATGTTCATAGTAATGATGTCTGGATTTGTAAATTAGTTGTCAAGAGGTTTAATTCCGAATGTAGAGCCTGCCTCCTCCTATGTAGAGTCTCGCTTGGTAGTCTGGCGTGTTCTTCATCTATTTTAGTAATTTCGCTTTTTATCTCTGCTACTTTCTTGGCTTCGGATTTATTTCTGTGGGAAAGATATGAGATAATCTGACCTCTTAAGAAGGCCTTAAGAGTTTCCCAGAGTATTCCTGCAGAGATCTCGGGGGATGTATTTGTCTCTAGAAAGAATTCGATTTGTTTGGATATAAATTACGTACAATTCTCGTCAGCTAATAGAAGCGGGTTGAGGCGCCATCTGCGGGGTGAGTGCATGGGGCTTAGTAATTTTAGCTCCAAGATCATAGGTGCATGGTCAGAAATAACAATAGCATCGTATTCACAAGATTTAATCAACGGCAAGAAGTTATTGTCTATAAAGAAGTAATCAATCCTTGAGTAACAATGATGCACTGGTGAGTAGAAAGAATATGTTCTTGAATTTGGGTTTAAAAACCTCCAGGGGTCTGATAAATTGTGATCAGTTATAAACTTTGTAATTATCTTTGCGGTGTTAGATGCCGTTCCCCCTGTGGAGGAAGTCCTATCTAAAAGTGGATTTAGAACACAATTGAAGTCCCCAGCCATTATAACTTTGTGAGAATTCAGATTGGGAATGGATGCAAATAAATTTTGTATAAATTCCTTATCATCAACATTAGGTGCATAAACATTTATCAAAATCATTTTACAGTTAGATAAGTCTCCCATGACCATTACATATCTCCCTTCAGGATCCAATACTACATCTGATGCTACAAATGGTACTGTTCTATGTATGAGAATTCCCACCCCTCTAGTTTTCTTTGTAAAACTAGAATGGAACATTTGGCCAGTCCAGTCTTTTTGCAGCCGGAACTGATCCTTGCTTATTAAGTGAGTTTCCTGTAAAAATACTATTTTAGCATTTAGACCTTTTAGGTGAGAGAGTACTTTCTTTCTCTTTAATTCGTGATTCAGGCCTTTAACATTCCAGCTTACGAAATTAACTGTCCCGTCATGGAGACACTGATTCTGAGTTTTTGATGTCATTTTATAGTCTTAACTGGAAGTGAGACAGCTTCGGCCTTAATTTCCTATTTCCCCTAGAGTTGTTGCCATGCAGCTTATTATTACGTTGGTAGTTATAATTATTAAGATTAATAGGATAGATTAGGTATAGATCAAGCCTGCTCTCTTTCTCTCCCCCCCTTAACCCCCCACCCTCCCTTTTTGCCTCCCCAAGTGAGGCTAAAACCCACTTCACACAGTCCCAGTTCTCTGACATACCCAGAGACAGAGCACGTCCAAAGCAAAACAAGCCCCAATGCAGCGGTGCTTTAGAGTTAAAAGATAGAGATATCTGTTACCAAAATAGTCTTTAAAAAAAAAAAAAAAAGAATTTTGCACTTAAAATATATATATATAGTCTTCAGCAATTTTAGTGCATTAAGATGATACACCCAGAAAATAAACCCGGGTGATGATGTTAAAGATGTGTCCAAAATAAGCATAACAAGTCTTAATGCAGTAATAGCAATAACAATAAACCAAGGGTATGATATTGAACAGTCTCGTTTAGGGTAGAGATGAAGTAATTAGGGAAAAAAAAAAAAAAAAGGAAAGAAAAAGTAATTAAGCACAATAAAACATAAACATAAACAGATAGCGCCCTAGTAATACTAAGTAATAATGAGAATATATGTGAATATATGCTAATAAAAACCCGTATTTTAAAACGAATAGATCAGACAGTAGATTATTAATCCTTGCTTTAATCATTAACCGCCATGACTCACTATTATGTATCAGAATAGTCCCGGGATCAGCTTTCTTAATTCCTTTTCTGCTTCATCCTTGCTAGCGAATACATAGAAATGACCTTGCCATTCCACTTTAAGTTCTGCCAGATACAAGAGGCTGTATTTGACGCTGGCTTGCCGTAACCGCTGTTTGATGTTGTAGAAGGCTGCGCGTTTAGTAGCTGTTGCTGGAGAGAAGTCAGGAAAGATACGAATGTGGTTATTTTCAAATGTAATATGTTCCTTGTTTCTGAGGAGTGCCATCGCCTCTAGCTTAAATGATAATCAAATCGGTAATTTTGAAAGAAATCGCAGCTTGGGTGGAGTTTTAACTACATTTGAAAGGGACACATCCTCATTATAAATCATCTGTAATAAGTAGTGATGAGGGAAGCATTAGAGTTTAGCTTTGCATATAGTTTCACAAAATTTACTCTAAAATTAATTTTGCAAGTGATTTTGCAATTGTGAAATGTGAGACTGACGAAAAGGAAGTATTGAGGGTTTTAAAATTATTTTGGAGTGTAACACAAGGAAATATTTCTCAATAAGGTCTCCTTCCTTGACTCATCCACAGTATTCAACGGCTCTTTCCACTCATCACCCCATGCTCTCATCTGCCTCATGCTTTGCCTTCCTGCACAGTCATGCTGTTTGATCTGCCTCATACTGCTCTTCTGGGGTAATACGGTGTGCACACACTTCCCTCAACTCTGTAAGCTGATCCAAGCCAAAAGCTGTCAGTGACATACTCAGGTCAATTTTAGAAGTATCTCCAAAGTGCTTTCTAGCCACATCCTCCTTTCCACACTGAAAAATTCTTATTTTCAGCTAAGAAAAATTGTGAAACATACAGTAAATATGTCAAAAGTAAGAACATGCTGACATATAGTAAGCTCTTTAAAACATAGCAATATTAAAATCACACTTGCTCACCATAAATGTTTAGATATGATGATAAAATGAGATTTTTCAGAATAAGTTAGAATCTTTAGGCCATAAAGTAGTAGGAGTCTCACAAACAAGAAATGGACTGCTGGTTGCCAGTATAGAAGAAGAGCTTATGGTCGACAAATATCTTATCTTCACTCTTTTTCCATCCTGCTGTTCACATACTGAGAATTATCATATTTTACAAATTCTACCAAATACTACAGTGGATCTACAAAAAATAGTGACTATACAGTATAACAATTATAATTAAATGTAAACTATTTAAAAAATCACTTAATTAGAGTTTAGAAAATAACGATACAAATGTACAGTAGCATTTTGCTTGTTGTTTTTTAACCCTCCTGTTATGCTATATGTCAATTTGACTTGTTGAATAGTTTTAATTTTTCAGTTAATTAAAATATGGGTTACTGTCAGTCTTTCTTCTTGAAATTCTTTGTCTTTTTATCATTTAGGGTCATAATTTTCCAAAGTGTGGTCACCCTGATGCATTTTGAATAGGCTCTACATAGTTTTTTAGTAGGATGATGTTGCAGGTCAATTTTGGATCAGATAAGGTACAGAGAATGGTGCCCAGACCCAAAACAAAAATATCTGCCTCGGTTGTTGAAGATTGTTTAGTGTGGTATGTGGTCATCTGACACATGAAAAGAAGTCTGAATTGTTCTTGATGATTTGGGGCATGGCTATGACGATGTGGGTTTGCTTCACGCTCCTGTCTGGCTTCTGGGAGCCCTTGAACACATCACCGTTGGTAATGTTACCGATGAGCTCGACAGTGAGGCACTACAATGGAGCAAGGGGATGGTGTAAAAAAAGTGCTTTTATTAAAACAACAACAACAAAACAGTGTCCAAATTAAATAAAGTGCAGTGCTTCAAATCATTAAATAAATAATCCGTAAAATAGATGCAGAGTGGAGGTTAAAAACACCAGAGAAAAAACAATCCTTTAAAATGACGACAAGGTTAAAATAACGCTGGAAGCAGTCCCTTTAAAAAAATCCTAAGCCCGGTGTCTTTTACCTGGCGGTTCCCCTGCTTCTTCCATCAGGCTTCTCAACAGGGGAATCGCCCTTCCTGCAGCTGGCCTTCTCACTACTCAACTGGTCTGGAGGCTTCCGGATCCCTGGCTTCGGTTGTCCAGACTGAGACTTGGCTTCCCTAATGACCAGGATGCTCACGTCAGGGAATTCACCGCCCAAGTCTCCCGAATCCTGCTGCCTTCTCAGCCTTATGCGGCCAGCCGTCCTACTGCCGGTCACTCACGTTCCTCTATAAAATGCTCAGCGGGAGCGACCACTTCCAACTGCCCTAGGTGTTGGCCAAACACCCCTGCTAGGGCTGAACTGTCCAGCTGCTTGCCTGCGAGCCTTCGCTCACACTGTCTCTCTCTCTCTCTCTCTCTCTCTCTCCACACTGCTTCCTGCTCTCCTGCAACCTCCGTCTTTCTTTTTCCTTCCTTTTTCTTCTACTCCCCCTAGCTGCCTCGCGCTTCTATTTATGACGGGGACGTGATTCACCTGTGGCAATCAGCGGCTCCTGGGAACAATTACGGATGCAGACGACTCCTCACCTGTGCACTTAAATGAGACTCGCCCGCACCACAAATCACCCCAGGAACCACTTCAGCCACACATCATCATGCCCCCTCGCTAAGCCGCGAGTGTGGTGATTATTTATTTTAAAAATGGCCCTTTAAAATGAGCTGTGGACCTGCTATACCACTTTCCACCCCCCATAAGCCACCAGCTGCAAGGGAAGACTCTATGCCACTGCCAACCCAATGCAACTGGCGGCCCAGGTCCTAACTTTAATTCTCATTTTAAAGTTCTTATTCTTTTAATGTCCTGTTTTTACGAAGGGGGGCTTGGGTTGGTTTTATTGTAGGATTTGTTTTAGTGCTTTTATTGTTTTAGTGCAGTTGTGGTGTGGCCGAGCTGTGGACTGCACTTTGTTTGAACACTTGTTTTTTTTTTTGTTGTTTATAAATAAAAGCACTTTGCACTTCTGCACGATTCCCTTGCTCTATTTGTTGTGCCTCACTGCCGTGCTCATCGGTAACATTACCGAAGGTGATGGGTTCAAGGGCTCCCGGAAACAAGACAGGAGCATGGAGCAGAACCCACATCGTCACACTTGGTGGCAGCGGTGGGATCTGAACCCACGCCTCCTGAGAGACTGGAGCCTCAATGGGTAGCCTCTGACACCAAATCCAGCTATGCATGGAATATGCAAGTTTACACTGGGAAGTCATATGGTGGAGCATCTGAGAAGAACCACGGGATGCGAGTGGTGTCCGATATGAGTAAAGGTCATAATATAACATGTGACAACTTCATCACACCATATCAGCTTGGTGTTGACCTACAGCAGAGGAAACTGACCATTTTGGGAACATTTAGAACAAACAAGTCTGAACTTCCCAGTGAGTTTATGAACAAGCAAGGAAGAACTCTGCATTCTGCAAAATTTGCCTTGTCTGAAAATGTAACCATTGTTTCATAGTTTCCAAAGAAAAATAGGAATGTTCTTATAATGAGCATAATGCATAAAGATGCATGTCTGAGTGAAAAAGTGAACATGAAGCCACAAATAATCCTGAACTACAATTCCACTAAACCAGGGGTTGACAGCTTGGAGAAAGTTAGAGCTACAGTACATACAGCTGCCAGGTTATTTTTAATGTTTTAGATGTATTTGCATACAATGCATATATATCCTGTGGACTGAGATGAACCAGCAGGGAAATGATGGCAAATTGCTCTGACGTGGGATATTCCTGGAGGAGCTTGGCAAAGCACTTATCTCTCCAAAGGTCTAGAGGAGAACCTGCCACCTTGATCTCCAGCAGCTGCAGCTGTTGTAATGAACAAAGTAAAGTACAAGCTGGTGCTTCAAGGCCCATAGGGAATCAAAAAGAAATTGATTCAGTGGGTACATCTAATGGCAATAAGAGAAAATGATGCCAGGTCTGCCCCTCGCAAAAAGACAGCAAAACTAACACCATGTGTGTACAGTGCAGGAAATATATCTGCAGAAAGCACAAACTTACATTGTGCTTATCATGTGGGGAGTAATGTAAATTATAGGTACTGGAAATGCTATTTGTAAAATTCTAACAAAATATAAAATTGTCTTTGCATTATATGAATTAAACATCCATCCATCCATCCATTATCCAACCCGCTATATCTTAACTACAGGGTCACGGGGGTCTGCTGGAGCCAATCCCAGCCAATACAGGGTGCAGGGTAGGAAACAAACCCTGGGCAGGGCGCCAGCCCACCGCAGGGCACACACACCCACACACCAAGCACACACTAGGGACAATTTAGGATCACCAATGCACCTAACCTGTACGTCTTTGGAATGTGGGAGGAAAGCGGAGCACCCGGAGGAAACCCACGCAGACACGGGGAGAACATGCAAACTCCAAACAGGGAGGACCCGGGAAGCGAACCCAGGTCTCCTAATATTGCGAGGCAATATTATTAAAGTTCCACTTTGTGGGAAAGAAAATCTGTTTTATTAAATAGTTGTTAATTACAGTATACCTTTAATTTGTTCTCAGATTTCATCTTTCTGAATATATTGAAAAACTATAATGAAAGTTTTCTGCTTTATTGAAATCCCTGCCTGTCTTTTACTTTATCTAAACTGTGTGGGTTAGTTTATCCCGTACCCTAAAGGTGTCATTTTTGTCATTGTAATTGAAGGGTTAATTAAACATAATCAGGGTGGTGGCAGGTTGGCATTTTAGATTTGCTACTGACCTCTACAGAGGGCTTTGCTGCTACACTAACATTGAAATAGCTGAGCAGACTTAGGGCCGGTTTATACTTCATGCTCAGAATGCGTACGCGCCCGCATCATGACTGCCACGCGTTCCCAGCATTAATTTCACGCGTCCTCTAAACAGGTCCTCAGAAATTAGTGCGACATGTACGCGAGTTGCAGTACCAGCAAAAAGTCGGGGCACACAGTGTGCTAAAAGTCGGAATGTGACGTAAGTGTCTCTGTTTACTATCTACATGTGACAGAAAGCCTCTATGCAGATCCTACGGGATGAATGCTTCGATGTGGTGAAGCAAAATGCCGACATACAGATGCATTTGTGGTGCTTTTATATTCAAGCGTTGCATATTCCCGATCGTAATGACACGATACATTTTAAAAGTCTCACATACCATCTTTTGTGTCTTTTTTTTTTTTTTTTTTTTTT
>JANRMT010062817.1:48384709-48477733 GCA_026402145.1 Polypterus bichir lapradei
ATATATATATACATATCTATACATATACACATATATATACACACACATATATACATACATATATATCTATATATATATACACATACATATAAATACACACATACATACATACACACACATATATACACACAAATACATATATATATACATGCACACACACACATATATATATATATATATACTCAGCAAAAAAAGAAACGTCCCTTTTTCAGGACTGTGTATTTCAACAATAATGTTTTAAAAATCCAAATAACTTTACAGATCTTCATTGTAAATTGTTTAAACAATGTTTTCCATGCATGTTCAATTAACCATAATCAATTAATTAACATGCACCTGTGGAATGGTCGTTAAGACCTTAACAGCTTACAGAAAGTAAGCATTTAAGGTCACAGTTCTAAAAACGCAGGACACTAAAGAGACTTGTCTACCGACTGTGAAAAACACCCAAAGAAAGATGCCCAGGGTCCCTGCTCATCTGCGTGAACGTGCATTAGGCATGCTGCAGGGAGGCATGAGGACTGCTGATGTGGCTAGGGCAATAAATTGCCATGTCCACACTGTGAGACGCCTAAGACAGCGCTACAAGGAGACAGGAAGGACAGCTGATCATCCTCGCAGTGGAAGACCACGTGTAACAACACCTGCACAGGATCGGTACATCCGAATATCACACCTGCGTGACAGGTACAGTCACACCAGGAACACACAATCCCTTCATCAGTGCTCAGACTGTCCGCAATAGGCTGAGAGAGGCTGGACTGAGGGCTTGCAGGCCTGTTGTAAGGCAGGTCCTTACCAGACATCACCAGCAACAACGCCGCCTATGGGCACAAACCCACCTTCGCTGGACCAGACAGGAGTGGCAAAAAGTGCGTGAGTTTCTGCATGACAGCAATGTCAGTGTTCTGCCATGGCCAGCGAAGAGCCCAGATCTCAATCCCATTGAGCACGTCTGGGACCTGTTGGATCGCAGGGTGAGGGCTAGGGCCATTCCCCCCAGAAATGTCCAGGAACTTGCAGGTGCATTGGTACAAGAGTGGGGTAACATCTCACAGCAAGAACTGACAAATCTGGTCCAGTCCATGAGGAGGAGATACACTGCAGTACTTCAAGCAGCCGGTGGCCACACCAGATACTGACTGGTACTTTTGATTTTGAGCCTCCCTTCATTCAGGGACACATTGTGAAACATTTTTAGTTTATGTGTTATGATGTTGACTCTTTTAGTGTTCATACAAATATTTACACATTAAGTCTACTGAAAGTAAAAACAGTTGAATATATATATATATATATATACACATACACTCTTTGGGGTGCGAGCAACTGTTCCTGGGGGTGGCAGAATCCATCAAGGAAGAAAAATGAAAAACATTATTTGTACAAAATCTTAATTTATTTATCCATTCCTAAATAATTAAATGGGCAGGCTATTTCGTATCAGTGCAATACGCTGTTTGTTAAAATGGATGACTCCCGCTCTTACGTGCAAGTCTGCGTGGATATTATGAACTATCGTATCTGTTCAAGTTCTATTTAAATTTTAAATAGAAGGAATTTTTATTTAGTCGACAGAAATATCTTTGGTAGGAATGGTAAAAACAGACAGGAATATTATTCCTGAATAAATCAACTCAAACCTTAAATAACTTATAATATTTTGCTCTCCATAAAAATATATCCTGTCTAAATTATACAAGTTAGAAATAAAGTAAACGTTAAAAGAACAAACATTCAAATTTCTTTACTCTTATGTAATTTTATATAAAAAATAAACTTAGATTTTAAATATCCCAAAACTTTTTGCTCTCCATAAAAATATATCCTGTCAAAATTATACAAATTCAAATATGAACATGCTGCATAACAAAACCTGGAAATATAAATAAAATGTGTTCTTTTCAGCAATAACAAATGAAATCATTCAGTTGTCTTTGCTCATATGTCATTTTAGAGCTGGACGCCTGGCATCTTTTTTTGGCAACAAGTTTGTTTATGTTTGGTGTGAGGTTCTGTGTTGTGGAGATTCTCAGGATGGACTGCAGGTGCTCATCAGTGAGGCGACTCCTGTGTGCTGTTTTGTTAGTCTTCATCACTGAGAAGAGCTTCTCACACAGATATGTGCTACCAAACATGCACAAGGTTCAAGCCGCATGTAGACGGAGCTGGAGCATTCCTGCGGGAATGGAGTGAATAAACTGTGCGGGCCCTGCAGTATCGTAGTTTGCCTTCAGTGTGCCATTACACTGCAGCTCAATCACCTCCATCTGAATCTGCACAAGTGCAGTTTCCACATCGACGGCAAATGGGTTGCGAAACAACTCAAAATTCTTTTTTTGTTCTTCAAAGTCACCAAAGCGCCGTGCGAACTCAGTGCGCTCAGTTTATCAGCAAAGTGCGTATTTGGGAACACCGTCGTGCCGACTTGGTTCAACATTACTTGGCAACAGGGAAAGTGGGGCAAGTTGCACTGGTGCATTTGTGTCTCCCATAAAAGCAGCTTCACTTGAAATCACTTTGTGATTGTGCACGGGTAAAAACGTCTGTTAAAGTGTCAGATTCTTCTTTAATTCTTCTGCTTTCTGTATCTTCTGCATTGCATTCAGGTCTTTCAGGTTATCCTGATGTTTTGTCTCATAGTGCCGTCTTAGATTAAATTCTGTAATTACAGCCACATTAACTCCACAAATGAGACACACGGGTTTACCGGCAATGTCAGTTAACATATACTCAGCCTCCCATCGGTTTTTAAAGGCTCTATTTTCAGAATCAACTTTTCTCTTAAGCATCGTGTGAGCTAGCTTCGCAATAACTTGCAGCATCATAAGCTAGACTTGATTAACGTGGTAAGTGTTCGGCAAGGCAGCTGAAGCGCTGCATTATGGGATCTGTAGTTTATTGTGTTACCAGCGCTTCATATACCCGGGCCATTAATAACAATAATACAGCATATAAAATGATCTCGCGGGCCGGATATAATTACACGCCGGGCCGGATGTGGCCCGCGGCCCTTGAGTTTGACACATATTGACTAAATAGAACTTGAAAAGATATATTTTTTCGAATGTGATCGCGCAATTCAGATCGAGTTGACGCGCACTACAGTACATCGAGCCCGCGTGATATTGTGGTTTTGCCTGCATGCCTCAATAAGTCACCCTCCCCTCGCTCTTACTTTTTTACCGTTCATCTAATGAATACACTGAGTACGGCTTTACCAAAACAATCATTGATGGCGAATAAAGTATCCATTATTCGAGTATGTAGATCGGGGTATATATATACATATATATATATACCCGCGTATCGCAGCGGAGAAGTAGTGTGTTAAAGAAGCTATGAAAAAGAAAAGGGAACATTTTAAAAATAACGTAACATGATTGTCAATATACAGTAATTGTTTTGTGAGTGTTATTGAGTGTTGCTGTCATCAAGGATTTGATTATCATTATTTCTTTCAATCAGGTTCGTATTTGTAGGATGTGTTGTGTTCAAGTTACATTCCGTGTTTGTCAATCGTTGTAAAGATAACAGGTTTCATTCATCGATTCATTTCTTACTGCATCAATAAACAGCTCATCTTCTTCTTTATCTGAGACCTGACACACTGCATGCACGGGTTTTTTTTTATACTGTCTTCCTTTAGCGGGACATTGACTTTTTCCACCGTGTGCTTTGTTTCCACAGTAGCTGCACTTATGAATATGCTTGTATGTATCAGACGCTTCATATTTTTTTGCTGCCTTTTCAATTGTGTAATTCGGTTTTTGTTCAGCGCTCTTTGGAACTGTTGCTTTTTGTCTGTGCACTGCGTCAGTTCACGTGAGCCGCTCGGTGTACATGCATTGAAGTTTCCCAGCTGTGCTGGTGCCATGTCGTGCTATGTCCACGGCTGTATTTAATATTACCTAAGTAATAACTTTCTCTCGCAGTTTCGCTGAGTTTGTGCCAAACACCACCCTGACCATCTCATCTTCCTCTGCATATTAACCATCTGAATATTTAGCGGCAGTGTTTCTATTGGATTGCCGCTGACGGACGGCCTTATATGGGCAGGCACTAAATTACAAATGCCAGCGGCAGCCTGTCTATGAACTTAATTTAAAGTTTAGGTTTACACCGTGCTTTGTTTCCGTAGTAGCAGCACTCATGAATATGGTTGTATATGTCACTCGCTTGCTTCTTATTGTTTCACTGCCTTCTCAATTATATAATGCATGTTTTCTTCAGTGCTTTTTGGAGCTCTTCCTGGTTTTCTACGTACTGCGTGATTACGTGGGAGGCGTGATGATGTCACACGAAACTCCGCCCCCACGGCTTTCGAGCTCATCTCCATTACAGTAAATGGAGAAAAACAGCTTCCAGTTATGACCATTATGCGTAGAATTTCGAAATGAAACCTGCTTAACTTTTGTAAGTGAGCTGTAAGGAATAAGCCTGCCAAATTTCAGCCTTCTACCTACATGGGAAGTTGGAGAATTAGTGATGAGTGAGTGAGTGAGTCAGTGAGTGAGTGAGTCAGTCAGTGAGGGCTTTGCCTTTTATTAGTATAGATAATACCATAGAATGCACAGCGTAATAGTAAACTAAATGTAAAAACATTGAATAACACTGAGAAAACCTTGAACAACAGAGAAAAGTAACACTGCAAGAGTTCATGTTATAGCGCTACAAACCGCTTGCTAAAAACACTTTTTTTTTAATGAGTTTTAAGCAGGGGAAAAAAATGAACATTTGAAAACTCCGTAATTTAATAAAAAACCAAGAAAAGTAACATTGCAACAATGCACGCGGGCGCGCCTGTGTGTGTGTGTGTGTCTCTCACTCGCCTGTGTGTGTGTCTCTCTCTCGCGCGCGCCAGTGTGTGTGTCTGTCTCGTGCGCCTGTGTGTGTGTGTCTCTCTCGCGCATGCGCGTGTGTGTGTCTCTCTCTCTCTCTGCACAGGGAATACACAGGGAGAGACTGCACACGTGCGGCCCCACGCATGCGCATTTTACCATAAGACACACACACACGGACACCTGGATGCACACAGGGGTTTTATTAAAGAGGATAGCTTGTTGTAATTAGTTTGTACAGTTATTTCAAGTGGAACATAGAGTGACTTACCCTGGGGCACTTGTTAAAGCTTGAGTGGTATAGAAACAGATGAGTGTTTTTCAGGATGTTGTAAAACAGATACATTTGGATACTTCACATCCCACCTGCATGTTTAATATGCTTGCTACGATTTGCTCTTTATTTATGCAGTACTGCATTTGTATTTAAATGTAAGTTTCCTTACCTTTTAAGTCTTTATTTGCAGCTCAGCAATTGCCTTGCACAACCCAAAAAAAAAATCAATTTGAGGCAACAATTAACTGTTAGTTAGCATCCTTGAACTGTTTATTTCTTCATAACAATAATGTAGAAATCAAAAGTAGTATGGGAATAGTTTTCTAAAATACCTGTAGAACAGGTTAAAAGTTTTATCAGTTATACAGTATGTGTCAAAACTGAATTTCTGAACTCTGCTGAAGCAGATGTTAACTGCAGTCAAGTAACTGTTCAGCAGCATCCTTAAAGCTTTTTTTAGAATATTGCAACTATGAGCGAGAAAAAGCCAAAAGGAGAGTCAGAAACCATAGAATACATCTTCTCATCAGTCACGATATTCACAGACTGGCTGTATTACACACCAGGAGTTCTACACTGATCTATATAACTACAATTATACAATATACAACTTCTTATAGCATCCTTCAATTATCCAGTGACCATAACTTAAGCTAAAAGGTGATATTTTGGAGGACAGACAAATCAGACTATGTCATGTACAAGTTTCTTTTCAATTTGTAGTCTCTGTATAGCTACAGTTTCAACATGGTGGTGTGATGATATAGTGGAAGCATTGATATCGTAAAGCGCTTGAACCCCAGATGTCTCCTCAGAAAAACATCTCAGTCTCATATATATCTGGTTATAACTTCACCTTTAATCTTATCTTTTATTTTTTTCAAAGTTTTTTTTTTTTTAATTAGTACCTTGATGTCACTAATTTTTACTTTTGGTGTGATATTTGTGTCATATTCAGCAATAGTGGAAGTGTAAGTAATAATGAGACATATTTCATTATTTAGCCCACGATGCATAGAATCCACTGATCATTTTTCTAGGTCCATGCATTTTTTAATTACTAAATTATTTTCACAGAACAAACCAGCAATTATACTTGGGTACTGCACATTTGCGAAGGCTGTGTATTCTCTCAAATAAAGATCCCAAATGCATGCTTCAGTGTGTACCAATAAGAAACTAATCAGATTTTAAACTGCCTTTATTTAGTGATTTCTTTATAATTACAAAAACCTGTAATTAAGTAATCTGCAGATAAACATGCCTGCAGTGTCACAGTATTTACACACTATAATTGCAAACTAACAACTCTTTACAAGCCTAATTAGCATCCAGAGATCGACAACAGTTAGCAAGCGGATCCCTGCTGTTCCTTTCACAGAGTAACAGATTTTGAGTGTCATTACCTAATAAATTATAGGTTGTATAAAGACTGTGAGAAATTTGTCATGAAAGTGTCTTATACCACTTAGAAAGGACTGGTGACGCCAGAAAAAAAGCAAAAAAAAAAGACCTTTATTCAGCTGTATGAGATTTTTCTGAAACAATAATTAAGTAATGGTTATTGTGCATTTCACTCAAGCCTATTGTGTCAGGGGCATTCTAGATTCTAAAAGAAACAAGTCTTTCAAAAAATAAAGAAAAAAAACCTTAAAGACTTAAAAAGATGTTTTTAACAATTTCAATTGGCTTTCTGTGCCCCAATTAAACCACACATTTTTGACTAGAATAAAACTGTAATGTTTCAAGACATGTAATGATTTTAAAGTAAAATTCTCTTTGTTCTCTATCTTTTTTCTTTGGTAACATGATTAATAAGCCTCTTGATTATAATATAAGGTGATTTTTCCAACACAACCCTTTTAATTTATTAGTGTTTTTAATAGTTACAAATGTATATAAAAGATACATTTTTGCAAAATTTGTAACAACACAGGTGCTTTAAGTATTAAAGATATATATCTTTGTGGAATATAAATACTGAATGCCTGCTATTAACTGCTATTTATGGCTGAACATGAGAAAAAATACTTGACTATCTTTCAAAACTAAAGAACATGCTAATTTAGTTAAAAAGATAAGTTTTCTTTATGACAGAACTTTTTATGACTCTAAAAAGTGAACTAGTTGTTTCAGGCCAATATTAAGTTTAGTTTATTAAACTGTAACAGCGGCTTTTCAATAAAAAGTCATTTTTTTACCTTTTGCATGACCCTACCTTATATATACAGTTGTACTTGAAAGTTTGTGAACCCTTTAGAATTTTCTGTATTTCTGCATAAATATGACCTAAAACATCATCAGATTTTCACTCAAGTCCTAAATGTAGATAAACAGAAACCAGTTAAACAAATGAGACAAAAATATTATACTTGGTCACTTATTTATTAAGGAAAATGATTGAATATTACATATTTGTGAGTGGCAAAAGTATGTGAACCTCTAAGATTAGCAGTTAGTTTGAAGGTGAAATTAGAGTCAGGTGTTTTCAATCAATGGGATGACAATCAGGTGTGAGTGGGCACCCTGTGTTATTTAAAGAACAGGGATCTATCAAAGTCTGCTCTTCACAACACATGTTGTGGAAGTGTATCATGGCACGAACAAAGGAGATTTCTGAGGACCTCAGAAAAAGAGTTGTTGATGCTCATCAGGCTGGAAAAGGTTATAAAACCACCTCTAAAGAGTTTGGACTCCACCAGTCCACAGTCAGACAGATTGTGTACAAATGGAGGAAATTCAAGACCATTGTTACCCTCCCCAGGAGTGGTCGACCAACAAAGATCACTCCAAGAGCAAGGCGTGTAATAGTCGGTGAGGTCACAAAGGACCCCAGGGTAACATCTAGGCAACTGAAGGCCTTTCTCACATTGGCTAATGTTCATGTTCATGAGTCCACCATCAGGAGAACACTGAACAACAATGGTGTGCATGGCAGGGTTGCAAGAAGAAAGCCACTGCTCTTCCAAAAAAACATTGCTGCTCATCTGCAGTTTGCTAAAGATCACGTGGACAAACCAGAAGGCTACTGGAAGAATGTTTTGTGGATGGATGAGAACAAAATAGAACTTTGTGGTTTAAATGAAAAGCGTTATGTTTGGAGAAAGGAAAACACTGCATTCCAGCATAAGAACCTTATCCCATCTGTGAAACGTGGTGGTGGTAGTATCATGGTTTGGGCTTGTTTTGCTTATCTGGGCCAGGACGGCTTGCCTTCATTGATGGAACAATGAATTCTGAATTATATCAGAGAATTCTAAAGGAAAATGTCAGGACATCTGTCCATGAACTGAATCTCAAAAGAAGGTGGGTAATGCAACAAGATAACGACCCTAAGCACACAAGTCGTTCTACCAAAGAATGGTTAAAGAAGAATAAAATGAATGTTTTGGAATGGCCAAGTCAAACCCCTGACCTTAATCCAATCAAAATGTTGTGGAAGGACCTGAAGTGAGCAGTTAATGTGAGGAAACCCACCAACATTCCAGAGTTGAAGCTGTTCTGTATGGAGGAATGGGCTAAAATTCCTCCAAGCCGGTGTGCAGAAATGATCAAATGTTACTGGAAACGTTTAGTTGCAGTTATTGCTTCAAAGGGGGTCACACCAGATACTGAAAGCAAAGATTCACATACTTTTGCCACTCACAAATATGTAATATTCGATCATTTTCCTTAATAAATAAATGACCAAGTATAATATTTTTGTCTCATTTGTTTAACTGGTTTCTGTTTATTTTATTTTTAGGACTTGAGTGAAAATCTGATGATGTTTTAGGTCATATTTATGCAGAAATATAGAAAATTCTAAAGGGTTCACAAACTTTCAAACACAACTGTAAACATCTACACATAGAAGTGTGTGTTTCTGTCTGTATCCGAGGATACGCAAGCGAGGTGAGCACGTTGGCAAAATGAAACATCCGAAAAGAGAGTCACTCGCTTATCTGCTATTACAGAAGTGAGGCGAGTATGTCGGCAAAATGAAACCTCCTAGGCGAGAGACGTCCAGAATAGTTCCTTACAATTACCTGACATCTCTACATTTCAGTTTTTTTCTGACAATTTCAATAGTTTCCAGGACCCCAGGCTTTTTACAGCACAGGCTTACACAGCTAGATATGTAATAAGTGTATTAAGAAAATCAATACCCCACTCCTAATGACCCTCAAATTAATTTTAGAAATGAATGGATATGTCTAATATGTGAAAATTACATCTATTTTTTATTGTGTTATTATTTGTAATGGCCAGAGTATAATTTCAGTAAAGTCATTTGACTCAGTTATGTTTTTATACACTCTTAAAAATAAAGGTTCTTCAGAGCAATGCTACATGGAAACCATTTTGGGTTCCCAAAATATTCGTCCTCATGAAGGTTCCAGATACAACCTTTATTTGTTTATATCCGTAACTGGTTCCATACAGTAAATTACCATGACCAAATGGTAAAAGATTTATGAAATACCCATGGGTTCTTAATTTTAAATGCTGCATAGAATAACGCAGGCTAAGTCCAGGCTTTCATAACCTGTTAGTGTCCTGCTAGGTAGCTCACTATATATTAAAGATTAGCAAGTTTTTCAAATCACAAAGAACCAGCCTCATGTGCAGAGAACCCTCCCCAGTATGAAATGGTGCTTTGTCAAACAATGACTCAATGAGGAACCATACAGCCTAATAAAGAACTATAAAATGCCATCAAAGACCTATTATTTTTATTAGTGTATGATATAGCATAACATTTTCAAAGCAGTATAGTCAAACTGAGGGAGCACAGCCTATTCCTGCACCATCCACAGTTTCACGCTGCCAATTTAGACTCACAAATTAACCTAATATGCATGTCCTTAGAATGTGTCAGAAAAACAGAGAGCAACCAACGCAGACACTTGCAGAGTGTGAGGACTCCACACACATAGTGACTGGGCATGAGATTCAAATGCAGGATGTGGATCAACTTTCCAGCTACTTGTGATATTTCCAAACAAAAATGTATTTTATTTATTTATTTATTTTCTTTTCGTAGAAGTTAGTCAGTATCAACAAATTTGCTATCAATGACATATTGAGTCTTACCAGTTGTTCCCAACCCAATAACAAATAGACCAGAGGTGGTTCATTATCAGTAATATAATCACTGGTATCAACCCTCATGTACATAGGAGAAAAATAAGAATTTATTCAAGTAATCTAAATTATATTTATATTTTTGTTCTCAAAGACCAATTCACAGTGAAATGAAACAATAAACTTAAAACAATAAACTTAATCTGAATAATTTTTGAATTAATTACAAAAATAAAGTACAAAGCTCTTGATTTAAGAACATTATCTGAGGCAATCAGATTTCTTGATTGTAATGTGTATATGCATTCTTATTATCACTCATTAAATCGGTGATCATAAGCCTCGTAATTATTTCAGAAGGCTCACTACAGAGCCATTCTTATAGGACTAATGAACACTGATACTGTCTAACGGCAGGGTGATAACAAATGGATTTTGGGACCGAAGGTTAGTGTCTTTAGGATTTAAACATATATAAATTGTAAAGATTTGTGCTGTAACACTACAGATACTACATGAAGATTATCTGTAAAAGGAAAAAAGTAAGTGTAGGTCATTTCAGTGCTGAAAAGATACAAAAGAAGGTCAGAGACTCAACATTTCAGCAGAAAGTCTTCATCAGGTGTGTCAAATATTATTGCTATCAATAAGCCAATGAATTGAAAATGTTTTCTCAAGAACAGATTTCAGATTCTATTGACTATTGCTATACATTTGGCTAATGGCCTTTATCCAAGGAGACTTGCATCTGTTTTAAAAATGTGTTAAGTCTGGAGAGCAGGCAGCTTACAGTGACAATGCTGTCTGTCATTTAGTTTATTTATTCCAAAATAACTTAATATACATAATAGTACAATATTTAATTTACATTATTTTTAAAATTTCCAATAAAGAAAACATATTTTGAAAATATATTCAATTATTAATTGACTTAAAATTGATTTCTGACAAACTGACTCACTGAATTATTACACTTATTAAAACTATATATACAAAGCTACTGTACACCATGAGGTTGTTTCAAATGTGCAATGTTTACATTTGTTATATTGAAAATCAATTTTCTAAAGTGTTTTTGATACATTTTCTATATTTGTATATATGAAAAATTATATGTATAGTAGGCAAAAAGGCTAAGTTTACTTAAATATTAGGAAAACCCTTCCGTTCTGGATAAAATGTTCTTAAAGCTTTTCATTAATTCACAAAGTGCTACTGCACCACTCACTTCTGTGAATTCTCATAACATGCTTGTCCTGCGTGTCTTTTGCCTGATTTTTTAGGAGGACTCTCCCAGACAGCCGTTCATGTAAGGGCTTGCTGTAAATTAAGCTGCTAAAGCTGCTATCAGCTGTTTTCCTGACAGGGCAAAGCAGTCAAACACTGCCCCCTCTCACAAGAGCTCTCTAAACAAAGGACCAGCAGGCAGGGGGAGACAGCATAGACCCAGCAGGCCATCTTTCAACTGCTAAATAATCAAACATGGAATGGCATGTCTGTGCCAATGGTAATATGGATGCATGCTGTGAGGGGGGCTTTAGCTTGACAAACTGAAGCCTGCAGACCAACTGAATGCCACACAAACAGACGCCACTGCTGGACTTTGGAGGCATTCATTTTCTGGCTGAAAGGCTTCGGCTCTTGATGGCAGAGGTGGGGGGTTGATTTGGGGCGTGGGGGTTCTGTCAATGAAATGGATGAGCAGTCAGGCAATGAGCCAGAAAACTGCCAGTAAGTCTGTCAAACTGACAAATTTACACATTGCATGGGAAAAGGCTGCAGCACAGGCAGCATTCTGTTTTAGGCCGCCTCCTAACGCTACTAACACTTGCAACAGGCTCCATAGGACACTAGTTTCATCTTCCTCTATACCTTTTTTCTTTCTTATCCATTAGCGAGCAAATAACTGACATATCAGAACAATCATGTGCTGAAAAGATGCATTATTTCATTAAAACTACCATGGAAAACAACTAAAATAATTAAAAGCAGAATAAGTCCAAGCACACTGCAATGTATCTAATAAAAACGGTAAATACTGAAATATACTTCACATCTCATGATAAACAATAAACTGGTATGCAGAGTCTTAAAAGTTTATATCTCAGGCAAACAGGATTCTGAATATTGTAGCCATGTCAAGCAATTATTTTGGAAGGCAGGAAACATGGGACTGAGCAAAATGGATGGTTTTCATTATCAGGTGACCATGCATTTTTTACTTTATAGTGCCTTACTAAATTACCTATTAGAGTCTGTTGAGCTTTACTATTCAAAGCTGAGTACCACATATTAGAGTAGTATAGTACTCTGCATCATTACTGTCTAACATCTGTCCAATATTAGTATGTTGGAGTATTTATATTTACTTTACAGTGCCTTACTCCATTAACTACAAAAGACTATTGAACTGTACTATTCAAACTTGGCAGTTTTCTTCTACTGTGGATACTACATGTTGGCATTGTATCCTCTGCACTACAGTATGGCTGTCTAACATCTGTTTAATATTAATGAATTGCAGCCTACATAATGCCACTCTACTGTGAGCCTTAAGCTTATGATATTAGAAACCTACTACTGTTTTAATGATATTAAAACAGAGATTTACAATGTCTGACTGCATTACATCGTTTTCAAAAAAAAGAATTTACTTCATTTGCCAAATGTTTAATGTTTAGCATGTAATGTCAAGTTTGATCTGTGGGATTCAAACTGCGAAATTGTGCAAAAATTTACCATCACATGATCTAACCATAAATCCTTTTTTCCCCACACAGAAACTAGTTTGAGTTCTGGCCAATAAGTGATTAACCTGAATCTTGCTACCTCCTCTTCATCTGTGCTACGTGATTTCATGAGAACAGAAGATCTTACAAATCTGAAATTTCTTTGTTTGTTGTTGGAAACTGTTTGCTACCTGGTGATATTTTCAATTGTTAGGGACAGTGATGGATAGGGCATGTTATATATAGAAAAACTTAATATTTTTGCATCAAATGCACAAAGATTCACAACTCACAGCAAGGAAAGTGTGTACTTCCACTTTTCCACTTCTCCAACTTACATCTTCTTTGCCTGAAGCATTGCATCTTCTCTTTTCACCTCAGGAAGTGGCACACTACATATGCACAGATAACTCTGTGACCTGCATTTTAGTCAGAGATAGAAAAAAATCAAAAATACTTGACTGCGGAAACTAATGATCTCATTAGAGAACTATAAGAAAGAAGGTAAAAGTTGAAACATTGGGAAATATGTAAAACATATCATTAAAAAGGACCATAAAATGTATTAAAACCTAACAACTCAACATACTTAACATTTATTTTTAATATTTCAAACGTAGCCTGCACCATATAAACAATTAAAGAGGAAGGTATTATGCTCTGACATGAAACTGTTGCTATAATCTTTATACTGACCTATACATCTACCCATCTTCCAGTGTATTTCATACACTGCTTTTCTGTGTTTATCTCTGCATTTTTCATTATGTAATTTAGCACATTCCCTTCTATGTATATTTATTTCTGTCCCTCACTTTTAACTTATATGTCATCATTTATATAAAAAATTCTTTCATCTACCTTTCTTTCTATGTAGTCCATTATTTGCCACATACAATAATCAGCCTATAAACCTGTTGTATGAGATTCTTTTATTTTAAATATTTATTGTGAGGGGCAGCACGGTGGCACAGTGGTAGCGCTGCTGCCTCGCAGTTAGGAGACCCGGGTTTGCTTCCCGGGTCCTCCCTGCGTGGAGTTTGCACGTTCTCCCCGTGTCTGTGTGGGTTTCCTCCGGGTGCTCCGGTTTCCTCCCACAGTCCAAAGACATACAGATTAGGTGCATTGGTGATTGAGCTTGGTGTGTGTTTGTGTATGTGTTCGCCATGCCCAGGGTTTGTTTCCTGCCTTGCACCCTGTGTTGGCTGGGACTGGTTCCAGCAGACCCCCATGACCCTGTAGTTATGATATAGCAGGTTGGATAATGGATGGATGGATTTATTGTGAGAGTTATAGGTATGCTCACACAGTAGCTCAATGCTGATTTCTTCACTCACTGATGCACATCTGATCTTTTTAGAGAATTGTGAACAGCAAAAAACCACATGGAATCAGAACTTTTCAAGCCCTTAAAGTCGGATTTAGATCTTTTTCATAGTAGTAGTACTAATTTCAATATATGTGACTTGGAAGTGACCTGCATTTGAACACTTAAATTGGAATTGCCTGGAAACGTACACAATTTTATTTCACTGTTTTTGCAATGTTTGTCAAATCCCCCCGTTGAAACTCAAGATGATTTACACTACAATAATGATGCAGTGTACCAAAGGAAAGAAAGTGAGGTGCCAAACCTAATAAAAATTTAGGGTGACTATCGTAGCCAATACTGCTCAGTTTCAACACATTTTCTGAAAGAAATGACTCACCTCAAGCACTAACTTTTTCCAAGTCAGTCTTGTGACAGATGTTGCAGTGGGCAATCAAACATCCTCTTCAGTTTTCTGAAACTGTCAAAGCCTTACCTGGCTGTTCTCTTGTTCACAGGTTACTATGTAAAGATACAGGATTGACAATTGCAGGCAAAATGATTGGCTATGATTTTTAATTTTCTACTTCTCTTCCTTTATTCACAAACTAACAAATCTGTAGGCCACCTGCACAGAAAACCATATAAAGTATCATAATGGCCAACATACTATTGATATTTTTTGTTGTCTATTAGTAATACAGTATTTTGTATTATAGCTGTCTAACTTCTGTCTGATATTAGTGCACTGCCATATATATATTTACATGACCAGCAACACACAATATCTGAAAATAAAGAAAGGTGAAGGTCTCGGTAAGGATGATCTCTCAGGTCATCAAAACATTTTGACGATGTTCTTAGAAAACACAGAAAATCATCAGTTTTGTAAATGACTGCTGTGGCAGAATGAGAGCAGCAACGAAGCCATGGAATTAAATAACGGGTTTAATTAACAGCAAGAATGAGCTTCTCATTAAGAGATTGGTTGGAGTGAAATTGGTTGGAGTTTGAAATCCCAGTTTAGCTGGTCATCTGTTGGCTCGTTTCACATCTCATTTCTCTTTAGCTGTCGTTTAATAAAGAAAAGAATACATTCAGAGGGCAGAATCCTTAAAAACAAGGCTGTTAAAATGAAGAGAAAAGGAGTTAATTAGCAGTGAAAACTGGTCACTGATTAGGAAAAGGGTTAGAATGAAAATCTGCAGCCATTACAGCCCTCCAGGCCCGGAGTTTAACACCCCTGGTCTAACATCTGCTTAGTATTACTGAATTGCAGTCTATATAATGTAACTCAACTGTGAACTTTAAGCTATGATATTAGATGTATGTTATATTGAATTTTGCACATAGGTCAGTGCATTCAGGTTCACACTCATACTGTATCAGGTTTGGACAGCTGGCAAAATTTAATCTGAATAGTCAAGCACAAAAATCAAATATGAGTCAAAAATCTGAATTGAGTCCGTTTTAGCTACAGGATAAACATTAACACAGAGTGCACCAATAGGCAGCTATTCATAGTCATGTGTCTGTTAGCTATCTTGGTAGTTCTTTTCTGTGAATGATATACTAAATTTATATCTCTTTTTGCATCCCCAGTTGTTTTGTTGCATTACTGAACTTCGATACTATAATAGTATTATTCTCAATCTAAATCTCATGAAACTCATGATACATCATCTATAGTTTCTGCTTTCTGATTATGAATACACTTGTCTCCTTCTTAAATGCAATGGTCTACTGCTTGTATAAAGACCTATTTTGTCTATATTAGTTACAAAGCAAATTTCGGTTTGGATGACAATGTGTTTTCTATGGACATAATTGTATTTTAAAACAGATCAATCTAAAAAGTACTTCTCAACTTTAAACATCTTCATAAATTAAAGAGGGATCACTCTCTCCACCAACCCTATCAGAATGCATGTTGAGCAGGTGACAATGAATGAATGCCATTAATATCACCGATTAAAACTTGAAAACAAACCTCTTAACAAATGAGAAAGTCTGCAATGTTTCTGTATATTACAGCATACACAAATAAAATACATAAAGTATAGATAGATGTTACTATAATAAGCTGAAAACTGGTAGGAAATACTTAACAACTCTTTACATCTCGGGCTGTGTTGCTGCATTCCTGCCCGCCATGACATTCAGCTCTGTTCTGCCCTAGAAAGAAGTAGTAACTTAATAAACATCCTTGTCATGCCACCAAAGAATCTGAATGAAAGAGCCTCAGTTATCAGTGAGATGAGAGGAAAACATCATCCTTTGGATAGCAGTTTCCTGTCCAACTCTATTAAAAAGGCATCGTCACAACACTGAAACCCTATAATTACTATACAGTGTGGAAGATAGATGGCACTATAACGCACTAACCCGACACAAACAGATGCTAGAGGCATAAGTCCAAAAAGCACACGTGAATTTATTTCTATATACAGTGTCCTCAACAGCCCAGTCACACATTTTCTTTACTTTCTCTTAGTCCTTTTATTTTTTCCTCCACTCCTCTTCAGCAAGCGTCTTCTTCCACTTTCTCCTCCTCCTCCTCTCGACTCTGGCTCCTGAAATACTGTTTGCTGGACCCTTATATAAATCACCCATAAATGCTCCGGGTGCTTGTTGACCTATTTCCGGCAGCATTTCTGGGTGTGGTGGAAGAGCTGCTCTCCATGGCTCAGCACCTCCTATCTCAGCTGCAGTACTCCTTGGCGGCACCCACGAATCTAAACAGGGTATCACCAAACTCCCAGTCCCATGAAGCCGTACCGGAGTTTGGAGCACCGCTGCAACAAAGGGTGGCTACCATCTAGCGTTCCTGGGGAAGGTAATGTTCTGGCCACGCCTGCTCCCCCAGTCCTTCCAGCATGGAGGCGTCCTGGCCGGGCAAGGGCCCTGGCCGTCTTCCACAACAGACTTAATGTTCTTCAAACATGTTTGCAAAATTTCACAATTTAATATAGTAATATCTCTTACAAGCTGCTCTAGTGGTGCCATTACTAGCTTTAAATTTCAAAGAGGGCTGAGTTGTGGTCTCAGTCCTGTGGCATGTCCACTCTATACTGTAGAGAGGAGGCAGACAATTTTTCTTTTACAGAAAATTATATTTATTATTTACTTCTTTGTACATGAGATTTTGAGCTTGTTCCTGGGTTATAGCAGAACCCTTGTTTAAATAAAAACAAGGTATAAAGTTAAACTCACAGATTTTTTTTAAACATTACTTGGTTCAGTTTTAAAATTTTGGCCATTGTAATCATCTAACAAGTCATGCATTGCAGGTATTTTGGAACACTTTACAGAAAAATATATCAGTTTTCTTGGCATTGTGAGAATCAAGCAGAATGTGTTAGCCCAAGTTTATCAAAGAACTACTCTACTTGTTTTTTTTTTCTTTCAAGTGGACTTGCAGTATGTGGATAGCTAAAGTATTTAGTACATTGCATAATACCATAAGGGTTTTAAAAATGAATGTCTATTTAAAGTACTTGATTTAGAGGTTTGAATCAAACTGTAAATTTTTTTTTGTTCTTTATTTCACCTTATACTTATTTCACCTTATACAATATAATTTATTGTATTAGGAATTTGTTAGTTTTCACATACCCCTTGGGGTCAGGGCACAGGGTCAGCCATTGTACAGCACCCCTGGAGCAATTGAAGGTTAAGGGCCTTGCTCAATGGCCCAGCAGAGTAGGATCTCTTTTTGGCAGTGACAGGGAATTGAACCGGCAACCTTCGGGATACCAGCCTCAGAGAGCCTTAGCCTCACAGCCACTACTCTGGAACAGTGGAACGGTCATCTGTGCATGTTGGGGTGCAACTGTGCGCTACTTTAGATACAGCCTCACCCATAAAGTATCATAGAAAAGATTTAAAACCTATTTAAAAAAGAAAATGACACTACAATGCTGAAATGTCCTTTGATTATTGGACGCTGCCATAGAATTTATTTAGCTGCCCACATCCACACTTCTGGAAGAATCATTAAGGCATGCCTTGCAATAGATAAAAAAAGGAAAATGTTCAATTTGGAGGAGAAGTAGCACAAAAGAGAGAAAAAAGAAGATTAAGAAAGAGCCCTAGTCAGTGAAGCAGACGTAACAGATGTGAGGATTTAGAATTAGGTAGAGTGTAGAAAGGCAGATGTGCCTTCCAATCACCAAAAAGCAAGTTATATGTGGAAAATAGAAATTTGTATACTGTACATTGTAACTACTTTGCTACTCAGTCAAAAAGTGTCTGTATCTTAACCTGTGCCAAACACTTGACACTTTCTTGCATCATTCTGGAAGTATCCGGCTGACATTTTTAATATGCAAGAAAATGATTAGTCAATCAGGTATACATGATGAGAATTATCAAATGAAAATTACTGGCAAATTGAGATATGTAAGACAAATGTATCTTTATTTTTTTTTTTACCACACTTTGGCTAAATGTCATTTTATTTTTTATGGTGACTTTATTTGTAAATATTGCTGCTAACTGAAATATGGAAACTAATTAACATGTCCTATACAGTATTTTCATTTCTAACTACCCTTCAATCCAAAATATAGCGCACCTTACTTTTTTTTAATTTATGTCAAGTTTATTATAAACTATGCAAACACTCTTGTGAAAAAGAATAGATGGCCAAAGGGTCTGTCAAAAAAAAGTCCTCGGGAAAATACATGGAAGCTGCACTACTGCTGCCTGTCAGAGACACTCACACACAATATTAATCACTTTTCTTTCACCCTGACAGCTGGAGGACTAGATTTGTAAGTAGTCTTTGGCAACCCTAATACTAGTTGCTAAATTGAATTATAAATATAGTAGCCCGTCTCTGCTCAACACCTGTCATTTCATCCTGAGACAGATTATTAAACCTTAACGAGACACAAACAATGCAACCTTATATTCAACCTAAGAAATTTTAAAATAATAAGCACTGTGCTTTTACAGGCCTTACAAAAGAAAAGTGCTTTATGTTAAACTATTTCAGACTTTGAACTGCAAGAATAAAAGCATTCCAGGTTCATTTTGCCAATATTTATAGAAATTAAAAACTAGATTGGATATATCTTATTCCTCTTTGAAAAATAAACCTGAGAAGTTGTAATCAAAACTAGACCAAATCCTTATGTGGAAATAGAAAGATAATGAATCTCTTGTATGTAGGAACTCTTTTTAAAAATGTATGGTAAACAGAGCTGCCTTTCGATACAGTGTCTATTGTAATCACTCATAATTAGTTTAGACTAATGCTGTCTTTAGGGCAGAAACTAGAGCCCTATAGGGTGAAACACCTGCCCACATCTTATCATATGAGAAAGAATGAGCCCCAATATGTATACTTTCATGCAGAAAAGCATTTCTAGTTGCAGCTACAGTATACCATTTAAAAAAGTAAAATGGCCTCCTCATAGTCAGTTATGAGGCTCATTCGTTATCTTTTGAGCAGGTGGGATCTTTAGTAGCCTTTTCTTGCTGATTTACTACCCTGTAAACTCTATTATATTGCTCAAGAAAAGATTTCTCAACCTAGTAAAAGCACAACTTTAAAAAATGCTTCCTTGCAATGTGAACACATGGTTTCACGCAGGTTCTGCTTAATCAGGCAAACTGGACATTTTACCTTGAGCTGAATACATGTAGAGAACCAACCATGGCACATAAATAAAAGCTAAAATTGAGCTAATGAACAAATAAACATTATTAAATATTAATTTTAAAATTTAATTACTTTTATTTTTTAGAAATGCATAGTAGAAATCGAATTGTGCATATGTGTATATTTATATATAGCGTGTGTATGTATGCGCAGTATGTGTAATTTTTTCAACAGTTCTACCACTGTGGTTCTAAAATTTAAACTGGGATTGCTAATAAAATAATTTTGGAAAGAAGTCTTTACACCACAGTCTCATTCTGAGTTTATGTCTATGACAGCTATACATTTTAAATAAAGCATTTTACTTTTTACAGTAATTGGACTATTGCAGGCATGTTAGATGTGAATTTGGCAAGTTAAAAGTAAAAAGTTAGTAATTCTTTAAAGTTTTAGAAAAATAAAGAATCAGTATTTCAATGTTTTCATTTTGCCCAGAGGGGACTGGGCGGTCTCATGGTCTGGAATCCCTACAGATTTTTTTTTTTTTTTTCTCCAGCCTCTGGAGTTATTTTTTGTTTTTTTCTGTCCA
Source organism: Polypterus bichir lapradei (assembly GCA_026402145.1). Taxonomy (NCBI): domain Eukaryota; kingdom Metazoa; phylum Chordata; class Cladistia; order Polypteriformes; family Polypteridae; genus Polypterus; species Polypterus bichir. Next base: position 48,405,130 of record JANRMT010062817.1, read on the forward strand.
CCCTGGCCATCGGACCTTACTGATTCTATGTTAATTAATGTTGACTTATGTTTATTTTTTATTGTGTCTTCTGTTTTTCTATTCTTCATTTTGTAAAGCACTTTAAGCTACATTTTTTTTGTATGAAAATGTGCTATATAAATAAATGTTGTTGTTGTTTTCATGTCTGATCTATACTAATAAAAGGCAAAGCCCTTACTGACTGACTCACTGACTGACTCATTCAGTCACTCATCACTAATTCTCCAACTTCCCATGTAGGTAGAAGACTGAAATTTGGCAGGCTCATTCCTTACAGCTTACTTACAAAAGTTAGGCAGGTTTCATTTCGGAATTCTACACGTAACGGTCTTAACTGGAACCTACTTACGTACATATATACGGCCATAGCCTGCAGCTCGGTCGCCGTGTGAGGTGGAGTTGCGTCCCTCATCGTCACGCCTCCCACGTAATTGAGTGCCTGCCCATATAAGGCCGTCCGTCAGCAGCAATCCAATAGACATGCTGCCGCTAAATATTCGCGGGTGAAGGACTGTGCTTATGCAAACGAAGATGAGATGGTCAGGGATAGAATAGTGTTTGGAATAAACTCAGCGAAAGTGCGAGAGAAACTTTTAAGTGCCGGGTCATAGCTAACATTAAATAAAGCCGTGGACATCACAAGATCGCACGACATAGCACAAGCACAGCTGAGAACCTTCGATGCATGTACTCCGAGCGGCTCACGTGAACTGACTGTGAGCGCAGTACGCAGAGAACAAGCAAGAGCTCCAAAGAGCGCTGAACAAAAAACGCATTACACAATTGAGAAGGCAGCAAAAGAATATGAAGCGAGTGACGCATACAAGCATATTCATAAGTGCAGAAACAAAGCACGATGTAAACATTAAGTTTAAATTAAGTTCATAGACACACTGTCATTGGCGTTTGTCATGCTTACGATGAATACGATATTCGCAAGATACAAGTTTAATCAGAAGACGCATTGCCGGGTCTGAGCTAACATTAAATAAAGCCATGGACATCACGAGATCACACGAGATAGCACAAGCACAGCTGAAAACCTTCGATGCATGTACGTACTCCGAGCGACTCACATGAACTGACTTTGGAGGACTGGAAAAGGTAAACCCGTGCATGCAGTGTGTGATGTCTCAGATAAAGAGGAAGATGAGCTGCTTATTGATGCAGTAGGAAACAAACAATCCTCTGACGCTGAACAAGCCTTTGTACACGTATCAATAGGAAAGCAAGGTGTAAAGCTTAAGTTTATATTACGTTCATAGACATGCTGCCGCTAAATATTCACAAGCAAATCCACAACTTAATACCGGGAATGCCTGTTAAACATCTTAAACACGGAATATAACTTGAACACAACACATCCTCCAAATACGAACCTGATTGAAAGAAATAATGATAATCAAATCCTTTATGATAGCAACACTCATAACAGTCACAAAACAATTACATTGACAATCATGTTATGTTATTTTTAAAATGTTTTCTTTTCTTTTTCATAACTGCTTTAACACACTTCTCCGCTGCAAAGCGTGGGTATTTTACTAGTTTAGCAATAAAATTGTAATAGTAAAAGAAGTTGAAATTATCACACACAAGTTTCAAAGTTAATAAACTGTAACATATTCATTAAAATAAATAATAGTGTATTTTCCTTCTTTTTGATTTACTGCAAAATAAGAAATACATTTAATCTACAGTAAAGTTTAAGTAACACTGTTATTTTTAAATTCTTTATATTACTTGCATTAAGTCCAGACAATAGAAAAGAAATATTATCACTTGTTTATTCATATGAACTATTATAATGATCTGTTATTTACTTTAATAATGTGGAACATGGAGATAATCTGTTAGTGATGAATTAATAAACCAATGCAGCACCAAAATAGATGCTGCCAGCATTTTAATGGTACTGGACATCAGGCTCCAGTGGCACATCATTTCGAGACTGGCATGTTGCAACAATGTATGTTTTGTCTTTAAGTGCCATTTGGGCTAAACAGGTGTTGGATCAAATGTTATTAAGAATAATAGGGCCTTGTTCATGACACAGTCAGAAGAATGCTAAACATCTCCCCCAAGTAGAATAATTTCATAATATTCTAATTTTGGACCTCAGAATAAACACCAAAAATAAATTGTCCAAGACCTGATTATGATGGAAGTGAACACAATGTTTGGTAACATGTTTGTTACTGGATCTCAAAATATGATTAAGAGATTTTATTTACTTCTGCTCCTTTAGCCAGATAGATGTCTGTAGATCTCATTGCTTGCTTTATAATTTGGTTCCAATATTGCCTAAAAATTGGTTTTGTTGCGCTTCATATAAGAAGTCTGAGATCATATTAGACCTTTAATAGAATCTATTTTGATTCACAGACAGATAGAGAAATGAACAAATGACTGTTAAAAAAATAAATTATATTTTTCCATAAACATTGAGCATTGCACAGCCTTTTTCAGTTTATATTTGCTGTGGGTATATTGATGTCCACAAAACTGTGATTTTGCACTGTTATTGTGCATTAAATTCAGGATGTGACGTTTTGTATACTACTTTATCAAACAGGAAGAAAACAAGTGTACCTTAGAATATTCATGCATATTTCCTCTATATTCATTTCTTAAAACTAAATAGCTTTTAAACAGCCTAATACCTGAAAATATAAAATACATCCAGTTATTTATATCTTGATTTGCAAGTTTCAAAATATTTTCTCCTTGTATTGTACATAAAGTTGATTCATTTATCATTAAGTTTAGTGTCTCAGGGAGTCGATATCAATACCAGCTACATTAGGCATAAGGCAGAAACCGACCCTGTGAGAGGCATTCGTTTTTGTAACTGGTGGTACAAATAAACTAATCTTATAAGACTTCCTTATAACTCATCAGATGCCCTAATACTTTTGAGCCACATCAAAATGTAAGAATAAATTGTGTAGAACATATTGATTAGCTCTCCTCACTACTCCAACTTGCCTTGACAAACACCTGTGTATTTCAACTATTTGTTGTGCTAAATTGAATTCAGGCAATAAGGTGCAGCATGTCTTGGATTGAGACCTAGCATGTTGCTTGTACACTGCAATCTGTCCCCAGTACTTTGATAAGATTTGGATTATGTGTTTACCTGTCACATGGGCATTTATATATTACCTCACTAACATAAAAACCTTTCTTTTGAATAATGGTTTGCATGAATATATTTCATTTTTGTTATACTCAAAGCATGAATATTATGAGTAAATAAGAAACATCAATACAGGCTACTTATAAGTGTGCAATTAATAATCAGTTTTTTGATGACCAGAGAAATCTGTGACTGATAATATATTACCAGAATGTCATTCTTGGAGAAAATGTATTTTTATTTGTATTCATCATTACTAATTATCTGGTCTTTTTTTTATTAAATATTAAAATAATCGTTGGTGCACAATGTTAGCAAACTCAATCAACATGACTAAGATACATCATCAGCAGTACACTGATTCTACAAATGAATAGCTAAGACTTTTTTTTAAATGTAAGACTTACACATATTTTTGATTTTACATTATATACTAAATGCTAAACCATAATATTAAATACAAATGTGGGTTCAGTTAAAAGCACAGACTGATAGAACATAAATAGAAATCACAGGATTCATAACCTCAAAACATTTAGAGGAAGCCTAAATTATTGGTACGATTGGCTTACTTCACATAAAAAAACACAGTAATATAAATGGATTATTGAGCACTCTCCCATCTTACAGTACAGCCGAACATAAGCTCATGAAAAGAGATCTCATTAATGTTCATCACCATCATTTTCATTCTACATTTCCTGGTGAGGGTTTGTTTGCAAACCCACTCTGCTACCTGCAGCTTCCTCCAGCTTCTCCTGGGAAATTTCCAGATACTTCCAGGCTAGTCAAGAGATACTGTTTAATCCCTTCAGCAATTCCTGAGTCTGCTCCTCAGTGTTCTCTCTGTGGGAAACGCCTGGTAAACCTCCCATAGTGGAGGCCTAGGAAACATTCTAATAACTACATGCCAAAATCACCCCAACTGACTCCTCTCCATCTGGAGAAGCAGCGGTGTTTGAAGTCTTTTTATAGCACAGAGCTGCTCAACCTATCAGGAAGAGTAAACCCAGCAACTCTGTACTGGAATCATATTTCTACTTGCTGTCTTTTTTAATATAAATAAAAAGCTTTTGGACAATAGCTTGTCAATTAAAAAGTATCAGTTTGCATTAAAGGCCCAGAAAAGACAACAAAAATAGATACTTTCAGCCTTGATTCAGCCTTATTATTGTTTTGTTTGTTCCCAATATACTAATACAGGCAGTCCCAGGGTTACGTACAAGACAGGGACTGTAGGTTTGTATTTAAGTTGAATTTGTATGTAAGTCAGAACAGGTACATTATTTTAATAAATGCTATTGTTGACCGACTGTAACCAAGTGCTCTGCCAATGAATGATGGAGTTTCACCCCTCTCTGACCTTTTTATTATTTCTACTTTATTTTCAATGGTGATGGTTTTTCACTTCTTTACTGTATCACCAGCACTTGCATCAGATTTGTGTTTCAGAGGCATTCTTCAAGGGTGAAGACAAAAGGTTAAGATGAGCTCTTCTGCACAGCACTGTACACGCTATCACAGCAGGAAGGCACCCGTTGTCAACACGTCAGATGTACTGACAAGAGACAACTTCCTGCTATGTGCGTAACAGAACAAACAGGCTTGCTATTGAGAATGAATGGGGGTGGCAAGGGGCGGTTCATCACCAGCCCACCTCACAGTCACCTCCACTACAGTATGCTGCCTGCAGCATCCGCCCACTGAGAACGAACACGGTGCGACACTAGGCGGGTAGTGAATCCCCCATCACCACCCACATTCAACAGGCAGCCATCTGAGGCACACTACAATGCTACCCCCCGCCACCCTGTTCACCCTCAATGGCCTCCATTCAGCCACAACCGGGTCACCACTTGCAGCATTACCAGCTGCCCGAGAACGAACGGGGCAGTTGTGTGTGGTGGGCTGACAGTAAAACCGTTTGCCGACGGGAGCCACCCGAAGGACACTACCAGGGTTGCCAGGCACTTGTTTCAAATCCCGCCCATTTGTCTAGAAAAATTAGCCCAAAAACAGCCCAAGGGCTGCCTTCAAACCTCCAACAGTAAAATAGAACAAAAATGGCATTACTCATCTATAAAAAGTCAAAAACTAACCTTATTAATCTTTAGCAACAAAATATTCCTCCGGTAGAACATCATTGTCTTGCTCATCAATGGAATAAATGCTTGTGTTGAATTTAGCCAGCATAGCTGTTGTTGGGTATCAGCAAGAGTGAAAGGGATGTTATATGGGTTGGAGACGATGGCACTGACCAGAAAGCAGGAGACAGAGCTGGAGGTGGCAGAGTTAAAGATGCTAAGATTTGCACTGGGTGTGACAAGGATTGATAGGGTTAGAAATAAGTACATTAAAGGGTCGGCTCAGGTTGGACAGTTGGGAGACAAAGTCAGAGAGGTGAGATTGCATTGGTTTGGACATGTGCAGAGGAGAGATGCTGGGTATATTGGGAGAAGGATGCTAAGGATAGAGCTGCCAGGGAAGAGAAAAAGAGGAAGGCCTAAGCAAAGGTTTATGGATGTGGTGAGAGAGGACATGCAGGTGATGGGTGTAACAGAACAAGATGTAGAGAACAGAAAGATATGGAAGAAGATGATCCGCTGTGGCAACCCCTAATGGGAGCAGCTGAAAGAAGAAGAAGAAGAAGAAGAAGCTGTTGTTATAATAAATCCATTACAACAGATCCCTCTGCGCCTCATGTAGCTTCTAATGCATAACAAAGCTTCCAGCATGCATTCTGTTTCTCAGTTTCTCACCTCTGTACATATACTAGGTTTTTTACTTGAACTCAGCATGCATTTGTAGTGCTGATTTTCAGTTGAAAGCCAAAAATGTAATAAATATTTCTTGCAGCCGAAATTAAAGCAACAAAAATCAGAAACTAGCCCAAAAAACCACAACCCGCAACTGTTAAAAACTTCCCTCCACTAGCTTTTGAAAGCCGCGGACCTGGCAACTCTGGACACTACACTGCGCGAGCAGTGAAATCGCCCTCCTCCAGCCTCCATCCAGCCACCGCTTGCAGCGTCCCCAGGCCGAAGATGACAGAGCAGCAGTTACTGAGGCGCATGAGTCGCAGCTGCGGCCCCGTTCATAAGTCATAGGTCGGATGTCCGTAACCTGGGGACTACCTGCATACATATATTCATTCGAAGACGGCGGCATGCACCTCATATCTTCCAAACGTTTGTCTAATTACAGGAGAGACAAGTGACTTAGTATTTGACCAATAAAACAAATTTCTTAGGAAATGTTTTGTGATTTGAACTTTACTTTGTTTTAGTGTCAACTTTGTTTTAGTCCCAAGTGATTCTTGTGATAGATAAGCCAATGTTTCTGTATTGACTATATTCCCATCTCATGAGTACTCTTCTGTCAAAACCGTAGATCTCTGCCACTCAAAGAGTTAATTACTCTCATGGATTTTTCCATTGTGTCTATACATCCATATCAGGGAAAATATTTTTGTTTGTACTCTCTTTCTGCAAACACATTTTACTTTGGGATGGTAAAGTCCATCTTACCTAAATAGCCTGCTACAGGCATAAATAATCACTTGTCAAACATCTAAAGAGGAGCCTACAGAGGATACATCAGTAGCCTCGTTTGAATTATGTATACCCCAGGAAAGACAATCCAGAAATCACAAATATTTTTCAACAGGAAAAATGTTATTACGTGTAACAGAAACATGTAAATACCAAAATATCAACATAAATACAGTAGGAAAGGTATGTCTAAGTGTGCACTGCTGTAGTGAAGATTTAGTACACATCCTTCATCTGATATGTTCTTAGACAGTCACCTACGCACAGCCTGATGTTAATAATAATAATAATAATAATAATAATAATAATAATAATAATAATAATACATTTTATTTATATAGCCCTGTCAACTTATAATTGGGAGAGCAGAAGCATTTGTAGCAGAAGCGAGTGTAAAATGTTGGCACCTGACTTGGACAATCAATGCGCTTGGGTGTTATTGCAGGCTACCACTGCACAAGGCTTTGTGACTTCCAGTGCCAAAGTGGTTAAAGGATAAGAATCACCATTATAAAGCACAACATCAGGCTAGGTACTTTTTATAATTTATTCATTACGCTTCAGTTTTGAATGCAATTTTATGTGGCAAATTAATACTGCATATACCATGACTGTAAAGAAATAAGTGTTGACTTGAAAAATTCTAAACATATCCTTTAACCATTCCATCAAACTTTTAGAACACATTCTGCATACAGATCTTTATCTGTAAAAACAAAAATGCACAACATTTGTAAAAATACAAAAGTTAACACTAAAAAACAATTTACATAAAGGAAAGAGTATTTATTGTAATTCCTTAATTGTAAATAAAGTTTGATCAGAAAATCTTGACTGATCACTTCCTGGGATTCCTAAATATTTTTATCAACTCAGTCAACTAATTCTCTGTTTCATTTGAATAGATGGAACTTCTGTGTTTTTACTTTTTCAATAACAGATAAATTATACAATTGTATAAAATAAGACTATGAACGCTTAAACTTCATCCTCTTCAGACAGCACCTCATTCCCGACCTCACCCTTTCTGGCTGAGAAGTGTTCGGCGTATATTACAGTATATATGTGACATCGACAATCTAAGGAGGCAACCATTCCACCCCCTCTCCCCCATCAAATTTTTATTGTACTGCGAAACCCAGCCACAGGGGATGCACAAACCAGTGTGTTTCTTCGTGCCAGTCCCAAGCTGAGATAAATGGGAGGGTTTACGTCAGGAAGGGCATCCGGTATAAAATTTTGCCAAATCAATATGCGGACAACAATACAAATTTCCATACCGGATTGGTCGAGCCCCAGGTTAACAACGACTGCCACCAGTACTGTTAGCCAACAGGGTGCTGGCGGAAATTGGGCTACTGTTGGCCGAAGAAGAAGAAGGAGAAGAAGAGGGGGGAGACGTGTCCGGAGGCAGGAGGAGAGGAGGAAAGTAAAGAGAGTGGAACTATGAATAGAGCTACCAGGAAAGAGGAAAAGAGGAAGGTCTAAGAGAAGGTTTATGGATGTGGTGAGAGGGGACATGCAGGTGATGGGTGTAACAGAACAAGATGCAGAGGACAGAAATATATGGAAGAAGATGATCTGCTGTGGCAATCCCTAATGGGAGCAGCCAAAAGAAGAAGAAGAAGATCATGAGGAATAAGACAGATTAGGGAGTACTGCATGTGTCCAATAATGCAGCTTGATAAGCATGTCTACAATGAGCTTCACAGTCCAATTCTTTATGTGATTCCTTCTCAGCGTTCAGCTAGCTCACTCATAAGGCATTATTATCAATAAATATGAGCAAATGAAAAAACATTGGTTAGCTAATTTTCTTTTAATTGACACCGTCACCAAATTTTAATCAGATGAGTTAAAGCATTTTTGAGATTTTGGGGTATTTAATTTTTTTATTGTCTGTGGAGTGTTACCCCTAAATAGTGATATATCAAAATGTCATTTCTTAGCAGATAGCTACTGGTCTAGATATAAAATTATGCCAAATTTCAACTTTTTAACTAAATGGTAAATTGAGTTTTTGTTAATGAGTCAGTCAGTGAAGTGAGTCAATTTTGCATTATATGTATATAAATAATAGAGAGAGAGTATGGTTTTCAAGGTTCATCAAGAAATATCAGAATCGACAGATGAATGTCTGTGTCCTTCTGCCGTAGCATAGGCTGTGGACAGTTTCTCCAAGTAGGTGTCTCAAAATGTGTGGGACTGCACAGTCACCATGAACTTATGACAATTTGTGTCTCACTGTGTACTTCTAGTAGTAGTAGTATGACAACAAACGTTCAGTGAATATTTTTTTGTATTCACATCTGCAGTATACTCAAGAATGATCTGAGGAATTAGTTTTGAAATTAAATTGGGTAAATGATCTATGAATGGTTTAATGTTTACTGTATCTTATTTTGAAAAAAGATATTACTAAAGTTTATTGCTGAAGTTTTCCTTCAGCTATATGCAGAGAACATAGCTGTTATGATGTATGTTTGTATGCATAGAAAAATTTGTATACAGTGGTACTATGATGTGCTTATACCTCTTATAGATGAAATCATCAAAAATATAGTACCAATGCATTTTCTAAAACTCATAACAGTGTAAAACGTAACATACTACACTAACAGCCTAGTCTGAAGAAACACAGCTGATTTATTCATGCTGACACAATTGCTCCTCATTTTCCCTGAACAAAAGATCTCTATGGGAACCAAATGTGTTAGCTTTATGCATTGCTGAGCACCAGTTGAACTAGTTTTCCGAATGAAAGGGCTGTTTCAGACATGCTGAAATAATTATATTACACCTGCTTCAAATTTTAACTGCATTAGAGTTAATAAATATACAATAGCATGGTGCTTAAATGTGACTCTAGACCTGCAAATACAAATTTAACATTAGGAAAGGATTTAGAGTATAAAGCACACATCTTGTTTCGAAGTGTAGTAGCCAAGACAGTCACTTTGTTAACATCTTTGACATGTTCTTGTAGGGTAATCTGTTAAGCAGGTAATACAAGCCTGCATGTTGTTCTTTCTTTTGTTCAATGTGAAGAAGTTGACATGTCTTTTTTCTCCAAGTAGGAATATGTGTAGTATTTGGCTATTAATTGTGTTGGAAAGGAACTCTGAATAGAATCATTCCACTAATGAAAAATTATAATTAATCAATATTTTTTAATTTAATTTCAGTTCTAATAATAAAATGATGCAAAAAATTTAATGTAAAGTATAAACACCTTTTAATGCGTGAACTGTATGAAGAGATAACAGTGACACAAAATGTCTTATAAAAATTATACAGTAATTCAATTTTTATTTTGCCTTAAACTCAAACTAGTATTCAGCTGGAGCATGTTTGACGAAGTGATGTTTGCATTGATTTTCATAGTCCAAAAAACAATGTAATCACCCCACTGTTTGATTTTTAATTCATTAAGAGTGTAGTACTGCTTGGTCTTAGTTTTTAATGGAAACGTGTTACTTTCTGTGATCAATTCATGATAAATTTGTATGATTGATACTGTTTTGTAATTGTATGTGTTCTGTAAAGATCCTTATGGAAATTCATGTTGTTAATGGTACTGGGATAAAAAAATGGTATGGAACGGTTCACACGGTACTTCCATGTAAATTACACCTTAGTGATGCCGCAGGAAGTCACTCCATGGAAGATGTTATAATACAATATAACCAATTGTACTAAACAATAATAAAGAATCAAGTACCTCACCTTATTTATTATGTACAGAAACACATGTAAAGCCAAATGAACAAGGAATTGAATGAAATAATAAGTTGTTAAATTTAATTTGAAACAAAACACGTCAGTTCAAATTAAGTTAACTAATTGCAGAGATAGATTGGTTGAGGGGTGGTTTAATACCTCTGTGCAAGTCAATCTTTACAGACCTAGGTGGGTGTGTTTTCTTCCTCTTGATATAAAACGTATGCTTTGATAGGCCAAACAAGCCATCAGCTATCTATGCTTATAAAAGTCTTTGATTGTGTATGGGTATATATGCTTAAAGTTGTACACTTATGTGTATGTAATTTGTCACACACATGCACATATGAGGCAGTCAAAGGGCTTAACTGAGGGTAAGATGTCGAGTTGGGTTGGGGTTGATAAAGTGCACTAATGTCTTTACTCCCTCTCCTACAAATCATCAGAAGAAAAACCCACTTAAACCAAGATCAAATTCCGTATCCCAGTCCAGACCACTCCCTCCTACTGACCTCATCCACCAGTTCCCTCACAGATCCGGCTCTTCCTGCCCACCACTTATAAAAGCCAATCACTTCACCTTTACGTGTAATTCTGCTTGGGATTCAGTCTTTAAAGACTACTGTGGTGATATAATTTTGATATTTTGCTTCACAATATACGGGGTGGATCTCCAAATCTTTTTTTGTTTGTGCCTTCCCTTCTTTCATCATGTACATTTAAATAAATTATTACCTCAAAAACTAGTCAAGCAAAAATTTTTCAAATCCATAGGCCTAGTCCTACAGTATAACTAAATGAAGTAGACTGCAAACAATCCTGGTTAAATTAAACAATTCACATTTACTTATTTGGCTGGCACATTTATCCAAGGTGACCTACAACATGTACATTTCTTGTGTTTTTCCAACTGAAGCAGAGGCAGGTGAAACAACTTGCTCCTTGTCACACAGTGTCAGTAACAGGATTTGAACCCACAACCACAGGGTTTGAAGTTCAAAGCCTTAATCACTATTCCACACTGCCTACAATTTCTATGCCAGTTACCTTTAGACACAGGATATGGGGATAAACACTAAACCAGACTGGACCAAAAACAATAGGCCTGAAGCCTGCAATAGTGCAAAAACAATGCAATTTGTTTGAAGAATGCAGGTAAATCATTAAACATATGTCTCAGCATTCTGGATGGATATCTTGGAAATAGCTTGTTCTTTTCTGAAATTTAATCATCCAGAATCTCTACACAAGGCAAAAAATGCACCATTGTCCAACAAAAATTGTCATTTTTAAGATGTCAGAGACACACACAAACAGACACCATGTTAAAATATTTTTTTCTTCTTATTTTGAACATCATAGAATCAGAATCTTAATTTAACTGTACAGCAAATTTTTGACCAAAACACGAAACTTACATTTACTTGGAAGTAAAAATAATTGATTATTGATTTAATACAATTTTTTAAAGAAAATTTAAGGAATACATTGGATGTGGCAAGTTTAAAGCAAGTAAGGACTAACTAAAAGTGCTCTTTAAATAGAGCATTCAATTAAAAAAATGAAAGAAAAAAAACATGTAAAATGGATTTTTGGTTCCAAGTGCAAACCTTTATTAGAAAATATTGATACACTTCTTCCTTTTTTCTGTTTCTTGATTTTAAGAATTTTATTAAAATGATTACATTTACATAATAAAACAACATTAAATAAGATCTGATTCTAGAAAAAAAATGACAGAAAAAAAAGATTTAAAATGACAATCTCTCAAATATAATGAAATATCCAAAAGCTTAGCAATGTTTTAGCATTTTCAGTTAACTGAGGACAAAATTTATTAATGATGAACTGCTCATTGATCTTAGCCAAAATTATTTAAAAGTGCCTGCTGGTTTCTGAAGAACTTTTAAACTATTCCTCAAGAGAATTTCTATATTTCATTGTTACTTTGCCTTAGTGTTATGGCAGGTTGATCAGGATTCTTCCAGTTTTGCAAAATAAAGCAGTGCTATTGCACTCTAACGTGTTGTAGTTACTCACAGCAGATCAGTACAAATGTCCCTTTGGGCTCTACAACATAGTAGTTAAAGGATTAGGGATTATTGTAAACCCACAAATCTAATAAACAAAGATTTTATTTTAATAAGTAGTGAGCAGGAGACACAGAACTTCCAAACCAATGAAACAGGTGTCTGTTGACATTACTCTGGTCTGGGGTCTTGACTACTAAATTTCAAATAGTCCAGTGAGGGATTTGTACAAGGTTCAGTTTTGAGTTGAGTTAGACCGTGTGTCTCACAGATGGTGGAGGAGTGGATTTTACCTAGCATTGTCTGTTAAGAACCGGCAAACCTAATTAGAAATTTATGTTGCTTTAGATGTGCTTTTTCCATTCATTTGTCATGGATATTTTGAAATGTTAAACCTCATTAGACATTAAGCATACCGTATCTGTTTTTGGTATAAATAATTTAGTGTAAGAAAAATATAAATATTTTTGTTGCCTACTTTTATATGCATCACTGTGCCAATGTGTGACTGTAGTGTTTTGTTAGCAAGCTGCTAAGGGCTGTCTCCCAGGAGGCACTATGTGCAGATTGACACCTTGAACAGTGATAGCCTTGTGCTGTTAGAATCTGCCTTTCTGGTTAATGATTTATATTATTCCACATTTTTATTTCATTCAGTTTTAGCATCTTGGCTTTGGTATTAATCTCATCCCTTTGTTAATGACTCTTGGCAAACCTTGTTTAGATTTTGTTTATATTTTAGCCTTTTAATTTCTGATAATGCTATTTCTGAACTTTTAGATATCGACTCTAATTGCAGTTTCTCAAAAAATGTGTAGCTTTTGGTTCTCTTTAACACACCCTTGTGGTTGCTCACAATCTACTTTATCAGTAGGCAATTCTGAGAGGTTGTCTAACAGGTGGAGATAGCCTATTCTACAGTTCAGCTGAGCCACTTTGGATAGATGTGACTGACGTAACAGTCACTCTTCATTTACTTTCGAAAAATCTAATAGAAAGATCCTGTTTAAAGTGCTGTCTCTTCTATTACACCTGTAAGTATAGTAGTACACTAGAGTAGAAAGTAATGGAAGGTTAAAATATGTCTTTACAGTTGTGCTTGAAAGTTTGTGATCCCTTTAGAATTTTCTATATTTCTGCATAAATATGACCTAAAGCATCATCAGTTTTTCACTCAAGTCCTAAAAGTAGATAAAGAGAAACCAGTTAAAAAAAATGAGACAAAAATATTATTCTTGGTCATTTATTTATTGAGTGATCGAATATTACATATTTGTGAGTGGCAAAAGTATGTGAACCTCTAGGATTAGCAGTTAGTTTGAAGGTGAAATTAGAGTCAGGTGTTTTCAATCAATAGGATGACAATCAGGTGTGAGTGGACACTCTGTATTATGTAAAGAACAGGGATTTATCAAAGTCTGCTCTTCACAACACATGATTGTGGAAGTGTATCATGGCATGAACAAAGGAGGTTTCTGAGGACCTCAGAAAGAGTTGTTGATGCTCATCAGGCTGGAAAAGGCTACACAACCATCTCTGAAGAGTTTGGACTCCACCAGTCCACAGTCAGACAGATTGTATACAAATGGAGAAAATTCAAGACCATTGTTACCCTCCCCAGGAGAGGTCGACCAACAAAGATCACTCCAAGAGCAAGGCATGTAATAGTCAGTGAGGTCACAAAGGACTCCAGGGTAACTTCTAAGCAACTGAAGGCCTCTCTCACATTGGCTAATGTTCATGTTCATGAGGCCAACATCACTGAACACTGAACAACAATGGTGTGCATGGCAGGGTTGCAAAGAGAAAGCCACTGCTCTCCAAAAAAACATTGCTGCTCGTCTGCAGTTTGCTAAAGATCATGTGGACAAACCAGAAGGCTATTGGAAGAATGCTTTGTAGATGGATGAGACCAAAATAGAACTTTTTGGTTTAAATGAAAAGCGTTATGTTTAGAGAAAGGAAAACACTGCATTCCAGCATAAGAACCTTATCCCATCTGTGAAACATGGTGGTGGTAGTATCATGGTTTGGCCCTGTTTTGCTGCATCTGGGCCAGGATGGCTTGCCTTCATTGATGGAACAATGAATTCTGAATTATATCAGAGAATTCTAAAGAAAAATGTCAGGACATCTGTCCATGAACTGAATCTCAAGAGAAGGTGGGTCATGCAGCAAGACAACGACCCTAAGCACACAAGTTGTTCTACCAAAGAATGGTTAAAGAAGAATAAAGTTAATGTTTTGGAATGGCCAAGTCAAAGTCCTGACCGTAATCCAATTGAAATGTTGTGGAAGGACCTGAAGCGAGCAGTTAATGTGAGGAAACCCACCAACATCCCAGAGTTGAAGCTGTTCTGTACGGAGGAATGGGCTAAAATTCCTCCAAGCCGGTGTGCAAGAATGATCAAAAGTTACTGGAAATGTTTAGTTGCAGTTATTGCTGCAAAGGGGGGTCACACCAGATACTAAAAGCAAAGGTTCACATACTTTTGCCACTCACAAATATGTAATATTCGATCATTTTCCTTAATAAATAAATGACCAAGTATAATATTTTTGTCTCATTTGTTTAACTGGTTTCTCTTTATCTACTTTTAGGACTTGAATGAAAATCTGATAATGTTTTAGGTCATATTTATGCAGAAACACAGAAAATTCTAAAGGGCTCACAAACTTTCAAGTACAACTGTAGTTTTTTTTAGTAAAGTCTCTAACTTGCATGTAGTAAAACAAAGTTACATTTGGGATTACAGCTGTTGAATTGTTACAATTGATATCAATTGTTCAAATACTATCAATATTCAGATTTCAAAGCTGCATTAAGTACTTTTGGAACATCAAAATTTATGATTGTGCTGTTTGGATACAACTGACAGTGACATCTCGGCTTTAAAATGTCACTGTCTTCTATACGTTTTGCTATACTGGTCTTCTTATATAATATGCTACTGTGGCTGTTTGTTTGTCTGTCCAGGATTTTAAATCACCTGTAGCTCGCAAACTGTTTGACCGATTGACCTGAAATTTGGTACACATATACTACTTGACGTCTACTATCCACTTTCAGGGTGGTGATTGACCTCCAAGGTTATTCCTCTTTTTATTTTTGTTTTATTTTGTTGTAAAATCAACTCTCGGTAGCAGCCAGCAGGGTGGCCGTGCGGTGCATGCTTACGGGTGCCGTTCTCATCCCTCCCACCTTCACCATCACTTCCCCTACCTCTTCATATCTTAAATCATTCTTGATGCAGATTGAAGACATAAGTGCCAGTGAAAAAGTAAAGAAAAACGTACTAAGTAATTGCAACACAAACACCGACTTAATCAGTTTTAACGCGAAAAGATGCCAACGAAAGAAGAGAAGAAGCGGGCCGCTAGGGTGGAGAAAAGAAGAGCTGCTCAGGAAGCAGCAAGTGCATCAACCTCTGACCAAACGAATGCTAAACATACTGAGAAAGAGGATGAAAATTAGGAATGCTCAAATCAAGTGTATTCACTGCACGCTATCGTGTAGTGCACCATTACTGGGCAAAGTTCATTACCCTATGAATCCTTCCATACTGTCATAATGTGCATATTCACAACCCGCTATTTAAAATGAAAGTTAGTTATTATAATGTCCCCTTTTGCATTTGATTTCTTCAATTTTACTTTTCCATAAATGAAGTATAAGGAAAGTATTGTAATTGTTCAAAGATCAGACTTTCCTGACTTTCTCGTATATAAAGTATACGGAAAGTAGTGGAGTCCTCCAAAAATTTTATTTTGGGTTTTTAATGAATCTTGATGTTTTAGACTGGATGGTGTGGATCCTCCTCCATGTTCCCTCTTCCCATTTAGGATCCTCTCGAACCTGACACCATCAGTAATGTAACCGGATGAGCTGTGCAAATGGGGACAAAACACTCTTGAAGCAAGGGGAAAGTGCAAGAGTGCTTTTATTAAAACAAAAACCTAATAAAATCAAAAAAGTGTCCATAGTGCAGCGCTTCAAAAAATCCATAAATAAATAATCCATAAAAACGCGGTGAAAAAAGTGGAGGTTAAAATCCAAAAAAACCAAGCCTTTAAAACGAGGTTAAAATCTGACAGACTGGAAACAGTCTCATTTTAAAAAGCCTTCTCCCTTTTAACTGACGGCTCCCCTGCTTCTCCCATATAAGCCCTGCAACAGGGGAGTTGCCCTATCAGCAGGTGGAGCAGACCTTACTTCTCTCCAGTTGCCTTCCGTCCCCTGGCTCCGTACAACTACCTTATTTGAGTTCCCCAACAGCCAGAGCGTTAATGCTGAGTCTAATCCTCCCAAGTCTCATCTACTCCCACTGCCTTCTCGGCCTTACGCAGTGAGCGGTGCATTCTCCTGGTCACTCCAGCTCTTCGGAACCTCTCAACTGGAGCAACCACTTCCTACTGCCCCCACTGAGTGTCGGCCAAACACTCCTCCTAAGTTGGTCTCCTCCCAGCTGCCTGCTATCCAGCAAGCCTGCTCTCGGTTGCTAGCTCCCGCACTGGTGCTTTTCTCCTCCCGCCTTCCTTTTCTCTCTTTAACCTTCTCTTCCTTTATTTTTTCTCTCCTTCTGTGCTGGCCTGTACTTATATGGTGTCGTGGGCACAGAGTCTCAATCACTCACCAGAGGAAACCAATGAAGCAATTGAGAACGATCACATATTCATATGCAGGTGTGTCTCACTCTAATTACTTCATCAACTCCCTGCGGCTGTGCAAACGCACCCACAGAAACTGGCACAGCCAATGGATTATTTAGAAAAAACGCTATTCTTTCAGAGCCGCGGACCAGCTATATGACATAGACCTCCCAAAGTCCGAAAATACCACTTTTGGAATTATGTCTGTGCATCTCTCTGTGTATGTGTGTGTGTATGGAAACATGATAACTTGAGTCACTTCACCTGCCTGTACTCCAACTGGAAAAAGAAATGTAACCAATTATATCTCAAATGTTGTAAGTTGCTTTGGATAAAGGTGTCGGCCAAATAAATATTTGTATTGATAAAGTTATACAGTTTTTAAAAGGTTATTAATTTTAATATCAATTCCCCAAGCCGTTAGATGCAAAATGATCAGCTAATAATGTTTTTATTAACATAACACATATGTTGTTAAAATTAAATTAAAGATTGTTTAAATAAAATTAAAAATTACAATTAAATATAGGTCTTTAAATCATTATTGCTGTGAGACAAAAATATTTAATCTCAAAACCATTATGAAATACACACCCAACCCTTTCTTTATTATTTACATGTGCCTGCAGTAAGAAAGCTCTATTTGACTTCAGTGAGCTAAAATGCGATAACGTTTATTGTTTCTAATTCATCACTGAGACCTTTGACATTCCAAGTAATAAAGTTTAATGACTGACCATAATTATCTGTTTGTTAAGGCCTGTGTCTAAACTCTTAAGATCCACCTCTGGTCACTTCTCTCTTTGGTTTTGCAGCTTGCTTGCATACAATTACATGATGTTTACTGAAGAAATATTTAAATGTGGGTTATCCAAAAGAAGAAACACAATAATGTGATTAGTGGACAAATTGTCTCAAGCATTCATGCCTTACAAGATCAAGCACCAACCTAAAAAGGATACAAGTTACGATTTTATCCTCTGCTGAAATCTTACTACACTACAGTTAAATGTAATAGCCACTTTGAGATACACCAGTTGAACACTGCAGATTAAGGATTGGTAAATCATCAAAACATATACTACAACACTTGCTTCTCATATTATTATATTTTCTAGCCATGTGCAAGAATCTAAATCTGCCTACTGTATTAAATAAAATTACAGAAAGTTTAGTTTATCCCTAAAGGAATGATCTAAAAAGGAATATTTAAGATCTGCAAATATAAAGCTGCAACAACATACTTCAGTTTCAGTGCATTTTTTGCTATCAAGTGAATTCCAAATATGGAAGTTAGGGAATTCCTTAAGCACTTTGGATATATTAGTGAGAGTAAGTAGCTACTCTTAAAACAGGTTGATATCCACAAATAGTTTTGTCCTACAACAACTTGTGTTATTTCTGTACTATTTTTTATTTTCTTAGCCCGCATTCAATTATACAAAATAAGAATTAAAGAACATGAAAGCATGTAGCTGGGTTAAAACTTTATTTCAAGTAAAGAATCAGCTAGGGGTATCTTGTGACAGTTTCTTGTGCACAATGTTCTCTCCATTTAAACAAGTTTGCAACTTTGTAAATGTTTACTACAAAATCAGTGACTAATACCATGCACCACATAATCATGAAAAATTACATCTGAATGCACCTCATGGTCTAATTACACTGCCACGCAGAAATGTATGCTTTTGAATTTGCTGTGTAATAAGTGGAGAGAAAGAAATATCAGAAAGCTGCTACTAAAAATAAGCTGAAATCTGATTAAAATATACAGTATACCTAAAGTAAAATGTAAATGACCCAGCAAACTACACATTTCATGCTCTCAGGTCTAATATTTCACAAAAACAGGCACTTAAAATCCAATTCTGAATGTACAATAAGATCTTCCATTCCACTAGAATTAAGTTAATCTTAAAAAATGTGTGCTCATATAATTCAGGAAGGGCACTGTACAATGATGAATACTATTATTAATTACAGTAACAGAAGCAAATGGAATGGGAATTTGTAATAAAAAGAACAGCTGTAAGCGAAGTCAGAGTCATGCAAAGATGGACATGTACAATGAGCAGGCTGATTCACTGAGAGCAAAGGAAGTCTAAATCAGACTTTGACACAAATGGTGTGTCTCCAGTAATCTGAACCCTCTGACATCCAGACCATTGCATCAGTTGCAAAATAATGCTATGTGCAGTTCATCCATGTTCATTACTAAGTGAAACCTATCATCTGTTAAATGCTGTGCAATTTTAAGACAGACCCAGTAAACCAGCTGTTATTTGGTCAAGAATGCACATACATTTCAGTGATGAAGGACATGCAATTACTTACTCTAATGTGCTTTGCTGATCAGGAATAAATACTGCAGCTAATAGAGTAAAACTAAAAAGAAACTGATTTTCTCCTTGAGTAGTGTTCTCCAATCATTATTCACTGTTTCCCTTTTAATGATCTTTACATGTTAACTTTTTATAATGCAAACTACTCTTCTGGCTCATGATTCAACACCATTATGACAAAAAACAGGGATACTGGAACTAAGTGAAATGGTCCTCTTCAAAAAAAAAAAATTCTACCTGTGTATTTAGGATAGATGCATAAATCTCAAAGCCCACCTTTGTTGGTTTTTCCAGTTCTATAATTTAGAATGAGAAAGGAACATGAGGAGAGTAAAATAAATAAACAAAATAGGAAATTATTGGGTTAACCTAAAACTTTTTACAGTTTGAGATGGCAAACATACTACATTCCTCTCTGACTCCCTTCTTTTTTTTAAATTCTAAGTTAACCCCCTTGCCATCCTGACTCTGACATAATTAATTCAATACTACAGAGAATATGTATTTTACATTTGTACAAATTAGACCATATACTCATAGAGTAGTGACCACAAGAACTCTGAAGAAAGAATAGGAGACACAAAAAGAGAACAGCTTTTCAGTAGCGGGATGGGGTGACTTCTGGAAGCCAAGGACTAATCGATAATCTGTCATCCAAGTCAAATATATTATTAAAAATCCTTTAAAGTATCCAGTTCATTAATATTTTGAAAATGTGTAACTAAACATTAAAAATCACACGGAAACAACAGAATTCATATTGGAGAGGGTATTTTTTCAGCTTCATCCTGTTATCAGGTTCACTGGTTAACATAAAAGGAGTCAAGAGAACAATCAGACAGATAGAGACCTGTCACTCAAACCAAATTTCTATTTGCATTTATGTTGCTGGGCACTTGTTAATAACAATTTCAATTGTTCAATTTAATTAAGCCTTACTTACATGAACTGTTTTAGTAAACCAAAATAATTTTAAATTAAATGAATGGCAGCAATGAAGACACTGTTTTCAATTAAACAGTAGATTGAAGAGATGATCTTCTAACAAGAAGTCAGTGCTACTGCAGGCAGACATGCGATACTCCAGCATACAAAGGGACATCATGAGAATATTGTAGATCTTTTACACAGAAGCAACGTTAGAGTTAACCAAAAAACAGCACCACAATACAAGAAGACAATAAATGCCTTACACGTATTAAGTGCAACAGCAGATAAACAGCAGATGCTGTACGTATAAAATAAAGTATATATTGATCCAATATTTTATTGAGTGAATGTTATTCTCTATAATGATTATACACTCAACACCAAAATATCAAAGTCAGATAAAATATTTATGCTTACTCTCTGCTGTGTAATTTTCAGTGAAGAGCAAACCAAGCAAACTTTTCTTTGTTGTGAGTTGGACAGAATCGAGGAAATGTTTGGGAACTTTGCAGAACTCCACAAAATGCACTGAAATTGATAGGTATGGAAGAACTGAAGTAGTTTGAGCAGATTATAATGGTGCAGTGGTCTTTTAAGAGTCCATGAGAGTTTGGGAAGCTTCTGCCAACTATGCTGGGCTGATTATTGTGGGCAAAAATGTAATCTGGGCACTTTTCAGAACTATCCACTGTGCCACCATGTCTCAAAAAACAAAAGACAGAATGAATACCACAAACAAATTGAAACAAAACAGCAATAAGTAAATAAAATATAGAATAAATATTGTGCTGACAGAGTTCCAATATTGGGGCACACATTGTTTGTACCATGACGTGACATTGTGAGATTGGCTCATTTCATTGTTTGAAGTTGTGGCTCTGGGTACAGCTGGAATGCACTTTTTGTTTAATATGTATCCATGCAGATGCTTCACCCTTTTTTCATCAAGAAGAAAGAAACATCTTTTAAATAGTAATCAATCTTCCATTAGTATTATTTCACATGGTTTCCTGTGTTTTCTGATGAGTGTAGGGGAGAGGGCCCCTTTAAGGATCATTTTGACTTGCAGTTGTGGCACATAGCTAATTATGTATGTATAATTAGACATGCGGTGCTGCACTGCCAGTGCACAGGGATCAGTGTTATTTATCTGGCAGGGAGGAAATCTGGGTGGAGTATTTGAATCAGGTCATGAGATCATACAACAATCGTACAGTAGGCTTGCAACGTACACTGTTGAAAGTTTACACTGTTCTCGCAAGGCATCATGTGGCCTCGGGGAAAAAAATGTTAACTTGAGCCATACGGAGGGCAACTTTCCAAGAAAATGTTTGGCAAACTAGGTCACCGGCAAACACAGCATGTATTTTATGATGAATTTCACAGATAAACACTATAAATTATCTATGATCTACCTGTATATTAGCGACTTTGCATGCATGGGCCTCCTAATATTATGCTGAGCTACTGCCAGCACTGAATAACCAATCAGGCAAGAAATGTAATCAGGGTTGTTAGAGGAATGCTTTTCAATTTAGAAAAAAAAATTTTTTTTGTGAATTTACAAATATATGTACATATTATTTATGTCTATATTGTCAGTCACATACACTTATTAAACATTTTGAGGGCTCAAAAAAGTAGAAAATATGGTATTGGAGAGGGGAGACATTGGGATTTTTTTACTGTTCCTGGGAACTGGGAACGGAAACTCGGACTCCTGCTCAAGCTCTGTTCCTGTACATTGACTATTCCAACTCATAATTAAACAGGGCCCTGCCATGGATACTGGCACTTTATTTGTGTTGTCTTAGTGTGTTTTTTACTCTACATAATATATATACAATTTTTAAATACAGAATGAAAACAACAAAGCATTAATAGACAAACCTAGCAGTCTGGTGTGACAGGCATGGCCCCTGAAATCTTTCCAGTAGAATGGGTCTGGATAGATAGATAGATAGATAGATAGATAGATAGATAGATAGATAGATAGATAGATAGATAGATAGATAGATAGATAGATAGATGAGGCTAAACCCATATAATGAAAACAAAATGTAGGTTTGTAAAAAAAAATATCCTGCAAATGCAAGTCTCTGGAACAGACTGCCTCAAGATGGTGGAGCATCTATGGACTCTTGGCAGGAAGACGTTGGTCCAGGCAGGTGGACATTGTAAGTGATGTCAGACATGTTAAGATTGTCAGTCTTATGCTCTGCAGAGAAAGAAGAAAAAAGGTGTCAGTCAACATCGCCCTCTAGTGTTCTGTCAGGAAATGACTATTATCTGAGCCTTTAAGCTGCTCCCCATGTTCACGCTTGTGACAGGCACTCTAGTCCCCCCCGCCCCTAGCCATAGACCCGTCAGGTCAGGCATTCTGAACCGCAAGGTCTCAAACCCAGGAGAGATCAACTTCATTGGAATGGCGATAACCTTGATGATGAAGGACTTTGAACGGAAAAAGTTGTAGATCCAAGAATCACCAGGTCATGTGATGATTCAACTCATTGCAAAGAGCCATCCATTGCCCAGAGTGAACTCACGACCTAGGAGGTAATAACGCAACCTTCCTCAATAACACCAAGGTCTATCAGCTTCCTGATCTAAAGTTTCACTTCTGCCTTTTTTGCTTCTGGGAGATAATACGGGGGTTCTTGGACAATGACCCATGGTTCTATAATGATGTGACAATCAGGAAAGTACTTCTAGGACACTCATTCACTACTTCCTGAATGGACAAGATTAGGGCTGAAAGTAAGGGTGTTATTTCAAGTGAAGAAAGAAATTGTTGCCCAAAGTAAGGATCGGGGTCCCTTTCCTTCCATGACTTCAATAGGTTCATGTGGTACACACTCAGTTGGACGACAGTTTGGTTATTTCACCAGATAGTCAACTAACCCCTTCCTCTCCTTAATTTCATGGGGGTCTTGCCAATGCAGCAATAATTTTGAATGGGTAGTGGGAATCAAGATCTTGACACAATCTCTAGGCAGAAATTCCTGAAGTATTGTGCCGTGTTCATAATTGCGAGCCTGGGCTGATGATGCACACACCATATGCTCTTTTAGAATTGGAAGAATTTTGTCACATCTATTGTGTAATTGTGTGATATATTTTAAAATGTTAGTGGAGGGCAAGGCCTCTTCCTTTCGTCCACTGTAGAAACATCTGTGAAATGCACACTGGGTGGCCATGTGATTGTGCTCTGCTGCAATCTGCTGACACGGCATGGGGAGAGCTTGAGATGGTGATTCTGCATCTATAAGGCCCAAATATTTACACAGGGTGGTTTGTGTCTTTCTGCTATTAATATTTGATCAGTGTCATCTCAGTATCACTGGATAAGGCTGACCTCGCATGACAGACACCCTAAGTTTTCGGGTAATCCCATTATTGGTTATGATACAGGAGGTGGGCCTGAACCACCAAGTTTCTCTATGAGTACTGGTCAGACTGGTCACTCCGGATTCTCATTATTGCCAGAATCAATAACAGTCGTGACCATATGCCCACTATAACAACCTCAGTGAAAAGAACTGGCAGAAGGTTGGCTGTTAAACAGTACTTTTCTTCTTACTACCAAGTGCAGTTCATCAGCTCATTGAAACAGGGACAGTAGTTGGTGGTGTGGCCCACCTCCCCACATTTGTAGTAGTGGGGAGGTACAACTACTTTTTCTGTGGTCTAACCACCTGGCTCATTATACGGTGGGTAGGCTTAGAAATAGTGACACATTCTATCAGAGATTTATGGTGAGCAGGCTTTTCTGAATCCTCATGTTGTTAGGCTGTGCGGTGTCACTCAAAAGTTGCAATCAGATCTTCCATATTTTTAATTTCTTGCCTATGGACCTGCCGGGTGAGAAAATTGGGTATTTACTAAGTTGTCAAACGCTACGTTCTCCACTACCTTCTACACTATCTTTTTGGGAGTATTAGTTTCTCAGCCAGCGGCCAACTCTGCCCCATAAAGGCAGAGAATGGCACTCCCAACATGCTCATGCCTACCAGTCAGGCTGATGCCATACCATAGCAACACCTTGGCCTTTAATTGGTCATACTCAGGAGCAGACTGCACATCAATGCCATATTAGCCCCGCTGTGCCAGTCCCCTCAAAAATGATGCCAGTATGTGTGCCCACTCCATACATTCCCAGTGATGACGGCCAGTGGGGCACTCGAACACTAGAAAAAAATTCTCAATATTGTTATTGAAGTACAATGGAAGTAATATCTGGAATGGTCCCAATGATTGTTCCGATTGAAGTGTAGCAAATGTTTGATTAAATACTGTACCTCCGCCACAACGAGTTGTGTCCATTGCTCCCCTACCTTTAATGTGTATATTTCTGCCATCATGGTGTGTAATTTGGTTAGGTCTTCCTGTTGTTCCATCCTCTAGCAACGTTTGTGGATCCTGTCAGCTTCATCACAGTAATACAAGAGACAGAAAACTGTAAAGTTTGGGCACCATAAGGCTATCTCCGTATAATGAAAACACTTAAGACTGTCAACTTGCCATTGTGGTGGGATTTGTGCACCTTAGGGATGCTCAGAACTAGGTTGTCTGGAGCTTTAAGCTCTTGGTAGTCCCTCCCTTAGTGAACAGCTATAGGGTGAAAGGTCAGACAAAGTAAGGTTCATACTGACCCTCATTATAGTACAAATTAGAAGACATCTCGGGGTGATGTTCACTATTGATTACCCCTGTGGTGGGGCAACCAACATGTGGAGTCGTCTTGTGGGCTCACTACCTATAAGATGAAGGGTGTGGATAAGTTCATGTTACCTGAGTTTCAAGTACCCCAATTGTCAGTCAAGCCACCAATGTTTGGTGGTACTGGATATTCTGCATAAGTAAATATGTCCTGAAGCATAAATACTTGCAGTTTTGATCGGAAATGCTCAAGATGGTCAAAGCAAGAAACAGTCGAAAAGCAAGCACATGATCATCAATACCTCTGATAAGTAACACACTCTGTATGAGTATTTTATTTTATTATTATTTTTCATCAAGATTTCCTCTCTCAGGATAAATTTTAATATATTTTGAGAAAGTTCTATATCTTTCCCATCTTATTTTTCCTGGTTTACGCAACATGTTTAGATGCGTCACATGACTGTGATCATTGCATTGAAGATGTTGAGGAAGTGACATTATAAATAGGATGCCAGGCTTAGATTATGTAGCATGTTGAAATCTCTAGCGTAGTTAGCTTAATTTCCAAGTAGGTGCTAGTAACAGGTTTTGTTTTGGTTACAACTTTCTTTTTGGCTGTTTCTTTCTAATCTTGCCATTCTTTTACAGTGTCTTGGCTTTGAATCTCTGCTTGTCCTGACTACGATTACATTTGTGTTGATCAAATTCTGGTCTCTTTCTGTCTCATAACAATCCTTGAACACTTGCATCTCTCTTAACAATACCCAATATTGAAAGCAAAACTCGAAGGTCATAAAAACAATGCCAGAAAGACCTTGATAACTAAATAGCCTTTCCTTAAATAGCTTAAACAATCATAACTAATGATTCTTTGTTTTTAATCCAAAACCTCGGAAACCTGCATTACCATAACATAATTCTTCACGGAATAAAACCAAGAATTATAACACCAGAGTATTAAAATCTGCACTACCTATTGTCATTTAATAACAAGAGCTTTGATAAATGTTTGCAATGTAACCTGAGGTGAATCAATAATTGCCCATGCCATCTAAATTGTAAATCCACACTTCAAGTATCACAATACTGTACATTTAGTTTAAATTACTGTGTCAACTATAAGCTTTTCATATTTTTTAAAATCAAATTTACTCTCTCTTCCAAACCACATTTCTGAGAATTAATTTTTTAACAGAACAAACTCTATCACCAATATCCCTTTTACATCCACCCCTGTAATGATAAAATCCCTAAATTATAGTTTTTGCACTTTCTAGTAAAATAATATAGGATGTTTGTGCAGCTGTTTTTTCTTAACAGCTGATGTTAATATAACCTTTATGTGTGAGCCAATCAGTTGGCAATCATACAATTAACAAACACTCTCTGTCAAGACAAACAATTAAATTCCTAAAAATCCCCAGTGTCCACTATGAAGTCAATATGTAATTCATTCAAGATTCTGTTGTTTGTCGTCATTATTGATACGATGGATTGAATTCCTAACAGCATCTGACATCAGAAAGAAACCTGACAATGGGCTAACATTCATGGTGGGAATGGCAGTAAAATGAATCAGGTTTATTCTTTTTTAATGCAACTGATTGATTTATAGCTAACCTGTAATGAAACAGGCAGACCACTACACATGGCTGTGCGTCAGGGCAGCCAGTCAATAACAACGAACACATTCAGGAACTTTGGAACAAATTGCAGCTGGCAGGCCTTAATGGTAACGGATGCAGGGGACTCAGAATCTTCGACAGCACGCTGTGCCATTTCCATTCCAGTAAACCTGATCAAACCCATTTCTGATCTCCTTTACCAATGTTTTCTGTCACTTAATTAAATACAAAGCATTACACATTTTCAGCGTAAGAAATGTCGACAGCAAAAGTCATTTCAACCTTGACTTGTAAGTCTTTTTTTCTTTACAATTTTGTGGGCAGTCATTTTCATAGACATTTTAATAGGAGACCTTTTTACTTATTTATTTGATGCTGAACTGGATTAAACAGGTTAAGAATATATGTGCTTCTGTACAGTACTTATGTTTTGTTATACAGAAAATATAGTCATATATAGTATGAATTACAGTTCAAAGTACAAGTCCGTTCATTTTGTCATGTTTTTACAATTCAGGAGATACTCAGAAAAGGCAGACAATAAAAGCCATGCTTCCCTGTATAAAAATGACTGAATATAAAAAATATATATATATATATTTTTAGGAGGGGATCACATTATCTGAGTGATGGAAAACCACAACAAATATGAAGATTCCATGTGGTACTTAGGAGGCAGGTAATCTAAAATAGTCAACCTATTTTATCAGTATGTACCTGTTTCTCCTTATCTATTCATCTATTATCCAACCCGCTATATCCTAACTACAGCCTCACGGGGGTCTGCAGGAGCCAATCCCAGCCAACACAGGGCACAAGGCAGGAAACAAACCCCAGGCAGGGCACCAGCCCACTGCAGGGTACACGCACACACACACCATGCACACACTAGGGACAATTTAGGATCACCAATGCACCTAATCTGCATGTCTTTGGACTGTGGGAGGAAACCAGAGCACCCGGAGGAAACCCACACAGACACAGGGAAAACATGCAAAGTTGGGAAGCAAACCCAGGTCTCCTTACTGCGAGGCAGCAGCGCTACCACTGTGCCACCGTGCCGCCCTGTTTGTCCTTACGGACCCTCCTAAATTTTCATTGGTATTCCTTTTCGGTGAGAATGATAATAAATGCATTAATTCATTATACTTTGAGCCATTCACCAATAATGACACCACAGTTCAGACTTTCTTGTCTCTCCACTTATAGATAGTTTTTGAGTTTCATGCTGTCTTAGCATTGATGACAGCTACTGGCAAGGATTGTATCAAAACAAATTTAAAATCATATTTTAAAAAGTGGGAGTTTTAATGTTTGAAAAAGAAAGCATGGCAGCTTAATGTACACACCTTGATTTATTTTTCTACAACATATCAATTTCATTGAACACATTTTTCCTGTCAATCTAGTATTCTGAGGGTACGTACCCTTATGGAAGAACTCTGTTCCAGCTACAACTTTGCTGGATTGTCCCTGTGCTGGTGTAGTGTCAGACTGTCTTCTCTTTCTTTATGATTTCAAAACAATGGTGATTGGAGGGTTCCAGATTGGGACTCTAATGAGCACATTTCTCCAGTTTTGATGCCACTACACTGGTTACCTGCGTCATTCAGAATTGACTTTAAAATACTGCTTATGGTTTACAAAGTCTTAAATAATCTCGCTCCATCTTATAAATCGTAGTGTCAGACATCTTATATTCTTAATCGTAACCTTAGATCTTCAAATTAGTGTCTGCATGTGATAAGCCTTTTCTAAACCTAAACATTACAAACACTAAGGAACTAATCATTGACTTTTAAAGAATAACCATTTACCCAGAAGAAACAATCATCAATGTCTAGGAAGTGGAGGTTGTTGGCAGTTAAAAATATCTGGGGACAATCTTTGTCTTAATTGAAAATAACAGTAATATGACAGCAGCACCTCTACTGTTTAAGAAAACAGAGTCTTTTTACAACACTCCTTTATAAATCTTGTATCAAGTCTTTCTTTATTGATGTTCTGCTGGCATGGTTTGTAAATCTTAATTCAAGTGACAATTGTACAATGGAGCAGTTAAATAACAAGGTGTCAACTGTCTGACCTAACAGACCAGTTTCATAAGCAGAGTGTGTCCTGTCAGACAGATATCATGCACTACATTCTAAATTCCAGTTATTGCCATCAGGTCACATGTTCAAAGATCCGAGTATAAAAAGCAGCCGGTTCAAATGCTCTTTCATCCCAACTGCTAGTAATCTTGTAAACAAGTTCAACTTTAATAAACATCAAACAAGCTTAAATCATGGGATGAACAGGTAGCATTTGATTCAATCACCAGTCAAGTCTAAATGTTGATTTGACTTTTATGCATAATATGTTTAATTCACCATAAGTATACTGCTGTATTTTATTGTACTTATTTTTGTACGTTTTTGTTTGGTGGTTGTATTCTTTGTGATTTGCATTTAATGGTATGTTGTGGTCTCTCTGTAGAACCGCTGACAAACCAAATTTCTCTCTTAGGATGTTAAAAAAAATTGAATTTAATTAAAAACTGAAAATAAGGATAATTTATCATTTAGAAGGTGAAAAATCAAAATTGATTGTGTATTGGAGCTCCTCACCGTATGTTCTGATACAGACACTACAGGAGAATTCTAGTTCCATAATTTATAGATTGTGGCTTTGGGGAACCTCTATACAACGTGAAGTGCATTGCAGACATAAAGGAAGGCCATGTTGTATCCACAAAGAATCAGAATCAGAGTTATTGGCCATCCATTATCCAACCCACTATATCCTAACTACAGGGTCACGGGGGTCTGCTGGAGCCAATCCCAGCCAACACAGGGTGCAGGGCAGGAAACAAACCCCAGGCAGGGTGCCACCCTACCACAGGGCACACCCACACACCAAGCACACACTAGGGACAATTTAGAATTGCCAATGCACCTAACGTGCATGTCTTTGGACTGTGGGAGGAAACCGGAGTACCCGGAGGAAACCGTTATTGGCCAAGTATACAAAGAATTTAACACTGGTTTTGGTGACTCTCCAATTATTAGGCTACATACCATATATATACTCAGGTATAAGTCAGGTCTTGAAACCCGAAAAATCTTTCATAAACTCAGACCCCGAATTACATGCCCATTCAAAAATCTTCTTAACTCCTCCAATCTCGCATTAGTTAATTAATTCTCTGAATTAATTCAATGTTATATTGGAAATTGTTATTAACGAGTGCCCAGGAACATAAATGCAAATGGAGATTTGGTGACAGGTCTCTATCTATCTGATTGTTCTCTTGACTCCTTTTATGTTAGCCAGTGAACCTGATAACAGGATGAAGCTGAAAAAAATACCCACTCTAATATGAATTTTGTTGTTTCCATGTGATTTTTAATATTTAGTTATACATTTTCAAAATATTAATGAACTGGATACATTAAAGGATTTTTAATAATATACTTGACTTGGATGACAGATGATCGATTAGTCCTTGGCTTCCAGAAGTCACCCCTTCCCACTACTGAAAAGCTGTTCTCTTTTTGTGTCTCCTATTCTTTCTTTAGTGTTCTTGTGGTCACTACTCTATGAGTATAAGGTCTAATTCGTACAAATGTAAAATGCATATTCTCTGTAGTATTTTGATTACATGCACTTTACGCTTTATTAAATTTGTATGTTTCTACATTTCAATGATGAAAAAATTTGTACTGCATTACACTTTATTATGGATTCTATAAATTCTCATTCTGCTTTCACAGCCTTCAGCTAAAGAAATAGATATTTCTGTATAATCCAATTAGTGGCTATTCTGTGCCCAGGGATCACAAACCAATAATCAAAAGTAGGTTAGGCTGCAATTTATGAGCACTCCTAGAGAAAATGCACCTCCTTTGATATTTTAGATCAATATTTGGTGTGTGTTTTAAACTGAGTGTTGGAGCCAAAAAAGATCAAGTAAATCAGAAAAGCACATTATTCTTATAAAATATTTAATGTGGACAAAACTGCAGAACAGTGTGTAATCCGGATTGACTTCTTAGCAACTGTCCTGTCTGACAAAAATCACAAATTGTCCTAAATGCCACTCACTGAATGGTATATTTGATGTTTAACAATTTTTAAGATGATTGTAATGATATAGTTTGTCCTTGTTCTCATTTATGAAGCCTATCGTAAAGTTTGGAGTTCTCTAATAATGTAATTTTTTCCGTAGGCAACCATTATCTGAGAGGAAAAAAGTGTCCCTAAAAATGTGTTTTGAACACTAAAGAAAAATGAAGAAATCAATATAGAAATTTAATGAGTAGGCTCTAGGCAATGAACATACATATACCTACTGGTCCACACCATCCTGGCTGCCTGCA
This sequence comes from Polypterus bichir lapradei, assembly GCA_026402145.1. Lineage (NCBI taxonomy): Eukaryota > Metazoa > Chordata > Cladistia > Polypteriformes > Polypteridae > Polypterus > Polypterus bichir. Next base: position 48,436,161 of record JANRMT010062817.1, read on the forward strand.
TTATGTGATATGTATTAGCAATAAATGTGTTGCTCCTGGTAGGCAAGGCAGGATCAAGCACAGGTCAAACACATGCCAAAAGAAATCTCTCAGTCCAAAAGTTCTTTTTAAAAGGTTTAGCGAAAATTCAAAGCAAACAGTCCACACAAGAATAAAGAAAAAAGTTTGTTACACACGTAGAATAAAAGGCAAAGAAAAATGGAAAAAAATGTCTCTTCTCTAAACTTAGCCTTTTCTTGCCTAAGTTGGTGACTTTAACTTTCATATCAATAAACAGTGTGACCCAAAATTAAAAGAATTTATGAACCTCCTGGACTCTTTTGATTTGAGACAGCTCGTTATTCAGCCTACACATAAAGCAGGTCAGACATTAGACTTAGTAATTACTAAAGGACTGAAAGTTGATGTGAAGCAGATCATTGATATTGGTATATCAGACCATTTTCTTTTACTATTTAATATAGAAATAATGATAGAAAACATTCACGAGAAGCATATTGTTAAAAAACACTTCTTTGATTCATCAGCAGCTTCAAAATTTACAAACATTCTAAGCAACCAGTCCGTTTGTAGTGCTAGCAAGGATAATGTAAATAGTGAGGTGGAAAAATTTAACACTAAGGTGAGAGCTGCTGCTGACATAGTCACACCTGAAAAGATAGTTAAAAAAATCTTCTAGCATTGTTATACCATGGAAGACCCAAAAAGTGTCTGATTTAAAGAGAACATGCCGTAGAGCTGAGCGTAAATGGAGAAAAACTAAACTAACTATCCACTATGAGATATTGAAGGTTAAAATAACAGAATACAATAACACAGTCCATCGTGAGAGGCACTGCTATTTCTCTAGAATTATAAATAAAAATGCTAGTAATCCCAGAGTCTTATTCTCTACGACTGATCGTCTGCTAAACCCACGTCACTCAATGGAATGCCTCCAGAATAAGTCCAGTGAAACTTGTGAGGCTATCGCTGTATTTTTCAATCAAAAAATTAATGATATTAGAAATGATATAGTATATCTCCCCAACACTGTGCATCCTCTTACACCCCAGTACTCAGTTATAAACAAATTAAATTCTTTCACCAGGATAGATTTACCTAAATTTACTGTATATAAAATAATTTCTCAACTGAGACCCTCCACCTGCGTCCTTGACCCAATACCAACAAATTTTTTCAAATAAGTATCGGGCGTGCTAATTGATAGCATTCTTGGCATAGTAAACTTGTCATTAGATACGGGGGTCTTCCCAGACTGTCTTAAGACAGCTATAGTTAAACCCCTACTCAAGAAAAATAATCTCGACTCCTCTGCTTTTGAAAATTTTAGACCTATTTCTAACCTGCCTTTCTTAAGTAAAATTCTAGAGAAGGCAGTCATTATGCAGCTAAATGACCACCTAAATAAACATGCTATTCTTGATAAGTTTCAGTCGGGTTTCAGAACAAATCACAGTACAGAAACTGCACTCGTAAAAGTAGTAAATGACTTGCGGGTAAATGCAGACAGAGGCCATTTATCTGTTCTCATCCTCTTAGATCTAAGTGCCGCATTTGATACCATTGATCACAATATTCTTAGAAATCACCTTAATCAGTGGGTGGACCTCTCTGGCAGTGTCTTAAATTGGTTTGAATCCTACCTGGCAGGTAGAAAATTCTTTGTTAGTTGTGGTAATTATACTTCAAACACCTATGATATTCTATATGGTGTTCCACAAGGCTCTATCCTGGGTCCGCTGCTCTTTTCAATTTACATGCTTCTGTTAGGTCAGATTATCTCGGGGCATAACGTCAACTACCACAGCTATGCTGATGACGCAACTGTAGTTATCAATAGCACCTGATGACCCCGACTCTGTTGTTTCACTAACACAATGCCTTACTTGTGTTTCTGAGTGGATGAATAGTAATTTTCTCAAGCTAAATAAAGAAAAAACTGAAATTTTAGTGATTGGCAACAATGGATATAATGAGGCTATTAGAAATAAACTTGATGCATTAGGATTAAAAGTCAAGACGGAGGTAAAGAATTTAAAGGTAACTGTTGACTGTGACCTGAATTTTAAATTGCATATTAATAAGATCACTAGGAAAGCATTTTTTCACTTAAGAAATATAGCAAAAGTTAGACCTCTGTGAAATTAGTTCACTCTTTTGTTTTCAGTGGACTAGATTACTGTAACGCACTCCTCTCAGGACTACCCAAAAATGATATAAAGCGACTGCAACTAGTGCAAAATGCAGCTGCTAGAGTGCTAAGTAGGGAAAGAAAATCCGAACACATTTCTCCAGTTTTGATGTCACTACACTGGTTGCCTGTGTTATTCAGAATTGACTTTAAAATACTGCTTATGGTTTACAAAGCCTTAAATAATCTCGCTCCATCTTATATATCGGAGTGTCTGACATCTTATATTCCAAATCGTAACCTTAGATCTTCAAATGAGTGTCTGCTTAGAATTCCAAGAGCTAAACTTAAAAGAAATGGTGAGGCGACCTTCTGCTGTTATGCACCTAAAATCTGGAATAGCCTGCCAATAGGAATTCGCCAGGCTGATACGGTGTAGCACTTTAAAAAACTGCTAAAAACACGTTACTTTAACATGGCTTTCTCATAACTTCATTTTAAATTAATCCTGATGCTCTGCATATTCAATTAATTATCATTACTATTCATGGTGGCTCCAAAATCCATACTAACCCCTACTCTCTCTTCTGTTCTTTTTCCGGTTTTGGAATCAAAGCACCGTGATGTCCCTACATTGATGGATTAAAGGCCAGAAGTCCACGTGACTGTCTTCATCAAGTCCTTCCATGAGAACCCGGAATACAATGAGGACTGATCATTTATGTTAGGTAGAATGCCTAGAGGGGGCTGGGCGGTCTCATGGCCTGGAACCCCTGCAGATTTAATTTTTTCTCCAGCCGTCTGGAGTTTTCTTTGTTTTTTCTGTCCTCCCTGGCCATCGGACCTTACTTTTTATTCTATGTTAATTAGGTTTCTCTGATTTTAATTCTTACTTTGTCTTTTTTCTCTTTCTTCATCATGTAAAGCACTTTGAGCTACATTATTTGCATAAAAATGTGCTATGTAAATAAATGTTGTTGTTGTTCTTGTTAAACTTCAGTTATTTTCAACACTAAAGGATGCTTCACTTCACCTTCAGTATGTTCTATACGTACAGTGCTGCACATACAATAGAGTACATTGCATTGCATACTAAAAACGGTTTAAAAACATGTGCCCTCCATGCCTTACTTACGGCAAGGCAGGTCACTAACTGAGACTAATATGTAGTCAGGGAGACAAGAAATAGTTAGAAAGCCCTGGAAGGCTTTTTAACTGAACTGATTCTTGCTAACATGGGTTGCAAAGCTGGAGTCAGTCCTGGACAAGACACCAAAACATTGCAGAACCCAGTTATACACACTTCTGCACTCCCTCACACAAGGATAGTTTAAAGTCACAAGTTCAATTATGGGAAACTGGATAAAAGCTTCAAAGAAACATTCAGGATGACAAAGACAGTGACTGGGCTGACATTTGAACCCAGGGGCTGTTAGGTCACAAAACTAACCCTTCAGAAATTGTGTGTGTGTTCTGACATAAATAATTAATAGTTAAAAATACATAGTATATGTAAAGAAGCCACTCAATGATTTTTACTTTTGATTTTTAAACATAACCTTATTTTGTGATGAGTTTATTTATTCATTTTCTACAAATGTTACTTATTAGTTTTGTTAATTCTTTGTGATGGATTTGTGTCCCTGTCTGGATTGGTTATTCAATTGGAATAAGCTAGTTCAGAAAACAGGTAGAAAATTGTGCACCAGAATCAGGATTACTCTATATCACTTATGAAATTAAATGGGTAAAGCTTCAGATTGAAGTTTATATTGATATAAAGGAAGAAACGGGAGATCAACAGATTTTGGAAAAGCCATGGATGAATTTTTGCTTATCTTTAGAATATGTACTTAATAAAGTTTATCACAGATTATCATCCCAAACTCTGCCCCATTCCTATATTTTCTTATGTGTTTTGACTTGCTTCAAACATTTGTAACTATAGATCTCTACTGACTTGTAAATGTAAACAGATATTTTGTGTGTTTTAAGCTTCCATTACTCTCAAAGCTTCTATGCATCACTACACTCTTGCACATACAAATATTGTAGAAAGGGTGGAAAATAAAACGTTTTCCAAATCCTGAATTAAAAAAAAAGTTTTCATATTAAAATATGTTCTAGGAATAAGAAAGATTGGTACCCAAAATAAAAGTTGTAAAAACAATATTTGAAGAAACAATGTAAATAAATAATGAGCGGATAAAACCTCTTTTTGAATGTCACAGAAAGACCTAGAAATTAATTCTTAGTTGTACATTGTAAAAGAAGAACAGTTCTGATATTTATGAAAAATTAAATGCTTCGTGGCTAATATTTTAAGGTATGAAGCTAACTTACTTAAAATACTAATCAAGCAAAAATGTCACTTTACTTTTATGAAGCAAGAGATATAAAGCTATAGTGTCTATAAAAAGGTTTTTACACTTTATTGTTATATAACATTGAATCACAGGGGACTTAATTTAGCTGTTTTGACACTAAAAGTATCTTTAATATAAAAGTGATAACAGATCCCTTTCAAAGTAGTCTAAATTAATTACAAATCTAAAACACAAAACAATTGATTGCATAAGTATTCACCTAATTCAAATCAGTATTTTGTAGATGCACCTTTAACAGCCATGGCAGCGTTGAGTCTGTGTGCTCAAGTCCTTTTCTTCTTTGCTTATCTGGCCACTGCAATTTCCCCCCATTCTTCTTTATTACAGCTGTTCAAGTTTTGCCTGGTTGAATGAGGGTCATGAGTGAACTGACTTGTTCAAGTTCAGGCACAAATTCTTCATTAGACTGAGAGTCAGACTCTGACTTTGCCACTCTAGGATATTAATGTTGTTCTTGAGCTATTCCTGTGTAGCTTCGGCTTTATTCTTGGGGTTGTTGTCTTGCTGGAAAACAAATAATCTCCCAAGATGCAGTTTTCTTGCAGCCCACATCAGGTTTTCCTTCAGGATTGCCCTGTAATTTGCTGCAATTATTTCATGCTCTACCCTCATAAGCCTAGCAGGTCCTGCTGCATAGAAACATCTGCACAGCATAATGCTGTCACCACAGTGGGGGGGTGATATGATTTTGATAATATTCAGTTGGGCCTAGGCCAAACATGGTGTTTAGTCTCATAGCCAAAAAGCTTAATTTAATATTATCAAATCACAGACTCTTCCAGCTGAATTCAGGGATCCCTGCGAACCTTCTTGCAAAGTCTAGATGTCATGTCTTTTATTTTTAACAGTGGCCTTTGTCCCTCTTTCGTAAAGCTGCAACTGGTGAATCACCCAAGGAACGGTTGCTGTATTCACAGTCTCTCCAGTCTTTGCTACTTTGGCTTGTACCTTCTGAGTTATCATGGGTCTCTTGGTGGCCTCCCTCACTAGTTTTCTTCTTACATGATTAATCAGTTTTTGTGAACAGCCTGCCCTAGGTGGATTTACAGCCATGCCATACTCTTTCCACCTCTAAATGACTGATGTAACTGGACTCCAAGAGATGTTCAGTGACTTGGACATTCTCTTGTACCATTCGTTCCCCATTTCACTCTCAGCCGGAGACGATGTAGCGGACCATGGTCCTGAGGAGTCTGGGCTTTCGCCCATCTGATCCAGGTCAGTCTCTGAAAGGCCATACCTTCAGTTTGAACTTGGACTTGTCGGTCTGAGCTTGGATGTAGCTTTAGTTTTCATTTCTTTCTGAGCCTCTTTCTTGTTGGCCATGTTTATATATGCTTGCATATACTGTAGTAATACCCTCAGGTTGGATAAATACAGGATATCTCAGGATAATAAGAAGATAATATAAAAAAATAACACCGCTGCAAACGGAGCTCTGCTTCAGACGTCCATTTTTCGCAACAGACGAGACCACACTTTAATTATTTTGCTAGCAAATTGTGCTTGTGAAAACTTCGCATGGATAAAAGCATTAACAAAATGATGATGAGGGAGGGAAGATCATCACATGTTACAGTAAGAAAGGAGATTATTTTAATAAGTAACTAGTAGAATACCCGCGCTTCGCAGTGGAGAAGTAGTGTGTTAAAGAAGTTATGAAAAAGAAAAGGAAAAATTTTAAAAATAACGTAACATGATTGTTAATGTAATTGTTTTGTCATTGATATGAGTGTTGTTGTCATATCTATCTATCTATCTATCAATCTATATATATATATATATATATATATATATAGCAAAATACCCGCGCTTGGCAGCGGAGAAGTAAAAAGAAAAGGAAACATTTTAAAAATAACGTAATATGATTGACAATGTAATTGTTTTGTCATTGTCATGAGTGTTGCTGGCATATATATATATATATATATTATATATATATATATATACATATATACATACATGTGTACATATATTCATAACACACATATACTATGGGGTGCCAAACAGGCAAATACATTGATTTTGTGAATATATAAAGTCGGCGTCAGAATATATAAAGTCAAAACTTGAATATATAAAGTCATTCCCGAATATATAAAGTCAAAAGTTGAATATATAAAGTCAGCGTCGGTATACATAAAGTCAAAACTTTTTTCTGAATATATAAAGTCAAAATTTGAATATATAAAGTCAGCGCTGTAATATATAAAGTGAAAACTTGAATGTATAAAGTCATCGCTGGAATATATAAAGTGAAAACTTGAATATATAAAGTCAGCGTCAGAATATATAAAGTCAGCGCTGGAATATATAAAGTGAAAACTTGAATATATAAAGTCATTCCCGAATATATAAAGTCAAAACTTGAATATATAAAGTCAGCGTCGGTATATATATAAAGTCAGACTTGTTTCTGAATATTTAAAGTCAAAAGTTGAATATATAAAATCATCGCTGGAATATATAAAGTCAAAACCTAAATATATAAAGTCAGCGTCGGAATATATAAAGTCAGCGGTGGAATATATAAAGTCAAAACCTGAATATATAAAGTCAGCGTCGGAATTTATAAAGTCATTCCTGATTATATAAAGTCAACATTGGAGAATATAAACTCACTACTGAATATATAAAGTGAAAGTCAAAATCTATTGATTGAAACGACTCTGAACTGAACTAAGTTAACAAAAACGTATTCAGAAAAATAAATAAAAAAAACACTGTTCGGTTAATGTTTTGAAAATGATGCATGTGCCCTGCCCAGGATTGGTTCCTGCCTTGCGCCCTGTGTTGGCTTTGATTGGCTCCAGCAGACACCCGTGATCCTGTGGTCGGATTCAGCGGGTTGGGAAATGGATGGATATTCCAGCGCTGACTTTGTATATTCCAACGCTGACTTTATATATTCAAGTTTTGACTTTATTTATTCCGAAAGTGACTTCATATAATCAAGTTTTGACTTTATATATTCGGGAATGACTTTATATATAAAAGTTTTGACTTTATATAGTTAAATTTAGTCATCATTGCATAACTTTTTCTTTACCATAGAAATTTAAAGACTAAATTCAACTTCCATTCCTAACAAAGATATTTCTGGTGACTAAATAGAACCCACTTATATCCAAATTCGAGCTATTGAGCTGTCGCCTGCCTGCCTGAATAAGTCACCCTCGCTTCGCTCTTACTTTTTTACCGTTCATTTAATCATGGCTAGTGGCGGAAAAATTATAAAATGGAAGGAGGATTACACTGAGTATGGCTTTACCAAAACAATTATTGATGGTGAATCGATTATTCATAAAGCTTCAATTGGTGATCTGTTTTTCTGTGTTAACCTCATATTTTTTCATACTTCTTCTCAAACCAAGGGGGTGCGAGGGTAAAATGAATCGGGAAGCACTGATCAATGTAATCGGTGTACCAGGAAATCATGCATTGACAGAAGTTCCGCTTTGCTTGGAATGCACAGTGTGATTAAATGTGTTATTTTTTAACGCGTTAGGGAGCACATGCATCGAAGCCTCTCAGCTGTGCTTGTGCTAAGAAAAGGAAACATTTTAAAAATAACGTAACACGATTGTCAATGTAACCTTTTGTAAGTAGTGCCTGGAGGATTCAGTGTGGAGAAACTCTAGAGACAGTGTGTGTATTAACTTGTGGATTTTTCTGTGAGTATTTGGTGGCAGCGTCACAAAGTCGCTTCCGTGTTAGCTGCGGAGCTCAGCTCAGAGCGAAATGAGGTGAATGGGAGGGGAAATGATGACGTGACTCCCCCACCCGCCTTAACTGTCAATCCCCCACAAACACAGTCTCTCGGAATTTGCATAAGCACAGCCCTTCAACTAATTTTAACTTAGTTGCAAAGTGATCAAAACTCTCGTTTATATCCTGCGTCCTCTCATTAAACTTGTATCCCGCATTACCCGTGGGCATGACAAATGCCAGCGAAAGCCTGTCTATAAACTTAATTTAAACTTTAGGTTTACACCGTGCTTTGTTCATATTTTTTCATACTTCTTCTCAAACCAAGAGGGTGCGAGGGTAAAATGAATCGGGAAGCGCTGATCAATGTAATCGGAGTGCCAGGTAATCATGCATTGACAGAAGTTCCCCTTTGCTTGGAATGCACAGTGTGATTAAATGCGTTATTTTTTAACGCATTATGGAGCACATTCATCGAAGCTTCTCAGCTGTGCTTGCGCTAAGAAAAGGAAACATTTTAAAAATAACGTAACACGATTGTTAATGTAACCTTTTGTAAGTAGTGCCTGGAGGATTCAGAGTGTGGAGAAACTCTAGAGACAGCGTGTGTATTAACTTGTGGATTTTTCTGTGAGTATTTGGTGGCAGCATCACAAACTTGGTTCCTCAAGACTGCGTTAGGTGCGGAGCTCAGCTCACAGCGAAATGAGGTGAATGGGAGGGCAGATGATGACGTGACTCTCCCATCCGCCTTAACTGTCAGTCCCCCCAGAAAGACAGTCTGTCGGAATTTGCATAAGCACAGCCCTTCACCAGTAATTTTAACTTAGTTACAAAGTGATCAAAACTCTCGTTTATATCCTGCGTCCTCTCATTAAACTTGTATCCTGCATTAGCCGTGGGCATGACAAACGCTAGCGGCAGCCTGTCTATGAACTTAATTTAAACTTTAGGTTTACACCGTGCTTTGTTTCCGAAGTAGCTGCACTCATGAACATGGTTCTATGTGTGACTCGCTTGCTTCTTATTGTTTCGCTGCCTTCTCAATTGTATAATGCATGTTTTCTTCAGCGCCTTGTGGAGCTCTTCCTTGTTTTCTAGGTACTGCGTAGACAGTCAGTTCACGTGATTACATGGGAGGCGTGATTATGTCACACAAAACTCCGCCCCCCACGGCCATCAAGCTCAACTCCATTACATTATATGGAGAAAAATAGGTTCCAGTCATGACCATTACGCATAGAATTTCGAAATGAAACCTGCCCAACTTTTGTAAGTAAGCTGTAATGAATGAGCCTGCCAAATTTCAGCCTTCTACCTACACGGGAAGTTGGAGAATTAGTGATGAGTGAGTGAGTGAGTGAGTGAGTGAGTGAGTCAGTGAGGGCTTTGCCTTTTATTAGTATAGATGACTTGTGAGAGGACTCAATATTAGAATAGTCACATGATTAGTATGTGACTGTAGTTACAACAGCATGAATATTTATAACACAAAGTGTAACATGAACAGGTTAACAAAACATATTGGATAAGAAGATAAATGCAGGGCACATTAGGTAATGTAGTATAACGACGTCTATAATAATTTTCGTAAAACGCAATTTGTTGCATAAACGTTATTGTCAGCAAACATAGGAAACATAACACCCAGTTATACCTTTCATTTAAATCAAATGAAGTTTCTCCGATGTTGTCTTTAATTAGTTATGTTAGCGAATTAAAGGAAAGGATGAATGATAACTACTTGTCTTTAAATACAGATAAAACAAAGATGTTAATTGTTGGAGGGAATGACGCAGATCACAACAATATTTTGTCATCATTTAACTCAGTTGGAATCCCAATTAATTTTACTGAATCAGCCCGCAATCTAGTAGTTATCTTTGATTCTAGCATGTCATTTAAAGCACATATTACAAAGTTGTCCAAAACATGTTTCTTCCATCTTAAAAATGTTAGGAAATTAAGGCTCTTTCTAAATAAACAGGATTCTGAGAAATTAATTCATGCATTTATCTCTAGTAGGATTGACTACTGCAATGCGGTGTTCACTGGATGTTCAAACTGTTCTTTACACAGCCTCCAGTTAATCCAAAATGCGGCTGCAAGAATTATTACAAGAACAAGAAAATATGAACACATATCTCCAGTTCTTAAATCCTTACACTGGCTCCCGGTTAAGTTTAGGGCAGATTTCAAAATCCTCCTTTTAACATATAAAGCATTAAATGGCCAAGGTCCGACTTACTTGTCTGAACTTATCATGACTTACAAACCTGAGCGCACATTAAGATCTCAAGATGCCGGTCTGCTTATGACTCCAAGGATTAATAAAATAACAGTGGGAGGTCAAGCTTTTAGTTACAGGGCCCCTAAACTGGGGAATGGTCTTCCCGCTTCTATAAGAGATGCCCCTTCGGTCTCAGCCTTTAAATCCCGGCTGAAGACTCACTACTTCAGTTTAGCATATCCTGACTAGAGCTGCTGATTAACTGTACAGACTGCATCTCTGTTGTTAGTCATTAGCACTAAAACATAAGTAACATGATAGTTATAATTGAATACTAACCCTCATCTATTCTGTTTCTGTTCTCGGTACTCAAATGTGGCAATTGGTGCCACGCCCCACCTGCCAAATTATTTGCCTGCCTATGGTAAAGTCATCCCTGATGGAGGATCGCAGGAATCATGGGAAAGAGGGGTCCTTTCATCGGATTGGCTGGCCCAGCACTGTTTTAGCCGTGGAATGGCCAAATGGGGGAGGCAGCTTGATGGATGAGGTCTCCAGGACTCTAAAAATATCCAAATCTTATTATGCGATATCATCTACTGTTAAATTCTGCTCCGTACTTCTAAATTTTTTATTTTTATGCTGTATTAAGGATTTGTTCTGTTCTGTGTATTGTACTGTATTGTATTGACCCCCTTCTTTTTGACACCCACTGCATGCCCAACCTACCTGGAAAGGGGTCTCTCTTTGAACTGCCTTTCCCAAGGTTTCTTCCATTTTTTCCCTACAAGGTTTTTTTGGGAGGTTTTCCTTGTCTTCTCAGAGAGTCAAGGCTGGGGGGCTGTCAAGAGGCAGGGCCTGTTAAAGCCCATGGCGGCACTTCCTGTGTGATTTTGGGCTATACAAAAATAAATTGTATTGTATTGTATTGTATATATAATTTAGCCAGATTACATTTACACATGGCATCAAAATGCATTTTCAGTGTCTGAATCACGTCTGAACTGAGATCAGAAGGATTGCCAACATACACACAGCAATTCCGGATTAAGTTGTCGTTTTTGTTTATCTGCTCAGCACAGCAGAGCACAGAACACCACAGCTACTGTCTTGTAGTTAAAATGGAAACTGGGCTGCTCATAATGACCCTGAAATATATTGCTGTCATTTTTCATTGATTTTTATCAAGTTAAAAAGGCTCTCATTATGTTTGCTATCATCTAGACTGTGGCTTCCTATAATGAACACCTAAACTAAAGTGTCACCTATAATTGAAGATGTAAAATTAAACATTTAATTTTGTATCCCACTCATTCACTTTAGAGTAGTAGCAGAAGCAGAAACAAATCTCAGTTGCCAAAGTCATTAGAAAATAGCAGTCATTTCATCAGCCAAGTAATGCGACCACCTAAATCTGTTGTTTAATAAACTTTAAGCTATTAATCACCCTGACCCATCACCCGTCAAAGGGCACACTTTTTAAAGCACAGATAGAGATGTCAGTGCTGGCCCCACTTCTGCGGCTTATCTGACTGGTGCCAACACCCCACACTACAGTATATCTTTTTTATTTTCTGCTGACTCGATTGTTGCCTGTGGATAGTAAAAGCATTTGCATTTCCCTTCTGTCAAATGTGGTCATCACTGATGGAAACACTTCTGTGCTGAATCCAGAGGATAAAAAAATAGCATCTGCAATTAACTGTCATCGGTCAGTAGGCCCACAGATAGGTCAAAGTTGCGAACTGAGAAGCATCCTTGATTACACTGAGAAAAAAATGGTACAATGCACTTGCTCTCTGAAAATAACTCAGAATGAACCTCATGGAGCAATCAGAGCACCTTGGATGTCACCTCAAAGTTCGGAAAAAAAAGTGTACATACGCTTATCCGTACATGCTGTGACTCACACAATCTTCTCATAGGAGGATGGATATTTTGGCCTCTAGTTCCAAAGTAATTTCATATATGGACAACCTGTAAAAATTTTATAGAGAACCAATCAAGATCTGAATTGACTTTATAGACCAATCAAAGGCTAAGATATATGAGTACAAGTAAGGAGTGCTCCCAAACCGCAATGCAGTTAATGTCTTTTGCAGTTGTCAAACAAAATTAGCATGTGTATAGTCCTGCTTCATACTCTGATTAGTCACATGTTTTAGAGATCAGGAAATAAGTGTGAATTACTACAAAGTAGATGGATCTTCAGAAAATGACAACGAATTCAGAAGGGTTTGGATCTATTTGAAGGTAAGTAAATACCTAAACGTTTTGTTTGCATTTAGGCACACATTTACATCTGCATTTTTATAATTACCACATATGAATGCCACTCAGGGGATGCTGTGCGAAGAGAGTGAAGGGTAATAGGTTAGTAAATCAGTACAATATGCACATGAGAGGGGTTGATCTTTCTGATAAATGTATTTAGTGTTACACCAGCCACCACATTATATAATATTGCATATTATTTCTATGTTTTGTTAATATTGCTTACACTAATGGTCATATTCTTCACAATGAGATCTGTAAAGCAAAGGCCACAGACCCTGCTAAACACAAGAACGTTTTGGAGGACTTAGCAGTTCAATTATGTGGTGTTTCTCTGCAGATGTCTCCTAATCAGGCACACTCTCCTCATGTGCCTGTTGCAGTTTCAACCATCGCTGGTCCCAGAAGGCCACCTATGGGAGCAGGATATGTGTGAATTGCTTGTTAATTTAAGAAATGTAAGATCCCACTGCCTCATTCGGGACAAGAACAACTTTGAATAGTAAATATAAATATTGTCACACATGAGCGCATAGGGAGCCACTTAAAGACCCAATGGGCACCGTGGCATATCATTGCAGGGGACAACGACGGGGTACTAACCTCTTTTTCTTTATTTCCTCAGAAAGAATGAAGCACCACCGCATTCCTTCCTTCCCTCTGGTTCCCTTCTGATGACATTGTTACTCCCATCTACCACCACAGTTACTTCCCAGCATTCTGTCTGTCTACTTCTGGTCCCACCCCATAAACTGTCCATCCATCCATTATCCAACCCGATATATTCTAACTACAGGGTCACAGGGGTCTGCTGGAGCCAATCCCAGCCAACACAGGGCACAAGGCAGGAAACAAACCCTATGCAGGGCGCCAGCCCACCGCAGGGCACACACACACCCACAAACACCCACAGCAAGCACAAACTAGGGACAATTTAGAATTGCCAATGCAGCTAACCTGCATGTCTTTGAATTGTGGGAGGAAACTGGAGTCCCGGAGGAAACATGGGAAGAACATGCAAACTCCACGCAGGGAGGACTCGGGAAGCGAACCCAGGTCTCCTGGCTGTGAGGCACCACTGCGCCACCCCCCCATAAATTGTCTGCCTGTCAATTACACCATTGTCTGTTGTAATCTTATGAAAAGCACTGACCAGAATACCTTAAAGTATACGGGGCCAGAAACCCTAAACCTGTATGTTTGTTGTGTTCTTTTTATTACAATTGTAAATAGTTTAGAGATTTTCTGATATAAGAAATAAATGCACATAGTTCACTGCGTTATGAGTAGAAAATTTTGAATCATATTGAAAATCATGCTGAAGGTATGCTTCTACAGTTTGGTTTTCCCAAAACTGTTGGATCTGTCAAGGTTTTGTATTTTTTTCCAATGGAAAATTCAAAATTTTTAATTTTAAAAATTTTGAAAACTCAGTGAAAATTTAAAAGCTGTTTGTCCAAATGTTTCCTATTTAAACCACTTTTTTAGCTACTGTATATACTCACGTATAAGTCATGTCTTGAAACCCAAAAAATCAATCATAAAATCAGACCCTGACTTAATACACCCGTTCAAAAATGCGACACTTAATTTTTATTTTTTTTTTTACATCTTCTTGCTTCCTCAAATCTTGCATCAGTTTTTCAGACGCATCGAATTTTGTTGCAGCAGCGCAGTTACCAATTTCTTTCACTACTTCAACGAGGTTTAATTTAAAACCAGCTTCATATTTTCTTTTGAACGAACGCTCCAGATAAGGGATGCTCTCACGATAAAGGTGTATGAGGGTGTGAGATACAAAAAATACAAATCAGTGCAAACGTTGCTTCGGAATAGTTTGGGTATTAGTGTGGTCACATAGACACAATAGAGACAGAGAGAGAGAGAGAGGTTAGGAGCACACGCTGATACAGTGCTTTGCCGCACCCACATAGAAAAAAAAAGGCAGTGTGCTCCGTGGTTACTCTTTCAGGTGGGCGTTAACATATCATAATCTCTTGTACCAATAGCGTGAGTTTTCTGCATTTGACTTACACGACCGACATTATAAAATACCAGAAATTATACGGTAAAATCAAGTCCCGACTTATCCGCGGGAGAACTTATCCACAAGTATTTGTGGTACACTGTAATTGATACCTTATTTTTTAAAAGTGCTTCCTATTTTTAAAAGAAAGCTATATAACACTTGGGGAAAGCTTTCAATTTTAGACAACACTCAGGCAGAGTTCAAAAACACTGAAAAAATTATTTAGACCTTAACTGAGTTGAGCTATGTTTGCAACAACTAATTCTGCATTTTAAAAATTACTTTTAATTTTCTTTTCCAAAATACTTCATAGATCATTATACACTCTTAAAAATAATGGTTGTCTAATGGCAGTTTATGGTTCTTTACTTGGTTGTGTAGTTCCTCATAGAACGTTTGCTTGACAAAGCACCATTTCATTCACAAGTGGGTTCTTTAATATTAAGTTGGTTTGTTGTACTTTTGAAAGCTTCCTAATATGTAGAAACAAAAACCTGAAATCTTATATATTTGGTAGGTTACCTAGCAGGACACTAATAGACTAAGAAACCTAGCCTGAGCAATTGTATGCAGCAAGAGTCCTTTTAAAATCAGAAACCCATTGATATTTCACAAATCTGTTACTATCTAGTCATGGTTATTGAGCCTGTTACTGTATTGAGCCTGTTACAGATCTACATTAATAAAGGTTCTTTCAGGAACATTCATGTGGATGGGTCTTTTGGGAACCAAAAATGATTCCCTTATGGCATCGCCCTGAAGAACCAGCATCTTTACTTTTAAGAGTGTATGCTTAATTTAAAAAGGAATACTTAAGCCTAGTAAGTAGTGAGCAGAATTTGTTTTCATCACAAATATCTGCAGTGATACATTCAGTGTTTTAGTAACTGCTGGTCATTATTTATCCCTAAAAAATGTCTATTTTATTTAATAAAAACACACAGGCCATTTTTGTAATTCTCCCCATTTCTTTACAGGCTTTTCTCTTGCATCCCAAAGCCATTCAGGTTAGGCTGACTGAAAAAACAAAATTATTCTGATAGGAGTATGTGTGTGTGTTTGTATACCCTGTGACTACTCCAGGCTGGTTTCTGTTTGCTCCCAATACTTTTCAGAAATGCTTTGTATCACTAAAACCCAATAATTTGACTAACGTAATAAATGGATTATGATGAGTTAAAAATGACAAGCATAAAAGCTGTATAACATATGACTGTCTGTCACTTGTCTAAATTATAACTGTGAGTATCATCATCAGGAAACCAGTCTCACTCAGATGTCAGACATTGATTCTTGAGATAACTTACTTGATTTTTATATTTACATAAAAATGCTTGGATTTCACATGTTTAAGTAGTTCTAGAAAAGCATTGAATGGTACAGAGAACATAAGCACTGTAATGCCAGTCAAAAAAGAGAGGAGCGACTAGATCAGGGCATCCAGATTGTACAGCACAACTGGAGGAGATTCCAAACAGCACAGATATAAGCCTTAAACAAGCCAAAATAAGAAACCCAAGCAACATGTAGCTGAGGGAGATGGTGCAAATCATTCAAGTAATTATTAATTTTGTAATATGCGCTACAAAACACAGGTGGTGTAACAGAAGTAGTGGCAACAATGCTTTTCTTAATAAATGTAGGTTTAAATACAAGTCCCACAGTCAAAACTGCGGTAAAAGTCCAAGAGGGTATACAGAGCTTGTGTAAGGGGGTCCTCACATATTCTAATCGTACACATGAAGGGGCCTTGAAGGACTAGAAAACAATGCGCTGAAAAAGACTATGTGCTTCTTCATAAATCATTCCCACTCTAAAAAGCTTCAGATATTATTTTATTTTTATTTCATAGTATAAGATCTGTTGAAACAAACTATTTTTTTCTAATCTCTTATCATACAATCTGCCTTTTGCCAAGATGGATTAGTTTTGGCAGTAGCTTTCCCATTTCAATTAGTCCAACACTTTTAATTCCATATTACCAGATGGAATTCATGAGGTTTACATTCTCCCTTTCTTGTCAGAAAATGAATTTGTTTCTTTCAGAATGCATTAAGACAAATGTTTGGAAGAGCTCAGTTAAACAGTCCCAAGCAATGCTACTGTTCCAATATCACTTTGGTTTGTTTAGCAAAAGCAGCAAATACATTAGGAGGTCATTCCAGATGGCTCCTCTTAAACTGCAGGAATGCAAGAGAGTTTTCAGTATACATCCTTGACTCATGGATAATCTGTTTGCTTTTCTGCTATAAACGACTGACAGATAAGAAGAAGAATGGGAGACTTATGCCATGAACAACTGTGATTTGTTTTTATATATGCACATACAGTGTCTCGCAGAAATCACTTGTCCAACAAATGGAAAGCAGACAAAACATCTCTTTAGTTAGATAACATCACTGTTTGTTGAATCTACAGACTGAAATGGTTATTACGGGAAAGCGGGACAGCAAATTGAAAAAGTTTTCAATCTGACACATTTCATCCAAGTGCTAATGAATGTAAACACAGACGTGATAAAAGCAACAAGGCTCAGGAAAGGCAGACTCCATGAAGAAGGTAATTTAGCTCATTTTTCAAATTTTCTTTTCTGATACATTAACCTTATCAGATTTGTCACAGAGAAAGCACGGCTCTTTAAAATGAAATATGCCATTTGCTTCTTTTGGTGAAAATAGCCAGCAATTTAAAATAACACAAGGCTGCCACGTTGACTAGTTAAATAATTTTGATAAATGGGTTAGTGTTTTGTTAACCTTTCGGGCTGTGCAATGGGTTTTTAAATTGTGATTAAAGCTGTCATGCTTCATACAATGTGGCATATGTTAAATAAATATGTAAGCATTTTAGAGCCCTATTTGCATGTGAACCTTCACAACTGGTCATTTGATTAAATAAAATGCTGCCAAACAAATTTTTGCAAGAAGCTATTTTCTTCATCTTATTAAAGACATGTAGTTGATGTCTGGTGAATTAATCGTCTTAACCATTTCTTTACTTAAAGTTATGCAAACCCTTTCTGCCCAAACTTAGTAATTCTAGTATTTTTGAGTACATATTTTTCAAATCGCAATTTACTTTTAGATTATTTAAATATTTTATTTCTGTGGTAGATATTTTAGAATGGTTTTAAAAAAATGTATACTGATATTTTTCACGTGTTTCATTTTAGTTATTTATATAATTCATTTTACTGTGAGCAATGTGTAAATTTTCTTTACTTGTGCTGTACAAGTCCTACACAAATAAACTGGGCTGAACAACTGAAGCACACATGAAGTTTACGACTTGCTCAAATATTTTAAATAAATAAGTGCTTGTGATTGAACCTACAAGCTTATGGTTTATGAGACACCAGAGTTAAATGATCACTGTACTTGGCTAATTAAATGGCTGTTATTTCATGTTGTCTTTTTCAACTGGGGTTCGTTTCTGCTTCTTCTAGTACTCTGAAATGTAAGCGAGGAATACAAAATTAAATAATATTTCATTTTACCACTTCATTTGTAGGTGACACTTTAGTTTTGATGTTTATTATAGGAAGCCGCAGCCTGCAAGCTATTAAACATTTTGAAAGCCTTTTTAACATGAACAAAATCAATGAAAAATGGCAGTAATATATTTCAGGAGTCTTATTATACCATGTCATCTTGAACAGGGTAGTGGGACCCTGGAGTCTATCCCAGTAAGCATAGGGTGCAAGGCAAGAAGAATTCCTAGACAGGGTGCCAGCCCATCACAGCAAGAACACACTCACATACGCACAGCACACACCCAATTTAGCATCACCAATCCACCTAAACTGCATATATTTGGACTGTGGGAGGAAACCTGAGCACCCAAAGGAAATCCACACATACACAGGGAAAGCATGCAAACTCAATGCAGAGAGGACCTGGGACGTGAACACCAGCTTGATGGCTGCCCTCTTGAATATAAACATCACTTAAACAGAACCTTTTTAGTGATGTTAAGATAACTAAAGGGTCTCAACAAGTACCATGACTCGATTGAAATATATAGTCAGGAAGGACTTACAAAGCAATCTCACAAACCCTGGGTATCCGGTGAACCACCGTGAGAGCCAACATCTCCAAATGGAGAAAACTTGGAACAGTGGCTGGTGCACTGAAAAGTTATTGTGGAAGTTGCAGGAAAACCCATTTAGAAGCAAGAAGAACAGGCAAACTCCTCATAACAAATAATGCTCAGAATCAGAACAGAACTAGCTAATGTGTTTTTTAATTGCTTGAAATTGGCTGCATAATTAATTTGCAACAATTAAAGAAAGTGTATAACCCCTTACCACTATAAAAAAACCAAGAATGTCGAATGGTTCTAAATCAAACATAAGTTACGCAATTCCACATTAATGTTACAGGGCGGTACACAAAAAAGTAGCCCAGCCTTAAAGTCACTGTCACAAAGACTTAAAAAATGTTACATTACAGGTTTATTTTGTTATTTTATTATTATGGTTTGATGGAGCTATTGTAAAAACTTATTGCTCATTTTAAAGGCTTAGATGTAAACGCTTCCCCACCAGTAACAAATTAAAGTTTTGTACACTATAACACATTAATGAAAGCAGACTTGAGCTTGACTGTTGTGGTGAACATGAAGACAGGTTGTGAAGAGTTCTTTCCAAAGGACTCACAAAGCCTGTGACAACCTCTTGGATATAAACGGAACTAGTAGTATGATACTTTTTCTGAAAAAAATGAACTGCACATTAAGCAATTGTTTCAATTAATCCCTGATGTGTCAACTTGATGGCACCTATACAAACATACAGTTGCACAACTGAAATATTGTTTCCCAATTAATACGGCATTTCTTCTTTCCAGAAAGCACACAGATTATAAAATGGTAAGAGGAAATGTTTTTAGCTTTAGCTGACTGTGTTTGTTGTTGCACAAATCAGGGTGGGGCTCTTCACCATGCATGGGTCTACTTTTTCAAACTTGATCATAAACTGGTACTTTTTTTTAACAATAACAAGAAGATGAGTTTTAATATTTTATGTATTCTCATAGAGTAACATTTTATGAAGTACAGAATATAAACTTTCTAACATTAGAACAAGCACATTAATACCATTACCCACGCTACTATATGTCACTGTGATGCCTACAATAAATTATGAAGAGAATGGAATACTGTTCTGTATTTTTTTATAAAATATTTAGCTACACTGTGGTGGGCTGGCGCAATGCCCGGGGTTTGTTTCCTGCCTTGCACCGTGTGTTGGCTGGGATTGGCTCCAGCAGACCCCCGTGACCCTGTAGTTAGGATATAGTGGGTTGGATAATGGATGAATGGATATTTAGTTACAGTATTGCCACCATCTATAGTTACATATTTTAGTTTTATCCTGTAAAGTTCCCTTGAATGTCTTGAAAGAATAGTGTATTTTTATTACTGTTTTTAACTTCTGCGGCCAACAATCTACATTGTATTTCCTAAACCTAAAATGATAACCATGTTCACAAAATATAGCACAATCTACTTTATATATATAAAACCCTAAGCCTAAAAGTGCAACGATTCAGTGTGACTTTTTTACATCGGGCTTATTTTAAAACCTACATATAGATGTTTGGTATCATTCTTTTCAGAATGTATCAAACTTTAATGTAATGTTAGATTTTCTATATTTTTATTCTGTTTTTAAATTATAAACTAAAAAATATCAAGAACTCACCATACTGCGAGACAAGACTTTGTGCCATGAGATTTAACCATGCCCATAGCCGGAAATAAAAGACAAAGATTAGACATCTGCTGTAGAGGCTTTTAAATGTTCAAAGCACCGCGTGAGATGCAGATCATGCGGCATGGCAACAGCAGCAAGCCGGCAGCTGATCGAGTAAAGAGGATGTAAAAAAAATTGATTTTTTTTTTCACCGTTTAAGAGGGGGTTTCAGAAGAGCGACCACGTCTCCTTGGGGTGCGTTCAGCCCCTCTCTTCACAACACGAGTGGCAGAGACGCGAAGAAGCTGGCGCATAGTGCAGGTCAGGAGGGTTGGTGAGCGAAGCGAGCAGGGGGTAAGCCCCCTAGTAAAACTATAAAATCTATTAAAGCTAAAAATCTAAACGGCATACACCTTAAGTTCTGTAACTACTCCATTTCAGACATTTACTTCTCCACTGATGCTTTTACATGATAGTGTGGTCACATTATGGAAAAATCTCTTCAACAGTTCAATCCTGTACTGCACGTGCACTGAAAAGCTACTGTAGGTGTATATTCAATAAAACTAACTGTATACTGTATGCACTGTAAATGTGAAAAAACATAAGTAAAAATATACCATGTAGGCTTGCAAAGCCATTTAGAGCTCAAATCACTTTATTGATTTTTTTTTTGCTTATTTCTACAGATTTTAGAATCTAATATTTTTTAATGATAATTGACCAAATAAATCAACATATTCTTACTCATCTGATCTTTCACTTGTGCTTTTAAAAATAATAGAATAGAACTCTGGGATATGAAAGTTTCTAAATTTCTAGGCTTTAACCACAAATTTGATAAGGAATTATTTACAACTTTCTATGAAAAATAACCTCTTTTTTCTCCAAGATTAGTGTCAAATATATAGTTTCACCACCTCCAGTTCTGAGGATCTGACAACCACTTTTACTATTGCCTTCATAATTATGAATACATCAGTCAAGTCACCTCTTAGTCTCGGTTTGACCAGACTGTAAAAAAGAAAAAAATAATCTCCTACTTGTTTGTTTCAGGATAATCCTCATGTTCTGCTTTTGTGAGCAAACATTTCCGGGGAGCCTGTCTTACAGCTTTCAAAATTAAAAAGATGTGTAATAGTAAACATTGGTTTTCAATTCCAATTTACTTTTTTTTTTATGTTTCTGTTTACTGTAAACATTCTTTAACTACTAATAGGTGTAAATAAATGTCAAAATATTATTTAAATGATGTTAGAAATTAGTGTATACTCAAAATAGTGTGTGTAAATTAATCCATTAAAATTTGCCGGTCATCACAAAGGAGTTTAGGTGTATAGCGAGAGCTGCAGGTTTTAAAAAGTATGTCAGAGGTGAGTCAAAAAGGGTAATCCTTATACCCGGGAAAACAAATGCATTGAGTCATGAGTAATCTTTATTTTGTGTACAGTAGCGTAATTAACTGCATGCACAATCACAAGGTGCTTTGCAGGACTAAGAGGATTACAAAACACTTTTAAAAAGTACAATGAAAATACCAGCAGGCACCCGAAAGTTTATCTGACAGATTTTACATGGCAAGTGTGAAAAGGAGTTAAATAAATTCAGGACAGCTAACCAGAGGGCTAGATTCAACAGAGACTAGTTTCAGAGCTGCAATTAAGGCAGAAATCACTCAGATGGATAAATATTTACATGTTAAGAGTATGCAAATAAATGTTCAAGAGTTTAGATAGAAGTTATACAGAAACTTTGGTTCAAAGCTAGGCTTTTACAGAACAGAGCATCAGATGCTGACTAAAGAGGATGATGGATTACATGTTTAATGAAGAAAGTATCATCAGGGCAGCATGACTGATATGTGTAATATTGTTTCTAAAGTGCTTTATGGTAAATGCTTATTATAAAACATGAATCTATATGTAATAACTATGTGCAAGACGCATTTTTTACTTGTAGTATCAGTGAAATGCCCTTTCCAAGTATAGTTAAATACATTACTATATGTTACTGCTGTGTGGATTTATGTGGTTCCTGTTTTATAAGACCCTAAAATCTAAATATTCAAATATACTTTATCTCAATTATAGTCTAAGATTTACAAAGCACAACTGTTTCAGCAAAAATGATGGTATGAGATATGTCAAAAGACAAATTTATTAAAATGAAATATACTTGCTTTTATTATGCTTTAGCAACATTTGTTTATATAATTTTATTTAAAAATCACTTTCTGCTCACTATATTACTTGTTTCATAGTTTTCTTTGTTTTGATGCTCCACTCCACTTCTTACACTTGGCTTCTAATCTCTGTGTATATAAAACGACAACATGTCTGACATCCGTACCTGGGCGTAATGTCATCCACTGTCGAGAAGAGGCCTGGAATGGCCAATAAAAAAAGGTAACAAGGTGCACGAAAAAAGACACGTAAGGCCTAGCATATCTAGTGAACAGAGGTTTCTAAATAGATGACATGATAAAAAAACGGTACCATTGTACCGTTGTTCATTTTGCTATGCTAGTATATTAATATTCTTGGGTTTTTCAGACAATTCATGGAATAAATTGTTTTCTAAATGCTTTTCTACATTAAATTATACAGGCTTTGTGACACCTTATAAAGCAGAGATTATTGTACATAGTAAATAAAAAAGACAGATGGGCTCAATGTTACTCTGTACTCTTTCCAGTAGGCACTACTTTACCTCATGTGGCTTTTGCAATTACTGTTAAAAGCGTTTAAATTGAATTGTTTCTTCTCCTAACCTACATAAAAAGACAATTGGTTACCTCAATTATGTCTCAATACAGATATCACCTCCAGGTGAATCTCTCCAACACAGAACCACACTAAGTCTCTCATGCAGTGTTATTATCAATGGCCGTCTCATCATATGGCATCAGCAGCCTAGACCCATTTCATAACATCCCAAAAATCTGTTGTATTTTATCATATTCTAAATACAACTCTTACTCAAATTACTGGTCACCCCTAATTTGAATTGTTGTGGCATTCTCATCAGATCACTTTGTCCCTTTTAGAACACTGGAGGACCCTTCTTTGCAGTCTTTCATTAGATTCAGTTTGCAACACTGTATTAAGAATGCAATGTCTTATGTCATATTGGTAAAATTATTTGGCGGCCATGAGATATGGCCTAGTGCAGAGCTGCTAGGATATGTGCTGAATTCCCATGAGTCTAAACTGGATAAGGAAATTTGAGAATGTTGTGTTATTTTGATCATCAAGCTGGAGGGATAAGACACTCTATGTGCCTACCCAGATGGGCCGCCTGAAATTGGGACCTGAGTGCTGACGTGCAGTAGGTGATGCTCAGCACTACACCAGTTCTGATCCCTAACAGGCCTGACCCCATTGGCTCTCCAACAGTTTTGACTCTACCAGGGATGAGGCCCCTGTGGGCTTTCCCCTGATCCCATTCATAATGCGAGCAACCTTCCTATGGGCAGCTGCAGCAGAGCTACTCTCGAGGAGAGCAGAAAGGAGTCCTGTCTGTCGTCTCAGAGCTGTTTTCTTTATGGTGGCTAAAGTGCCAATCCTGCAACCAACCCCCATGATTTCCCTGCAAACTGACGGATGAAATTTAACGTACTGTGTCTCTTTGGAAAATCCTTGGTTACCGCTGGGTTGACGTTGTGTCGATTGAGATATTGCTCATGCGGAGAATTAAAGCAAACAGGATGCACCTGACCATAATTCGGATTGGCACAGCAATGGGTTCAAATATTTATATGAATGAGAGATTTCAGTTTCTGATTTTTAAAATTGTAAACCTTTATTAAAACATATTCAAGGATTGTAGAACTTCTACAATCTGTGGTCTTTGTGACCTTGGATCCCTCATAAGTTTATTTTCCACAATATATACTGCTATCTGGAGTTTTTTTGTTTTCCTGTCCAGATTGACCATCTGATTATAATTTGTTAATAAGCTAGACATTACGATTCTCTGCTGTTATGAATAGTTTTTTCTTACTTTTTACCTTTCTTTTTGAAACTCTCTGGATATAGCTATTATTATTATAAAGTACTTTGAGCTGCTTTTGTGTATGAAAATGTGATATATATATATATATATATATATATATATATATATATATATACAGTAATCCCTCCTCCATCGCGGGGGTTGCGTTCCAGACCCCCCCGCGATAGGTGAAAATCCGCGAAGTAGAAACCATATGTTTGTATGGTTATTTTTATATATTTTAAGCTCTTATAAACTCTCCCGCACTGTTTATAAATATTCCCCGCAGCGTTATACAGCATAATCCCTTTGTATTCTCTTAGATATTAGGTAAGATTCATTGAAATTATGTATATAAACACACACTGTTTATATACAGTAAAACCTAAATATTATTTTAAAGATATTGAGTGTCTCCGATATCACATATGTTACAGCCATTACGATAGACAGGTCACCAGCAATAAATACGTACATTGCAAGAAAAATAGTATACAGTAAATGTGTGTACAGTGACACTAAACGTACATACATGTACTAAGCACTGTAAGAAGAAAATTAATTATGGTTACTCACCAACAATGACACGATGACTTGTCCGATAACAATGAGTTTAATTTTACTGCACAACAAAGGAGAGCGTTACAGCCCTTGTAAAGGAGCCACTTCATGCGATTGTGTAGCACTGCCGTTGTTCTTCTTCTGGCAGTCTTCAATCCAAATCCCTAAAGCAGATTCCATCCAGACTACTGCCTTATTACATCCACTTACAACTCGTTTTGCACCCTGGTTAAAAGGACGCTGCAGCCGTAGATCTTATATTCCTTTCCTACTTTTTAAATAAAAAGAATCGTAGCCTTCAACAAATCCAAAATGTTTACCTTTTCAGCAATCGTTAACATCTTCTTCTTGCGCTTGGGCACGGCACCTGAAGCAGTAGCAGATTGTTTTGGAGCCATAATGAAGGGCTTGACTATGCACAAAGATAAACATTAAAGAGCACAACTCTTTACACAGCGAAGCACGTTGATGCTGAATGAGCGAGATGAGACTTCCTGGTTAACACTGCATAGCTCCTGCGTGCTCTGATTGGTTAGCTTTTCAGTCAGGAGAACTTAACTGCGTGCTCTGATTGGTTAGCTTCTCAGCCATCCGCCAATAGCGTCCCTTGTATGAAATCAACTGGGCAAACCAACTGAGGAAGCATATACAGGAAGTAAAAAGACACATTGTCCGCAGAACCCGCGAAGCAGCGAAAAATCCGCGTTATATATTTAGTTATGCTTTCATATAAAATCCGCGATAGAGTGAAGCCGCGAAAGTCGAAGCGCGATATAGCGAGGGATTACTGTATATGTATGTCATTGTCTGTGTGAGGTTTACACGTATGGAGAAATATTTATGACAAATTAAACAAATATCAAAATTAACAAATGCATTGTGAAATGTGACAATATATAAATAATAAGAAAATGATTAGAAAACAAGCAAGAGAAACTAAGAAAATTATTTTATATACATTTTGAGGAATACAATTACTTGTAAATAGCAGGCAGACTTGAAAGTTGCAGGTTCAGTCTCTTTGACAGAATATAACATAGCATGTTCAAACCCAAATGAGGGTCACGAGAAGTTGAAGTCTATCCCAACCAAACTGGGCACAGTGTCTCAGTTCAGGCACACTCCTATACTCACAAATGGGCCAGTTTAGTGTTGCCAGGATCTGTGGTGCTTGCCACTTCGTCACCACACTGCCCAGAACTAAGATCTGAAAAACACATTTATGGGCCTTATTGTAAGCTACAAAATACCAGTCACATGAGGTATTAATGCATGAAGCTGTACAAAAGATTTACAAATAAATAGCCTGCAAATTTTAGTAACAGTATCTAATTCTGTCCAAAGCAGCAATCAGCTGTGACTAAGAACATAAATTTGAGCTGAGAGACAGTGAGTTACTCTTGCTCTGTTCACTTCAACAGCTACGACAGGAGATTATCAATCACAATGGTGCTATTATATGAAAATATTTGCAGTATGGATAGAAAACAGCTTGGATCAGACCAAGCTTCATGGGTTTCAAGAGTGCTTTTCAGTTAATGTTTAACTGCTCAGGAAGTGGCCTGTTTATTTTGATCTTCTAATATCTGTCAGAGCCCTGCTTATTATTAAAATGTTTAATTTAGTGTTTTGTATTAACATTTCGACATTCTTATTTAAATTATTGGCATTTTTGCACTGCGGTATAACATTCTTTTAATTCTAAGCATCAAAGTATTTTAGTATTTTGCTGACAGTTTTCTTTTTACTCTTGATGGAATACAAGATCTCAAACTGCTCTTTTTCATTACAGTTTATGGGATTAATACATTTTATAAAAAATATTGCCCTCACTGGAGGCTAATGGGGAATGGTGCATAACCAGAAAATAAAAGTCTAAAAACTTACCAAATACATTCAAGACAGTTGTTAAGTATTGATCACATTTTGCGATTACACACACATTGTAAAATAGTTTATACATGTTTTTGAACAAAAAGAATGTTATGAGATTCAGCCATTTTAATAGAAGACTAGCTGTGCACACCATCTCAGCATTTGTCTTCTTCTGTAAAAATCTTTCACCCTTTGACATGATTTCCTTTTGAAAGACCAAATCATAATAAAGTTTTCATGCCATATGTTTTTTTTTTGATGTACTTTTGTTTTTATGTGAGAACTTACACAGGTGAATAGAAACTATACCCTTACCATAAAAAATACAGTAGCAGAAATATGCAATAAAATAACAAGAACAATATTTATTTATCTGCGGTGGGTTGGCGCCCTGCCCAGGGTTTGTTTCCTGCCTTGCGCCCTGTGTTGGCTGGGATTGGCTCCAGCAGACCCTGTGACCCTGTAGTTAGGATATAGCGGGTTGGATAATGGATGGATGGATATTTATTTATAGAGGATAAATATATAGGCAAGGATAAATTCCATATAAAATCAGTAATAGGAAGTGGCAAAAACACAAGAACTCATCATGCCAATGTGGAGAAGTCACCAGCAACGGGAAGATGATCAGCCTTGTATCTCTGACAGGTGCCCCAAAAAACTGAAGCAAGCAATGCAGAGAGACACAAATACATAGACAGAAAGAAAGAGAGTTGCAGCCCACAAGAAAACATACAAAAGACAGGCAACCCAGCAGGTGCCACAGATTCCTCTATCAAGAAAGAGAATGAGGCAAAGGGGCAGTGAAAACCCACAAAAACCTCCTGTTTGGTAGACGGCATCTAATGACAACTAGGTGTGAAGGCTTGGGCCAGGTCTTACTTTTCAAATTAGAGGTCAAGGAAGACTGAACCTAGTAGTCTTCTGGCCAGCTGCAACAAGACATCACATAGTTTATGATTCCCTGAGAAAAGGACCCTTGGTTCTCTGTTTAGAAAATGGGCAGACTGAAAGCTGTCTGATATATAAAATCTTTTACAATCTACTAAATGTTTAGGAGTTTAAGCACATCAGAGGTTGCTAGTCAGTTGTCCTTATATCAGAAGTAAGTCCACCCTGACCCTTCATGTTATTGAAGGGATTATCCAGAAGTGATTTAGAGCTGATTGAGGTTTATGGAAAAATTGAGGTAAGAGCTTAATGGTGGGAGGAAGAAGACAAGATCATGACAATGACATAAGGTGAAAATGAAATGGAAATAAGTAAGTACCCGTGCAGGTAGCTTCAGAGATGCTGCATCACGTTGTGCCTTTTTTGTACTTCATAGTTAGAATTCCCCTCTTGGTATCCCCTTTTCTCGTTGGTTTGAGCAATCAATGCACCATCTTTATGTGTCTTGAATTTCTGGGTATTATTCTGTGTGTGTAATATTGTGTTCTCTGAATCCAGTAAACATGTCTATCTATCAAAGAAGCTGTTATTTTGCTACTGTTTTTTGTTAGTTTACAGTTACAAAATAAAACTTAATTTTAATGACATGCTTTGGCATTATGTTTTGGTTGGACATACTCTACCTGTCCCCGTGACCCTGTATTGGGATATAGCAGGTTGGATAATGGATAGATGGACTCAACCTGCGTTTACCCATTTACTGTGCATAATTTTGAAGTTCCACAGCTTCTCCTGACATTTTGCAGAACTGAGGTAAAATACTACTTTTTTCCCTTGTTGAAAGTTTTACGTTAATAGAAAATATACTTTTCACTTGTTGAAAGGAAAGCATTGCACGTAAAAGGGTACAATGTTGAAAGGTTGCCTGATTAATTGACACTTATACTGCTTGTATGTATATTTTATTATGCCTAAGGAAAAATACTAAAAATATGGATTTTTTGACATGCATGCATATTTGTATACTTTTCACATTCCTAATTAAAAAATTGCAGGAGGCAGACATCTCTTACAGAATTTTAATAGGATAGAGTGGGAAGTCAATAAATCAACTTCTTTCATGCTGCACAAATGACAAGAAAGCTCACTGGTAAAGTGTTTTAAAACAAGTAATGTCACAGTACATTGGTTATAAGCAGGGCAGAACGATGGTCTAGTGGGTAGTATTCCTGCTTCACAGCTCCTCAACAGCAACACTCTGGTATTCTGCCCAAAGCTGATACCTGACTTACATATTTGGATTTCAGAAAACACTTGTCTAAAATCCCAATCGGATCTAGCAGGATATAAAATGTATGAATTGATGTAATGTACACTGGGTGAGCAGTGGAAAATGATGCCGCTTTCAGACCACCTGTAGAATTACTATTTCAAATCTCGTAGAGGGACTTCCTCTACATATCTTTTTTGACCTCAATGTCTTGTTAAGTTGATTAGCAACACTAACTTAGTTTTGTATGAGAAAAAGTAAATGAGGGAGAAAGGATGCCCATTAATGGACTCCCATGTTTTACCTCTAAGCAACTATTTCACAATGTTTAAAATGTAATTCTGCCCTGCCATTGCTATTTTGGCACAATCTGCTACTTTGTGCACCACAGAAACTGTATACCTTCCTTCCTTCTTGCATGCCCAGCAGCTCTGTTCTTCTCCCTGCACATCAACTGCAGTCCCCTTCTAACACCATGCTATTAATTCAATCATTGTTTAGCTGCAGGTTAACAGCATTGGTTCATTACAATAATAATTTGCAGACAATATTAGTTCAGTCAATCCAGCCTTATATATGCTTACATAATCATTTTCCTTTTCCATCAATTTCCAGAAATATTTTTTTTTACTTTTACGGTTAACTTTCCTAAAATATCAGGAGAAGGTTGCTACAGTATGATGGCGTGAAAGCCCTTTTCCTGGTGGTGTATTAGGGATTTGAGTGGCTGGCAGACAAGTAAAACACAAAAATATACAAAAGACACAAGCTGGTGTAACCACTGTCAAGGCAAAATTGAAACTAATTCACAGCTGAAAACTCACACAATGACTTACTGATTTTTTTTTCTAGTTTGCCTATGAAGTCATTTATAGTATAAGTTCGACTTGATTGTATATAACATAATTTTATTAAAAAAAAAAGTCTTGCAGAATGAATGCTTAAAGATAGACAAGTCTGAAGATTTGCCAATGCCTTTTAATGGGAGATTTTGAAATTTCACAGCTTTGTACAGTGACATCTATTCAAGATACCTCAACAAAAATTGAACTGTCTTGACAAATTTCTTTGTAGAATACAGTAAGTGTGCCAGATTTGGACAAAATTGGTCCACAGAAGGCCAAGTTGTTTCATGCGGACAGACAGACATGGTAATCACAGTAGGCACTCATATTATATGCAGGCACACCTATAAGGTCAGAAATAAAGTGAAAGCAGGAGTAGCAATGTCTATGCAACAAACCTGAGATCGCCATTAAGCAGATTGTCCAGAAGGCATGTGGTAAGTTTAAAAAGTGGAAGTACAGTTATCCCTTGCAAATTTGAAAATCCGCAAATACGGGTTGGGCACATGATAACTGTATATTCTTAAGTTTGTATAAATTACTAAATAAGAAACAAAAAGTTGTGAGAAACTTGAGATAGAACAATCACTTCACAAACAAATTACGTGTGTGAGGCTGGCTGCCCAGACAAAGTGTGAAGTTCGGCAGTTCTTTAGTAAACTGTAACTTTTTACAAAATTTAACTTAATGTGTATAACAAAACTGTACATAAGTTTAAGGTAGTAAATGACAAAAATGATTAATATTACAGATTAAAAAACTAAATAAAAAAACACTAAGCACAAAACGATAAACAGTCACAACAAAGTTCAATTTTGCAATGTACATGATGGTGCTAAAGTTATGAAATGAAATCCTCAGTGAACAGCCTCCTAAAGTAAACTTTTGTTCTACCTTGATGCCCATGTAAGATGAAGACATTTTCCAACCCACATGAAATTAGACAAACAAGCAGGCACAGGGCAAGAAAATAAATCCATAGAAAACTGAGATCCAACGGGAGTAATTGTAATACAATTGTGCAGTGAAGTGTCAAAAAATAAAAACACCACAGACTGTGATTCTGCTGGCTTTATATGCGGGGCCGGCTCTACACTGGGGCAAGAGGGGACAACACCCCCTTAAACAAACGTCCTGCCCCCTTAAATCAAACTTTTAGAAGTTGAGAAAGAAAATAATAGATTACCCACAAACTGAATATGGACAAGATTCACTACAGTAGCTGAAAAATCCACTGGAAAAGGCACAAATGAGATGAATGAGATGATAGGTTTCACCTCTTGTTCGCTCTTTCCCTCCGTGCTCTGTTTGTGCACAGGCTCACACAGCACACAGCAGAGATCCCCCACTCACCCTCTCCCAAGCTAAACATCCAATCACTGTTAGTATACAAATCAACAACAACAACAACATTTATTTATATAGCACATATTCATACAAACAGTAGCTCAAAGTGCTTTACATAATAAAGAATAGAAAAATAAAAAACACAATATGAAAACAAAATAAATCAGCATTAATTAACATCGAATAAGAGTAAGGTCCAATGGCCAGGGGGGACAGAAAAAACAAAATAAAAATTCCAGACGGCTGGAGAAAAAAAAAATAAAATCTGTAGGGATTCCAGACCATGAGACCGCCCAGTCCCCTCTGGTGTCAGGTTTCTCAGTAGGCAGGGCAGAGCAAAATGAGATGTGCAACAGCGGGAGGCTTTGAGGAAGTAGCAAATCTCTGTCCTCAAAATCATAGCGACTTGTGAGATAATTAACAACAACTAAAAAATACATCTATATTTGTACAGTCAATGGGGGACTAGTCCATTGTTCTTCTCACAGCTTCAGTCTGGTAGAGAAGTGTTTCTTTTTCGATCCCACAAGCACCACTGTGAGCCTGCCTGCTGCATAGAGCCGACTGAAGGACCTGTGTCTGTCTGTCAGACCCCGACACAAAGCCCCACCCCAGCTTTCAACTCTGCACTCAACAGTTTTCTCGTTTCATATACTGATGTAATCACAGCGATTTTGGTAAAGTTTATTTACTTTCCACCTGCTTCCAGCAGCTCACACAGGGAAAGTTATTGCTGTGAGATGCATCCTTTTTTCCAAGCTTTTAAAAAGTGTGGTGCTGCTCCTGCCTGTACCAATAGCAGTAGCAATGATGCTGCTGCTGGTACATCAGAGACAGCAGCTAACATGTCTACTCCTGTGGCATCAACAGGCACTGCTTCTCCTGTACCTCTGCCAACAGTTGTTGCCCCAAAGCAACCCTCTCAGCTACCCAGTGACTTAAATGGCAATACACCTTCCCAGCCAACACTGGGTAGTTACCCCAAATGTGTATTTGGTGGTACAACATTAAGATTATTCAATACTGCCTGGTACCACACACGACCATGGCTGGAGTACTCTGTTGTGCGGGACGCATGCTTCTGTTTCCCCTGTCGGAAATATGGCAGCACTGTTAATGAGAGGGATGTCGTTTTTACCTTAACTGGTTTTAACAACTGGAAAGCAGCACTTGATCGAGACAAGGGGCTACAGAGGCATGTGTCCAGCCACAACCATGTGCATGCTTCAACCATCTGGACTGAGCATAAAAGCAGAGAGGCCACAAGGGGGACTGTGGATTCAATGTTGGTTGGTAAAACACAACTTGAAAAAAACCATTACTATGTCAAGAGTATTGGTAGTGCTATACGGTTTCTCTGTATAAATGAGTTGGGGCTCCGTGGGACTGTAGAAACCTTGAGACATGATGCAGCGGGTAATGATGATGAAATTGCTTCAGGTATTTTTCTAAAACTGATGGAATATACCTTAGAAAAGGATGAGAAGCTAGCAAGCATTGCTAAGGGTGTCTAAAAAAATGCAAAATACACATCTAAGGATATCCAAAATGAAATAATTCCAAACACTGGCTGACATGGTGCTTGGAGAGGTCAGGAAAAAATATGAAAGTGCTGATTCTGCAGGGTTTTGCCTCAAAAGTGATGGGACCAGGAATAGGTGCAATGTGGAAAATGTGTCTGTGATAATACGGTTTGTCAGAAATTCCATGCCAGAGGAGCATCTTATTGGGTTGCTTGACTTGCAACAACTTGATGCAGAGTACATCACCTCTGAGATACTGTTACACCTTTTTGATGCTGGCTACAGTGCTGACAGTATTCTTAGCCAGTGTTATGATGGGGCTTCTGTGATGAGTGGGGTTCGAGGTGGTGTACAAGCTCTGCTCCAAAAGAGGCTTGACAGAGATGTCCCATACATCCACTGCTACAACCACCAACTGCACTTAGTGGTTGTGCATGTCATGCAGAGTGAACCGTGTGCAAAAAGATTTTTTAGCCTATCTAGTTCACTCTACAACTTTTTTCACCACCACTATGTGCTCAATAAACATGATGCACCTTGTCTAAAAAGGCTGCTTGAGATCAGATGGACAGCCCATATTAGGTGACAAAGTGCACTGTGGACAATCAAGAACAAATCCTCAGTATCCTATCTGAGATGACAGAGGATGATGATGCTGCAGTTGACCTGTGCACCGAGGCATCAGGTCTGCTATACCAAATTAAGAGGCATCACTTCTTTGAGATTGGAAAGTTCCTAGTGTAGGTGCTTGGTGTCTTGAAACCAGCAAATACTATTCTACAGTCTCAGTCAGTTGATCTGTGCAGTGCTTCTGAGGTTGTTAGTGCAGCACTGGACTCCTTAAAAACATCTGTGAGGATGACTGTTGGGGAGTGTCATCTCCTGCTGAGGATGAGTCACATCCAACAAAGAGAAGGAGAACAATGAGCAAACACCTGGGTCAAAGTGTTGTGCTCTCAACCTTGGGCCATACAGACTCTGGTGATCCTACCATTTCCCCCAATCAGTCTCTGAAAACATCCCTGCTCAACATCCTTGACAGGGCCATTTCAGAAATGGAAACTAGATTTTCACACAAGAATATTGACCTGATGAGAGCCATATCTAGTCTTGCACCCAAATCTAGCGCATTCCTAGATCCCACCCTGTTGCACCCTCAGGCTGTGATGGCTGGCACTGTAGCAGATGTTGTAAGTCTGAAAAATGAAGTTCTTGTGGCAAAACAGATGCTGCTCAAAAAATGTTCAAAGGAAACAGACCTGTCCACTGTGTGTAAACTCCTGCAGGAGCACAAGGAAGCCTTTCCTGAGTTGCATAAATTGTATGTAACAGCCCTGGTAATTGGTATGTCTCCAGCATCATGTGAGAGTTCCTTCTCCATTTTGTCACGGGTCCTAACCCCCTATCGTCGCACCATGTTACATAAAAGAAAGAGGAATTTGGTGATCTTTGCCCATGAGAAGTCCATAACAAATAACTTGGATATGGATGAATTTGTAAGAGTTTTTGCAAAGGGAAACTGGAGACTGTTGTTGTAGAGTGGATTAAAGAGAAAGGAGAGTGGAGCTGTTAAGTTGCAAACAGAGAGTTAAGTTGCTTGCAAAACAAACAAGCTTAAAACAAGACAAAAAGACAAAAAAAGAAGAAAAAAGTTAAAATGTTCTGTTCTAAATCTGTTGTGTTCTACAAATTATTGAGAATTGTAGGAAAAGACATGGTGATTTTTTTTTTTTAATTACTATGTCAACCCTTTTTAGTTTTGTAAATATTGGCTATATTGATAGGTCTTATTTGATTCTTACTTTATTTTACAAATTTATTTGAAAATTATGCCATCCAATTAAGATAAATTTTATGTTGTTGGTTGTAAAGATCTGGATGGATATTTTATTCTTTATTTTTTTTTATTCTATTTTTCAGTTTTATTTTTCAAGACTTGGTGAATTGATTTTTTTTATAACTTGGCCTACCCTTTTTAGTTTTGTTAATATTGGCAATAGTGAGAAGTGTTATTGTTGGGTTCGAATATATTTGATATAGGCCATCCAATTAAGGTAAATGTCATGTTTTTAGTTATAATCTGATGAGGAATATTTTAATTTATTTTTTGTTGTTTTATTTTTCAGTTTTCTTCCTGAGGGATTGCCACCTTATCGTGGTCAGGGGGTTTACGTGCCTCAGTGACCCTAAGAGCTACACCAGCAGAAGCTTAGCCTTCAGGTGGGACACCCAAGTTGGACAGGTCTTAGGGTAGAGGCCTGACAAAATGCAATCCAATTACATGACAAAAACAGTTATCTAGAGCACCCCCACCCCCACCACACCCCTTTCCCACCTCCGTCGCCACCATGTGCCCCCTTCACATTTCTGTCTGCCCCCTCATATAAGCCTGTCTAGAACCTGCCCAGTTTATATGTCTCACTTTTAAAGCTAACGCTCTCATTTTGTTTAACTTAGCAGTCCACGATGCAAGCGTCAAAGCTCCCTAATGATGCAGTACACCCAGGGTTGCTGGAATTTGTAGTCCATTTAAATAGAGCTGCTTCAGAATTGTGTGTGGTTTTCAGCAATAGGTCACAAAACTTGCAAAATAATTCCTAATTAATTACTGAAGACAAACCCATGAATTGGTAGATCCACGAATTGTAAATTTGCAAATCGTAGGGAAACCCAGTACTGTGATAATATGCAGTATATTATGAAGAAATATAGTAGTGAGAATAAGGTAGACATTAGAAAATGAGAAAGGAGAACACTGAATGGGTTATAGAAATGAAAAAAGAGAAATAGAAAACATTGATCTTATAGTAAAATGATGTTGAGTTGGAACATTGTATCATGCATAACTATAATAATGTACTTATTAAGTGGTTTTATGTTGTTTATAAGGTGAATATAACCAAATTTCTTTTTTAAAAAGATTTTCCTTGCTTTGGTACTTCACAGAATTATCCTTTCTCTTCCTAAGATGCACTACAAATATAACATAACATTCTCAAACCAGCTCATTCAAATTCAGGGTTGTAGGGGACCAAAGAGCAGAAGCAGGGAGCCAGAGAGTGAATCTCCCAGACACACCCACACTTACACTACTGCTGTGCCTATGTGGTATTGACAATTAATCTAACCAGCACTTCTTTAGAGATGTAGAAGGAAAAAAATGGTTCAGATATGATTTAGCAAAATATTGGTATGTTAAATGTCTGCTTTATCTGGTATTAAGTATTAAAATT
The DNA here is from genome assembly GCA_026402145.1 of Polypterus bichir lapradei. Taxonomy (NCBI): domain Eukaryota; kingdom Metazoa; phylum Chordata; class Cladistia; order Polypteriformes; family Polypteridae; genus Polypterus; species Polypterus bichir. The sequence goes on from JANRMT010062817.1 coordinate 48,472,156, forward strand.
TCAAAACAATATGCCAAAGATGAATAAAGAAAAATAAAAACATAACTGTTACAATCATTACATGTCTTAAAGCAAGAAGTGTGTAATATTAAATAAACTGAATAAGAAAAAAGAAACACTCAAATTCCACTAAATTAAATAGAACATATCTAAATAATTATTAAAGCTTTAAATACTTCCTGGCTTTCCTGAAAATGAGTTTTAAATAGAAACAGGCCAGAAGGCCTGCTGCTAGTTACATCTTGCCTCTGACAAAAATGACAGTGAAGTCTTCATGGTGGGCCACTTAGACAGCGGTAGCCAAAGTGCCAGGATTTCCTCCTTTACAGACACATCCTGAATGCCCTAAGGGAGGGAAGGCCTAAGCACATCTTTGTCAAATGCTTGTTTTAATTTCCGTGAATGATTTGTTCTTGTCACCCAGTGGTTTAAAAAGAGCTATTATGTGTATTTATTTTTCTTTTTCTCTGCTTCTTCAAACTTTTCTCTTCCTAGACAACCTTTTAATTTAAAATAAACATTGGCTGATGCTGTCATATAAGGAGCATAGTATATAAAGTGCGATGTCCCTTTACGAGCTACAGCACTATTTTTTCTGTATAGTTGTTAAACTTTGTACTTGGGGTATGCCTTTGGATATAGAGAGAATGTGCTTGTGGCAGGATATGTTAAAATTATATTGGTGGATTATTTTGTATTAAAGTTACATTTGCATTTAAAACTGGAGTGTATATTTTTTTTAAACCCTTACAAAATACTCTAAATGCCAGCACTCTTAATAACTGTCAGTAACTTTTTTAAAGAACACAACCTATGCGCTTAAAACTACTGGTTCTTTTAATGGCACTTTTTGGTTCTTTACTAGGTCCTCATATAACTATTGCTTGACAAAGCACCATTTCATTCTGGTAAGGGTTCTTTGCATATGAAGTTGGCTCTTTGTAAAAAACTTGCTAATATGTGGAAAAAACTGAATTCTTTAATGTATGGTAGGCTACCTAGTAGGACACTAACAGGTTTGGAAAAATTAGGTCTTAGCCTTGTGATAAGGTATGCAACAAGAGTCTATAACAAATCTGTTACCATCCATTCATGGTTATTGACTGAAAGTAGTCTGGTCACTGATCTAAATAAATAAAGGTTCTTTATAGATACTTCATGCAGATGGGTCTTTAACACTAGAATTACCAGAGCCTACGAAAAAACTCGTAGATCCGTCCCACCTTAAATCGCTTCTCACCTCTCTGTCAGCGTCTTTTGTCCTTTAAATGTGTTGATAAGCAGCAAGCAGTCTGCTATCACATCCCCCACCGGCGCACAATTTTCTCAGCTCAAGTCTGTTTACCTGCATGTTAGTTGGTTGGAGTTGTATAGAGTGAGAAGTCAAGCAAAATCACACCTTTTATAAATACTATATCGATATTTGGAACACATGCATTTCATGTGTGCTCCGTGTCTACAACGATCTATGGAAACACATCATTAAAAAAGAAACGTTTTACATGTTTTAGTAATAATTGACAAAATGTAGACATGAAGTTTATAATGTGTGAAGCCTGAAGTCCAAATAACAAAGAAACACTTTCACAAAACGTACAAATATAACAGAACAAGTGTGCTTTTATTCAAAAATATAACTGCAGAAAAAGAAGCCACCTTAGGGTGCGACATTGACACACATTTACTACAACTGCTTCGGTGGTGCAACAGTATCAACTGTTGACTGGTAATCAAAACTTCACGGGTTCGATCCCCGACGAGTCTGTTTTGAGAAGTCAGCTGCTTATATTCCTACTATTTTAGAAAAAAAACATACATTTGATTTCAGTCTGTAACAGCCGGTGTAACTGTATGATACTTGTAGGTTAGCTTTGTTTTTATTTTATTCAGTTTCATTCTCTCAGTCGCGTTCACGTTCCTACCCCCCCCCCCATCTGACACTGCTGTTTTCACATAAAGACACGCTATACTTGTGACTTTAAGCTGTAGGAAGTAAGTAACTAAATCCAAATAAATAACATTCAATCTGGCTCTTATATACAAAGTACAGCGACAGCAGTTTCCACCCGCAGCTATAGACCCTAAAAATAAGTCTGACTGCATTCTCATACCAATGCTTGTGAACTGAAGTGTCTGCATGCACTTTTCGTGGCATTACACGTGTATTTTTTGAGCATGCCCGTGTCGCTCAAACACAGGAAGCTCTGCAGTGTACTTGTGACTTTAGGCTGCAGGAAGTAAGTAACTAAATCCAAATAAATAACATTCTATCCGGCTTTTAAGTAAATAATATATAAATGTTGATGTACAAGTTTAACAAATCATGTACACTTTTATTCAAGACTATAACCGAAGAAAAAAGAAAGCAAGTTACTTACTTCCTACAGCCTAAAGTCACAAGTATAGCGCGTCTTTATGTGAAAACAGCAGTGTCAGATGGGGGTGTAGGGTAGGATCGTGAACGCGACTGAGAGAATGAAACTGCATAAAAAAATTAAAAAAAAGCTAACCTTTACAAGTATCATACATTTACACTGGCTGCTACAGAATGAAATTAAATGTATGTTTTTATTCTGAAATAGTAAGAATAAAAGCAGCTCACTTCTCAAAACGGACTCGCCGGGGGTCAAACCCGTGAAGTTTTGATTACCAGTCAACAGTTGATACCGTTGCGCCACCAAAGCAGTTGTAGTAAATGCGTGTCAATGTCGCACCCTAACGCGGGTTATTTTTCTGTAGTTTTATGTTTGAATAAAGGCGCACTTGTTCTGTTATATTTGTACCTTTTGTGAAAGTGTTTCTTTGATATTTGGACTTCAGGCTTCACACATTATAAACTTCATGTCTACATTTTGTCAATTATTACTAAAATATGAAAATATTTCTTTTTTAACAATGTGTTTACCTAGATCATTGTAGACACGGAACACACATGAAATGCATGTGTTCCAAATAACGATATAGCATTTATAAAAGGTGTGATGTTGCTTGACTTCTCACTCTGCACAACTCCAACCAACTGACACGCAGGTAAACAGACTTGAGCTGAGAAAACTGTGCGCTGATGGGGGATGTGATAGCAGACTGCTTGCTGCTTATTAACAAATTTAAAGGACAAAAGACGCTGACGGAGAGGTGAGAAGCGATTTAAGGTAGGACTGATCTACGAGTTTTTTTGTAGGCTCTGGTAATTCTAGTGTTAAGGAACCAAAAATGGCTTCCTTATGGCATCACTCTGAAGTACCTCTCTGACACCTTTATTTTTAAGAATGTATGATTGTGCTATTATTTCTCCTTTCAGATAATCAGGCTTGGTATTGGGAGCATAATTCACAGCTATGCTGTCCTTAATATAATGAAGTTAGGTTATTATCAGCAGCCTCCTTTAAACAGAACAAAGGTCACTGTGTCAAAAAAGTACCATCTTTACTTATCTGTGCCAAGTAAACAGAGTTAGTCTTGGCAAAGAAAAAAGGTTGGCAAAGGCAGACAGTTGCAAAAACTATCAGCCCTTACCTCCTCCTAGAGTTTTATTGCAAAAAAGAACTTGTGCTTAATCAAAAACATGTACAAGTGAATTTTCTTACAGAAAACATGAGTGTTTATATCATTATCCTCATTTAATGAAGTCAATTAAAAATGAAAAATGTGGTAAGCAAGTGTTTTAGTTCATTCATGATTAGAGTTCACTTATTAAATGTTTAAATCCAATTTATTTTTTGGCAAATACAGTGCTCGCAATTCTTCTTAATGTTGAAGCTTAGAGTGGTTTTCACTGTGAATAACAGAAAATCATAGCTTGCAATTAATTTTCAGAACAATCTAGCTTCATCTAATTTTTAAATTGGCCTCATATTAGGATGTTCTTATACAGCTACATCAAAATATGTGTTAGTGTCACAAATTTTAGTGAAGGACATTCCTGAGACTATTTGCTACATTTTTGTTTATTCAATACCATTATTTTTGTGTATTTTGCATTGTATTGTTGTTCTGGTGTCTTTTTTTATGGTCACCACTGTGTTTATTAATCTTTATATGGCCACATGTGGTTCCTATGACTGTTACATGTGACACGGTGATCAAGTGAAGCATTATATTATCATGCTCTGCAGATGTAACGTGGCAGTATTATTCCAAATATTGGACCGAAGATATACAGACAAACTTAATTTGAAAGGACTGAAGAAATCAAGCTACTGTAGTATTTGGTTCTGGCAATAATTATTGTGACTATGATTTCCCAGCTTGGGTTTTTGTATATGAATCACATTGATTAGGGATTTAGACTTTGGCTTGACTCCTCCCAACAACTTTGTATGCTTCATACACATCATTTCCATCTCATGGCGTTTCTGGGCTCAACTAAACCCTGTACATGGATTTCTGTGTAAGTGCTCATTACGGTTATTTGGTAAGCAATTGATGAAAGATGGCAGTAACAAGACTGAAAAATCAGTTGCACATTTTTAGGTTCCCACAGTGTGTACCTTGCCTCTGCTTAGCTTATTTTATTGATTTTTTTTAAAGTTTGTCCTGTTTCACTACGCGGGTAGAGCTGCAGGGGACAACTACTTTTCTATAACTCTGTGATGACCGGTGCGATTTTCTACACTTTGGTGTGCCGGGCTGGTAGCATCACTTCAAAAGAGGCCCACCGAATCAACAAAATAATTAAAAGGGAAAGCTCAGTTACAGAACATACTCTGGACCCCCTGGAGGTAATAGCAAGGAGAAACTCAGTGCCGTTATAAACAATGCTTCACATTGACACACTACCACAAAAGACTTTCAGCCAACAAATCATTCAGGAGAAGTGTGTTAAGAAATGCTACGGGGCCTCCTTTATGCCAACAGCAATACATCTGCATAATTCCTCACTGGGACTGTGACAACAAAGTCAGAACTTTTGTTTCTAATTTTTTGCTATATAGTAATTCTCGTGTGTATTCAGACCAAAGTGTGTGCGTAATTATTTATTTACTTACTTACAGTGGTGTGAAAAACCATTTGCCCCCTTCCTGATTTCTTATTCTTTTGCATGTTTGTCACACAAAATGTTTCTGATCATCAAACACATGTAACCATTAGTCAAATATAACACAAGTAAACACAAAATGCAGTTTTTAAATGATGGTTTTTATTATTTAGGGAGAAAAAAAATCCAAACCTACATGGCCCTGTGTGAAAAAGTAATTGCCCCCTTGTTAAAAAATAACCTAACTGTGGTGTATCATACCTGAGTTCAATTTCCGTAGCCACCCCTAGGCCTGATTACTGCCACACCTGTTTCAGTCAAGAAATCACTTAAATAGGAGCTGCCTGACACAGAGAAGTAGACCAAAAGCACCTCAAAAGCTAGACATCATGCCAAGATCCAAAGAAATTCAGGAACAAATGAGAACAGAAGTAATTGAGATCTATCAGTCTGGTAAAGGTTATAAAGCCATTTCTAAAGCTTTGGGACTCCAGTGAACCACAGTGAGAGCCATTATCCACAAATGGCAAAAACATGGAACAGTGGTGAACCTTCCCAGGAGTGGCCGGCCGACCAAAATTACCCCAAGAGCGCAGAGAC
>JANRMT010062817.1:48477743-48541342 GCA_026402145.1 Polypterus bichir lapradei
GTCTCAATTTTGCTAAGAAACATCTCAATGATTGCCAAGACTTTTGGGAAAATACCTTGTGGACTGATGAGACAAAAGTTGAACTTTTTGGAAGGCAAATGTCCCGTTACATCTGGCGTAAAAGGAACACAGCATTTCAGAAAAAGAACATCATACCAACAGTAAAATATGGTGGTGGTAGTGTGATGGTCTGGGGTTGTTTTGCTGCTTCAGGACCTGGAAGGCTTGCTGTGATAGATGGAACTATGAATTCTACTGTGTACCAAAAAATCCTGAAGGAGAATATCCTGCCATCTGTTCGTCAACTCAAGCTGAAGCGATCTTGGGTGCTGCAACAGGACAATGACCCAAAACACACCAGCAAATCCACTTCTGAATGGCTGAAGAAAAACAAAATGAAGACTTTGGAGTGGCCTAGTCAAAGTCCTGACCTGAATCCAATTGAGATGCTATGGCATGACCTTAAAAAGGCGGTTCATGCTAGAAAACCCTCAAATAAAGCTGAATTACAACAATTCTGCAAAGATGAATGGGCCAAAATTCCTCCAGAGCGCTGTAAAAGACTCATTGCAAGTTATCGCAAACGCTTGATTGCAGTTATTGCTGCTAAGGGTGGCCCAACCAGTTAATAGGTTCAGGGGGCAATTACTTTTTCACACAGGGCCATGTAGGTTTGGATTTTTTTTTCTCCCTAAATAATAAAAACCATCATTTAAAAACTGCATTTTGTGTTTACTTGTGTTATATTTGACTAATGGTTAAATGTGTTTGATGATCAGAAACATTTTGTGTGACAAACATGCACAAGAATTAGAAATCAGGAAGGGGGCAAATAGTTTTTCACACCACTGTATCTACCTGTTTATGTATTTATTTATTTAAAGAGATTCTGTAAAAAAACAAATTTCCTCCCTGCTGGGGACAAATAAAGTTCCATCTATCTATCTATGTATCTATCAATAACTTTCTAATTTTTGTTTGTATTTACAAAACTTGTTTTACTCAGGTTGAACAGTCGGAGCAGAAATGTTTCTAGATAGATGCCCTTCCTGATGTCAGCCTCCTATTTGATTTTTACCACAAGCAAGAGGGACAGACATCTTACAAAGCTTGCATTTTTTAGAATTTTTTTACTTTGTGATTCACCCAAATTATTTCAGTAGTTTCAGCGGCTAATTGTCTTTTATTTATCAAATAAAGCCTCCACCTCTACAATAATTATCATACTACTGTGAATGCAGAAGACTGCTGCCACTAGAGGATTACCTTATGCTAGTGTAATTCCCTAATTTTCTGTAAAGTATTTTTCTAAATGCAAAAAATATGTAAAGGATGCCTGTTTAACCCGGGGCTAATTTGAATCAACTGTAGATAAAACAAGTGATCTATGACTTACAAGTCAGCTGTCTGAAACAGGTTCTATCTTGTTATAATGCTGTATAGTTCCTAAAATTTTTGATTACACCTTGTATGGCGACTGCATGTTTATAGCTGATGACTCTGCAATTTCAAACTCAAACATTCCTTCAGATGACACCTAGAAGGTACTGTAGGTACAGAGCAGAAAACCAGAGACAGTCTAATAACTAGTAAAAGGCACTTGAAGTAGTTAATGGTGCACAGAAAGACATGTATTGAGCGAATCTGTCCAATCATACCATTCTCTTTAGTAGTTACTGGATAGTGTTATAATAGTAAAGTGTATGTTGACAATTTCAAGTTAGTTCCTGTAATAATTACATGATAATTATTAAATTTCTGGCTGCAATCCTAAGATTATCAATTCCAGGAAGAAACAGAACATTTTTATTCATGAAAACTAGACCAGAAATATAAATCTTGTCAAACTTAACAATATTTAGCTTCTGTTAGGGACGTTCATTTTTTCCCCACAGTCCAAAGAAAACCTCAGATCTTCCCAATAGAAATGAGCGTAGGTATAAGACTAAAAGAGCCCAGTAGTCAAGTACTATTGCTGCGCATTCCCTAAAACACTAATGTAAAACATGTTCCAAGAATAGATGATTGGATTAATACTTGGCATAGGATGTTTTGACTAATACAATATTATCAAATCAATTACAGATAAATGTGTGACGTACATACTAGAGTCAAAAGTCTACAGACAGTTTGCTGTTTTACAAGTATATCTGCTCGGTGAAAATGCAGAAAATTACATTTTCTTTTTTGCAATGTTTGTTTGGTTCTACTTCTTGTCAAATACAATGTTGTATTTGTGCTGTCTTCTTTGCAGTTAACATAGTGCTTTCTGCTGTCTGAATGAATATGAATATTCTTAACTTCCACTATGCAACTCAATGATATCCATTCAGCAAAAATGGTGCAATAGCACACTTTAATTTTTAGATTTTAAGTGACCACTTTTAGATCTGGGCTGCATGGTGGCACAGTGATAAGCGCTGCTGCCTTGCAGTAAGGATACCATGGTCCATGTAGAGTTGTCCAGGAGATTGTTCTTGCCTTGCACCATATACTTGCTGGGATAGGCTCCAGACCACCACAATCCTGCACAGGATTACGTGGGCTTAAACAATAGTATGACACTTTTGACCTCAAAATGCATTTGTTTAGCAAAGGAACTTATGCTTTTTGCAAAACTGTACAGTTAAGTGTTAAAAGTCTACAAACCTTATAATTATGGTGACAATAGGGAGTGGATTGAAACACATTATTACATCTAAACAGGAAGGTCAAAAACATGACAAACCCTCCCAAAATTATGAAAAACTTCTTTTTGATTTATTAAATAAAATAAACAATTCTTCACTAAAATACATAATAATTAAATAATACACATATACAAAGCAATAATTAAATAATCATTACTTTATTAATGAACAAGTGTTAGATGTCTTGTCCCACAATACCAAATCATTTTTAAAAAATTGGCCAACCTTTCCAAAATCTACTCCCACACTTGGGCCAAACTGTTTAAAAGCTTTAAGTAGACATAATCATGAAAAAGGAAAACCCAGCAACAAAATACTCTTTTATCTTTTAAAAAAACAAACAAAGGGAAAGAGAAAACCACGTAAAACACTAGCTCTTTGAAAACATAACGATTTATTGTAAGCAGTAATTAAACACAGCAAAATTATCAAAAATGCAAAAATTTGGGTTATGCCACAAAAAGAAACCAATGCAAATAAGTCCACATCCACTATCCAGATAATAGAAACATAAATAAAAAGTTGGATAACCAACTACTTGCAGATGCTTATTCTATTAAACTCAGAGCTGATCTGGAAGACTTGACCCTCTGTCTGCACTTAAATAGGTGGAAGGCCGTCCTCGAGCTTCACAACATGGTGGCCGCACCATCTCTGAAAACTCTATTATACAGTAGGGGACAGGGCACATAACTAAACATATTATAAATACAATAAATAAACAAAATAACTTTTAACACATAATGACAAAAATGAATAGTAACACGTAAAATAATATCAAAGCATAAAAATAACAAATTTTTTCAAAATCAACATGAGACAGGGATAAAACCCAGGCTAAACCATAACAAACACATTTTAAATAAATAAAATCAGAACTAAGCAATTAAACCCCAAAATAATTAAAAACAGAGGAAATTGTAAGAAATTAAAAATAACAAAAGGTAGTTACCAAAGCCAAAAAAGTAATCCAAAAGAAAATAAAATTTGGGAGTTGAAAGAAGGAATATAACTTTTTCCTGGAAGAAGTTTTCTTGTAATGTTCAAAAAATGAACTTTTACATAAACAATTTTTCAGTTTCTTTGCTGAAATAGTCTGTTATGTTAAAAGTTGATCACTTTACTACTGAATGTTGTGCCTTGTTTGTTGATGCTTTTGTGTTTGATTAAGAACTACCTGAATGTTTTAATAATTAGTGTAAGTAGAAAATATAATAAGCTCTGTCATTGCATGGCTATACATGTTTTTGTTGATAAGAGAAAAGAACTGGCTTAAATTAAATGTACAATATACAACTGCTACCATAATGCACAAATATTGTTTCAAACGCTAGTTCTACAAACATGCTGTGCAATTGGCTCCAATTTATGATGCCAGAAGTGCTGCAAGCTAAAGCAGCTGATTTTGGAAAACACAATTTTAGTTTTATAAACTTTGGACAATAGCAGAGCTTTAAGAGATCAGTAAAAGAGCTAATCAGAAAAAGAAGAGAGGTGAAGGAGAAACAAAGGGGAGATAAAGTACGAGTGAAGGAGGAGAAGGAATGAGAAGTGAATCCAAGAATGCTCCGAGTTATTGTTTACACTTCAAGCAACACAAGAAATGGACCATTTGGAAAGACTAACATCTACCCGTACTCGGATGTATGATATTTACACTTTTTTTGCCAATGTTTATGGCACTATCTATGTGAATAACACCTAAAGATTAACATTTATTAAATCCTGGTTTTGTGACTGCATATTTGCTCTATGTTAACCAAGTTCTCTTCTCAGCTAGGTAACTTGGTGTTCGAGAGTAAAAGTCCAAACAGGAAGACTACAGTGATAGTCATACCTGGGTGAAATTACTGACAGAAAGTAGTGAACTGTAGTCCTGGTTGCAAGCACATTGCATCTTTAAACTGTATAACCCCAAAGGAGAAGTGATCAGGTAAGTTAAAGGAGTGTCAAAAAAAATTAACATTATATTTTGGGTCCATATTAAAAGAATCTGTGCATTTGATAAAGGAGATTTGTTTTAAGTATTGGTGTTCCTAGAGGCCTTTTCAGAGTAAATCACTGAGGGAAGCCAAAAAAAGGATCCACTGCAACTTTTCTCCAATGAATTCTGTCAAACTTTTACAAAAAGGATTTGGAAGAATTAAGGAACTACTTAGGCCAAAATGTACAAAGCAAAAACATAAACTAGAAAAGAGAGCAAACATTACTGAAACCTAAAAGTAAGTCTCAAAGGAAACAAGTCCTTAAAATAAACAAGTGAAATACAGAAAGGAGAGAGACAAGAACAAAAAACACAACTGCAAAACTTACTAATATCACAGCAATAGGGTAACGGTCACTGCAGTCTGTTATTAAGTGTTAGCTGAACCTGAGACTTGGTATTAACCTGATCCGTGGGTGGCCCCTCCCTGGCTATGTTGGCACAAAAAATAATATGAAGGTTAAAATCATAAATCCAAATAGTAAACACTACAGTAGTAAAACTTGGGAAGCACGTTAAAAGGAATGAGGTTCAAGTGTAGTCCTGGCAGCTAATGTGGAAAGAAAGGATCTACTTACAAACAATGACTGGATCAAACATGAACTTTTGAATGAAGGTAAGGCTGCAATTTAGTGAAGGATTTAATACGAAAAGCTGATAGACAAAGAAAGCAGAGTAAAAGCATATTAAACTGTTGCAATAAAAATGACTATTATAATATTAATGCAATAATTAGATTCAATCACCCCCATAATGCAGGAACAGACTATTTCTTCATTTATTGCTATTTGGAGTGCTAACGGCTTTGGGAATCCAAGGTTTCATATTTTTTAAATGTTTAAAAGTAAAAGTAATGACTGTACTAACACACCTTTATAATGTTCTAAATACAATATAGCAACTTTAAACCAACTTAACAATGAAATGCAGTGCTGAATAAAGTTTCATCTTTTTAAAAATGTGTGGTATAACATTTTTTTGGTACATAATTTTTAAAGTTATGGTTTTACCCTACTTTGGGACACCTGATCTTAAAAATCTGAAAACTTTTAAAAATTACCTACCATTTGTAAACCTAAAAGACAAACTCATGTCTAAAATTAAAAATAAAGTCACTTAATCTTAATAATTCCTAAAATTGAAAATATTATACTTACTATCTCAAAACCTAAAAATTCAAATTAATGCCTAAATTTAACATTAATACCTAAGGTCCCCTAATCCTAATAATACCTACAATCCCCAATCTCCAATTCCTAAATCTAAAATATAAACCCATGCCTAAATTTAAAATTAATATTTAAGGGAACCTAATCTTTGTAATCCCTAAATTTTAAAATGTTATACTAACCATTCCAAAACATAAAAATACAAACCCATGCCTAAATTTAAGATTAAGATTAATACTTTAGGGCCCCTAATCCTAATAATTCCTAAATTCCCCAATCTCAAATCCTTAAACATAAAAATATAACCCATGCCTCAACATAACTTTAGCACTTAAGGTCCCCTTACCTTAATAATTCCTAAAAACACTTAAAAAAATCATATCATATACAATATTTAGAAAAGGGGGCATGCTCTAGACTTATAGGATTTTTATTTTTAATTTTCTGCATTCTAAATCAAGAAAGATTCCATAGACAATTACCTAAATTAAAGGGGAAGAAAGCAATACAGGAAGAAAATTCTGTAAAAAAATAAATAAATAAAGTGAAGGAATAATAATAAAAATAAGCAATTAATAACATTTTCATATTTTTTCGTTTACTTTTAATTACACATTTTTATTACATTTTTTACTACAATACTATTCAAGAAGATGAATAATTCATAAAGTAATGGTTAAGATTAAAAAAATAATGGCTGTCAATAAAGGTTTTTCCCTCCTACAAACATCGGTTATATATTCCTTTGCAGCAACACAGTCTAATAACTGCTGGTTGCACAGCTAATTGCAAAAGAATCTAAACTAATAATCTTAATAAATCTTGTATAGCCTCTGGATTTTAAGGCTTTGAATAGTATCCTGTTTGCTTCCCAAAAGTCTTCTTCTTTGCTGCAGATTCTTTAAATCTCAATAATTCAGACATAATTATTCCCCTAAATATATGTTTTGGGAGGAAACTTTGTTTATGAAGAAGGCTGTGTGTGTTGGTTTGTGTAAAGAAGACTTTGGTTGCCAAATATTGCTTGCTTTAAAAACTATTTTATTGAGATATTCTACTTGTGAAAGATCTATGTTTTCTTTGACATTGATGTCTTTGCATTGGTAGTTCAGGGTGTATAAATATACTTCAAATTTTTCAAGAGAGTGATGCTATATCCCCCAACGTCATCCAGACATCTAAAGTGTTTAATTGGTATTAATCAACACTTTGAGTGAACTTCCCGTTCCCAATGAACTGTAAAAAATATTTGCGTACATTGGTGTAAATTTCTTGCCCATAGCTGTACCATTTATTTGGAGGAAAAATTGCTAATTTAAGTCAAAGTAATTTCTTTTGAGGGAAAGTTCTAGAAGTTTCATTATATATTGGTCAGGTCTTTGTGGATTCTCTCGTTAATTGTTTGTTAATGATTTCTAGGCCTTTGTCAATGTTGATGTTGGTATACAGATTTGTGACATGTATTGCAAATAAAACTGTTCACTTTTGAATTGGCATTTCCCTGATTTTTGAAATGAAATCATATGTATCTTTTATGTAGCACAGATAGATTGTTGAGAGCAAATTTAAATGGTAATCAAGGAATTCTGCCACTGCATAAGATTCACTCTCACAGTCCAACACAATGGGGCCACCTGTTTGTAATTAGAAAGGGATCGACCCTGTTTACATTTTTTGAGAATTTTTGGTAATATATAGAATCTCGTTGGTCTTGAAAACTTTGAACCCTTTAAATGTGATGCCTGTTTTTGATCAATTAATCCTTTGTTATACTTTTCATCAATTATGCTAGATATTTGTTGTTGGATTTCTTGAAAACGGGCTCATTTAATTTGATTTGTAGTACTGTTCATCATTCAATTGTCTGTTGACTTCCAATATGTAATCTTCTCGATCCATGACTACCACTACGCTTCCTTTGCAAGCAGGTTTAATAATCACGTCTGGAATTTGTTGCAACTCTTTTATGACTTTTCTTCCTCTTGTTTTTTTTAAATTAGATTCTGCACTTCTTTTTGTATTGGGTTGTCCTTTGGTTCCCCAGTCTGACTTATGAGTAAAGGGAGGATTATTGGTTTACATGTATTTTTTTTTCACAGTAGGCTGCCAGTTTTAATTTTCTATGGAATTCATGGATGTCCGCCCAAAAGGTTCATGTGGGTTCTAGTTTGGAGTAGGGCTAAATGTTAATATTCTTGATAATAATGTGTTTTGTGGTAGGAAAAGGTTAATGTATTTGGAGTGGTTTAAAATATCTATAATGTTCATTCTGTTTTATTCATCCCAAAAAATGTTTTTGTTTGGGACATAATTGTTTAAATATTCAAGACCGACATTTATGTCATTTCTTCAGTCCCTTGAATTTTGTCTTTTTGTACTGTGGAATTTGTTTCTGGTAGTTTTGGGGTGTATTTTTCATTTGAAGCAAATTTTTTATTGATGTAGTCCAACATGTGTTGTCCAGGAAAAGGTAGTAGACTAGAGAAGTTAAAACAAACTGCAAAATAAACTGTTTTGAGATTTTATTAAGACTTTTTAATTATTTATCGTAAAGGGAATTACCATATTTGTAAACCCATAAAAAATGCCTTATTTTTAACTTGTGTATTGGCTTGTTTTAGTTTTTTCATTATGTGACCACAATGATAGATTTTTGCCTCTGTAACTCTGAATCTTCATATTTTGGAATCCTGCTCAAATTTGAGTCCCCCATTAGAATGGCAGGGTTTTTAACTGAAAGTTGCCAGTCCTTTACTTTGTGAATTATTTCTGTTTGTCGGTGAGGAGAATACAAGACCTTAAGCTATTTCAGATGTACCCATTTTTCAATTTTGGTTCTTTCTTCTTTTAAGTAGTTTTTTTTTAACCTGATGCTTAAGGTTATCTGTATTTGTGTTTTACCCATGTTGTATGCAAGATTCTGTGCTTAATAATGGTATGGATTGTTTCCCTACGTCCGGTTGTGTAGTGAGATGATTGGGATGTATCCAAAGAAGCGATTGTGCTTTGTTTCATCTTCCCATGTCCAGAAGAGAAAAGTAAATCATATTTTAATGGAATCCCGTGGAAGGTATTGTCCAGTATCAGTGAATATACTAATAAGTAATTCCCATGAATTTTGCAATTTAGAGAATTTGCACTGTCATGACAAATCTATTTGTACACCTTGGACAACTTTCACTTACACATGCCCAGCCATGATTACCCTTTCATTCATTCATTACCAGGATGTTTCAATGTAGGACTGTGTGTATATGATAAATAATCTCTATTGAAATTCATATAAAATATAAAGGAATGTATTAGAAAGTAAAAGATGTAAAGAAACTGTTAAATTGTTTTTACTTTCACCAGCTATATGTCTAAAGGTATGCATTTGAACATTTGATTTGAAGAACTTGAAGCATGGCACCATGCAGAGTGCAATAGAATGTTTCTTTGCATTATGATTGTTGCACGCAACACTTTTGGTAGTTAGTGACCGTTTGCGCTCAGTGGGTAGCTGAATGTTCATGTACAGCTGTCCTGCCAGTCAGGAAAAGTTGCACACCTTGTAATGAAGTAGCACCTTCAGGGCAAGTGTCAACTTTGTAATCACTTAAATGGATTTTTGGAGAACAAAGAAACGTAGTCTGACACATAGTAGTTTGGTCAAATTCAAGTTAGGCCAAGGCAAATGAGTTTTGAAAAAACATAGTCTGCAAAATTATAAACATAGACCATTACCACCAGAAAGCAACTCAAAATTTATTATTAATTTATTGTCAAAAGATTTTTCAAATGCTGTGTAAAACTAAGGCCAAACGGACCTCAAGTGACTGTGCAGAAATTGCCATCGTCAGATGTAACTGAGGGCAAAGTCAGATACAGTATGTGGCACATCAGCCAAAGGTTTTGGCAATGTTTTATGGTACTGGTGATTTTTTTTTGTGTGTCTGTCAGATATTTCAAAATGTACTTCCCATGAAAATGGTCATTTGGATTCACAAACACCAAACTAAGAAACTTCAATTTATGTTTAGTTTTATTATAATCAAATAATTTTGTAGTTACTTTGCTTTGGATATTTGACGATATAGGGATAAAACAAAGACAATTCTAAGTTGCCAGACAAAGTATATACAGTATTTGAATAAATCAAAAATTTAATCACCTTGCATGCATGGAAAAGTACAGTTATTGGTTCCAAGCTTTAACCTTCAATTTCTATGCTTAAAACATTTGTATTTATTCCTTGAAATACAAGGTATAATTGAGAGTGCTGTTCTGGGATGTGACACGATTAGTTTATTTCAATTTGAATATATATATAAACATTTGTAAACAATCTAATCCAAAGCTCAAGGGAAATTTATTTAAGCTTCACTGATTCAAAGAAGGATTACAATGAACAAATGAAAAAGGCCTTAAGGGTTTTAAGAGTTAACCACCTGGGAGCTGTCCAGTGTTAATTAGGACTGATATGTCTGCAGGCAACTGTACTTCTGCAATTTACCAAATTTAAATTTGCCTCCAATTGTGTTACGGTTCAAGGAATTTCAGTGATTGGTAAAAAAAATAGCAATCCTTGCACAAGATAAAAACGTAAAGATAAGCTAATCACAAAACATTCAGCTTTACTGTGCTTCTCTTTTAATTCTTTAGGTGAACCACCTTTATTAATTTACTGCAAAGGTTAGGTGGGTGGGGGGTTCGGGGGTTCCCAATGCTAAACTCATATTTGTTTTCCATTCTGAATTAAATTCTAACTTTGCTACAATAATTGTCAAAATGCAATGCAAAAGAAAATTATTAATGCCATCATATTGCATACTAAGGGTAAAGTGACAAAGAAAAAAGTGGAGTGTGATTAAAAATACTTTTAAAAATCATCTGGTGAGAGTAAGTAAAGCCATGATAGTCTCTAGGTTACTTGTGCTGTATAATACAATGGATGTCAAGCTTTTTTATGGTGCAGTCCCCATTATTAAAAAAAAAAAACCTTATCATAATTGATATTTTCTGCTAAAGGCAGGCAAAACAAACTTGTTGGATTTGACGATGCTACTAACAAACTTATAAATATCCACAGTGACATTGCCAACTGTGTATAAGAAAACAAAGTTGTATGAGATAAGGGGTTTGACCTCCATGTCAGCCCAATGTGAGCAAAACAATGACCTATGCTTCTTCCTGAGAAGAATCTAAATGATGTTAACGGAAAAGAAAACAAAATAAAAGCAGGAATACGTGATTATAGTAATAGCATATTATGATCTACAGTATGTGTCTGTGGCTTTGATGCGATTGGTAAGTTTGGCTTTGGTGATACAAAAGAAATACAAATGTGAATTACACAAGGAGGAGCAGAGTTGTAGGAGGCATGCTGAGAGTCACCTTCAAAACCGGCAAGAGTAGAAGTGGTCAGGAACCAAGCAAGGCACCTCAAAATGACAGTCTGAGAAGCAGGCTTTACAGGAATGCACTTAAGAGATAGATTCACGGGAATACTGAGAAATGGCACTGAAGGTACACATGGGGCAAGAGATATTAAATATTTTTAAATTCCATTAACTGCCATTGATAGCTAACATAAGTAGTAAGACATAAATGACAAAAGTCAGTCATTTCCCAACCTGCTATATCCTAACACAGGGTCACGGGGGTCTGCCGGAGCCATTGCCAGCCAACACAGGGCATAAGGCAGAAACAAATCCCGGGCAGGACACCAGCCCACCGCAGGACACACACACCCACACACCATGCACACACTAGGGACAATTTAGGATCACCAATGCACCTAACCTACATGTCTTTGAAAAGTGGGAGGAAACTGGAGTACCCGGAGGAAACCCACGCAGAGACGGGGAGAATATGCAAACTCCACGCAGGGAGGACCCATGAAACGAACAATGACAAAAGTAATACTTTAAATATTGGGGTACTTTTTTTAAATAAAGTAATCCATTGCAAATTGCTTCTCTCAAATTTTAATGGGATTACTTTATTAATTTATGGAAAATGTAATCATATTAACAATTACCTTATTGTTATGTTATTTTTTAAACCATGCAAATGTGTACTAATTGGAAAATATAAATATGACATGCCATGTGTTACCAATTGGAAACTATACATATAACACACAAATGTCCCTTTAATAGTTTAATAAGTAGTGAAAATGAACAGAAATTCAGCAATTAAACAACAAACTGCATAACTTAAATTAGCACTGTACCATTTTAAACATTTAGTTTTGTTCTGACTCAGTGAGACGATAAGGAAGTTAGTATGACGACCAGGAGAGAGGATATTAAATAAAAACCATGCCAAAGTTCATTAACTAGGAAACAAACCCATCTTTAATCAAATCAAAGTGTTGACAAATATATCAAGGAAGTACATAAAAAAATGAAGAATGACAGCAATCATAATATTAATATGTAAAGTTCAGTTAATTTAACTGTACAAATATTCCTCTTAATTTGCAGAAAGGTTAAAAAGATGTGACAGAATAATCGAGATTTATCTCGGAATATGGCAGTACATTTTTACAACACCTAATGCTTATAGCATTTACATTTAATTAAATATTGAAGACCTTTTTGCCTAGGTGAATCTAATTTCATACTAGCTCTTTCATCAAGAGGTTGTATTTCACAATAAGCCAAAATATTAATGTAGTGATACTAGGTTTAATTGTGAAGGTTCAGTTCACTTCACATTGCTTTTTCAAAGTGTTGAAGAACTTCAGAAATATTAGAATACCTGCCCTTCAAGACATTGGGAACATTTACAAGTTATTTTCTTAGAAGGCTATGTGTAACAAAAATAACAAAATTCTTGTTAAATCGGTAACTGGAATGTAATTACAAGAATTTAAACTGAAACCAATTAAACTACTTTCTTACTGGAAAAGTAATTAGATTGTGATGCATTACTTTGAGTCATGCTCCCACCATCTCTGAATGAGAATAATGTCAAGTATACATGTATAACTTAAAAAATACTTAAAAAGGTAAATTTGTCAACTTCAATGTGCCCATCTGTGTCAAAAGATAATTAGATATACTGGTATAAACAGGTAGAAAAACTGAAGTATTTTACAGCACATTACATTAATTAATAAGTATAGCACCCTGACAGAAAGAATGAACAAGATATGATCTCCTCAGCATACTCCCTAATTTTTTTTGTCCTTTTGATTGCTACTTAAGTGTTTTCGATTTTAAAACACAACATCTGAAATTGTACATTAAATTTATTGTATGTGCACTCACAAGGACTTATAATGGGAGCCACCAAGTGCATGCACCATAACTAGAATTGAGTCTTTTGGCAACTGTACTTTCACTAGGATGTGACCCTACATTTGAGAACTACTGGTTTAATGTGGTACCATTATTTATAAAATTATCTCTAAATTGCCCAAAATCTAAGTCATTCATTATTAAAGTAGATATGAAAGTACTGTAGTAATGTCAAACAGGACAAACAATAATGCAAAAATTATAATAACCAAAAAATGTTCAGCCCTAACTCTTATTTGTTGTATAATAAAATGTACAAGACATGATAACTGAATATGTCAATATTTACTATTACTTTAAATGTAACTTAGTGGGGTGCTGTTGTGCTGAGGCGATGCTCTGCTATAAAGGTTCATTGCCATTGTGGATGTCTGTAGATGTTTCCAAAGAAGTACATAGTATACCTGGCACAGACTAGAAGTTTCTAGAAATCATTGTTGAAAATGTGTGAGACCCCACACACAACAACAAATTTCACCTATTTTCTTGTCATCTAGTCTGACTTCAGGCATTTTCTTTGTGATCATTTTTTTTATTTCATATAGAGGAAGAGGAGGGTACAGGAAAATATTTTAATAATATACAAATCTGACCCCACCCTCCACTTGCAAAGTCTGTCTCCAGTTATTGGAGCACACAATGGAAGTTTAGGTCTTCAATGAACATTGTACAATAATAGATTTAAACTCTTAAATCAGATTGTCGTGACTCTCGACAGACAAATTCAGCTTGCTGCAGTTGTTTGAGTATTATCTTGTAGTAAATAATCAAAAGGTTGTTTTGTATATATTGCACTGTGCGTTCTTTCACTTATCTCTTATTGACTATCAGTCTGTCATGTGACGTTAAGATGCATATGAAAAATTCATTGCTCACCCTGTACTGTAGGATTTGAGTAATAAATGTATGTTTAATATGTGTGATTTGAAATTGGGTGGCTCCAGCTGGCTTATGAGTAAATCATTGAGGTTAACATTAACCTTGCATACCACATTATTAATCTAGGAAGATAATTATTTAAGACTTGCCCAAAACTGGGACTCCTTTTGCAATTCTCAGATGGGTTGAATCTAGCCTAAAATCAGCCTGATTATCTTGTATTGTGTGCCTAGCATTATGTTAATTGGCATTTTTTTCCTAGTTAAACCCGTTTTCTAATTAATTCAAGTTCACGTCTATTCGGAGAGCACAACTCGTCTAAAATGAATGATTTCAGAAGTATAATATTTAACATGCCTACAATCAAGAGTTAGTTCCTGTCTTGCTGACACAATAGATTCATACTCCTTACTACTGAATAAACAGTAATTTATTTGTATTTTAAGATTACACTAAATTCTTAGTGTTTGATCATCTAATGTATCCAGTCTATAATTTTCCAATAAAAGAATTTAGTAATAACATGGGATAAGAGCCTTTTTGGTGTATGTACCAGAGTTTATAATCCTTTTTTTATCTAATGTGCTCAAAATTACCGTTTTTAGTATAGATATACTGGGGGGACATGAGGTCACTGGAAAGGGGTGTGTGGTGCTCTTGATAGCTATGCAAAAGTGCGAAGATTCAAGTCTTTAGAGTCCTGGTACTTCCTGTCTTGCTATATGGTTGCGAGACATGGATACTATCCAGTGATCTGAGATGAAGACTGGACTCCTTTGGTACTGTGTCTCTCAGAATTCTTTGGTACCGCTCATGGAATGGTTACTCATGGAGTTCGAAATAAGGCACTTTAGCTGCATTGTGAGGGAGCGTCATTATGGCATTACAGCCATGTGGCACAATTCCCAGAGAGTGATCCAGCTCGTAGAATCCTCATTGTTGTGGACCCGAGTGGCTGGACCAGGCCAAGAGTTCACCTATGTAACATCTGGCTGCAGCAGATATAATATAATTTCTGGAGGGTAGGACTGGACTGTGTGTCTGCCTGGGGGGGCTGCCAACCGGGATCCCGAGCTGTTTCGTTGTGTGATGGGTGCGGCAATGCACTGTACCCATTGCATGCTCCTCAACTCGACTTGATCCCACCATCCATTTTCAGACTTGTTTAGTGTTATTCAGGGTCATATGAAGTTAAACATTTTTCCTGGTATTGCTGTGCACAAGACAAGAACTACAGCAGTTTACACTCACACACACACACACACACATTAACACACAATATTTGCCCGGACTTGGAAGGGAATTAAACTGCTCATCTTTGTGGACGTAGGAGGAAAACCAACAAAATCACGGAGAGAAGTTCCATAATATAATGAATATAGTTGGCCCCGAACCCTTTACCCATTACTTTGAGATTACTTGATACTTACATAACCTAACCACACTGCTTTGATTTTGGTTTAATCATACCAGTCTTTTGTTCTTTGTAGATTATTAATTGTATTGGTTCATGTATTCTTTTTAGCTACTGTTTCTGTTTAGTCTTCATATTGTTTATATCCATTCATCCATCTACCTTTTTTCTGAATCTTTTTTGTGATGACAAGATCATGGGTTTAGTGTCCTAAAAAGTTTCACTAGTACTCACCATTATAGACTATTAAATTAGAATTCAATAGTCCATGTAGGTGACATGGTAGGATTCCTTAGCTTTGCAAAGTTCAGAGCAGCCAGTGTTGACTGGTACAAGCCAGGATGATACCACAGTCAGACGCAGAGTTTAAGGCAATACAAATGAATGACAATACAAGTGCAAGATATTAATATTAGACATTTGAAGTCTTATGATTCTATATATGGTTCTTTATATGGTTACTTACAATGGATTTGTCAAAGCAGCACAGTTGTATATTTCAGTCTTTACATTTGCTTGATCTGGAATGCAGCACAGAACAAACAGCTTTAAAGACAAGACACTGTTGAGTTAGTGAATGGACGATGATACGTATTGAGCAGCAGTTGCTTTATTTCTCCTGCATGTGAAATAAGGTCAGTACGTTCAACTGGAAAATAGAGAAAACAAGACCACCCCCTTGTAGCCTGCAGAGTTGCTAAAATGCATTATCTTGGTCTTGTGTACCTCTTTTAGCGACCATAGAAAGCTAATTACACAGTTGGCCAAAGAATGCAGCCACCAAAAGCCGAGTTCATTAACAAAACAATAGCAATCACTTGTAATTTGGCTGCCTTTAGGACCTCACATTGAAAAGCCTAATGCAGAATACTGAAACAATGTTTTAGTTGTTAAAAAAAAGAATTGCATTTTCTGCTTTCAAAATTGACCACTCTTTTGGTTTATAGATAATTACAGAAAAGCTCTTTAATTTGTGGATTTAGCTAACTTTGTGTGCCTAAACAATTCTGCCTGTCGTCTACAATTGTATGCCTTTATTCAACTGTGATTTTATTCTGTTAGGCTAGGATGCTAGCAGCAAATCTTTTCAAGGGTACTTGGCTGAGGAGTGGGTTGGGGGAATGGGAGGGGAAGTCAAAGAAAGAGAAAACCAATAATTATTGTTCCAAATAGTTTTGCAACTATTTCAGAATATATTAAAAGGTGTAGATTGAATGGATAGCATTAATAAAACTATAGTTGGAATGTAAATCGCTAAAAGACAGCTAGGTTGAGATTCATGTGAAAAAAGAAGAATATAATCGAAGCCTGTACATAAATGGACCTGTTTCCATTTTATAATTATGACTGTGCCATTGTATTTGAATCTTCTTTAATTCAAAGATGGCCCTTTAAAGTATATACACTTTTTAATTGTACACAGTACTCCCATAACTTAATTTTAGTACATGTGTTTAGAGATTTATGTTCTTAACATGTCCTAAAGTCATAACATGTTGAAAGAGTTGACATATAATTTTTTAGAACCTTATTACCACTAAGATATAGTAGCTCCTGTTTGCAATAATATCAACTGTAATCTAATACAGTACAGTTAGTAATAATAATAGTAACGTAATGCAATAGGAAAATAATTCATTAATGCACACTCAACCAGATGTTAATGTCACCAGTTTTATGTTGTAAGTAATGCAAATAAATACAGTATAGTAACCATTGGTAGATAATCTGCCTAAGACCTCAGGTGAAGGACTTTAAATGACAAGGCTGCCCATTAAATAGCAATGTTTGGCTTGCTGGGTGACCATGAGCAAATGAGTTATTATACACTTATCTTGTACATTGCCTTGGATAAAGGCATCTTTCAAATGAATAATAATAACCGTGACTTTGCTTAATCTGTTTTTTATCTTTGTTTGAACAGTGTGTACTTTATCAGTTTTATGTCTCAGTGTAAGTTTTCCAAAAGAAAACTTTTAGGAAATGCACTGGTGTCAGCTGTAGACTTCTTACATTGTTGTTTGCTGTTCATCAGTCATTACTAATTTTCTCTTTTCAATTATCTTTTGAATGATGTATTTTATTCGAAGATACTATAAAATGCTTCAAAACCAACATGTGTTCCTTTTTCGGTATTGAACAGCTAGCTTGAATGCACTTGTACTGTTTCTCCCTCTTTTTTTCATAACTACTGACACATTCAAGGTACAATATTGAGCAACTGCAGCTACACTAAAAAAACTTTACTTTGTGTAGCCAACACTTCAAAATGATTGATAAAATAGTATTCTCTTATTTTTAAAGTGTCTTTTGAGTTTTTCAAATTTTTCATTGCCTGCTGTTTTACTTTAAATGGTTGATTATGTATGTATATATAAGCTAGTGTTGTTGGTCCTTGTCTCGTGTTTTTATATTTACACAAGGATTTACTGCACACAATTTAAGATTTATTTATTTCTTTTTAGTTTTCTCTCTGTAGTTAAGACTAACCAAGGTACCCGGCATTGCCTAGGAATAAATAAATGGGGAAAACTGCCTTTTGGAAATTCCACATGGCTAAACCAACTCTCAATGAGACAAAAAGACATAGTGTTAGAAAAAAGCTTTAATCCATCAGGTACATTTCATTCATCTATCATGACTGCATGTTTAATGGGAAAAGTGAAACTGGTATAAAAAAAATTTCAATTTAGTAAAAATCGTTTCATTTTTAAATGATGCTATGGGGATTCTATCCCATTTTTGCAGGAGTTCAAACACTAGCAAGCCTTACTTAGTGCAGTTTGTCAACAGGGAACTGATAGCCTAATGATCAGTCTACAAAGCCAATAATCAGCTTTATAGGTAAACATGGCAGAACTTGTTCAAATGAATGCCGTGGACTCTGTTCTGCTGGTGTTAGTGCATAGAATGTAACAAAAGTGACAAAGGTGTAAACAGAAAGCGATATTAGGGGTGGTGTCGTGATTTCCTGATGTTTGCACAGCATTCTCAAAGGCTGGGTTTCAATTCAAGCATCTTCATTATGCAATAGCTGAAAACAGGACTTTTGACCAATGAATATGTGGCAGAGGCAGTCTTCAATTCAAAATTGTTACACAATATAAAGGGGGGCTTCCTGTTTGTTCACTACTTTAATTTTCTGGAGATATCCAATATTTTAGCAAGAAATACATGCATTTTTTCATGTTTTGACTGTACAATATGAAGAATTGACAAGTGAATTATGCTATATGTTAGTGAAGTATTCCATTAAAAATGTATTCCATATTTGTGGTGGCTCAACAGCTTTCACAGACAGCAGCTCAAGTGATGTAAAAATGGCAATGGTATTTTATTGCCAGTTGTGGAGTGTTTGTGACATAACATAAAATTTTTAAAAGAAGTACCAGATGGAGAGTGAAATTTACTGTTGAAATATCAAGGTGAAATTGTTGGCTGCTTCAGGCAAGGATTTAGGGCAGGTCTGGAGCTTTGCTTAACACCTATACTGTTTGAGAAGTTTTTAATTTTTATGTAATAAAAGTTCTGCGGTGGGCTGGCGCCCTGCCTGGTGTTTGTTTCCTGCCCCTCCGTGACCCTGTAGTTAGGATATAGGAGGTTGGATAATGGATGGATGTAATGAAAGTTTTTTCTCATCCCATCTTCTCAACAGCTTCTTCTAGTGAGAGTTGCAGTGGCAAGCTAAGAATGTCATCCCAGACTTCCTTGTCCCCAGCTGCAGATTCCATTACTTCCTGGAGAATTAGCAGGCATTCCCAAGTCAAACAGCAGATATAATCCCTCAACGTGTCTTGGGTGTGCCACAGGGACTCCGTCAAGTAGGACATGCCCAAAGCATCTCCAGTGGAAACTTCCTAGGGAGCGTCCTTATGAAATGTCCAAATTATTCCAGCTGGTTCCTCTCGAATTCAGAGGAGTAGCGACTCTACTCTGATGCTCTGATGGTCTCCCGACCACTTAGCTTTTCACTCTGTCACGGAGTGTCAACGCAGCAGCCCTGCAAGGTAACCTCATTTCTGCCGCTTGCAATCTAGATTAACTGGTAAACCAAAAGTTTTGTCTTTAGGCTTGGCTCCAGTCTTACCACCAAGTACCAGTGCAGCTCTCGCAGAATGGCTTTTACCTTTCCAATTCACTTATTGTTGTCGTACTCACTTATTCCATCACTAATGAACAAGAATCCAAGATACTTGAGCTTCTCCACTAGGGCAGTTGTTATCCCTTCGTAAAATATAAATATGTGTACAGCGTGCTGTAGACAAAATATTTTAACAAGAGTGGAACTGTCCCAGCAAGTTTCTTGAAGGAATAAGTATGCCAAATTTCAACAAAATTAGTCCCCTGGGAAATGAGTTATTTCATCTGGATAGTCAGACATGGCTATTGTAGTAGGTGCTTTTCACCTTATGTCTCAATGCATGCTCAATAATCCAGGCAAGGAAATTCTAGAAAGTTGATTCACTTTCTAGAATTTCCTTACCTGGATTGTTGAGTATGTATCAAGACATTTTGACTCCCTTCGGCAAGTAAGTGAGTATGAGCAAACAGCACGTAAGATGGCAGAATACAGGAACCACCTGAGATTCAGCCTCAGATGTAGACAGAGTGGAATTACACCTAAAAGTCTACAGATGAAATCGTCAGTGAAGGGTCTCCGAACTACAGAAATCCTACAGAAGGCACAGAGCCAGCTGCTAAATGAACGGGTGAGACAAACTAACTTTACTATTGAGGTTTTGAAATCTAAAGAGGAGCAGATTCGACAAAGGCTTTTATTGCTTTCAGATGAGAAAATGCTTCAACAGGTGATTGAATTCATTGAGAAGGCTTGTCTAGCACAGCACGAAAAGTCTAAGACTAGGCAGCAGAGGAAGTTTGATCTACTTGTGGTGTGCCAGAAACATCAGCATACGATAGGGAGTGTCCTCTACAGCCAGCAGAGAGAAGGATGCCAGACACAAACCCAGGATTTGGACTAGTGGGTGAAGAACCTGTCTGACAAACAACTCACCCAAGCGGAAAAAAAGTCCTTGCTAAAGGGTTAAACTTTGCTGTCACACCAAAACAAATCCCGCTAGAGGAACTGATCACAGCCGCAGAGTCAGCAATCAGAAATAACAACATTGTAGAGGTGGCAGCAGAACAACTACGGATAAAAGTTTCGGCATGTCTCAGCAATGCTAAAACCCTTGCACCCAATATCGGTATTGAGGAGAGGAAGGCTCATTTTTTCATCATCATTCTTCCGGCAGACAAGGGGAGGTGCACAGTGGTGCTAAACAGAAGGACTATCATGAGAAAATTTTGTCTCTGCTTAGTGACAAAAACACGTATGAACTCCTAAAACGAGATCCAGGTAGTGGTTACAGGAAAAAGGTGATAGATTTTCTCAAGCAGTTAGTGCATGACAACACGATTGACTGGACCTCATACCACAGATTATACCCAGGGGAAGCTACACCAAGTCTGTATGATTTACTGAAGATACATAAACAGGAGGCACCGTTAAGACCAATTCGGTTACATATAACATCTCAAAGTTCCTGGCCGCTGTCCTCAACCCGTTGGTAGGCAGCTCAAAACACCATATTCAGAACACTTTGGATTTTGTGGAGAATGTGAGAGATGTCATTATGGAGGCAGATGACACTATGGTCTTGTATGATTTTACATCTCTATTCACTTGTGTTCCAGTTACGGAAGCAGTGGAGGTGGTCTGTAAGAGACTACAGGATGACCCCACACTCAGAATAAGGACCACTTTCAGCACCGACCAAGTGTGTCTGCTCTTGGAACTGTGTCTTCAATCTACATATTTTATATACAAAGGCCAGTAGTACAGGCAGAAACATGGGTGCGCCATGGGTTCCTCAGTTTCAACTATTGTGGCCAATCTGTATATGGAAGAAGTGGAAAAGAGGGCGCTATTTTCCTATTGTGGAACACCACTGAAACCATTGGTTCAGGTATGTGGACGACACCTGGGTAAAAATCAAATCTCAGGAGGTACCATAATTCACTGACCACATCAACTCAGTGGACAAACACATCCAGTTCACCAGGAAGTCATGAAACATGACAAGCTAGCTTTCTTAGATTGTGAAAATTCCATCAGTAATGGGGGACATTTGAAAGTTGATGTGCACCGTAAACCCACGCATACGGATCAGTTTTTATGGTTTGACTCTCACCATCTGATAGAGAACAAAATAGGTGTCATCAGGACTCTACAATACAGAGCAAACACCATACCCACAGACACAGCAGCCTGGGAAGCAGAAGAACATCATATCAAAAAGGCCCTCAGTAAATGTGGTTTTCCCAGCTGGACTTTTGTCAAAGCAGGGAAGACATCTAAAGAATGCTCTAAGCAATCCAGGAGAGAGGAAGGACAACTGCTGCCTAAGCAAAAACCTTTGATGATCCCTTATGTGTCAGGAGTATTGGAACTGCTGAGATGCATTTTTTCAAAACACAAGGTCTTGGTGGCTTTCAAACCCCAAAACACGATACAGCAAAAATCGGCTCACCCCAAGCATCGGGTGCCCCAGCACAGACAGAGTAATATATTTTTTTTCTTTTTTTTTTATTTTTGTAACTGTGTCCTGTTCGGCTGTGAAGCAATCAGAATTGATGTCTGAATGCTGGCGACTAGCCTTACAGTTTTTCTCTCAGGTGGAGCGTTACAGCTTCTGCTGACGCCACGCCTGATACCAAAACTTTATTAGAAATATTTTCAGATGTTTTTAAGATTCGAACCGGACACGGAGACAAAAATGAAAGAAAAAGAAGAGAGAAAAGGAGGAGATGGAGGTAAAGGGGGAAGGGGGGGTTTTCGTATAGAATAAACAATAAATGAACCAGAATCCGCTTCTAGACCTGCAGAAAAAGAGGGGGAAAAAAAAACCACAAGACAAAAACATTGATGCATCAGCTACATGAAGATATATCAAAGTAAAAATGTTTGCTAACAATCATACAGTAATCATTACTAAGGCATTTAGGGCCAACCACAGCCTTAGGTCATGTGCTGAAGATGTCCAAGTCATACCTATGAAAGCACCATGTGAGCACCTGTGTGCGTACGCACGCTTGTATGTGTAAGGTTTCTCTATAGGAGCGTCCAATAGTGAGTGTTAAGGGCCACAGACCTGCCCCCAAAAACGTGCGGAAGATGGAGGGAGTTCCAAGCCGAGAAATCCAGTGGTCACCCCAGAGCGTGGAGACCCCAGGGAGACCGTCACCAGAGAAGCCCCAACCCCCCCTCGAGAGGCGCAGAAGATCACCCCGGGGGGCCACAACCAGCAGCCTGCAGAGTTCCGGGAGACATCAACGGCTAGCCCCCAGGCCCGCCCGTAGCCGCTCACCCCGGAGCCGGCTGGGCCCGGAACCCAGCAGCCCGGGACACAAGGGCGACCCACCCCGCCGAGGACCCAACAGAGCCCAGGGACCCAGATCCCACCAGGATCGACCAGACAGATGTTTAAAAAAAAAAGTGGCAGGGGGAGGGTAGGCGAAGATGTTGTAGCATTGCCAGATGTCCCAGGAGAGGGGAGGAGTCCAAAACCCCACCTGACATATACAGTCACACACAAACACAGTCATACACTCCCTCCCTCATGCTCTCACATACACATACAACCCAAGACTTACAAGGATGTACGCCAGACACCCATTCACACTCCCCATACACACCCTACTAACTCTGGTCCCGGTGCTGCCGTACCGAGGGCACAACCATTCCCGGACGCCAGAGTTAGCCCCGTTCCGCTGGGGTAATAATGAGCAGGCACCCCCGTCCAACGCAGAGCAAAGCAACCCACCACTCCAGACCACAGGCAGACGGCCAGCTCCCACTCCTAGCCTCCAGCCCCGGGCAGCTAACCGAGAACAGAGGTGTAATAAGACCTCTAGTCTCCCTCCGCCGGCTCCAATGTAATGTTAACGTGTGTTGATAAGGTGCATTTTGTGGTTGGGGGGGCGCGGCAGTGCTGGCATCATGTGGCCTACACCAGCTGATGCCAACACACAGCCCCACTAATATAGTTTACGCAGTTAAGTGCCAAGAGGATTGCCATGAATCATACATCGGGGAAACCAAACAACCACTGGCGAAGCGAATGACACAACACAGAAGAGCTACCTTGTCAGGCCAGGACTCCGCAGTCTATTTACATCTACAGGATAGTGGTCACTCTTTCAGTGATGAAGATTTGCACATCCTGGACAGGGAGGAATGCTGGTTTGGTTTACGTGAAAAGGAACGACCATCTCTGAACCGAGGAGGGGGCCTAAGTGTACATCTTTCACCATCTTACAATGCGGTGATTGCAGCCATTCCCCAACTCTCTGTGAATGGTACTCATGGCCATTGATCAATGGACAATTTGCATATCATTGATCACACGGCCCGTTGTTAGTCAATGGTGCTAGTTCAGTCATTAGGCCAAGGGACTGTTTATAAGGTTGGAGAAACCTGCAGTCAACTGAGACTGAGGAAGTCACTTGGATGAGTGATGAAACGTATAGGAAAAAAACTATGTCCAGATGAATAGAATCAATTTTCTAGAACTTTTCACCTTTTCACCCAAAGCTAAAAAAGGGTACAGAGTCAGGATCCCCACACAGATTTTTAAGCTTCCAGTCATGGGCAATATGCACCATACCCCTTCACCTTAATCAGTGATGGAATTAACTAACTGTATGCATTTGAGTAGTTTAAATATATACGCCACTTTTCAAGTGAGTTTTATAATGCCTAAAAGATTAAATAAATAAATATGAATAGATAATTAGATTGCATAATATTAAGTATTGCTCACAAGGTAATGTAACTGAAAATTGTACTCACAAAGAAATTTTTTTTATTTAATTTTATTGATATTCCTTGAAGAAAACAACATTTCATACAGTACTATCAAATTTAACAAACCATTATTTAACCACCGTCTGAGAAGCAGAGATAATACAATATGAGCAAATCTTTTTAAAAAAAACACCAGAGAGATAGAGAATATCCTTTTCCCCGATGTAAATGCTTATTCTAAGATTTGATTAATTAGATCTTGCCATATTTTAAAAAAGTTTTGAACAGGTCCTCTAACTGAGAATTTAATTTTCAAATGAAGAAAATTTTCTGCTCATGCCAGCCCGATCATTAGAGGAAATACTGGCCACTTGTGGTTGTGATTCTAGCTGAGTGTCATCTAATATATTTTAGGCTGCAAATGACTGGTCATTCTCTATTATTTCCACCAAGAATCACTATAAGAAAGAGGGAAGTCATAATATTTTTGTGTAAGAATAAGGGCAACTAGGAACCGTGTGGTGATCATGGAGTCCAACATTGACTGAAGTCATCAAAGATATTCGCTTTAAGAACATCACATTTATATTGTATCAATAAACTAATCTTCATAGCATGCACAAGAGCTTGGCAACATTTTTCATCAGTCTATTTCATTACATTACCTGTGTACATTACGTAGAAATACGGTAGATATGGTCATGCATAAACTCAATGGCCAGTTGAACTGTTAAAAGGCTGATATTCAAAAACACTAAAAGGTCAATCACACTTCAACTGGCTGTTCTGTTTAGTCTTCATATATTTCTCAAATTAGAAATAAACCAGGAGCACAAATGCACAAAGGAGAAGAATAATGCTTCTAAAATCGAATGTGATGCTTTTCTGCATAAAACTGTTTATTTTACTTTTTTGATACCATATGTATTAGCTGGATAGTTCTTCTTGAAGATTTTTGTTCATAGTCTTATTTTCCTCATTTCTAAATAGTTGAATACTAGACTTTGTCAGAATTAGCCAAACCATGTCCTTAACAGCTCTAAAAACTGTACCTGGGCTTGCTTGTGCTGTAGTGGTTTTTTTCTGTCACTTTTGATATTTTCAATAAAACATTCACATTTTTTGGCTATAATCATTGTATTCTTTGCTTTAGTAATTTTTCAATTTGAAAATGTTTTTAATACAGTCAATTCACAACGTAAGCTGTGCAGTTTTAATATGTTTTAGAGTATAGCATTTAATTATTAAATTGAGGCTAAAAACAAAACTTATTTTTATTCATAACTCATTCTTGATATCCTTATATTTTGTCTCATTTCACACTAAAATTGAAAACATGTTTTATCTTGTTGATTCTGCTTTAAATAAAATGTTTTCATGCTTAACCTTACTTCTTGCCAATTTGATTGATGATGAAATTCTTATTTGTGCAATGATGTACGTATTGTGCAATTGCTTGTTTTAAAATCTTAAATATTCAATGTGTACTCCGCTCAGTCCTGAGCAGATCAGGACTGTAACAACAGTGCATTGTTCTTTGTTAACAGAAACTTAAAATACAATAGTTTGTTGATTCACATTTCGGCCTACCATTACACTTTAATACTAAAATGTGTAAATATTTGTGAGTTTCACACACAGTGTGTTACTATGTAATTACATGAGCAGAAATACAAGATCCGGAAGTTCTCCTATTGACTTTATTTGCTTAAAAGCCTGCTGCTAATCTGCTTGCTTCTTTAGAAAGTCAGAAATGTTACTTAAAACCGGGAAACAAGTTGACAGAGAGGTCACCTGCAGTTAACGGAAGCTAACCATCAACAACTCCTGCCCTTGGCTTTACTCACTTGTATTTGATTCTGACCACCAGTTGTGCAGCATAATTTTATCAAATCTCAAGAAGACAGGATTTGATTTATATTACATATTTAATAGCATCCTACACTTCTATTCCATTACTGTAAAAAAAGAACCAATTTCATTAGGACACAACACAAATCACAAAATTTCCTACATAAAAAATCCTCAGTGATTTTGAGAGATTGTGTTAAAGCCCAGCTAAATAGAAGCTCTGTTTTCCACATGTTAATTAAAAAAAATAAATAAAGAGCCAAAAATGCCAATAAAGATTAAGAGCCTGGTTTCAAGGACCTTTGTTTACGAGTGAATAAGCAAATAAAGCTATGCCTTTCACACTTCCAGCCCATACAGCATGTCACATCATACTGTTAAATCCTCACAACACAGCAAGGCATTTGATATAACTGTGGCAGTGTGTTTTAAAGCTTAAAAATTTTGCATTTATGTTCCAGGGGAAGCATATGAATTAATTCAGTTGGAATGATTAAAAAACAAAGGCTTGAGTAAAAATTGTATCTGTAGATTGCAAACCATTTCAAATACAGTAGAAAAAAATATACAGTATATACCATTTTACTTTGCATATAAAAAGTATTCACCCTGTTGAAAGTTATCACCTTTTATTGTTAATACAACATTCTCACAGTTGATTTAATATGAATATTTTTGGCATAGATCAACAGAAAAGAACTTTATTATTAAAATAAAACCAAATCTCTTCAAAGTGTTATCTAAATTAATAATAAACATAAAACACAAGATGATTGATCACATATGTATTTACCTCCTTCATGTCAGTATTTAGTAGTTGTGCCTTTACAGTTATAACTGCTTTGAGTCTGTGTGTACAGGTCTCTCTCTATTAGCTTTGCTCATCTCGAAACTGCCATTTTTCTCCATTCTTCTTTGCAAAACTGTAGAAGTTCCATCAGGTTGAATGAAGATTGTGAGTGAACGGCCTTTTTCACTTTTTCTTTTTGAGATCTGGACTTGGATTCAGCCACTCTAGAACAATATTTTCTTAAGCCACCACTTTGTAGTTTTGGCTTTATGCTTTGGGCCATTGTCCTGCTGGAAAATAAATCTTCTCCCAAGGCAAAGGTTTCTTGCAGGCTAAATCAGGCTTTCCCCCATAATTCCCACATATGTTTCTGCATTACTTTAATTCTCTACCATCACGTGCCTGCTGCAGAGAAGCATCCCCACAACTTGATGTTGCCATCACCTTGCTTCATGGTGGGGATGGTATGTTTTTGATAATGTTCAGTGTTCCAACATAGTTTGATGGCCAAAGAGCTCAATGTTTATCTCATAAGACCATAGAACCCTTTTCTATCTGACAGCAGTCTCCCATGTGCCTACTAGCAAACTCTAGTCAAACTGTCAAATGTGTGTTTTTTTACCTTGAACAACAGTTGAATGCACAGTCATTCTATTCTGAGCCACTGTAACTTGTAACTCTTTTAAGAGTTATCACCGATCTCATGGTGGCTCACTATTTGTCTTCTTGCACAATCAATCATTTTTGGTGGGCAGCCTGCTTTAGGCAGATTTTCAGCTGTTTCATGCTCTATTTTCTAATGATTGGTTTAACTGGACTTATAGGGATATTTGGTGACTGGATACTTTCTTGTATCCATCCTCTGTCTTCTGCCTTTCAATCACTTTGTCATAGTGTTGCTTTGAGTGTTCTTTTGTCTTCATTGTGTAGGTTAGGCCATAATACTGACTCATCCCAAGTGGGATCTTCCAGATACAGGTAGATTTATACTACAATTAACTGAAACCTCATGGGCTAGACAGTTGATCTCCATTTAGCTAATTATAGAATTTACACAACCAATTGGTTGCACCAGTGATGGTTTAAGTGAGTTATATTAAAGGGAATGAATACCAGAGTGATTAATCATGTTCTTTTTTACACTGGTAATTGATTTAGATCACTTGCAGAGAGAGGTCTGTTTCACTTTGATATAAAAACGTCTTCTTTTGTTGATCAATGTCAGAAAAGTTAAACAAAATCCACATTGTATAACAATAAAATGCGAAAAAGTCCAATGGGGTGAATATATATGTCATGGAAGACAGCACATCTCTACCAGAAGTTCCTTACCCAGCCATGATTCTCTTTTAATGGAAGGATGGAAGGAGAGTGCTTCCCTGAGCCATATGCTCCAACAGGCCGACATTTGGCAACAGTTCTCTGGGGGGTTTCCCATATGCACTCCTGCAGGGCTTCAAGGGGATAGGAGTTCCAAAAGGCAGCCCTGCTGGGTTTCATGGAGGCCACCAGAGGGAGCAGTGAGGAGGAGCTTCCATCTTGTTAGGGAGGTTCTGCCTGACCTGGAAATGCTTCCTGGACACATTATGGCAGCACCAGAAGTACTCCCAGGTTTGGTATAAAGGAAGCCACTCCTTCTCAATTCAGTTGAGCCAGAGTCAAATGGAAGAGGATGAAGCTCACTGAGGAAGAAGAGAGAAGAGACAGAAGAAGACTTTTGTTGATAATAATGGTGTGCAACCTTTTGAAGAAGCCTGTAAAAGACATTTGTGCAAATTGAATCACTTGTGTAAACCCAGTACTTGTGTATTTTGTGTTTGGGGTGCTGCAACGTCCTCTACTGGTCACCATATATATATATATATATATATATATATATATATATATATATATGAAAGTGCCAGAGAACTGGCTGAATCCTGGTTATCAAATGAGAACGCCATCAACAGACACTTGGACATAAATCCAGCATATGCAAATTTAAGAAGAACTTATTCTTAATAGACAAGACTTTACACCCAATAAACCCGACCACACGGACCTAACCACCTCTCCAAATATATATATATATATTTTTTTTTTTTTTTTTATAAGGCTGGACGGACATCCCGGCCAGGAAAGGAAGCAGACCTGGAGAAAAGAGATGCATGGACAGCACCTATAAAATTAGAGATATCACTGGGGAATTGTTATTCCCCTAGCACACTAGATGGCAGCAGTCCCGGATATCCACACACAGTGGGAAGCCAGCAGGGCATGCCAGGAAATGTAGTCTGACAGAGCAGCCCTGCTGGGGTCACGGGATGCCGCAAGAGGACGTTGCAGGGAAACAAGGTCCCTACTCTGATAATGGATTTCCCTGTGACCCGAAAGTGCTTTCATCAGGCGAGTCAGAGCTGGGTGGTAGAGAGCAGTTCGATGATGAGAGAGTATATTGTGGAGAGAGAAAGACCAATGTTTTTGTGCTTTGAGTAATACCTTTTGGAGGTATTTAAAATAAAACCTTCATTTAATAGATAAAGGACTTTGCTTTTGTAATCGTTTTTGGGTTTGGGCAGGCTGACGCCTGGGTGTCCATCTCAATATATATACATACATTATCTAACAGAACTTGAATACCACACAGGATTAAGCATTAAAGAATCAATATGTACATACTACTCTATTTGTAGCATACCTATCACAGTGTATATTCAGTATATATTACATTAGGAAAACCTGTCTTTATTGTTTTTAGTTTGAAGGCAGTCTCTGATATTACTGACTATATCTTTGTGATATATAGATTTATGAATACAGTCAGACATACAGATGCTGTAGTTTCCTGTTTTATTTCCTAATTATTAAACCATTTTCAGTGCATGCAGACATTCAATAACAGTGCTCTATTTTTCTTTCTCTGCAATTAGAAATGGTGACCCATAGTGCATGATGCTGGGTGCTCTTCTGTTCTTTCTATATGGTGCACATATGGAAACAATTTATTAAATCTCTTTCCTGTGCTGAAAATGCTTAACTATATTTGTCAATAAAAATGAATGGTGTTTCTTTTGCTGTGTTATTAATTATCTCTATTGGTGTAATGAAACAGTGGATTAGTAAAAATCATTAGTACTTATAATGGGCAGTAATTCTTTAAATAGCAAAATGATGCTGACAAATCTTACTTCAAACGTTTTGATCTTTATATTTGGCTGAATCGAGCTTTGACATCAATCTTAACCATTAATTGTTATATTTTCACACAGTTGAAGTCCTGCTTTTTGCAGTTTACAATGATTGCATATATAGTTTCTTGACTTTAAAATAGTAGACGAGTGTGTTTTGAAAACTGATTGATGGATTGACTACTGTAATTTTTATTGTTACATTGCAAAATTGTTTGATTAGGGCAGCTAATTCCAAACACATCATCAATGATAATTACAAGAATTAAAAACATTCCTGTCTAAGCCTCTCTGGAATGCGGTATATATTATAGTAGGAAGGTCTGTATTTATTGGTTTTAGGTTTAACGTCATCCTTTGACACTCTGGTACTGTGGTTTAGTTATTTCCTAGTTTTCACATTATTGTGTACAGTACATTCACTTCAAACTATTTCTTAACTTTCCAAAATGAAATCAATTTTGAGACATAAATGTAACCATGGCTGTGATAATCAGTTTACAAAAGTAAAAGATAAATTAAAATTCTTATGGTCCCCTTTTGTGATTTTGGCATGATTATGATGGGGGTGACTCTTGCCTGCCCCAGTGGGTTTCTAAGAGTTACATTATTATGAGCCCTGTTCATTCATTTAAAAGAAGGATAAAAGGGTGAGTTCCATTTACCAAAGTAATAGAGTCTCATTGGGAAAGCCTCATCTTCAGATCTAAGGGAAGAAATATAGGATTCATTTTGGCTGTGAAACAATAGTAACTCTTTATCCTTAAAATACTTAAAACATTTGTAAAAGTTTGGCAATCCCGTTTACATATTTTCTAAACTAGGAAAAGACTGATGATCAAATGTTTTACCCTACAGTGTCTTGTAATTACTCAGAGATTATGAACTTCCAGATGCAATGCATCCTAAGACCTGGTTCCTAAATCTGCCAATAAGAGTTGTCCTTTCATTTTTATAATTAGGTTTAAGGCATTTGAAGATGATACATGATAGAGTCACAGTTGCATCTTAACTCCTCTCTTGTGTGAGATATATTAACACAGAGGATATCAAAGTTGAAGAACTAAACTTTTTGTGTTTGCAGTTTCTAAGTTTCATTTGACATTGATCTCCAGTGCATACTAGAGTTTGTGGATGGGTGCAAAATTGCAAATCCAAGACAAGGAAATGTTAGGGTGCCAAATCAGTCATCTCTGTGGTTTAATGAAAAATACAGGCACACAATGGCATGAAAGTAACAAATTAGAAAAAAAAAAAATAGCCCTAGTTGGGCTCATATTAACTCCAGGTTATAAAGGGTGGCCAATGAAAAAGTTGCCCGCCTCCACTGAGACGACTGCATTACGCGGTGAAGAGAAAAATTATCAAATTTGGTACCCACATTTATAGAAGATGCTGAAACTGATCTCCTTGTGTGTCAGTACATCTCTGTGCCTGTTTCAGCATTTTCATGTACAGTACACTCTTTTTCATACAAAAGATTCCCTAGAGTTTAAGAGGAATGTAGTGATAAATTAACACAAACCATATTGTGTTTCATTTCTGTGGGAAAAAAAACACCTTGTTAATGAGAAGGATCAGGAAGTCAATGGAAAATGGACATGTGTGCAACAGCATTAGAAGACCACTGGTGGGAATAGAAACTTTAGGATAAATGAAATTGCCAAAGGCTGGAAAATGTTGCCATAGTCTCTGGAAAGGGTCAATATTTAGAGTAAATATGAATGCACGGATCCATTTTTCCTTGTGTCAGTGATACAGGTTGGTGGTTGTAGGTTAATGGTCGAGAGATTGTTTTCTTGGAACACATTAGATTCCATAATACCCTTTATAAATGCATACTTCCAAGAGGGTTATGCACTGTGTTATAAAGCATGCATCATCAAGCTGGTTCCACAAACATGGCAGTGGATTCAGTTTACTCTAGTAGCCTGCACAATCTACTCCAATTGCAAACATTTGTGATTTGTAGCTTGATTATGTTTATAGCTTTATACGGTATTGTAACATGTACAGAACATGCTGAAATTCTTATTTTCAAGTGCTAATCAACATGCAAAACGACACCACTGTTGATTTGCGAGAAAAACTACTGTACCTTTCCTTACATGAAAAATTTTATATAGTGTATGTTGTCACACACATGTGAGTAGGAGGAAGCTGTATGGACAAAGTGAGGGTAATTCCACATCAGGCCAGGGAGTGGAGGGGTGCACTAAACCTTCTTCTGTTGACTCTACAGACCAAACATGGGAAAAACCTGCCTGATTCAATCTTGAAGACGTCACTTTCAGTTCCGGTGCCCAGAAACACGTCACTTCTGGTTCTGGCTCTCAGAAGCATGTCAGTTCCTATTCCATGATATTACTTCCGGTCCTGAGCTTTAAAGCTGCCATATTCTCAACAATAACTCAGTTTGGAACTCAACCAGAGCATATGGGTGCTATTCTACAAATACCCTATTGCAGCCAGGGTTTGGCTTCCCCAAACCTTTTTCTTGTGTTGAGGCTGGTTATTTTCACAATGTACAGTGGAACCTCGGGTCACAAACGTCTCAGACCACATACAAATCAGGTTACAACCAAAAAGTTTGCCAAATTTTTGCATCTGTTCACGACCACACACTCGGGTGACGAACAAGCCAATTTACCTTCCGGTTCGCACGAGCCGATGATTTCCACACATGTTCAGTCTCTCCCTGTGCATTCCCTGTGCAGCGAGCAAGGAAGAGAGCGCGAAAAGGCAGTTAAAGAATGCAGTAAGGCTGAGAAGGCAGTTAAAGAATGCACCGGGCTTGTTTTTAAAGAGACTGCTTCGAGCATTGTTTTAATCTCGTTGTATTTAATGAAGACTTTTTTCTATTGGATTTTAACCTCCACTTCACTTCTGTTTTTATGGGATCATTTATTTATTGAAGGATTCTGAAAGCACTGCACTTTATTTCATTTAGACTTTTTAATTGTTGTTTTCTTGATTTTAATAAAAGCACTTGCCACTTTTTGCACTATCCGATTGCTCCATTGTAGTGCCTCACTGTCGTGCTCATCGGTAACATTAACAACGGTGTCGGGTTTAAGGGCTCCCGGAAGCGAGATGGGAGCATGCAGTGAACCCGCATCGTCTCAGACTTTACCTTAAAACTGTAATTGCCTCTCCACCCAGTTCCTCCTCACATCCTATATGCCAGAACTCGACTCATGCAAGGTTAGTTTTCTTGGTTGTTTATGGTTAGTTTTTGTATATATTACGGATTTTTCAAATGTTCATTTTTTCCCTGTGCTTAAAACTCATTAAAAAAAGTGTTTACAGAGAGCGGCTCCTAAGGCTATAGCGTGAACTCTTGCAGTGTTAGTTTTCTCTGTTCAGGGTTTTCTCAGTGTTATTCAATATTTTTACATTTAGTTTACTATTACACTGTGCATTCTGTGGTATAATTAACTATTTTTGTGCTTAAAAATCTTTACAAAATATATATTTACATTCAGCTTGTACGGTCCGGAATGGATTAATTGTATTTACATACAATCCTATGGGGGAAATTACTTCGGGTAATTTCCCGAGTTTCCACTGTATATGAATTGTCTGTACAAACTGCATGATGCTATCAAGTCTGCATGATGTAAAATTTCTAAGGAATGTTCCCAGCATTTTGTTGAATTCACTACTCAGAAAACTCAGGCAGTCCGGAAGACAAAAGGGAGTCCTACCTCCTACCAGATATGTGCACTTTACAGTAGCCGTTAAGTGTGTATTGGAGGTTCTTGGCAATGTATAATAAGTAATAAAGTGATGTCTATTTTAAAATGCATTTAAATGACTAGCAGTTGTTCAGTGCAACACTTAAAAACCAATATCTAGGGTATAAAAATATGAATGATGTATAGTGCATTAGCTCTATATTAATTTAACATTAATTTTGACACTGTGTTAAAGTTTAATAATATAGGAGACACTTCTGAAAAGAACTGAAGTGAGGATGCTGAGATGGATTCTAGGAGTCTTACTGAAGGAAAAGAAAAGGAATGAAGAGCACCATTGGGGATACCTGTATTATGGACAAGCTGTGTGAAGCACATATGAGGTGGTTTGGTCATTTGCAGCGCAAAGAGAAAAATAACTATAGCAAAATGGTTATGAAGGCAAACATATATTGACATTGTGGTCTTAGTAGGCAGAAGAAAAGGTAAATGGACCAAGATCTAAAGGTACTCCACCTCACAGCAGAAATTTTGGCAGACAGAAGTAAATAGACAAGGCAAACCCATGTGGCTGATGCCTCCCTAGTAAGGGATTTAACAGCCTCTAGGAAGGAGAGAGAATGAGATGGAGAGCATAAACCTTCAAATACCACACATTGTGGTATACTCTGTCTTGTCAGGATTGTAGGTTTTCAGTGTAATTCTATCTACAACCCTGGATTAACATATGTTAATCATAGATACAAGGCAAATATGATTATGTGTTTTTCCTGAACAGGACATGTCAAATTTAGAGAGTATTTGTATTCCCATTGCCCATTGTACGTTCCTCTAGGGAACTCAGACAAAGGCTCAACACC
The DNA here is from genome assembly GCA_026402145.1 of Polypterus bichir lapradei. NCBI lineage: Eukaryota > Metazoa > Chordata > Cladistia > Polypteriformes > Polypteridae > Polypterus > Polypterus bichir. The sequence continues at coordinate 48,512,344 of JANRMT010062817.1, forward strand.
AGAATAGATTACAATGCTGAAGATCCAACAGACAATGAGACAACAGTTATAATAGTTACACATTAGTAGGGCAAGAGATTGGACCGTCATGTGTGATAGGTTGTCAACATGAAAGATTTGTCAGCACATTAGTATTGTCATTTAGTGTGGAGATTTGGTATGATAGCATTGTCTTCGTTTTAGGGGCCTGCCCTTTAACCTCTGAGGCCAGTATCTGTTGTCCAAGTGACAAGACTCCATTGAAGCTGACCGGCTCATTGCAGGTGGGATGTAAGTCTTGCTGAGAACTAGTGTGTTTCGGGGGGTTGGTCTTGGGGTTAGCACTTGCATGCTGCAGTCTCAACAAATTGTTCATACTGTGTGTTCAAACAGTGTGCTCTCAGAGCACAAAGAAAAAAAGGTACTGAGAATTTATTTACAATAATAATAATCAAGACATCTGTTAGAAACCCTTAAAAAATAAAGGAATTCAATTTCAAACTACATTAAGTCACTTAATGCAATTGTTTTTTCTATGATATTGCATTGGAAATTTCTATTTTAAATTATTCTATCATATACAGTGTACTGAAGTAAATAGTCAATAAATAAAAAATTCTGTGCTTTTTCGCATCAAGATAACTGAAAAACCTACGACAATGTTCATGGTATTTTCAAAATACTAATACGAATTAAGATAATGCTTTTTTTTAATAGCACTGTAATCTTTACACAGAGGAACACATTAAACGTTTGGCAATTTTAAGTCTGATGACCTAATTATTGGGTTTAATTGCGAAGTTAACATTTCATTTAGAAAGGTTAATGCTGTTTAATGGTTGTGAATTAATTTAACAAGTCGTTAAGATCATCCTCACCTCCAAGGCATTCCTTTCTCCTTGCATATAATTTGTCACTTAAAATGATTTGGAGTTTCTTTTTACTTCATGTTGCTTTTAACCATGTCAGCTTCATGTGTATAGCTGAATGCTGTTCAAAATAAGTGTCTCATTATCTCTTTTTGATCAGAACAATTATGAAGTACTGCATATGACTGCTTGGCTATCACCGCAGTTCAAGCTCATTTGCTTTTAATTATCAGGTAGAGAAATTTAAAATAAGAAGAGGGCAAAAAGTAACCCAGCCACCTCATACACACTGGACACTGGCTGCAATATATTTGCCATCTAGCACTTACATCAATCAAAATGAAGTGCTTTATAATAGTGATAATGGCACACATTGACTCCAACATCCCCACCGATTTAGATAACAGTTAGCTTTCTACCATAGCAGGACCCTTAAGGGTGTTATCTTCCTTTTTCTACATGCTACTTTGGCTCACATAGATGTCAGATTACTTTTCATATAATAATGTCCAGCATTCATCACTACTATAATTCCTACCAAACTCATCTCTATACTAATTGATCTGGACTTTGTCAATAGTCTCCATACTTTCATTATAGGGTTTCTAACCGCAGTTGATAAGATTTACAAAGAGCGCAAGAGAAAAGAATATTGATCTTCATAATGTTTTCATCCCTGTATCAGTGCTCCCAAATATTGTGCTACACTGTTCTCAGATGAGATTCTCGAAAACACTGTAATGTAAGAATGTATTAATTTACAAGGGTTTTCAAACTCACTGTAACTACTGTAAAAGGCGCTATATAGCACCCGACCCGGCACAGACCACGCAGAGGCACGTGTATAAAACACACAGCCTTTATTTTCTTTTTCTTCAGCTGTGTGACACGTCTTCCCCGTGCCACACAGCCCAAACACAGTCCCAAAACACACAAACCACAATTCTCCACGTTGCTCCACCACTCCTCCCAGACAAGCTTCGTCTCCTTCTTCCTCCCAACTCAGGCTCAGCGAGTGGTGGTGGCTGGGCCCTTTTATAGCCCACCCGGAAGCGTTCCAGGTGATTAACCACATGGTCCTAATTGGACTTCCGGGTGGGGTTGCAGGCTCGTCCAGCCGGGCTGTGGGAAACAGGCAGCTCCCCCTAGCTGCCACGCCGGGCCCCAACCAAGCTGTGGAGGACTCCATCTCCCATGGAGCCCTGCGGGTGGTTGGGAAAACACTGTCGGCCAGGGAGGCTGCCACCAAGCGTCCCGGGGGAGGTACTGGACTGTCCATGGAGGCTCCCCCGGAACATAAGCAGCAGGGGCGTCCCTGCCGGGCATGGGACCCGGCTGTCCTTCACACTACATGAAATCCTTCAAAATCTACATGCTCCCCAACCCACTCGTTAATTTCTAAGTGCTTCTTAAAGCAGCGACCACTGGCAATAACTGTAGTGGCAGACAGCTATTACCAGCCAGAACACAATAAATTTACTTAAGTTCTAAGTAGAATACTAAAGTTTATAAGGTGAAATAATTTTATAATGAAATGCATCAGTACATAGATAAATAGTTAAGTAAATGTAAATTATTGGTGCCTGTAATAATTACAAATTTATAAGTTGATAATATTTATATGCTCTTTAAAAGTTTTGACTCCTCTGTTTTCTAAAATTGCAGCTGGCTTTACTATAATGGAGATGCATTCCCTATTGCAATTTGTTATGGTGAGAAGCAGGAGAAAAGAAAACAGAAAGACAAGAATTTGGGTTGGTACATTTGGAGAGTGAAAGTATGGCTGCAATAAGCAAAACCTACTTAAAAGAATACCTTTTGAATAATGTATCAGTATCTAATAATATCACATTCAAAAAACAACACTCACACATTACCGAATTTATATCACTGGGTTGTAGCTGATATCTGTTCATGCTTGTAGTGTCTCCAGGAGCCCTATCACACTTGCCATATAGGTTCACTGCATCGAACGTATAGGTGATTTGTAATCACCAAAGCCTTTTCAAGGACATTGTAGCATAGTGTCCTGGGAGTGCCCACTATGTCCTTGTTTGTGGGCCAACTCAGCTGACTCGATGTCAGAAGGCTTGAAATTGTTCAAGTGTTGATAGACCACTACTGAGTGTTAGCATAGATAACCTTTATGCATGCTTGTTAGTAGATAACCCCCAGACAGTACTCAAAGAACAACAAAACGCAGCACATCCCATAGTGTGGCGGAATGCAAAATTCAAGCACAGCTACTGTCTATGGAAAATGTGCTGCTGTTATCTTCATAAATCATGGGTGGCATCAGAAACACCATTACCTTGTAATGCTCTGGTAGCTGTAAATGCAATGCTACACAATACTGCCATTAGAGCTAGTGTACCCTTGCCAAAGAAAAGGAAGACAGGATGGAATTTGGAAATGCTAAATTTCCTGATCTTAGTGCAGACGATGTGTTCCAGCCTGTTGTGGATACTAGGCAATCCTTTAACACTGCCATTTTCACATGATTATTTTGTTTTGTTCAACAATTTGTAATTAAACTACTATATTTGCATTTCATTTGTATTTGAGTTATTACCTACAAACTTAATTATTCATTCATTTTTTCTTACAAAATTAGAAAAAATGAATGAATAATTGAATTTATTTACTTTAATTTACAGATTGTGGAAAAAATAGATTATATAAATTTAATATACATGCACATTTTTGCTTTGCGCCTTCCCCACCATAGTCTATCGTCTATGGGGGAGGAGCGAAAGCTTTAGATGTGTCAAACATTTTGATCACTTGTTTTCAACAGATGTCAACATTTTAGGGTCCCATCTCAGGATGGGTGTGTGTCTATCTATGTTTGTCTGGGTTTCACATTTTCTTGAGGACAGTCTAAAGCTAAAACGGCTGGATGGAAAAATACCAAACTCGAAACTTAAGCTTGTTATGAGATGACAATGTGCTGATTAGCTTTTGAGCCTAATTGTGCAAGAGACAGAGGCAGTCTATAGGAACCCTCAAATACCGTGCTTATGAATTCTTCTCATTAATTGCTTTTGTAATGACCTATTTTATGATCAGAAAGATCAGTATCCAAGTAGTAAATAAATACTGAAATGTTTTAGAATAGTTCAGGTAACTTGGTTCCTAGGGTGCAAAACCTACTGATGCTTACAGACTGAAGTTTTATAATTGCCATCTGGCTACCCAGGATGGTGGCTTTGTGTCTGAAGAAAGAGTAAACTTAGGTCATGATGTGATGGCTTATTCTCCCTAGAGTCTCATGTTGCATATGGTTTTTTTATTTTTGCTTTTGTAAGTCTGCACATAACTTAATAAACAATGACACACTGCTGTCATTTAAGATAAAAATAAGCTGTATGCTGGAAAAGTGTGGCTTTCTTTTACAGCACATATTGTGATTTATTATTTATTTATTTATTTATTGTTAGTGTTAATCTTAAAAAATGCTTGATTTTATTTAGTTATTCATTTATGATACTATGTTTATTTCATATTATTTTTCACAACTTTATTTAATCTCATCAAAGAAACAAAAACTTTATAATGAAAGTGTGGGTCTTCAATCGCTTTTCTACAGTACTGGTTTATAATGCTTTTTGCATGCAAACTGAGAGGTACTTTATACTCACTTGTAAAGTGGCTGAATATGTTGAATAGGTTTTTGAAACCCATGAAAAAGTAACTATCAATGCCCATATGAGATCTTCTATTATAGGCATGCCCTTTTATGGCTCTGCCTATATTCTACTTAATGGTCTTCTGGCTCCACACCCCATTCCCAATGTGGCACCCATCATACTGTACAGATGATACACTTGAGTGAATTTATCACTGTAGGCAAGAATACATTAGTGTTTTTAGCATGTGCTGGAATTGCATATTGCCAGTGTTCAAATTAGTTAATTAATTTTTCATAGATTTATTGACATACCAAAGCTTATATTCTCAAGCCACTCTTGCCCTACAAGGATGCTGTATTACCCAATACATATTCAAACTACCCTGTAGAAGAATTGCTGTAAATGAAACCATTTTCACGTTTCTGCCAGGGATTCTTCTCTGGTTCAAGTGTTTTTTCCGTTTATCTCAGTTTTTTGTTGTTTTTCAGATATCATTTTGTATATTTTTTTATTAATTCTATTTGTGGTAGTGTTCTGTCTGTGTGATATTTATGTTGTATTGAACTGTTTGTTAATTGTTTTCCTATATTGTATTACAGTGAGATTATATGCAGCTTCATTTGTTATCTGCCTTGCCTTCTATATGTGGAGCCCAAGAAGGAGAGTTGACATCTGATTATGCAAATGAGGGTCCCTGCCCAAAAGTGTAAAGCCTGTGTTCTCACAACAGTTTTGGCACTGATTTGGTTAGATTCCTGTGTGGATGGTTTATGATTTAGATTTTTGGTTTGCGGGCGACATGGTGGCGCAGTGGTAGCGCTGCTGCCTCACAGTTAAGAGACCTGAGTTTGCTTTCCAGGTCCTCCCTGCGTGGAGTTTGCATGTTCTCCCCGTGTTTCCTCCGGGTGTTCCGGTTTCCTCCCACAGACCAAAGACATGCAGGTTAGGTGCACTGGCAATCCAAAATTGTCCCTAGTGTGTGCTTGGTGTGTGGGTGTGTGTGTGTGTGCCCTGCGGTGGGCTGGCACCCTGCCCGGGGTTTGTTTCCTGCCTTGCGCCCTGTGTTGGCTGGGATTGGCTCCAGCAGACCCCCATGACCCTGTAGTTAGGATATAGCGGGATGGATAATGGATGGATTTTTGGTTTGCTGGTTTTAAGGTGCTCTTCTCTGTTTTTACATTAACTGGATTTGCTTTCTGACAAAAACTATTTTTGATCTTTTTTCTTTTGTTTTCTTCTTTTCTTTAGTGAAATTTTAAATATTCATGTAAATTTGTTTTTGTTTGTTCCTTTTTTGTGCTTTTTTTGTAGCAGGAGTCATGCTAGGGAAAAATATTCTGTGTGAGTTTAGGAATGTTCCTGAAGTTGCCTTTCTTTTACTTTCTACACCATTTGTTTCTAGAACATTTATATTGGAGATGAGGAGATCATATGACATTTAAACTTTTAACTGTAGTATATTATACAGGAAGTTTCTATTTAATGATAAAATATTTTAATCAATCTAATTAACTTGTAATCTTTAAATCTACAATGATATAGGATGTATTATGGATTATACCATTTACCTGTATGCTGATTGATGCAAACTACTATACTAACTAACTTCTTTTAATTTAATTTCTGTACAAACTAATTTCTTAATGGTGTTATGCAAATTATCCTGACTTTTTAAACTGTTCTCCTGTATTTGTCGGAATGTATAGATAACGCAGCTGTTCATGTGTGTGTTCCATTGGGTCCAATGCTATTATAACGGATGTCCATTGTGATCACATTACGTATTTTCTGAATGCAAAATAAATGTAAATAATTTGCTAAAATTAATATATTGTTCATTGTTGCATTACTCATTCTTGCTTTTTTTAACAATTCTTTGACAGCTTGTATTGATTAGTGACTGAGAATACATTTAATAACATAAATATAATGCACTAATTTAGTATAATTAATCTGAATCAATTTTAAAGTTAAGAGCATAGCCTAAACTGTTTATAATAATGGGAGACAATTCAACTAATCAGTCAATCATTGCCTACAGCATTAAAGCAGTTACTGCTCAAGTCAGCTAGGCATTGGTGGTACGCGCTCACTGAGTAGTGACATGAATAAGGGTGGAGTGGCTGATGGTACAATTAAAGTGGATTAGTTGGTCTTTGGGTGAATTTGTAGACAGCAAATTGCCAACAGTGTAAAGCATCATCATTACAATTGCATTTATGTTTAAAATAAGATATGCACATACATACTTATAAACATTCTTAAATCTGCTTCAAATCTATCAAAATCAAGATATTTTGAGCAGAATATCATAGTAGAGCAAAAAAGTGAGGAGAAGAAGAATGTGATTAGTTGAAATGCAGTAGAAAGCACAGGTAGAAAATTACAGAGGGAAAAATTAAAATATATGGGTAAATGTCATGAAGGCAAATTACAGATACAGAGAATTGTAAATGACATACACTGAATCATAAGGGATATGAAGAGCACTCCCTGGTGCTATACTTGCATGAAATCTGCCTCAGCCTGCTTTAACTGAGAATGAGTAGTAGTAATGTAAGGCCAGGGCAACTATCTTTTCCTAAAGCGAATAGACAATGTGAACACTGTGGAAGAACACATTAACACTTGTGCATTTCTGCCCTTCTCAGTAGTATCATATGTGAGAGCCGAGAGATTCAGAATAGTTCGTTTAGTGTTAGGCCTAATGATGGACCTAAGCCAACGATGTTCTGTATGATATAATAAAAGTGAATCTATATGCATGCAGTAGCTTGTTCAAATGAATATTTTTCTTTATTATATTGAGATTTGATCAGACTTGAAAGATAAAGAAGTAATACTAGTTTTTAGGAGACCATTTAGAATCAAATGTTTCCTGTTGTTTGTGTCAGAAATTTTCAGTGATCAAAAACTATATACTATTGTCAAATTAAGGAAAAGTAACACACCTTATGTCTTCTGGTGACATACTTTGTACAAAGGTAAATTAATGATTAACTATGGCTTTATCTACTGTGAATTTTTTGTGGCTAAACCAAGAGGGGGAGACATGATGAATGTATCTATAATTAAAGTAATTCTTTTATTTGTGCTTTATGACAGGTGCCAAAGTAGTAGTCTGTGAAATTCAATTATGCTTGTATAAACACCACCTTTAGGATAAAGGAAGTGCTTAATTCTTTATAATCTCATAAGATAAAATGTACCGCTTGCATGATTTTTGGTGAGCACATACAGTGAAAAGGACTTATGGTTTGAAATGCAAAATTCAGCAATTTACATAGAGTATGCAAAAAAGTATTTTACATATTCTTTGTTTCCTGTATTGTTGCATATTTTACTGCATATTTTAGGTACTCAACCAAAATCAGTTATTGAGTGAACCAATATTTTTTTTTCTAACTTATTTCATTTATCTAATTAAAAATATCTTAAACCATCTGTACTGTGCAAAAAAAAATTACTTAACACAACCCAATTTAAGGCAATTGAATACCGTTATGAACCATAAAAGCTATCCCTACCCAAAATGCACTTCACTTATTTGAACCTTACCATCAGAATCAAGGTGTGAGAACAAAGATTTAACAAGAACACAATTCCAGGAGTACCAAAGAAATCAAAAGCAAAATTCTTGATATTTATCATTATGGAAAGGGGAACAAAGTCATTTCTATGGCTGTGTTACTGCACTGAACACGGTGAGAGCCATAACTGGAAACAATCATGAATCTTCCCATTATGGTGGACAAAATTAGTGCCAAGGTTCTGTGCAGAGGTGTGGGAGACTTTTGGACTGCATGTAAATACAGCACTCCATGGCATGTGCATCATGCAAACAGTCAAACATGGTGATAGTGTGATGGTGTGGAGATACATTTTGTCTCAGGACATGGGATGACATTTAACTGAAGTAACCATGAATTCTGCTCTGTTTCAGAAAATTTTTAATGAGCATGTCCAATCATCCATCCTTGAGTTGTAACTTGAATTTCGTCATGCAGTGAGACAATCCAAAACAGAAAAATAAGTCCACATCTGAATATGTAAAAAATAAGAAAAATTAAAGCTTTCTGCTGGCTTAGTTGGATCTAAACCCAAATGAAATGTTATGGAAGAACCTCATAACCAGTTTATGTGTGAAACCTAACAATGTTTCTGAATTAAAGACTTGCAGGAAGCATTTGCAGTCATTGCAGCTAAAATTTGCATTATCAGTTATGAAGAATAACGGGCAATTACACTATTTGTTTTTGGTAACTTTTTTCATTCAACAAATAAAAAGTTTTGTTTTCAGAGTTATTTGTTCACATAACATACCCTTTATCTAAAATTAGATTTTAGTTGAGGACCTGAGAATTGTCAAATTTAAGGAAATCAGGAAAGGGGGTAATACCATTTTACAGTGTACATAGTCATTGAACAAAATCTCTCAAATCTTTCTATATGATATGCTACCGTGGCTGTTCATTTGTCTCTCCAGGATTTTCAATCACCTGTAGCTCGCAAACTGATTGACCTATTGACCTGAAATTTGGTACACATATACTACGTGACATCTACTATTCGCTTTCGGGGTAACGATTGACCTCCAAGGTTATTCCTTTTTATTTTTGTTTTATTTTATTGTAGAATCAGCTCCTGGTAGTGGCCACCATCGCCATCATTTCCCCTACCTCTTCATATCTTAAATCATTCTTGAGGCAGATTTAAGACTTAAGTGCCAGCTTAAGTGAAAAATTAAAGAAAATGTACTAAGTAATTGCAAAACAAACACTGACTTCATAAGTTTTAATGCGAAAAGATGCCGATGAAAGAAGAGAAGAAGTGGGCCGCTAGGGTGGAGAAAAGAAGGGCTGCTCAGGAAACAACAAGCGCATTAACCACTGAGCAGTCAAATGGTAAATGTACAGAGAAAGAGTCTGAAAACTATGAACGCTCAAGTCAAGTGCATTCACTGCACGTTATCGTGCAGTGCACCATTACTGGTTTCAAAATAATACATGTCTTTAAATGCAGAGCAAATTCTGGATATCTGTTTTTACAAAATGCATTGAAGAGCTCAACATTTAAAAAAAATTCATCAGAAATAGGTGGGAAGTAAGTAAAATTGGGCAGATTTTGTTTAGCCAAGTTTCTAATTTGGAAATAGTGGAAAAATTGTGTTGATAGGAGGCTAAATTTGGAGTGTAATTGTAGGATGCAAAGACATTATCTATGTAGGTGGAGCCATGACACATTCTGCTTTAGGTCATCGCAGGGTCACCTTTTGGATGCGTGGATATTTTGAATTCCATATAAATGAGGTTATAATTGAATCTAATTTCTTACAAATGTTTAAATTAATGTTAATGTTTTTGGGGGTGCTTTTAAATAGAAAAAGAAGCTTAGGAAGGATATTCATCTTGAGATGGAGGGTCATTTTGAATGTGAAGAGCCAATGGCTCAATGGCGATTGAAAATAGCTGTGGTGACAGGGTGCATCCTTGTCTAGTACCACATTCTGGTATAATGTAGTCTGAAATAATGTTGGTAATACAAACTGTAGTTCTGGACTGGTATACAGTAGTTTGATCCATACATGTACAGTATGCTTAGGCGAAAACCAAATTTGTGCAATGTAGTGAAAAGGTAGTTCCAGTCAACCATATCAACAATAATAATCTCTCCGGGAACTTTGGAGAGTATCTTAACATCATTATTCGGAAGTCAGATTGGTCTGCATGATGCACATTGTAATAAGTCCTTATTTTTCTTAGAAAAGATGATAATGCCTGGTGAAAAGTTTGAGGTAGAATATTATTGTCTCTAGCTTCTATAAATGTTGCTAATTAAAGGGGAGCTAACTTAATTGAAAGTTTTTTTTATAAAATTCAGTGGGGTAGCCATCAGGGCCTGCTGCTCTCCCTCTATGAAGTACTTTATAGCATCTAGCAATTCTGGAAGTGTCAGAGGTTTATCCAATTCCTCTGCACTGAGAGTTTCCAGTTGTGGTATCTGTAATGCAGTGAAAAATGCATCAGATTGTGTCTTATCTTCTTTAAACTTAATAGAATATAAGGACTTATAGTAGTCTCTAAGTGTGTGTATTATATATTTATGCTCAATGATTTTGTCTCTGTCTGTGTTGGTAATTACTGGTATTGCATTACAAACTTCCTGCTTGTGGATTTGTGGAACAAAGATCTTATAAGCCTTCTCTCCGTGCTCATAGTAATGATGTAATTTAAAAATAAGTTGTTCGGTTTCTTTTGTTGTCAAGATGTTGAGTTGTGATTGTAAAGTCAGTCTGATGCCTTCTTGGTTTCTGATTTATTTTTGTGGGAGAGATATGAAGTAATCTCTCCCCTTCAAAATGAGTTTCTGATATTCTTGCAGAGACCTCAGAGAATGTTGTTGTCTCTAAACAAATCAATTTGCTTGGATATAAATTCTGTACAGTTCTCATTAGCCAATAATGGCGTTGAGATGCCAGCTGCGAGATGAGTATGTGGGGCATAATGATTTGAGCTCCATGATTATAGTGGCATGGTTGGAGATAACAGTAGCACTGTACTTGCAAGATTTGATCGTGGGCAAAAAATTGTTATCTATAAAGAAATAATCAATTATTGAGTAACAGCACTGGTGAGAAGAAGGAATGTGCTCTTTAGGTTGGATTTAGAAATCTCACAAGGGTCTGACAAGTTATGATCAATTACAAACTGTGTAATTGTTTTTGCAGTGTTAGATGTTATCACCCCTGTGGCTGAACACCAATCCAGGTCTGGATTTAAAATACAATTAAAGTCACCGGCCATTATAATTTTATGAGTGTTTACATTAGGAATGGAGGCAAATACATTTTGGATAAAGTCTCTATCATCCACATTAGGTGCGCAGATTTATCAAATCATTTTACAATTAAATAAATTACCCATAGCTATCACATATCGCCCTTCAGTACATCTGATACTACCAATGAAATTATTCTGTGTATTAAGATTCCCACAACTCTAAATTTCTTTGTATAGCTGGAGTGGAATATTTGTCCAGTCCATTCTCTTTGCAGCCTAAACTGATCTTTGCTTAATAAGTGGGTCTCCTGTTAAAATACTATCTTGGCATTTAGACCTGTTAGGTGAGAGAATACATCCATTCTCTTTAATTCATGATTGAGACCTTTTTACATTCCAGTTCACAAAGTTCACTGTTTGGTGACATTGCTCCTGAACTTTTGTTGACTTTAAATTAAGGTAGTACATTATTACACAAGACAGCTTTAACCTTAATTTCCAATTTTGCCAGGAGTTATTGCTAAGAAGCCTAATGTTGTGTTGGCACTTACTATTGTGGGGGTAAAAAGGATAGATTAGAAATAGCTTGCTCTCTTTCTCTCCCCCTTCATTTTGCCCCCCCATTTTGCTTCGCCACGTGAGGCTAGATCAAACTTCACAAAGTCTCAGTCCTCTGACAGAGACAGAGCATATCCAAAACGAAAACAAGACCCCTATCAGCAGTGTAGAAGGATTGAAGTAGAAATACTATAAACCTAGAATATAATATTAAACATTCCATGGGTTTATTCTTTCGGGACTGTTTAAGATTATATTCTAGTTTATAGTATTTGGACTGTGTTGCCAAAGTATAACATTCTTTTCGGAACTTATTCCTGAATCAGTTTAAATTACTACTAGCTCTTTATTGATCATTTACATAAAATGTCCTTTATAACATTATTCAATACTCATAATTATTAGATTTGTATAAAATATGTTTATAGGTTTACAAATATATAGATTTATGATGTGGTCATAAGGGCCACTGGAAACAATGATTTATACAGCAATTGCACTTTCTGGAGCCTTAGTGACAGACTCAAGTTCATCAGCACAGGCAGCATCAATAGTGATTTAATTATTTGTTATTAGATTATTTTTCTTGATATAAGAAAAGAAGCGTTATTTTCATACACATATTGTAGATTGATGTGAGATAAATACATTTTAATTAGATATGCCATTGTAGTAGTTTCACTTCGCTCCTAAATATACACCAAGGAAGGCAAAAGTGAGCGGAAATGGTCTGTTTCTTAATAAAATTACTATTGGGAGGCATACACCAAAGAGGTGACGCAAAGTATAAAGAAACAAAAATGAAACAAAGTCATGCTGCCTTTCTGGGATACCCTACGGTAAGTAGTTCTTGAACTCCTGTCTACATGGGGTGGCTCTTTGACTCACTCATTTGCCCACCACAAAATATAACTTAAGCACTCTCATTTCTTCCATTCATTCTCTCTCTCTCTCTCGCTCTCTCTCTACAATATGCACTGTTTTTGTCACACTAGTTAAGTGTTCATTTATTTTCCTTGTGACTGTATTCGGTAAACCTCTGACAGTAAGATAGATTCAGAGGCATCCCTTTATTTGCTCCAAACATCAACATCCTAAAACGCCCTCCAGTGGTTCTTAAAAATATTGGTACTGCTTCCTGCACCTCTGACCTAAAGAAAGAAGGTTTCAAGGGTAACTTTCCTGCTATCAGTTCTATTGGAGAGAGAGCACTGTCACCTCAAGTTTATTCCTTTCTGGAATCATTTGCCCTCTACAGATTAATTTTTTTAATCTTTTGCGCAGCAATATCTGAAAATGCCCAGATATGTGAATATTTTATATATGTACACCGCAAATTGTCTTGTCTTAAGAATTTTGAAGAATATTGCAATGCTCTATCTACAAAGATTCACTTTTTGTAGTGTTTTATGATTTTGTTAATCCTATGTTTATTTTTCTATAACTTTTTTTTTCACTTCCCACACGCAATATATATTAATATATATTTTACTCAAAAAAATCAAGGTATCACTTAATCATCACAGTCTAAAACTAAGTTAGTTAATGTTCAGTTCAGTTAGGAAGCATAAGCAATTGTGAATCAACAGGAATGGTTTTGAGGGTGGTGGCCACACACAATTGCTCTCTCCTTATTCTTCTTGACTGATTCTTCTCTAGTTTTGAGGAGGTACCTGTAGCTGATTCAGGTTGCAGAGTTAGTGTGGCTTCTCTGGGTTGCCACATAAGTGCCATCACAAGAAGGTTTGCTGTGTCTCCCAACACAGTTACAAGAGCATGGAGGAGATACCAGGACAAGGACTGTTACACATGGAGAGCTGGACAGGGCTGTAGAAGGGCATCAACCTGGCAGCAAGACCGATATCTGCTGCTTTGTGTGAGAAGAGCCCTGATGACAGAATTCTTGTATCTATTTATTCTAAGGCTCCAAGTATTCTCAGGTGTCTCTTCTATGTACCCAGCCCCTATTGTCCATATATCTCTCTCTTTTGTCGAGCTAGGTTTCCATCACCGTTTTTGTGTTCATCTTTTATTTTAAAGAAGAAATAGAGTCCCAATCCTTCCAACTCTATGGACTCAATGCAAGTTTTTTCTAGCCTTGACCTTAAAATGGCAATCTAGACTCAAGCATCCAAGCAAGGAAAGCTATACTGCCACTGGTTGGCCTGGCAGTTTTGAGTCTTCTTGCTAGCCCGATCTGACCTCTCTCTCTCTTTATTCTTATTTAAAAGAGGGTCCATGTAAACCCTATGGACTCCAACTTGAAAGGCCTATGGCAGGGACCGATAATGAGAAGAACAATAAATAAGGCAGACAAGAGAGGTGCTAATGCAAAAATGAGTTATTTTTTTTCCATAAATAAAAGAAATATGTGCTCACAAGTAATAAATAGGTGCAGCAGTAAATAAATGTTCAATAAAAAATGTGACATTGTATCTATTAAACCTGCACAATAAATATTTAAACAATTCAATTAATTCTTCCAATCCAGCATTGTATACTCCTGCAAGCAAATGATGCAAAAGGAGTCTTGCAAAAAACAAAAATAGTCAGTCTTTTAATTATGCTCTAATGGGCTCAAATAACCTGTGCATCACTCTCCCTTTCATGAATGTTTAGGGTGTGAAAAACGTGGACAATCTACATTCTCTGCCTTGCCTAATCCCAGCTCTCCTATCACTGACTTACCAACCAACCCCTGTTTCAAGCCCACACTGGCCATTTTCAAAATTTCCTGACATGTCAGCTGATCCTGGACTGAACTCCAGCTACTAGGTTATATGCACATGAATGAACTAAACTGGGGTTTCTCCTAGCATGTTCAGCCCTGTTAAAACTGGTGCTGGGGGGCTACACACACATCCAACAAACCAGCCAGGAAAACCATTAATTACACAGTCCACCCGCAGCCCCTCACCTGGCCATAGCACCCCGGGCAACACAGGCAACATGAAGCCACCTCCAGCCACATCTGCAACAGCTGATGATCAGGGCAAATGCTGACTGATACCACAAAAAAAAAGATTACTTTCTTATACTCTAATATGGCTTTTAGTTAAATGAAATGTTAAAACGGTATATGTGCTAAACATTATCCTGTTGATGCATCACATTATGTCTTAGCCCATGCTAACGCTAGAGAATGCCATATTCTTTCTCTTTTCCTTTAGACCTCTCAGATTTGATTTACTAAATATAACTTCAGTTGACAGGGCTTACTTCTACTTAGAGTCCACTAATTTACAAGGGGCACTCTGCCATAGGGGTCCCCCTCTCATTCGTAGGTACTGTGAGGGATTTTCCCATTCTAAATATCACTTTAGTGATGTCCTTACCCTTGATAAAACCTTGCCAGCCAGGCATATTATCAGTACACATAGGTTAGAATTATTCAATATTAAAAGAATACCACTCAATGTAAAAAATTAGTGTATAATATTTTAGTTTTTACCACTTTTTACCTATTTATCTAGTATAGCCCATCCTGACATTGGACCCTTTGATTTTGTTTTTTTTTTTTTGTAATTTTTGTCCTAGGTGAAGAAATCAAAACTCTTTTAACTATGTTAACTATTATCATATGATTATGCATTCATGCAAATGAACAAAGCAGTGATCTTGATTTCCAATCATATCTTACACTCCATGTCTCTTTTATTTCCATTTTATAAAACCCATCAGATACTATATAAAGTCAACTCTCGATATTTAATGGTAGCTGCATTCCTGAAAAACCCAGTTGAAACAGGAACAGTGAATACCGAAGTACTGATCATATTGGAAAACCAGGTTAGCTTCTGGTGAAACCCATTCAAAATACATTTTTGCTACTGGTTATCATAAACACAATTTTTTGAACTGAAAATCAATTCAGCTCATCACAATGTGTTCCATCATGGTCTCATCCCGTGCAATTCCCCTACGCCCGCATTGGGTCAGGACTGACAGGAGTACACAGGGTCAGGTGGACACTCCTGCTCTCTTCTCTCGCATTCTCAATGCTTGGTAATAATCCTCCCACAGATTCACCTATGGAAACCTTATTATGTTTAGTTCCTCTAGATAGTCAAGTTCAAATGTCTTCTTGGTGCACCACCAGAGACTCCGAGTACAAAGGGCATGGACTTACTCACACTTATGACCCACACTTACTGTGAATTCCTCATTTGTGTGGAACAATTACAAGACCATGGTCTCCCATTTTCTTTTCTTCTTCACAATGGTGTTGTGAAATTGGTTACACTTTTACAGTAGTGGGAAACTGAATTTGTGGGAACAGAATTCTACAGATAGTGAAGTTTTACTGCATTACACTGTAAAATTATCATATCATTATCATCTTTCACAGAGCTGTAGTGAGCTGTAGTGTCTGTGGCCCATTATTGCTAGAAAGACATGAATTCTAGATGTGGTTCTTTTTATGTGGTATTATATAAAGTATGTATAGTTCACTGTGGTGTATTTTTAGTCATCAGTATCCTCTTTGTGCTCAAAAAGTGCAATGCTGTGCAAGTCCAGAAAAGCTGATATCTTAAGATGTAGAAGAAGCACCCTTTTTCTGTATAGCTTATATTTTTTTACATTTTTATATTTTTTGTACAGAAATCAGAAATACATAAAATGACACTAAAGACTCATTGATTCATTGACTGATTAAAAACACTCTGGGTGGTTTGAATTTAAGAATTCCCTAGAATACAAAAAAATTAAAAGTATTTCATTAAAGAAAATAAGCAGTGTAGAAGAATTTTATTTTAGTGTATCTTTGTGCTGTCTGTTTGAGGGCTCTGCTAAATTTATGGCCCTCCACCTAGGGATTAGGGCAATGCATTGGGGTAAGTATTGTATTGCAAGAAACTTAAATATTATTCTTTCCATGTGTTTCATATGAAACACTTGCTAACTCATTTCAGGAGTTTTTATGAATTCAATACTACCTTTCTTGTGAAACATGCTCAGCAAAAAAAGAAGAGTCTTGCACCATCGTTATATGTTAACTCCAAATATGGTTGTCCTTTATTTACATCTTCAGGTGGAGTCCCACATGCTCTTGTTAATGCAGCTGGTTAGACTGAAGAATTCTAAGAGAGCACTTAGTTTTATCAGCTAGGTTCAAAGACTACAAAGCATTTCAAACAAACCAATCACCATACAGATAAATGGTATGGTCCAGAAACTCACCCCTGCTATTAAGTATTATGTAAAGTCACAAAATAGTTAATTGTTAACACTAGAATTACCAGAGCCTACGAAAAACCTCGTAGATCCGTCCCACCTTAAATCGCTTCTTAAAACCGCTCTCACCTCTCCGCCAGCCTCCTTTGTCCTGTAAATGTGCCGATAAAAACAAACTGCAAGCAGCCGGCTATTCCATCCCCCCACCGACTCAGAACGTGCACGAACTTCTCCGAGCTCATGCCTTGATTATCTGGGAGTGGAGTTTTAGAGTAGAAATAATAGATTGTTATTTGGAACACACGCATTTCATGTGTGTTCCGTTTCTACAGTAATCTGTGTAAACACAATGTTAAAACAGAAACTTTTTCATACTTTAGTAATAAATGTCACAAAATGTAGACATAAACTATAAAATGTGTGAAGCCTGACAGCCAAAGAGCAAATACACTTTCATGAAAGGTTCAGGACTTTTACAACAGGTTCCGTGGCGTACCGGTAAGGTTTTGTCACTTAGAGCGCAGCAGACTTCTTTTACCTCAAGAGATCCGAGTTCGAATCTCCGCTAGGGAGAAAATTTATTTATTTTTAACCTTCGCCGTTCTGCCTACCTGAACTCCCTGTCTATCTATATAGTAATAACAGTAATTTTATTATTATATAGGAGCTTCCCTGTCTGCCTATCATATAGTGCCTTTCCTTCCTACCTATCTATATATCTATCCCCTTAGCTGTTTTTTATATATCTATTATACAATGCCTTCCCTGTTTATTTATATATCTAGTGCCTTCTCTGCCTGACTGTCTGTCTGATTGCATATAGCGCTGAACTTACTGCTCTGTACTATTCTGTCTTCTGCATGTCCTGGAGTACAAAAGAAACACCACCATACAGCAACATGTGCGAACTGGCAAGATCGGGGAAAAAACACGCGGTCACTGATAACAAACCGTAAGATGAATGAAAGAGACAATATATGTAAAAACATCATCGCACTAATGCAATATTATTTGAAAACAAACAGCGTCAGATCGGGTTTGAATATGCGCCCGATCTGACGCTGTTCGTTTTCAAATAATATTGCATGTACTGTGCGTTGAAACTGCGGCACTGAATAAGCTGATGCCTTCTGTAACAGCGTCAGCGTGTATTCAAACCCGATCTGACGCTCTTCTTTTTCAAATAATATTGCATGTATTGAACTATTTTAGAATAAAAACATGCATTTGATTTCAGTCAGTCTGTAAGAGCCAGTGTAAATGCATGATAATTATAAAGGTTAGCTTTTTTTTAAATTCAGTTCCATTCTCTCAGTCGCGTCCACGATGCCCCCCCCATCTGACACTGCTTTTTTTCACATAAAGACGCGCTATAACTCAAATGCGATTTATTTGGAGACGCGCTATAGCTCGAATGTTATTTGTATAGGGAAGAAAGTACAATGTCAGGTGCTCATTCAGTGTAATAGGAACCATAGCACAGAGAGACGTGTACACTGCAACAAGTACACATGTCGTGAATGTAGGAAGGGTGTGTGGGAATTGTTAATATTTGAATGTGATGATGTTATATAGCACGGATCGGAAATCAGCAGTTCTTAGCATTGCACCACGCAACATGTCGTATCAACCGCCTACTGTAACTTGCTTTATTTTTTCTTCACGCATAGTCTAGAATAAAAGTGCACTTGTTTTGTTATTCTTGTACACCAACATATATTCCTGTGTTTGAGCGACACGGGCATGCTCAAAAAAAATAGATGTGTAATGCCACGAAAAGTGCACGCAGGCTCTTCAGTTCGGAAGCATTGGTACGAGAATGCAGTCACAAATACGCTGCAGAGCTATAGCTCATCTTTATGTGAAAACAGCATTCTCAGATTGGGATGGGGTGTAGGGAAGGATCCTGAACACGACTGAGAGAATGAAAAGTGAATAAAAAAAAACTAACCTTTACAAGTATGATAAATTACACCGCCTGTTACACACTGAAATCAAATGTATGTTTTTATTATAAAATAGTAAGAATAACAGCAGTTTACGTCTCAAAACTGAATCGCGCGGGATCGAACTCATGACCTTTTGAATACTAGTCAGCGGCTGAAACTATTATGCTACCGTGGCAGTTGTAGTATGTGTCAATGTGGTATGCTAAGGTAGCTTTTTTCTGCAGTTATATTTTTGAATAAAAGCATACTTGTTTTGTTATATTTGTACCTTTTGTAAATGTGTTTGATATTTGGACTTCAGGCTTCATACATTATATAGTTTATACTTACATTTTGTCATTTACTACTACAATATGAAAAACGTTTCTGTTTTAAAAATGTGGATTACTGTAGAAACAGAACACACGTGAAATGCGTGTATTCCAAATAATGATCTATTATTTCCACTCTAAAACTCCACTTCACTCCCAGATAATCAAGGCATGAGCTGGGAGAAGTTTGTGCACGTTCTAAGTCGTTAGGGGGATGGAATAGCCGGCTACTTGCAGCTTTTCTTTTATCAGCACATTTAGATTAACAAAAGACGCTGGCGGAGAGGTGAGAACGGTTTTAAGAAGCGATTTAAGGTGGGACGGACCTACGAGTTTTTTCGTAGGCTCTGGTAATTCTAGTGTTAAGGGTCATGGCTGATACCGTGTTAAAATAAATAAAAATTCTTATATGTTAATTCTTATCAGAGCATAAAATGTAAACTTAAATGTTATACATGGCCTCACTTTCAAATTTGAATGTGTTGGTACAGATATCAAGATGCCCTAGTTAAATAGGCAGGATGTTTCAAGCACATTTTTCTCTTACACCCTACACTGTTTCATTTAAGCATATCAGTTAACCTTTTTAACAGACTTGTTCAGATTGTCTCAACAAACAAAACTAATTCTAATAAACACATCCAGATCCAATCAAAAATACATTCTACTATATTTTAGCAATTTATCCTTATTGCATTCATGTACAGTACCTGATCCCATGCAGTTGAAAAAATACAATAAAATTTAGTTGAAGAGTTAAACCTTATGCAATGAAGATACTCTAGTGATATATTATTTTTCCAATATGAATGCAGAATACAATCTCAATAAAACAATGACCTCAATTAAAAACAACATATAAACTTTGAGTAAAAGACTGGTTTTAATGAATGCCCATAGACTTTGTAGCCCACCAGCACCAGGTTTGTTATCTTCTGCTCCAACATAGTGGTACCCTTTCACTAGAAATTCATTATGGATCCAGGTATTTTATTTCCCTCTGTAATGCCCAGCAGCTCTCATACTGGGAGAGTTTGCAGTTGGTTAACATATTATGGTAATGAGCTAATTATTCAAGTAAAATTCACATTTTATATGTTAAGCTGCCACCCTTTCTACTTGCAGTAATAGGGATATATACTAGCCAAAAGTGTTAATACTTAGGATGTGACTTTCTGCTGAATATTAGCATAAAAGGTATCATTGAAATTCATTCCAAACATTTTTTCAGCCAAGCTTTATGTGCCTTAAATCCACTCGCCTATTCTCCCTGTTAGAATAAATTAAAGCCTTGCAAGTAAGCTACACATGACAGAGCCGAAAGGAAACAAATCATTAATCTTATGTTGTGTTGTGACATGGTTTGTTTTTCAGAACCCCACCTCCTATCAACCTTTCTATTTTTTGTTTTTCTTTGTATATGTCTGATACTTATTTTATGTACATTGAGGGTTGTTCGCCTTAACAATGCCAGTCGATCAAATGCCTTACAAGCAACTAATTACCTTGTCTCCTTCTTCAGCTAAGCTTTTCCTAGACTTGGAATCAATACAAACAAATGTCAGAGTTCATCGCAGGAGGTGTGTTACAAATGTACTGTAATAGAAATACACAAGAAATGCAAACATTCAGGAAGCTGATGCATCAGTTTATTAACAACAGCCTAATGCAAGGCTTTGAAATGCCACTCCCTGACTTGTTACAACAGAAAATATTTCCAAACCCTTTTGTTAAAACCACTCCTTACATAATTTGTGGCTGAAAAAGTGAAAATGGTTTTAATAAAGACATGTTAACTGCAGCCATTGTTGAAATTAATTGCTACATTTGCTTCTTTGTTTCAGTTACTTCACTTTATTTGGCTCTTAAGAAAACCATTCAAACCAGTTTTAACACTGGCTAGAGACAAACTCTCTTAATCCAATTCAGTGTAGTAAGACCTGGAGCCTAGCTCAACAGCATCAGGCACAGAGCAGGAACCTTCTTACACCACACTCATAAACACCCCAAATCACTCAAGGTCTATTTAGAGCTATCCATTAAATTATCAAGAAAATCTTTCAGAAGTGGGTGGAAAAGAGGAGTACTCAGAAATAAAAAAAAATGGATGTGGGTCATGGGGAGAAATGATAAGCACACATAGACAGCGTCCAGACCAAGCATCCACATTCAGGGCTCTGAAACTGTGGGCAAAAACAACCATTTTGCCACTCAAAAAAAAAAAGAAATATAAAATCAAGAGGAGGCAATAATCTAGGTCCAAGCCTTTATAGATCGGGAGGGCTTCCATTTCTCAGGTATTTTATCCTTTGTTTTAGTCACATAGTTAAAGAAGAAGCTCAGTTAAAACCACAAATCACTTTCTGTTTGAAAAAATCTACAGCTGCTTTGGCTTGCACAGAGCTTGTCTGAAGTATATTTGAAGTAGGAGCCAAAGCCCAGACTTAAACCCCACAGAGTTTGTGCAGAGACCACATGAAGATGGCAGTTAACAAACGCTTCCCATCTAATCTAACAAAGTTTAAGAGGATCTGTCTGGAAGAATATGATTAACTGTCCAAATCCAGGTATGCAAAGCTTGTAGAGACTTACTCAAGAAGACGCGGAGCTGTAATTGCTGCCAAAGGGGTTTCTAAAAAATCCCAAACTAAGGGTCTAAACATGTGAATGAGAGATTTTTGATTTTTAATACATATTTAGACTTTTCTTAAAACATGTCTTCATTTTGTCATTATGGGGTATTAAGTGTAGACTAATGGGCAAAAAGAGCAAACATATCCATTTAAAACTAAATCTACTAAACATTAAATTGTACAGAAAGTGAAGGAGTCTAAAGAACTGTGTTAATTTTTTTATCATAATTTTTAATTTGTGCACATAGTATAATTTATTGTCCAGATATATATTTTCTGAAAGAACCAGGTCTAGCATTCACTTATACTGGTAGAAATTCAAAGTCATGATCTGGGGCCTCATGCAGAACGCTGTGCAAAGAATTTGCACTATAACATGACATAAGCACAAAAGCGGAAATGTACTTATGGACAACAAAATCCAGATGCATAAATCTGTGCGTTCGCCAGCTTCCGCGTTCTTCCACTACATAAATCCCGGTCAGTATGGAAATTAACGTACGTGCAAGTGCCTGCTGCCCCACCCCAACTCCTCCCAGAATTACGCCTCTTTGAATATGCAAATCAGTATAAATAGCCCTTAAGCTCAGTGTTCTGTGAGAAGGCAATGGCAAAAGTACGAGGAAAAATAGAAGAATTTCAGCAAATAAGTAGTTTAAACAGTGGCATAAACAACAAAAGGAAGTTGATTGAGTGACATAGCGTGTCGGAGAAACTCGAAAGCTCAAGTTCACAAAATTACACAGTGCCCAAAATAAAAAAAGAAGTTGTCACGTATCAAAGTCGCCGTGAAAGGGCAAGTCATAGCCCACCTTCTGAGTGTCATAATGAAAGCTTATTAGGGTACAAAGAAAAAAAAGGCACACAGTGTGAAAAAAGCACGAAATGTCAACTTTAATCTCTAAATTTCCACTTTAATCACGTAGTTTATTTTGTCATTAAAGTAGAACATCATAAACTTCAGATTAAAATCATTTAATTTACTAGTTTATCAAATCCCATCGTAACTAAAGTAGCACGTTAAATGCTTTGTTTTGTATTTGATCTTATAAGTGCATGAATCACTATGTGCTTCCGTTCTTTCTCTTCCACTGACAGGACGCAGTATCCATTACATTCGTGATATTACATCTCTCTGAATAATTAAAATACTGAGAAGTATACATGATATCATTTTCATGGTGATAGAAGTTAAAGCATGTTATTAAATATGGGAACATGGTGGCACGGTGATTGTTCAAGTCTTACGCAAGATGCTTGCTACGCCATATGCAACCTTCGATGAAATGCTATATTAAAGCAGTACTGTCTTTTTCAAACGTACTAACCCCCAATTCCTGTCCTTACTTTTCTTTCTCCAAATACCCAATCGCCACACAATCAGCTCTGTAATAGATGTTAAGCCTTCTGTAAGCTTAGAACGCCGATTCTTCAAAACTTTTAAGGAACATTGAAATATCTTCGTAATGTTTAATTATTCTATCCATCTATCCTTCCAGTGTCACGGCAGCCACAGCAAGAATACAGCGCGAGGCAGGAACAAACCGTGAACGAAGCTCAAATTACTTGCTAGCGCTGCGGCACCGTGTAGTTAAAGTTAAAGTTTTATCTGTATAATATAATAAATATATTTTGGTGCATTTCATCTTAAAAATGATATCGTCATCATATGTAAATACGCGCTTTATAAAGTGGCTCAGGTTGTGCAATATTATAACTGTATCATAAGTACAATTACCTCACTGTAAACTTGCAAGTACAAAGCGTTCTACAGGGAGCACTTGATGGACTGATTGAGTGCGTTTTTAGTTCTTGGGATGAAACCGTTTGTGAACCGCGAGGTCCGAACAGGAAAGGCTCTGAAGCGTTTGTCGGATGAGATGAGTTCAAATAGTGAATGGCTGAGGCAGCATGTGGTTGATGCTGTATACTGATAACTCTCTTTCTGATCAGCTGCTGTACTCCTGTGATTTACACTCAGACACAGTGATATAAATACTCCGAGTGGTGCAGTGAGAGTAATATGGAAAAAGATGATCCGATGTGGCAACCCCTAACGGGAGCAGCTGAAAGAAGAAGAAGAAGGTGCAGTGAGAGTAACAACGCTAAAGCAGTTATGGTATATGGAATAGTTTGACCATTCTGTGGACCATTATATTGTTACATGTTAATTACAATCAGATGTATTAAACTAATAAACAATATGCAGTTAATTTCAGTGTATTTATAAAGCCGCGTCAGAGATGTGGATCTGAAAAAGAAAGGGAAAACACACAGGAACAGTAGCACTGCTTTGACGCTGGGTGCCGCCAGTCTGCAAAACCAAGCGCAGAACTTACGTACAACAGGGTATGAGCTACCATGGAAATGTGTGTGGCTGTACGCCAAGTTTAGGTTTTATACATCGCGATTTGAACATGGAAAAGTTCTTACGCAACATTTCTGTGTGTGCACACCGTTTATACTGTACATGAGCCCCTGGTTATCCATTTGAAAACAGAAAAGATAGTGGAAGAAACATTTTATTTTGACTGTTGCAAAACTGTGAAGCTCTACAAATAGGTAGCTAGCACTTCATAAACTTCTGGTTTTTTTTCTAGTTGTTCCCAGCCATCTGGATATGAATTCTGTGTTGTCATTGTGGTGTTTGGAAGTAAACTCCAACACTTATGACAAGAAAAGGAACATCCAAAGTGCATTTTTTGGTAAAATAGTAGTTGGAGTTTGCATATTTATTGTATTGTGCTGTTCTTCTCAAAGCATAGTTCTTTCACAAGATTAATATATTCTGAAATATCACTGTTTGGCCTTCATTTGGACATCAAGAACCTGTGCTTTCAGTAAAGCAGGTCCATGAGAGAGTCATTTATTTGAACACAGTTCAGTCCAGGATCAGCTAGACATGTTAGCTGTGGACATTTCATAGCTATTTCTTGTTTCTGATACACTATACACCATGTTTATGGTATTTGGAAGCTAATACAGCATTTTCGCTAATAATGCTCAAAGTGTAATTTTTTTAATTGAATTTTGCAACTTACTCTGCTGTCTTTTATATATAAAATAATTTCTTTACCAGATGTAAATATTCTGAAAGATCAATGTCTGTCTTTCATTTTGATATACAGAATATGTATATCTATGATGGAGTGGTGGCTCTGAGGTTAAGGATCTGCGCTGTTATCTGGTAGGTTGCCAGTTCAAATCCCATTACCAGAAGAGATCCTACTCCGTTGGGCCCTTGAACAAGACCCTTAACCTGAAAATTGCTCCAGGGGTGCTGTACAACTGGTAATCCTGCGCTTTGATCTCCAAAGATCATGCTAAAAGTCAATTCTCTCTCGGGGATTAATACGGTGAACCAAATACCCCCCTGAAAAAAAAACTGAGATAAATATGAAGAATTTGTGGCCAGTTAAATCAAACTAACAGAAAATGGTCAAAGTTGAGACTGAGTTTAAAGAGTTAATAAGAAAAAATGCTTAAAATTGTCTGTTACTGATGGTTTTTGTTTTCTTAAAAAAATGTAGACACCGGATAACCCACGTCTAGAGGTAAAATCAAAATCTTGTCTGATGTCATAGTGGGTAACATGCCACAAGTGCCCTAACATGAATAACAGAATCCAATAGTGTATATCACCAGTGGAATACATTAACAAGATGCAAACTAAACCAAAAACAAAGGCAAAAATGATTAACTCTTTCCCAACTTGGAAGAATGCCAAGGAACCAAAAATGTATAAGAAGGATTTTCTTATTTATTAAAACAGACATGGAAAGGCACAAATAAACCACTAAATGCAGAGTGGCTATCCCACTTTCTCACCTTCTAATATCACATAAAATATATGCTATTTCAGTCAGTTTTTAATTTTTTTAGATGCTGACCTTTATTCCTGGACAAATGAGTCCTTGTCTATTCCATATTCTCACTCTATGCTCACTAGTACACTACCAAAGAATGACTTATGATTAGTGGCGATTTGTAACACAGTGGACTGGAGCAGCGCCCCTCCAAATATTTTAAAAACCATACTTAAATTAATTAGGTAAAGCAAAATAATCATGAAATTTCTTTGCGCAATGTGTCTGGTGTCACCGCATGTCAACATCTATTAAAAATTGATTGCATTGATTGTGTTTGTTTAATTTCCGTGTGAATAAAAAAAAAAAAATCATTGTGAATACCTGTATTTTCTGAGTGAAGGACACTCTGTTATGACAAACAGAATTGGCTAACTGGAAGTGGTGTAAGTAATGCCTTTTTTTGCTTTCCCTGTTTATTGTTAAAGTGTCAGTACCGAAGAGTTGTGAACAACAACATGGGTACAAGACAGTGAAGTGGGGTGAGATTTATGGCTGTTAAGGCACTTACAAATATATGAACCCAAAAGAGTAGTTTATTCACTATTCAATTGGCAGCCAGCATACACATTGACTTCTGGTTATGTTTCACATCTCATCAGCATTCTTTATACACACAAAGGTAAGGCACATATTTGGCTAAGAGAAAACGTTACATTTATAGCAGAGAGTGCGCATTTGCTTTGCACCCTACATGTGTTCTAAATTTGCCATTGCAAATCCACAATTCATACTCATTCTATACAAATGAAAGTATTGAGTGGTGTACAAAAAAAAGGATTTCAATTTTGACCTTAATTGAAATATTTAGTTTTTAAAAGCTTTTAATTCTGATGCTTTAATCAGTTTTAATACAGACTGTTCAACAAAAGGACAACAAGAAACACAAAATAATATTTTATTTACGGTCAAAATTTTGTTTTTAAATATTGGATTTTTTTTTTTAGTCTGATCCCATTTTTTATAAAATTGAAAACTGTTTATTGTCTTACCTTTAATTGTAAATGAATTCCAAGTGTCTACCCTTCTCCATGAAAATCACTGTCAATTTCTTGTAAAAGTCCTCCTTATTTTCCATTAGTTTTAAAAATCTTAATCTTCCATTTTGGCAGTCAGTCAGAACAAAAAAATAAACGGACCGTGCAGTGCACTTTACTTTCTGATATTGCGAACTTATTGGTGCAGAGAGCCTCTGCATAGAAGAACAGCAGCAGCAAGCACCTGTTGAGCTCACATGCGCCCCCTTCGGTGCGGCACGGTACTGTCTGCCTCACCTTGTGCCTTTTCACTGCAGTTTTATGTCTGATCAGCAAGATGAAATATGTCACACACATTCATTAAAGATATTAGCCAGACTTTGGAAGCATGTTTGCAAACCTTATATACAGAGAGACAGCAACAGACACGCGCCAATTGCATGCATGATCCGAGTGCTTGAGGGAGAGTGCAGTCTGAGGTGAGGTGAGACGAGGCTAGTCGCTGCCGCACCTCCTGTTTCTCCCCTGTATTTTAACAGGAAATGTGGCAGATCATATAAAAATTAACAAAGTTATTGGAATCCTACAGAAAACAAATTTATAGCACATTTATTTTATGTTAATCATTATTAGTGTTTTTACTTTTCATGATGAAAGGTGAGAGCCTCACCTGCCTCCCCTGACCCCACGTCCCTGGTACAAGACCTAAAACATCTTTCTTTTCATGAAAGCAGCCGCACTCATCTAGTGTTTTTCAACCAGTCTGCTGCATCTCAGTAGTGTGTCGTGAGACTACCTAGGTGTGCTGTGACATGGAAATAATAATGTTGTGCATTTGGTTCTGAACCTGAGAGGGTCAAGCTCCACAGGTGGTCGAGACCTGTCTGAGGAGGATAGGTCTACCTGGAGAAGCTGGCATGATGGTTATGTTGCAGACATAGCACTTTGAGCATTTCAGATGCTGCTCCTGGCTGCTAGGGTGTGTAGTCGCCAGCCACAGGGCTGGTGGATAGTGGGCATACAAGTTGCCTCTGAGGTAGAGAGGGACAGGCAAAGTGGCGAAGAAGCTTGGCAATGCCATCAAAGTGCTCACTAAGTGCTGTGTGTGCGAATGCTGATCTCAGAGCTCTTTTTTTTTACCAGCTTCTCCAGTTAGTCCCATCACTTCAGGCAGTTAAGCATGTGCATGAGATATATTGTGTATTTGTTTGAGGTTAGTAAGATAGTGGCATGCCATGGGATGGTTTTGGATAAAAAAGTGTGCCACTACAGAAAAAAAGCTTAGGAAACCATGGTCTAGACAATGAGGCTAAATTATTTTGGCAGGCATAGTGAGATGACTCGATTTAGCCAGAAAGTAACTGAGAAGTTTTCAGGCCTGAAGAAAAGAATGGCAAAATTTATGTTCAATGAAGTATAGGTATTTTGATTGTAAAGGCAGAATAAGATTTAGGTTGGACTTGTCATGTGGGTGTAGTACAAGACAGGTTAGGGGGAGAGTTATGTTTTAAGATGTGGGAGTCTGTGGGTCTTGCAATGTGAATTTGTGGCCAGTTGAGGTAAATCTGGCAAACCTGCATAGGACTGGGCAGACTGGCATCAAGTGTAGAATAAAATTAAAGTGGGAGTTTCTCTTTAAGTGTGGTAAATGATAAACTTTGATGCAAGACCTGAGAAAAATTAGAGGGCTAATGATTATATGATTTGGATTTATGGAATGCAGTGGGAATGGCCCAGGAATGGGCACTCTATTGGTGTGTGTTTTGTCAGAAAGAAGAACTGGGCAAGTTGACCAAGGTTTGGGCAATTTAAGGCCAGGTGTAATAGAAGGTGTGGATGCCAGGTGCACCTGTTCCTTTCCACATCAATACAATACAATACAGTTTATTTTTGTATAGCCCAAATTCACACAGGAAGTGCCACAATGGGCTTTAACAGGCCCTGCCTCTTGACAGCCCCCCAGCTTTGACTCTCTAAGAAGACAAGGAAAAACTCCCAAAAAAACCTTGTAGGGAAAAATGGAAGAAACCTCGGGAAAGGCAGTTCAAAGAGAGACCCCTTTCCAGGTAGGTTGGGCGTGCAGTGGGTGTCAAAAGAAGGGGTTCAATACAAGTATACAGAACAGAACAAATCCTTAATACAGCATAATAATAAAAATTTTAGACGTACAGAGCAGAATTTAACAGTAGATGATATCACATAATAAGATTTTGATATTTTTAGAGTGCTGGAGACCTCATCCGTCAAGCTGCCTCCCCATTTGGCCATTCC